>OZ010789.1:592091175-593310771 GCA_963932465.1 Maratus speciosus | reverse complement strand
AAAGAACATACTTATATCTTTCATCCCAATTAAAATTGTGTTTTAAAATCATATACATTTTAAGACATTAAATGTTGAAAATGGTCTTTTTTTCGTTTTTCCACTTTTTAGAGTCCCGAGACGCCTTAAATTAGTATATTTTTAACAATTTGACGTTTATTGCTTTTATACTTTTACTGGACATTACATTACACATATATATTATTAAAAGTTGTTAACTAGGCATAGAGTACGCCGCCCTTGTCTTTGTGTATGTCCAAACTGATCGTACTTTTAAGGATTAATATCTTGGCTAATTACCGATGATTTTTTTCGAAAATCATTATCAACAATGCTTTTATTCTTTTGCAACGATAGGTATATTCAGCGATGCTCAACAATTTTTCTGAATGCCCGTAAATCGAAATTTGTGTATAACAGAAATATGCTAACTACTCAAAAACTATGTTACCTAGGGTAATCGCTATAATTTTCCGGCAAGGTTTATATTAACGTCTACTACCTCTAATTTTTCATAATTTTAGTGTCAGTTGATCCGGAATTAGATGGGGGGCGGGGTAGCATGTTTTTGCGCTACATTTTCAACAATATGTTTGAAAATATAATACCTAAAATTAAAATGAATTTATTTTTGAATTCAGCGTTACAAAAGCTTTCACAGGATACCTCACGTGATATACAAATAAAAGTTTTTTTTTTCAAGTATTATAATTAGCCCCTTTACTTGTTTACTAAATATATTTATGAATGTTTATTAATCTGAAAATATGTGGGTCAATGGTCTTAATTACTTCCTCAAATTTGAACTGTCCACGTTCCATAGTTTACGAGTAAAATGGCTGTGACAGACAGACGGATGGACAGACACAGGAGTGATCTTATAATGGTTCCGTTTTTACTTTTTAAGTACGGAACCCTACAAATGACTAATATCAGTAATATGATGTGTTTTTTTTTCTTATCATCGGTGAAGAATTAAAATATAATGCATTAGAAAACATTTTTTTAAAACATTCAAAAACCTTATATTTTTCGAATATACAGTATTGCTCAAAAGTATTTTGACAAAGATAATAATTGACTTAATTATAAAAAATAATAAAATGCAAAAATCAATCATTTATTTTATTTAACCATATTCAATTTTTTCCATAATTTTAGTAAATTAACTATCATTTGCTGGAAAATAACGTGAAACCCATGAAAAATTAAAAAAAAAAGGGAAATCAAACGTATTTTGACATACAATAAAAAGTCGTTTTATCAAATTAATTGTCAAATATAGTAATGTGTCAGTCAATATATAGTAGCATTCCTCTGTCCTTTTTGAGAGCCACACAACGTGCGGGCATCAAGTCGACTAACTTTTGTATTCGATCTAAAAGAATTCTGGCCCACTCATTTTTAAGAGCTTCGTATAAAGCCTACTTATTTGAATAGTTTTGGCATCTTACACTACGATCTAACACCTCCCACAGATGCTCTATGGGGTTCAAATCCGGACTTTGACATGACCACTCTAAAATCTTGACTGTTCTGAGCTTTGTAAAATCACTTACATACTTGGATTTGTGTTTCAGGTCATTAACTTGGTGAAAATATCCCTTAGCAGGCATAGCCTTTAGCATATGGAAACATGTCAATCTTTAATATATCAGCATACATAAATCGATCCACATTCCCCTCAATTCGAAATAAGGGTGCAACTCCGCTGCGTAAAAAACAAATCCAAACCATCGCATTGCGTCACCATGTCTGACGGTGGGTATTTGGTATCAAACATCATATATTTTGTGTTTGTTTTTATGACATCCACTGTAAAAAAAAATCTTAAAACAACAGAAAAAAATCTTCGAATTCCGACAGTAAAAATTACGTTAACAGTCTTCTTATGTCATTCCATCCTCATATCGCTTATTTTCATGTTAAACAACAAAAAATTCCGTTTTCTTTGCCATCAGTTTCAACTGCGATAGGATAATATGTTGGATAACAGAAAAACGGGAGGTCATCCCCTATGACGTCTAGAAGGTCATTTAGAATGACCAATAAGCATTGGTTATCCCACCCCACGCTAAGACGTATCTTCTAACTTGAAATATTTGAGTGTCTTGTCTGTGTACTGTTGAAAATGGCTGTTCGTTTAATAAAGCAGTTCATCTAATTGAAAAAGAATAATACATAAAGAAATTTTAACAGAAAATTAATAATCATTTTCACAATTCGAACCCGCGACACACACCTTTGACATCAGAACCGCTTTCTTCAATGATTAGGATTTACAGTTGGAATACTAGAAAACAAACATAGCAAAAGGTATGTTTTCATCCTCTTTTAAATATGTAACAATGTTTTTCCGAAACGTAACAATATGTATGAAAAATACTTCCTATTTGCTAAAAATCGTAATTAAGCAATACTATTTATTATTATTATTATTATTTCATAATGTATGATTTACTTAAATTATTAGTATTATTTTATACTTCATTTATTTATGCACATTAGTAACTTAGTTGATCTAATTCTGTTAATAGCTGGAGATTATTTTTTGATCGGTTGTTTATTTTAAGTTAAATAAATAATCTTGAGTTTATGATTAGTTTACAAATCTTGAATTTTTACTTAGCTGTAGAATGATTATTTATTATATTTAACTTTTTTATGACTAAGAGTTTAATTTTACTTCATATGTATTAGTTCCAGAAATTTTGATTGAGATTTTAAATTTATTTTGTCATCAATTGACATACGTGATTAGTTTTGGAGTGATAGTTTTAATAATAAACACGGAGTAGCTGCATTAATTATTATAGTTATAGATAACTGATATTTTCGTTTAACATTAACTATAATAATATTTATTAGATCTGACGCTGTTCATATATTTTTATTGTTTAAATTTATCACATTTCCTACTATTTACTATGTTGTTTAAAATGGAGTGGTTGATATTTTGTTTAATCGTTCCATATGTTGATTCTGAAGAAATGCTTTTTTTTTTTTTTTTTTTTAGTACAATCTTAGAGTTACTTGTAGTGGTTAAGTTAAAATTTGTAAATTTTATTCACTCTATTTAATGAAATAAATTTTGAGCTACAACTGTGTGAATTATTTTGAAAATAATTCCTATTTAAGCTTTAACCATTCATTTTATAGAATCAGCAAGTTTAATTTTGTTTAACATTTTAATTTAAATTATATTGTAATATTTTTTCTTATTTAGTTGATGATCATTTACTTTATACGGAAAAACATTGTAAATTGTTAAGAAGGATGAAAACTCATTTTATCACTTTAGCTGGAATGAAATACTTTTTTTATGGTGATGTTTATATAGATTTTAGTGGCTCTTCTTTTTCATTTCTCATCTTTGCTCATAGCTGTCAATTTTTACACATTTATATATACAAAGCTTTCTATTCGAAAAAATTATAAAAATTGGCAGGATATTATTTACATAATTAACCAAAGTCACTAATTTAACCTAATCAATTTTCAAAAATATTGCATGAATAAATATTAAAGTTCTTTTACTTACAAATCACATTCAATACATATATTTATTTTATTAAGAAATATTTTTATGGGGGAGGGGGGAGTTACCTTATATCGTATATATATTTTTTTATTATTCTGGGGGGGGGGGGGGGAGTTTAAGATACCTTCTTTCACTTATTCCAGTCTTTAATATACTTAATTTACAAATCTATATAAATTCAACTGTTTAAATATTTTATTGCGAATAAGCTATTTAAATTAATTTTATAAAAGTTTGGAGGAGAAATTCCTATAAATATTCATTATTATTAATGTAAACAAATCGATCGGTAAATAGAAATTTCACGTGTACCTAACCTATAATATGCGATTCTTCTGTTAAATAGAACCTCCCCCCCCCCCTCGCCAACAGGAATCGACCTACAGATTTTGACTGTTGGGAAAGGCGTCGATTGTCAACACGAAGTGCCTGTATGACTACGTATTTCTGTCGTCTGATAACGCATTCTTTCGTTAACAGATATTTTCTGAAAACAAATAGTTTCTGGCAACTTTTTGCTGCCAGAAAGTTTCTGTTGTTTTACAAAAATATTTTTAACAGTGTCGAATGTACTTGATTCCACCAGAAGACACTAAATTAAACTTGCTTTCGTCGCTCCACAAAACATTAGACCACGCAACACTTGTCCTCGATTTAGGCTGTTTTGCGAATGAAAGTCTAGCCTTCATATTCTCAGCAGATATCAAAGACTTTTGTGCTGGTATTCCGCCACGTAAACAACATAGGTTTAGGCGTCGTTTGACGGTTGAAACGTGTATGTCTGCGCAATAATTTCCTTTTATTTCATTTTTTTATTACTATAGCCGACTTACGACAATCAGTTGTATATAGCTTTTTTGTAATACGATCAACATTTCAAGTTTTTTTTTTTTTTTCGGGCGGCCACTTCAAGGTTTATTTTCGATAGATTTCCGTTTATTAAAAATTTTATTCCATGTAATAACAAGCTGCCGAGACACTTTACTAAAGAAACGAGCAACCGATGCTTGATCCTTCCTTGCTTAGGCGCCTTTACAACTGCTTTTCTAAAATCTCTAGAATATTCTTTGCGTTTCGGCATTTAAAAATAATCACAATAAGTCAATATAAACACTAATCGAAGCTACAGAGTAACTGACGTCTTCAACATTTAAATGCAAACAAATTGTCATAATATTTTTGAGCTAAGGAGAAGTAATATTTCTTCGGTGGCTCCGAATGTAAACAAACAAGATGAAACTTGATACCTTTGAATAACTGTGGAGCAAACATTCAAACCATGCTTTCTCCTTTAGATAAATTTTCAAAAAACACAAAAAACTTATAAATTAGAAAATAACATTTATTTAATTCGACTTTTTACTGTGTATTTTTATTACTGGTTATTAGAAAGAATTCCAAGCATACCTAAGATATTAAACGTAAAACAAATTAATAAAAAGTATTTAATATTTAGAGAAATAGCGTTTTGACCGAATTCAGAGGATGAAACATGTTTTAATTGTTTAACAAGTGGATAAAATGCTTTTTGAATTAAATAAGTTCTAACTCACAAATAATACAAAAGCATTATTTTATTTGAGTAAATACCGAACTTCAGTTAATAACTGATAAAATAAAATGACAGATTATGGTACCTAATAGTATTCATTAAATATTTACTAAATAAATATTCTTTTGCCAGAAATCCACTTCAAATTTTAAAACCAATATCTTCATCTAGACAGTCACACACTTCCCCTCTTCTTCATTGCACGCTGGTAAATCATGGATAATGTGGTTGTACCATTTGAAGACATCCTCAGGATGATTTTTCCACTGTTCACCATATTACATTACCTTCAAAAGTTTGTCAACATCTTTTTTTCTTTTCAACTGATACGGCGTGGCTAAGAGGAAGACATTCTAGAACAACCCTTTGAACACGAGCAACAGTAACTCCCTTTTTATGAAGATTATCATCATATTCTTCACTTATATCTTGAAATTTATAATTCTGGAAGCCATTGACCTTAACAAGTCTCTTATTTTTCTCTAAAGCAATCCGTTTCAATTGTGATATGCATGATAGGTTTCGAAAGCACACATATGTGATAACTGTGATTGGCAGACTGGAATAATCACTGTTTGACTGAATGCAGGCTTTGGAGGACACACTCTTTGATTCAAAGGTCAAGTTTAAAAATTGATTTATAATCGGAGAAAAATGTGTTTTGGTTAAAAATACCGTTTATTTCTGTGCAACTTAACACTGAGTTCATAAAAATAACAATAACTCATTTTTTATTTTTTGTGAGAAAACACGGTTTGAATGTTTGCTCCTCAACTGCAGTCTTATTGTTCTTAATGATAGAGAATATATTTTCTTTTATATTTTTATATTAAGCAAAATAAGAGCGAATATAATGGTTTCAAAATCCTTTTGAGCGCTACTGTATATCTATATACAGGCTGTCCAGCAAAGGAATCCCTGATTTTTAAATTAAACAACTCGGAAGCTAAGATTGATAGAAGAAGGAAAAAAGTTGCATCTTTATTTTAAAAGCCGTAAAAATCTGATACAAAAGTTTTAAAATTCGTTACAAATTTTGTCGACAGGTGTCGCTGTACTCTGAAGTCACAGTACAAAGTGGGAGAAATAGGCTGTAGACTGTCCTTTGAAAGCAGTCGTTCCAATCTTCTGCTACTCTGTATTTTCTCTAAAACTTTGTAAATTGTTTTCTTATCGGGAAACTTTGCAACTTTAAACTGCGACTTAAACCTGTCCCATGTTGCCGTAGGAATACGATTTAAACGGTGATACTCAGAGTACTAGCAAAACACGTTTTTCACAGAATAGATTACTTCATTCATTTCCTTCATTAAGAAAATTGATCACTATGTGCCTCACAGTACTTTTTTTAGGGACCCCTAAGTGACTACAGCGCCACCTGTATAAAATTTTTACGGCTTTCAAAATACATGTACCACTTGTCTGCTTCTTCTATTTATCTTAGTTTCCGAGTTATTTAACTTCAAAATCAGGGAGCCCTTTGCTTACACCCTATATATATAAAACGCTAAAATACGAGGAGGCGAAAAAGCAATTACTTCTCCTTTGCCGATGGAAACGGGTAGTTCTTTTAGAAATTCGAACCTGCTATATTTTTTTTTGCTTTCTAATAAAGGTGTGTTTTTTAAATGAAATTAATTCAATACGAATGATGTCAATGTGAATATTATTTGGCGTTTTCCTGGCTAACATTAAATAGCTTATCTTTTCTTGGCGTAATTTAAATGTAAATACATCCAAAATATATAAAAATTTTTAATGGATCAAATTTTGAAACGAATCGTAAGTTGATTTGGTACGGACATAGATACATATGTCTCAGACGCCGCGGGGTTGGCGCAAATATTTTTTTTTCCATTATGCTGGAATACCAATTATCGGGTATCTGTTATGCCGAGTGTTTAATATTTTGTGACAAAACTGGCATGTATTACATTGAGATTCAAATCGTTTGTGAGACTTGTTTGCTTCCTGAAATTTATAGTTTCCCCAATTTACATACACAAATTTGACTTTAACAATTGTTATTTTATCATTTAATGGAAAATTCCGAAGCCTTAAAAATATAAAAAAAATAGAAAATTTAAACTGAAACATTTGTGAAATGAAATAAGATTTGGCAGTGTCGGAATTTGATGAATCGTAATAATATTCCCCGATAGTTATAAATCGGAAAACATTTTTTTTAATGAATTCTCTGTCTGCATTTTAAGAATAATTTTGTTTTAACTCTCTTATGCAGGAATAAAAGTAAATATTTTTCTGTTAAGGCTGTTCTCAAGTTCCATGGTGACCAACGCAAAACTAACTGACACATTTAAGTATAACTTTTATAAGTAAAGTAAAAAATTGGCAGAGCTGACTATTGAAGCGACTTAGAATCGAAATAAGTTTTAATTTTTTTCAGAAATAATTTAGCTATCGATTTATAAGCTATTTTATGCGACGCGACGGCTGGTTTTGCTCCTTTCCATCGTTGGAAATTCAGTTCAAAGCGCCAAGTTTTACAGTTTTTTCTGAACGATCTTTTCCGTTTAACAAAAAAGAGAAAGGATTACATAGTTTCCAAATAACAAGACCTGCCAATTTCTTGAGTGTCAGAACAGAAATGAATTAAAGGATATGTCAGAAAGTAGCCCTCTGGATTGGAGAACAGTCTTAAAATGTATTTAAATGGGATATTGAAAACATCTTATGTTAATTTTTAAACAAATGTCATGTTTATAAGATATACAATATGAACTTTAAAAGCGCACTGGCTTACTTAAAATTGCGACTAAAATAATAGAAGAGTCGATGAAGTAAAAAATATACCTTTTTATTTAAAACTTCCAAGTACTTTCGGGCTTTTCCAAATCCTTCATCAGAGCATATGTTAATAACAATTTGCTATTTATTTTTACAAATACGACACTTGGTTTTGAAATGAGAGAGCCAATAATTATCAGATTTGAAAGTTGAAGTAGCAGTTCCTTGGACTGAATTTAAGTAGAGAAAATATATTCTAACTGCAGTTCCATTTATTATATTAAACCACTTGTTAAAATAATCAAATATTCAAATAATAATAACATATTGAATAATTGATATTGACGCCAATGTAGTTTTATCTGATAAAGTAAATATGCATAAATACACGGCTGCATTTATTTATCGCTTGAAAGCTTTAGTACATGTGGAGTTACATTTGAAACACACATAAGTAAATATTTTCAACTTATTTTGTTTTTGATGCTACTATTGAAAAAAAATGCTTTCCACATAGATAAGAAATAAAAAATATGTAGGATCATTATTTTCAAAGAATCCGTTACTAAAATTCCATTAAAACAGTATATCAAAACAGGCTATTTATTTTTTTATGATTGTTCAGATGGTCTCAATAAATATTTCATGTTCTTGTACCTATAAATCGAAAATGCTGTCATTCAGAATTAATCTTTAAAACAGTACTATCCCAGTGAGACCCTTGCCATACATTTAAAAGTGAAATATAACGCGGATGGTAAGGTAAAAAGCGACGGTAAGGGAAAAAATGCGATGGTAAGGATGGGACGATAACGAAAATTACCACTTATCTTTAGGCAAATCATATTAAGACCAAGTGAAAGCCACAGTATTAAAAGATTTTTAGCAACAGTTATTTACATAGGATTAATTTTTTTTAAATTATTTTCCTCGAAATGTGCAGGAATAAAGACTATGAATAAAGCCACAACGCTTGACAATGATATTTAAATGCTGATTTAAATTCTCCAGTGAATTTTCTATCGAAGAATTACAGCCAAATTTTCTCTAGCATACTTCTGCATGAGAAATTAGTTTTAAAAAAATCTGTGTCCGTATCTGGAGTGATTCTGCATAATTTTAGCAATAAGGATGGTAAGGAATCTGAAAGTCAAGGACGGAGTTTTAAAATAATAAAAACCGTAAAAATGTGTTGAAGTTAATTGTTTGCTAAATATTTATATAAAGCAATAAGCCCAGTTTTGAAAACAAATTATGTCGAGTTACTTTTATTGAAGCAATTTTATTCAGATAGCTCGTAACTTAAAAATCAGCATCAGGGACACGGGACGGTAAGGAATTTCATAATATATTTCGATCTCCAACAATGTCTAAAACTTATTTATATCCTGAATATTGTTATATAATCATGCAATGGCGTATTTTCTAATAAAAGAAACAAAAAATGTCCAAGAATGTGTAATAAAATAAAAATTGTTATTCAGGGAGTTAAAAGTCAAATGTATATTACAATGTCTCACCTGCTATTCGATACAGTAGGCAGCTTCGAATCGTGGCGGAGGTTCGTTCGGAGAGGTTTGTTTGGAACATACTGTGCAGAAGAGTGATCTACGCTGCCTTCGGCAGCGGGGACGCATTCCAAAGCTTCATTTTCTGATATCCTTCTTATAAAAATTTTAATATGAATTGATGTTTTAAATATTCACGATTTATTTGGGAAAATCTATGGGCCCTTCCAAAGACGGAAGTAATCTAGTAATATAAAAATTGTTTTATTCATTTATGGTCTATTTTTTATTTGTGTTAATGGTTAATAATTACAAAATTGTAATATATATATATTAGGCGTGAAAGTATTATCATTTGCGAAAAGGCACACTTGACTAAGAAATCGTAGGCCAAATTGTGTGAGGAAGCTTGTTAATATGTATCAAATTTGTAGAGACTTACAAAAAAAATGTAAAGAAATTACAAGACATATTCAAACGGTAACAACAAGAATTTGTAACTACTTCAGACAATTTGTCCGGCATTGCACATGCTGATGCATTCCAAATAATGAAAATAGAGGAAGATAGGATGTTCTTGCAGCGCTAAATAGAGCAGAACCGAGCTAGTCAGCTAGGTAGAGTGGATAAAAAAAAAATGCCAAAAATGAGGAAAGGGGCCGACTTCGAGTTGTCAAAGAAGGAAATTGGCGAATCAAATATGGTTCCGCTTCAACATCCTCAGCATCATACGAATCATTGGAAGAATATTACTCTTGGAATCCGAATGAAAATATAGATAAAGAAGATTTCCCAACACTGATCGAAAGCTCAGAACCTGGGACAAGTAAATCAATAATGAAGAAATATTTTATTATTAAAGTTAGTTTCTGCATTATACAGGTGTCAATTAAGTATGTGAAATTATGTGTTTATTCTTGAAGCTACTATTGCGAGGGATCACTTGGATTTAACATTGACAAATTTCCGTTATAGTCCAAGTAATAGAGACCGTAAAGGGACTCTACCTAGCGAAATTCATAATAGTTCTGGAAATCGGCTTACTATATGTTTTTTTGGTCGCTGAATCTGAATTTTTAACTTCCCACCAAAATTTCTCCCGGCAATACCCCCCCCCCCTCCCAAATTTTGGTAAAATGCCCCCCAAAAAGGTTTTTATTAAAAAAATAAATTTATTTATTGTTTTAGAGAAAAAAAATCTAGAAATTCAGAAAGTAGACAAAATTTGCAACAAATTAGATATATGATGTTATGACTTAGGATGAAGGGGAACAGGGGGTCTGCCTCGGAACATGCGCGCGGTGCTGCGTGAACTAAGTTGCGCAATTCCACTTAACCACTCACACGTTTACATTCGCCCTCCCATCTCCCCTCCGAACATTCTCTATAAGGTTTACTTTAATTTTTTGGGGTCGCTGAATCCGAAGCTTTAACTTCCCCCCAAAATTTCACCTCCTCCCCCGACCCCCCCCCCCCCCCCAAATAGTTGTTTTTAACTTAAATTTCTTAACTGTTTTAGGCAACCCCCGCAAAAATTGATTTTTTGAAAAATTGTGTTTTTGTGAAAAGCGTGCGGGAAATGTTCCGAGGCATCCCCCTCTCTCCCCGTTTATCCTTCGTCGTAATGTCATAGATCCTATTTGTTGCAAATTTTGTCTACTTTCTTAATTTTGTAATGCTTTTCTCCTAAAACAGTAAGAAATTTAAGTTAATGACAACTATTTTGTGGGGTTTTCGTAGGGGAAAATTTTGGGGGGTAAGTTAAAAATTCGGATTCAGCAACTCAAAAAACTTAAAGTAAACCTTATAAGGAAAGTTTGGACGGGAGATGGGAGGGCGAATGTAAATGTGTGAGTGGTTAAGTGAAATTACGCAATTTAGTCCACGCAGGACCGCGCGCATGTTCCGAGGAAGACCCCCCTTCCCCTTCATCCTAAGTCATAATGTCATATATCTAATTTGTTGCAAATTTTGTCTACTTTCTGAATTTTTAGATACTTTTCCCCTAAAATAATAAAAAAAAATATTTTTTTAATAAAAACCTTTTTGAGGGGGGCTTTTTAACAAAATTTCGGGGGAGGGGGGGGCGGGTTGACGGGGAAAATTTTGGTGGGAAGTTACAAATTCGGATTCAGCGACCCAAAAAACATAAAGTAAGCCGATTTCCAGAACTACCATTAATTTTGCTAGGTAAAATTCCCTATTGCCTGGACTATTAAGTAAGTCTTCAATTCAAAGAATCCGAACAGAAACACGGAAGGAACGCGCGGAAAATATAAAAATTGAGTTCCAAAACAAAGTACCAAATGTGTGACCTCAGATTGAAATGGCAAACTGTTGCCTGCTTTGAGGGATTGAAAGAAGAATGCTTGCTTATAGTTATTTCATATGAACTTAAAGAACCTCTCATTATTGCGACGTGACTTTATAAATACGCAGGCAAAGAACAGGCGCAGGCTATTTTGAAAGCTATCTTAGATTGGAATCGCGAAAACAAAGTATAAATTTTCTGTTGTGATACTATGACTTCGAATACAGGTCGTTTTTATGGTGCCTGTGCTCTCCTCGAAAAAAAAAAAATTGATGAAAAATGCTTTTCTTTGCTTGCTGCCATCATGTATTCGATCTGGTATTAAAGGCTGTATTCGAAGGGAACATTAAACAAGTGACCACAAGTGACATTACACACTTTAAAAAGCACAAAGAGATATTTACAAAGAAACAAAATTAAAAATGATGACAAATTTACATAGATAAATTTTCTTGACCCTTGAAAATACATACATTCCATCGAAGAAACAAAGTGGTTCAATGTATGGCGAGGTTCATATATTGATTTTACAATTGTTTATTTAGTTGTTTATTTATATCACGTAATTGTTACCTGTTATTTTTTTTTTTTTTTTTTTTTTTTTTTTTTTACAGAAAAAAGCATTAATGATCTCATATCTGTCAAAAGCCAGTCATTGTTTTCTGGACTCAAAATTTATGATAATTTTGAAGAGTCCCTCTTCATGGGAGAATAATGATTCGTTTCCGATGCGAAAAAGACGATCTCAATGCTCAGAGCAAGGAACAATACAGCTGAAAGAGCGGTAAAATTGATGCAGGACTTTCATGATTTAATAACGGTGACGGAGGGACAGAGACAATTTTCGTTATGCTGCGTACAAGAACACACGAAGGTCTATTCCGACTGTAAAAAGAAAACATTGAAATGGACATAAGTTCAGTAATGCTTCTTTTACTGTAATATGTTAATATATATCTTCTTTGAATTAAATAGTGTTTTATGTACCAAAGAAACGTACATTTTACATCTTTCCATAGTATTCCCCATACAAGATTTCATGTTCAAGTTTGACGTAAAGTCGGCACGGGTCACCGTTGTTGCTTGCAATAATATTTTTTATCTATGTTTCTCGGGTAAAATAGAAAAAAAATAGAGGGTATGCGTATTTGATTTTGCTAATTTTTTTCTTTTTTTTTACCTTGAATCCTGGGGCACCCTAATATATATATATATATATAAAGGATGCGTCCGGTATTTGAGAACACACGTTAAGGCGAAATATCACCCTGTATATCATAGTTACTTTTTCTGTTACTTATAAACACGTAAGAACCCAATACTAACTAAGGAAATGAAGGGGCATGCTGCCATTGGCTAATTTGCTGAAGAATGCTTCAAATTAAAGAGATTGCCACGTTCTTGAATCTCACCCAGTCTGTCGTCTGTAATTTAAGGAGACACTTGAAGGCTGTTAGGTTTCATGTAGCAAATGTTTCATGCAGGAAACAACCTTGTCAGCAATATGAAACCATCAAAACATCAGAATACCTTAGTCAAGTCGAAGAAAACCCTACGAAGTCGATATGAGCACTAACCAGGGAGATGGAGGTTGATGAGGCCACAATCTGATGTTGATTCACGAGAACCGTCGTTAGAGGTCGTACCTGATTAGGAGAGTACAGTGCTTGCCGGAGAGATTCAGGAACAACTACCTGACCAGAGACAAGAGCACCCTTAACAAGCTGAAACGTGAAGAGGAGAGAGAACTGCTCTTCTTTCATACCAATGAGAAAAACGTCGCCTAGGTCAAGAATGTGAACCGCAAAAAGAACAGTGATGCTGTAAAATTGCCGAAGAGGTTCTGAGAGACACGTGCAGAAAATTTCCAGCCTCACTGATGATTCAGTGAGGTTCTGAGAAACGACGACGATCTGATACCCCCACATTTCTTTCTTCAAGGTGCCAGAGTAACGGTCGTTGCTTATACCAATGTGATAAAGCATTAAATTACTTCTGTATTACTTGGAAGGCCGTAGGTTTTTTTACAAGACTTTTTCCCATACCTCCAATATAGTCCATCTCAAAAGTTTAAGCACAATCATAAAATGTTGATTTTCAATTAATAATAAAAAGTTAAAATAAATAACATTTTTTTATTTGTGTATTTCGCAACCTCATTTAAATAAATGATATCAAAAGTAGAAAAAAATGAATTGCATATTTGTAAAAAATATAATTTAAAATTTGTTTAAACAAAAGTGTCTGGAAAATTCATGCACAATGGCAAAAAGAACTGCATTTATCATTTTCACAAAACTGTTACATAAAAATTATTTTTCCATGATTTCGTTCAAATAACCGCACGTCCATCGAAATTATTAGTTTTTATAGGGCTTCTGGTGGCAAAGAGTACCGTGAATAATTATTAAGATGCTACTTGGCGCAGAACGATATAAATTTAAAAAACAACGTTAAAAACGCCAGAATAAGCAAACATTCAGCAAACTAGTTTGGGTAGCGTTTAGCGTACCATCCTCAGTGAGTCTAACACTGAGGACGGTACGCTAAACGCTACCGAAACTGGTTTGCTGAATGTTTTCTTATTCTGCCGTTTTTAGCGTTGCTTTTTTTAATTTATAAAGAGTACCATGCTTTCTCTATGGCGGCTTTGGATTCTTCAAGAGAGTCATGCTGTTTTCCATTGCTGTAAATCTGACGGGTTAAAATGCAATAGACATTCTCAATCGGGTTTATGCTAGGACGTAAAGCTGGCGAGTCAAGAATTTTAAAATTTTCATGTGAAAGCCACGGTTATGTAGCACGTGATATGTTCATTAAGTCAATACCTTGTTCAAAGATCTATTCAGAACCCCCAAAATGTTACCGAATGGAAGGAAGTGTTGGTTCAGAGTCTCTTGATATTTTTGGGAATTTTGTCTTCCTTTTAGAAAATCCAGAGAGTCCAGGCTATTGAAGCCGAATAACCTCCAAACCACAATAGTCTTACCGTATTGCTGCCTGTTGAAAAATCTCCTTGGTTCCTTTCGGAGATCATGCCAATATATGTTCCTCCCATCAGGGTTCCATTTTCCCTCATCATTGAATAAAACAGTAAGCCACTTGTTCCCGCAGGACATGTGTATTTTTAGCACAGTTCATTTTTGTTTGTTAGTGGTGAAATTTGAGACATAGTTTCAAACTATTTTCTTTAGTATGATGTTATCACATTCTTTAGTACGTCTATGTACAGTATATTTGGACACCTGTACACCGAGGTTATTTTTAATTTGGTCTATCAACATATTTTATCTAAACATGTATCTACATATTCTCCGATCCCTCACAGCAAACGTCATAGGTGGTCGTCCACATTTTGGTTTCGGTTGAAATTATCATTTCTAGAGAGTACTTGGTGTAGATACATTGCCTTGACCAATTAAAAAAAAAAATTAATTTAAGAAAGTGTTTTATTTTGTGATTTCAATTTAAAAATTTTTTTAATCTCATTTTTGTGAATTCGGTACGCTTCGGCTTTTTTAAAACCAATGGAAATGATGTTTTCACTTTCATATTCGTATAAAATTGGACGTTATACAACCTCATTACACCCATCCAATCTCGTGTTTCTAAAAAAAAAAAAAAAAAAAAAAAAAAAAAAATGCACAAAGTGCTTAAATTTTTGAGACAATATTTCTTCAAGAAAATGTAAATTAAATAAAAATTAATGTAATTTTTATTTTAACCAACAAAAACTACTTATTTTATTTGATTTTAATTACATATCGAGCATTTATTGTAAATTGACTTCATATATTATCATTTCCAATTATTTTTAGCCATATTTGAAGAGTGCATAAATTTTTGAGACAGACTATACAAACCGAACATTGATGGCTAAAGCATTCATAACGATATCATACTGAACTTGTTGGCCCCCAGCTATCCAGATATCAACCGAATGGCGTAGTTGAGAGGGTCTCCTATAGTCATCAACACAGCGATGTTGCAGCCCTCGAGGCACCACCAGTGGCACATGTTCCCAACTCTCATGAGACCATTACTTGCAGTCCATTTCGACAGCCGTCGAATGAGAGGTTGTTAATGCGGTTGGTAGTGGTTTCAATGAATTATGTCTTCCAGTGTGTATGTGGGCACTTGTACAGATTTTTTTTAGAAAAATCTCTATCTCTAGTCTATATTCCTCGTTGAAAGCAGACTTTTAATTGTTCTTAAATACCTGAAGCACCCTGTATAAAGGCAAATTTAAATATTCACCAGCTATTTTCGTATCTCATTTAGCTTTATTTAATAATTCAAGTTTATGTGTACATAACATTATGTGTAAATAACATTTCCATAACAACCACCAGTTCAAAAAACACTTTCTTTGAGAAAAAAAAACACATTTAAATGTTTTGGAAGAAGTATTGTCGCTTTGGTAGACGACGCTAAGTAATACCAGTAAAACCGTTTTTTATTTGAGCGATTAAGAAAAAGACAAAGGAAATAATCATTGACTTCGTTAAACTAAAATAAAAATAAATAATCAAATTTTGAAGGCTTCACAATTGTATAACACTTTACTATTCTTTTTAATGACATTTTTATACTGATATATTTTATAATCATTTCTAAGACGGATTAAAAAAGATATTCCACGAGAATGAAAGTTCTTAAACACCATTAAAAATAATTCAGCATTTAAAAAAGGGTTTTCATTTTTATGGACCTTTCTTCTTTTTTTCTTATATATTATCTAATTTATGTTGGTTATCATAATAACTAAAAGTAAAACCTATCGTCTTCTATTCATCGTAGAATGAATTGTATTTTCATTATTTAATAGGCATTTCAATTTAAATTGTGGGATTCAATGAATAATTTTCTTTTTTAATACGAAATTTTATTATTTGATCATTAATACTGGTTTGAAATGCATTCATTGTTACATAAAAAGCATTTGTTCTTATAAAATTATTAGCTAAATAAAGTTAAAAAATAATCGTTCTGTTGATTTAAAACATTAAAATATTTCCAAATGTTTTAAGTTTACGAATGTCATTATCATTAAACAAAAGATAGTCTATTTTTTAATGATAAAAATTGTTTTTGGTAAAAAAATCTCAATCATGACAAATTAATTTGAAAATAAAAACGTTTCCGTTATCTTTTCAATTATTCTAACTTTTATATTATTCAGTAAATTAACGATACTTAATCACTGATTTGAATCTCATTCCAGTAAAATATCCGAACTATTTAAAAATCAAATTGCTTCTCTAACTTTCACCTAATCTTCGAGGCTTAATTCTTTCTCATGCAGTAATATCATTTAAATTCCAATTTGCTCATTGCAGCTTCTAATTTTCCAACTGTCATTACTTATATTTTGCACTTTATCATTGAGTAGATATATAATCATGACCGGAATGTCTGCTTCGGTGATTTCTCAAATGGCATTTTAAATTGCAATAATGAATAAGTTATCGAATTGATCTTGCACAATTTGTTTAAATTGAATTCCCCATAGTTGGAAATGTATAAACCAAGTAAAGATAATTTAAATGTTATTACTTTTATCTACAAAATGAATAAAGGATTAGCAGTTATCGTGTGAATTTTTTATACAACTAATTTATCTGTAGTAGACATTTCCAATAAACTGAAATACAATATATATCTTTTTTAATATTAGAAAACTATGAATTTAAAAGTCTTCTTTAATCATACAATTTATGTTATTTTTTTTTTTTTTTAGAAATTACAGTAGTGAAAAAATATTAACTATGATTTCTTAATAAAGATTAAGGATTTCTGAAAAGGTAGCTATTTTTATCAAGTAAAAAACAGGAAAGGAAAGCATGTATAGGCAAAAATGATACATTAATCAAATATGTATATATACATATATATACACATACGAGGATGACAGCCCTTGCTTCAATATAGGATCTATTTCATGTCGGCGTCAGTACCACCTTTCGGTTGCATTTAAAAAAAAAAAAAAACTTTCTAAATTGTAATTTTTGTGATACTGAAGGGGCTAGCAACTTGAAATTTGGCATGGTAATTACTTATGAGATGTAAATACTCTCTGAGAAGAGTTCCTTAAAAATTTTTAATTTAAAAGGGGTGAAAATGAGCAAAAAGCGTTCTAAAAACGTTCTAAATAACGATATTTACGCAATCTCAGGAAATGTAAACCGCTTTCAGAAGTAATGGTTTCAAATTTATGGTGACAGCCCCCGCTCAACAAAAACTGCTCTAAATTGCGTTTTGTGTGTTACTGAGGGGGTCTAACATTTTAAATTTGAAATGGTAATTATTTCAAAGATACAAATACTTTCTAAGAATAGTCGAAAGAAAATTCCAAATTTAAAAGAATGACGTGAGCGATTCTATAAGTGCTCTAAATTACAATTTTTATGCAATCATATGAAATACGAAACCGATTTCAAACATAATGTTTGCAAATTGATGGTGTTAGAACCTGCACAAATATAAGCTATATTTTATGTCAAGGGTTGCAGGAGCAAAAAACTTTCTAAATTGCGATTTCTGTGGTATTGAAGAGGGTAGAAACTTTAAATATAGCAAGGTAGTTACTTATAAAATATAAATGTCCTCTGAGAACAGATGGAAATAAATTCGAAATTAACAAGGGGTAACGCGAAGGGAATGAGCGAAAAGCATTCTAAAAGAGTCCTAAATTACGATTTCTACGGAATTTCTAGAAATAATAAACCGATTATAAATGATCTCTAAGAACGATTCCTAAATAATTCGAAATTTAAAAGGGGTGAAAATGAACGAAAAACGTTCTAAATTGCGATATATATGCAATCTCAGTAAGTAACCAACCGATTTCAAAAGTAATGGTTGGAAATTTATGATGGCAGTTGGAAATTGATGATTTATTGGTTACGAATCAAGAGTGATAGTCCCTGATCCTATACCGGCTATTTTGTATATCGGTGTCACTACTACCTGGTTGGCAGGAACAACAAGAAAGCATTTAAAAACATCTAACCATTTTCCATTTCAATGTTTACATTTTTTTAAACACAAAGTTAAGTATATCTTTAGTCTTATATTCTGAAAATATACCATTCAAAAATTATATAAATATACCCTATATAGCCATTAATCAACAGACAATTTCAATTTCAGACATTTTGTCAAATATTTAAATGTATGCTATTCGGATTTTTCTGTAACTTCAGGATTATTAAGAATATGTTTGAATTCATATATATCAACAGCGCCGATTTGATCAGATGGACAATTAGGGGTTGGGGTTGGGCGACAAAAAATCAAAGAAATATAATAATATTTGCGCTCACCCTGTAAAATAAAATGCACGAAATTATCTTTCCCTAAATGGTATGAATATGGGGATATTATACAATATATCTATTCATTTGTTTAAGACTAGCACGTATATTCATGGAGATATATCGATTTTTTTTATTATTATTCAAAAAATTCTTGTATGTTTTTGTTTTCATCATGCAGGGTTTTCTACCAAAATTAACTCCAGTTTCAGATAATTTCCAAAATTTAGTAGAAATAATCTAGTGCAATTGGAATGTAAATATATTAAACATCTGATGAAACATGAGAGTTGTATGAAATATTTTTATCTGAACATGCGCGTACGAAAAAAAAAAAAAAAAAAAAAAAAAAATCTTTTTGGGATTCAATAATTAACTCTATGGAGGAACTCATAAAAACAGCCATATCGTGAAAATTCAGAAAGATATCGCCGATAGAGTGAGCTGATTTTTAGTTGCTCTGTAAAGGCTGCTGCCTGAAAAGGGATTTTCCATAAAATATCATTTTTTATTAACTGGCTTTCAGAAAAGGAGATGGTATTTGATAAATGTCAACAAGTAGATTTAGAAGAAATGCGTAGGCTTTGATATTTCTTTTTTTCTTGGATTAAGCTCGTTTTGGTGGTTCTCAAAGAAAAACTAAAGCTACTAATAAAAAATGAAAAACCAATATTTGTGGAAAAACTCTTATCATTTAGCTGTTTTTACAGAACATCAAAAATTTAGCTATCTTTCTGAATTTTCACGATATTTGATTGGTTTTTTATTAGGAGTTGCTAAAAAAGTTCAATATTCAATCACGAAAAAAATATTTATTATCGTGCGCGCATGCGCACATAAATATTATTTCATACAACTGCTCATATTTCATCAAATGTTTAATGTATTTACATTTTAAATGCACTGCCGTATTTCTACTACATTTTGTTAAATTTTCTGACGTTAAATTTTGTGGAAAACCCTGCTTGATATAACCAAAAAACTTCCAAGATTTTTTTTTTTGATTTAAAAAAAAAATAACCGATATATCCCCATGAATATACGTTCTATTCTTACACAAATGAATACACATATTAGACAATATGTACATATTCGTAAACTAAAGCGATAGTTCATTTCGTGCAATTTATTTTACAGGGTGATCCCAAATATTAATATTTTTGAACGTTATTGCCCCCCCCCCCCCTGATTGTCTTTCTGGTCAAATCACTTTTGATATATATGAAGTCAAACATATTCTTTATAATCCTAAAGTTTCAAACAAATCTGACAAGAACATCTTTAAATATTCGACAAAATGTCTAAAATTGAAAGTGTCCGGTGATTAATGTTAATTTAGTGCAGAATGAATTTTTAAATGCTTAACATGAAGAGCTATTACTTTTCAAAGAGCTTGTACTTTTGAAAAATAAGTTATTCAAATGAAAATTTTATGTGAAATACTTAGATATGGAATAAAAGGCTTTAAAAAGGCAAACAAATTTTATTCGCTAATATATGACATTCGCAATGATTGCAATTTTTTTTTCGTCTTTCTCTAAATAAATGCCTGCGATGGAGTATTTTGAAATTCTGGGGTGCCTGACATTTTGCAACTGTTTCAATTATGTCATGCCACAGCGGTATGTCGCATTAAACGATTTCGATGTTACCAAGCATGTGTACAGGACTTACCAAGGTCTCGACTGACATTATTGGTCATCTTCTATGCCATGTTGTTTAAAAAAGGTGAGCACTTAAAGATATTGCAAAAATTGGTGACCAATTATAAAACGTTCTAAATTAACCCTTAAACGCCGAGTGTTGCATTTCGGTAACATACCCAATTTAGGCTCTAAAATACAATTAGAATAATATAATTCCTAATAAGCTATAATTCCTAATGTTGCCAATAAAATACATTCTGAAAATATTATTAAATCGATTTTCAACATGTAGATGGCAACACTCGTGCTGTTTAAGAATAAAAATAGATTAATTTTTTCAATTGTTGCTACTTGTTCTTTTTGTTTTGTTTGGAAGCTTGCGAAATACCCTATTTTGTTCTGCCGTGAGAAAGAAAATTTATTTTTTATTATAGTTCCTGAAATTCTTGTCTGTTTAATACTATAGAATTTTATCAAGGAAAATTATTTTTTCAATTAAAGACCAGTATTGCCGATTATTAACAAACTGTTTTTTAGACGTAAACCATACTTAAAACAAAATATGATTTTTTAAAGTATTTTCCCATGATTTATTTAAAAAATGAAAGCCGAAAAACATTGTTACAATGATTTTTGAAAAATCAGCATTTAAGGGTTAAGCTAACTTGGATATATCTAATTTGGCGAAATTCTCATTCAAATTCGGTAATGATGAAAACTGCGATAGAATCTTCTATAAACGGGTTTTACATGATTTACTTTCACGTGTTTAAATAAAATAGGCTGAATATTTGAAGCCACTATTTCCCCCTGATACAAGCCTGAAGGACGTTTTTTAGTTCCATTTCTCAATTCGAAAATAAGTGTGTTCTTAAACAAAAAATACGTTACAATCATTTAAAATATGTATACTTTTTTTTAAATGTATTGTGTAATTAAAATAAAAAAATGGTACGAAAATAAATAATTACTTTAAACTAGATACTGTTTAACATAAATAGAACTATCTATAAAAATAACAGAACTTATATTAAGTGGAAAAATAAGAGCTATTCGGATAAACGTAAATAATAAGACAGTACGTGACTAAGATACAATATGATACTGGCCAATAAAAGAGGTATAATTTGTAGGGTAATGTTTTGTTTATTAGATATCTTACAGATGACAAAGCGCCTGATAAAGAGCAGAGAAATGACCAGATGGGTTAGAATATAGTCTAAAGAAATATAGTAGCTTAGTAGATCCACGAATGGAATATTACAGGAAAAGTAGTATATTTGTTTAAGAAAATTATAGATGGCATCCAGATAGAGATTATTTTCCGATATTTTGTATAATTCTGTTGTAGACATTTTATTCTTATATAAGTACTTAAATAATATTTATCACATAAAATGTATAATATTTATAAGTAAGCAAAACATTCAAAAATGAAATCTTAATTTCATGTTTTATTTAAGATGCAGAATTAATATTTTAAACTTTTGTATTAAAATAAAGTAAAATATGATAATGGTATTATTGCCATCGAATGTCGAATCAAATTATTAGTAGTATAGCCCAATAATTACAAACACATTTTCTTCTTAAACCTGCGATATAATTTAAAAAAAGATTTCTGAACATTTGATGTCAATTGAAACTACGCAAGAAAAAAATATATGTAAGCGAAAATATATGTAAGCGAATCTTACACAACATTGTATTTTATTTCAATTATTTAAGTCACTATAATGTTTTTAAAAATCTATTAAGATTTTATATCAAGTTAAATTTGATGACAAATATATATTATAAATCAATATAATTGTATTCAAATCAAGTTATTTTTATTAACCTTTTTAATAGTTTAAAAACTACTTAATAAAACATTTTTTTGAATTTCATTGATAACGATTTATTAATAAATTTTCTGGTTGTTAATATTTCAAATAAATCAAAATTACACAAAATCTCCATAGAATATATTGAATGTAAAAATATAAAACTTGCATAAATCAAATAACAATTAATGTAACTCTGATGGGGTAATGTTTGTGGTCACTCTTCAACGAATGGACACTTCTAAGTTTAAACTTTCGAAAATTGTCTTTAACATTAGCGTAGATTATTCTAGTCACTTATGACGTATCTAATACTATTATAGTAATAGTAAATAGTATTAAAAGCTTTTTTGTCAACAGTTCTTAACTAGTCGACTCTAAACTCATTATAACGTGATTACTGGTAGTGTTGAAAACGGTAAATGGATTTATTTTTATTTGATCATATGTTTAACGAATGTTTTACACCAACGACATTATTATGATTTAAATTCGGCTTCATAATTTATTTAGTGTATTTCTGTTTGAATCAACTTGGTGCATTTCCTATGGATGTCTACTACTAGAACGGCGACATATCACCATAATATCAATACTGAACAGTGCCAAAAACTTAAATTCTGGTGACATGGACCAGCGTATTGAACATTGTGGGAAAACTCAGGAAGCAATTGTATCAGGTGAATTTAATTTATGGACAACCAATCTTGGTGTAAATTTTTTAATGCATTTTTGAGTAGAAATTCGAAAATTTCGTCGGAATTCTGTTGAAATGATTCGAGTAAATTCCCAGGTAACTATCACAATCCGTCCTGTTCTCGATACTTGAAGATTCAATCGGTGAGTTCCACACACACACATACACACACACACACACACAAAAAAAAAAAAAACAGTTCATTGAATTTAAAAGTTCTCGCCTTAAAAACGAATAAAACCGTTTACACAACTTTACTGCTTCCAAATTATAATATTTATTTGCATAAAATTACGAAATGTATTTCTATTCTAAAATGGCAGTAGTGAAACTAAGGAAGTATCAAAAAAAGAAATTAAAGTCGTCGTTCAATGCTAAATAAATATTTGCCTACAGTATTCGCCAATTTTTTAGTTTTCGCGTAGACGTTCTATAAATAACTGTATAAATGTCAGGCTTTTTCATGTAGATTTATAATGCTGTAATTAGAATTCTATTTAAAAGTTGAAACTTAACCATGCTGACAACGAGTATTAAAATTTTAAGGCAAAAGCGATATAGTGATATCACCGTCTTTGCCGTGTTAATTGCCAGAAGAGATGTCTTTTTGCAGTTCTTTAAACCTGTAGTCTTGAAAGAGGTAACTACAACAAAAAATATGATACTGAAATTTTGAAATACGGATTGCTGAAAATGACTCTTTTTTCACACGTTTTTAACTTTTTTTTTATCCCTTATTGAGCTTCTTGAACTCTCCTTTTTCATCTTTCGTACAAGTTGTACACAAGTTTCGTACCCCCAAAATTTTTTTAAAACAAGTTTTAAATTAATTTACTATTAATATAGCTACGCTATAGAATTGTACATAAACATAATACATGTTTAATATATCTTTAATATTCTACTGGATATCTTATAAAATCGTATAAAATTCTGAAAGTTGGAGTTGAGTTATGAGTTAGAGAATGTTCCATGGTTATATATATTCATGTTAGTGAAAATTGCAACACCATGAAGGAATAATCAGAATTAAATTTAATTTAATACACAAACGACTGGTATTGGTACAAACAGATTATCACATTTTCAAAAAAAAAAAAAAAAAAAAAAAACACTATTAGGTGGTTCGAAATCAGTATTTGAGGTAGCCACCACGCAGTGCAATAAGTGCTGCTAAACGACGTGGTATGGATTCGAAAAGATTTTAAATGTGTGCCTGGTGAAGAGCATTCCTTATTGTTTGTATGCGTACCCAAAGTTCATCTGAAGAATCTGTAGAACGAGGATCATGAGCTAGACTCCGATCAAAGAAATCCCACACATTTTCAATAGGCGACATATCCGGCGAACAAGCATGCCACGGAAGAAGCGGTATCTTTTCTACTGACAAGAAGTCGTGAACATGCCTTGCAACATGTGGGCGTGCATTATCCCGTTAAAAGATAGCTCTAGGAATGCCTTGAAGGAAAGGAAGGATTTCGGGCTCCAGCACTTCACTGATGCACCTGTTGCTATTCAGAATATCCAAAAATTCGTAACACCTGGGATTGTCTATGATATACAATCGCAACCCAGTACACAACTCCGGGTGTTAATACTCTATTACGACCGATAATGTACTCATGAAGGTATTGTTCACCCACTTAGCGTCTAACAAGAATGCTGCCCTCATGGTATCACAAATTAATGCGGGATTCGTAAGAAAAGACCTTTGTTTCCGATCTGCACGCCGGCCACTATGTTTATGAGCCCATTCCGTTGTTAGTTTTGAGTGAGCTGGATCCTGTATAAAGGAGTTCTTGCACGCAGTCCACGGGGCAGTAGTCGTCAAAGAACTGACGAAGCAGACACTGATACACATGTAGAAGTTGATCAATGTGCTGCCAACTGTCTAGATGAAGCTGTACGGTTCGTCAGTGCTATGGGAGCCATGCCTGTAGCATCGCGCGATGACGTTACCATTTCGGGTCCACTCCCATATTTCCAAGTTGGCCGATCCTCGTAGGTCCGCTGCTTCAAAGCTGGGAACACTCTGTTGCTTTTACAATGCACACAAGCTGCTATTGCACGATAGGAAAATCTTTCATCGCAAAGGCCGATGATTCTCCCCGTTAAAACTGCGTCAGTTGTTCAAATGTCACCCTCTTTCGTCGAAGAGACATAGTTACTAGGGTGGGTTGAAAAAAAACGAAATTTTTCAGATCAATTTCTAATAGCGCAGAAATGTTGCCTCTTGTAATTAGAAGAATAACGCATAAAATATTTTTGAAATTGGTTAATATCATTAGGTCGCGCATTGCCACTTGTATTTTCGAAAATATGATGAAAAATGACGCTTTTTGAAATTAATGATGGAAATAAAAAAATATTCAGAGTTACTTCTAATAGTGCGTAAACGCCAACTTTTGGTACAACCGAGAGCTCCACAAAGACTGTGCAACGGAGACAGCGGGAGTCGAACCCGCAGACCTCCTACGCTCTCAAGCGATTAGCAGCGTGGTGCCCTAACCACTCGGCCACGGAGGCCCCAAATCACACCAAATTTGCTCATTTTACCGAGAATATTTTGGTACAAAATGGAAAACAGTTGTCGTAATCATGAACGTAGATCTCAATACTCGCCAAATGAAATATTTTTTTTTTTTAAATATTCATCAGAGACAACGAAAAATAACTTGCAGTTTCATAATTTTACTCATCATTATTCTTATATATATATCTACTTCTACGATATATATAAATACAAGTGGGAATTTCGTTATGTCTGCATTTAACTTGAGTTCTACAGAATGGATTCTGATGAGACTTAAAATGTTCAGTGAAGATTTCAGTATATAACATACCGTTATACGTTGCGTAAACATTCAATTATGTAGAATTGTTTTTAACCCCTTGAGGGGCAAGTGATTGTGTTCCTGTAATGTTGAACTCATACTGGAATCTTTGAAAAATTTTATTTCAAAATAAGAAAAAGCAATTTTAGGAATTTTTACACCTAAGTTAGAAAGTAAAAATTAATAAAATTTTTCTAGTGCGAATTTTCATTAATCGTAGGTGGTATATATTATATACCGCCTCCCCTTAAGGGTTTAACTATATAATCAGACAAACCTGATTATGAAAAATTGGCCTTTATAGAAGATTCTACCGGATGGATTTCGATAGAAATTGCACTGTTAGTTAGATAATGTTTTAGACAGAGTTCTAGTATATACCATACCGTTCTACATTGCTTAATAATAGACATATGGTGGAAAGTTCTATAATAAATTCGATAACAAATCCTACTGTGATTGATCAACTATAAGAGTTGGAACTTAACAGCTGAAAATTTGTCTGCACATCAGAAAATATAATAGCACAATGGCGTTCATATCGTTTTAGCAATGCAAAAGGACATTCCAGGTAAAGGTCCATATTATTTTTAAATGCAAGGTCAAATTCACCATTTCGTTTGATTCAAGTTTCGCTTGGGAAAATGGACCAGCGAAGCGGGCATAGCCTGCTAATACATATATATATATTTTAGGAATATTGTAACGTGAAAATTCAAAAGAAAACGTACACGTGGATATTTTTATTTATTAATAATCATAACTAAAGTATTCAGTGATTCTAGGTATTTCTAAGTATAAATATCAAATAAATATATAATTATTTTTAAAAAATAATTATATTAAAATGTCCATAAATATATTCTCAAGTAGAATTTTGTCCAATACATATCATATAAATAAACTCTTAATTATAAAACTGAATGCATATTTGTAGAAAAATCACTATTTCATTTTTTACACAATCCAAAATCAAAATATTTGTAACGATTAAAAAAAAATAATAATAATAATAATAAAAGGTCATTTTAGAGTTTTGCGAAATCTGACATCTGTGTTTAATGTACACTGTAAAAAATAATCTGTGAAGTTACTAAAGTTTTTCTAGGAAACTTGGATTCCTAGAACTTTTTATGTAACGGCAACAACAAAATTTCATGTACCAGACACACTTTTGCGCCGAAAATCAAAAAATCTGTAAGGTTACTAAGAATTTTTTTGGAAACTGGGATTCCGAGAACTTTTCATGTAACTGCAGCCAGGGTTACAAATAAAAGTTTAGTAATACTGAAATTTTAGCAGATTCATTTGTAAAGTTACAGATTTTTGTAGCTTTACAAAAACTAGTTTTGTTGATTTGCAGCTTTTTTCGTACAGTTACAGGTGAAAGTTTAGTAAGCATGTAACTTTACATCTGTAGAACTACAGATTTTTTTTTTTTACAGTGTAGTAAGATATGTTTGGGAATACAAGTAAAGGGAGAGTTTTAAAGCCCAATTCGAAAAGAACGTCCAAAAATAATTAAGAGTAATGTAACATAATGTGACAGTAGGAGGTTATGCATACGGCCTATCTATTTAGCTGAACTCGTTCGATTTCAAACTTCCGTACCTTGTTTTCATTTATTTCTTCCAATTATCGATTTAAACATAAATATCTGAACTTTGTTGTCTCAGAATTAAATAATATTTTTTGTTTATTAATGTTAGAAAATATATGGTGCTATAGATTATCATTACATGATATGATCAAAGTAAAGCCAACATTAAAGGTTTTAATTGTTTTTCTCCAATAGTTGCATCAAAGATGGCATGAATAATCATTTAAGGCGTCTCAGGATCATAAAGCTTTAAAATTTTCTAAATTTTAATTATTTAGGTATTAAACTTCTATCTTTTCTGAGCATTTTCATATAATTTTTCGTCGAAATTCCTATTAGAACAGAAGCATTAGACTTTTAGAATTATACAGGCCCAATCGCTGAGGCGGCGTTTCCGAAACTTTGAAGTCATTTTTCTCCAAATGACGTTTTGGGGCATAACGCACACGATATCCCAAAAACTTCTCAGTGTTTTTTAATGAAATTTTTCGAACATATGTTGCATGTTAGTGTGTGTAAACTGAACTAAAAATTTCTTTTTATTGTTCAAAAAATATTTTTTTTAGTGGTTATACTGTTGAATATTTCTAAATTTTCCTTTAGCTAAATACAACTTTGTATTAAAAATATAAAAATGCTTTAAAGAAAAAATTATTAAGGATCAGGGTAATTAGTATAATTAGACATTAAAAGTTTCATTCTAGTGGCAAAATTTATTTTGTAATCCTGCTAAATCTGTTATGCCGATTTTCAGCTCGTTAAATGTCTGACAGTTTGGAGCCCCCTGTAAATACTAATTCAGCATCTTGCAATTTTTTAAATACATGAAATAAAAGAACATACTTACATCTTTCATCTCAATTAAAATTGTGTCTTAAAAGTATATACATTTTTTAAATATTAAGTGTTGAAAATAGCCTTTTTTTCGTTTTTTCCATTTTTATGAGTCCTGAGACCTCTTAAAACTATCAATGAGTATACGAAAAGAGCAGACAATTAACTTTTCTTTTGTTTCGAAAATTATCATGAACAATATAAGAAATTTTATAAAATAATGATTTTTTTATAATATTGTATAATATTTTTCTCACTTCACCGGTTATTCTGAATAGGACGATTCCTAAATTAAGCTTTATAAATTACATATTTACAATAATATATAAATAGCCCATAAAATCTGTTATTTTGTAACAAATATATTTTTTCTTAAGATACACGTACATTTTATCGTCTGATTTAAATTATTATTTAAACTAATTAGGAAGCATTTAGACCGACTTGATTACATTTAAAACCCTCCGAGTGTCTTGAGAGCTTTCCTGCATTTTCATAGATTTGCTTATAAAAATAATCTTAATTTAAATTTTCTTTTGCTGTTTGTTTCTAAAATACACTTCATGCCCCTTTATTTGACAGACATTTTAAAATACAATTATTTTAAAAAATTTTTGCTCACAACAGATTTAAGTTGTTCTTATGTAACTGAAAAACTTCGAGTGACTCTAGTGCATTTTCCATATTTTGTTGTTGTGGGTGATGTTAGTATGCATGATACTATGCGAAGACATTACGAAATGTTTACTTTAAATGTTTTTGATTTTAATTAAAGATTTTTATGTATATATTTTTAATTTTTAATACAGGCAAACCGCTCAGAGGGTAAAAAACAATTAAATTAAAAATATATATAAAAACCCCTTTAATTAAAATCAAAAATACACAAAGTAAACGCTTCGCTATGTCTTCGCATAGCATCATCTGTACTAACATCACCCACGACAACGAAATATCGAACACGCTCTGGACTCAGTCAAAGTTAAAGTTTTTCTTTTATAAAATAAGAAATATTCATCAGGATTAGAACCTGATTCGTTAAAGAGAGATGGGTATATCTCAGTAGAAATTATCCGTGAAAAATCTGCAATGGTAATCGTTGCAGTTTTTTTTTTCCAAAACTAGAGGCGTTGTCCCCTACGAGCTACGCTCCCCAACCCCCGTTCAGACACCGCAGACTCTAAAAGCACGCTAATTTGATCGGCTTTAAAACGATTTCCGAAGAATGAATTATAAGCTAAAAAACAGTGGCGATCTCTCTATAAACGGGTTTCTATTCATTTCTCTTTGATTCGGAAATTTTAAGGCCAAATCAGCTGCTGTTAAAAGGTACAATTCCGTTTTTGATTAAATAAAATCAATTAAACATTTCAAAATAAGCTAATATAAAATGAATTAAGTAAACATAGTCTTTGTATCGCGGTATTTTTTAGCAAAGCGAAAAGAAAGTTTTTTTTTTTTTTTTTTAAATAAGACACTTTAAAATGTATCGTTTTTAATCTGGTGTAATTTTCACCAAAGTTTTCTTTCTCTTTTTAATATTCGCGTGAAATTACTTTTGTTCGAAATGAAATATTATTTGCGCTGTGCTAATAAAAATAATTGAAAAGATAATCTTAAAAGATCAAATAAATGTCTCGCGCAATTTTTAAATTTAAACTGTATTGCAATATTATTTTTTTTTTCATTTTACGTAATAAGTGTAATGTGACGTAAATGTGACGTAAATTCTCCTATTTAAGACTTCTAACACATGTTAATGAATTTATTATTTTACATATTCTTTCTCTTTTAAAGTTCACGTGTAAATATAGTTTTTTATGACGTAATTTTCAATGAGTTCTTGCTTTTTATATTTTCTATTTATAATAGTCACGTGTAAATAAATTTTTAATTTGAAGCAAACATTATTGTTCGCGCTGTTTATACAGTTGGCAACAGTTTAAATTAATACCATTTTCTAAAATATGTAAAAAATATATCTCGAAATGCTGAAAATTTGAATTTAAAATAGAAATAAAACATCAAAAAATGAATCAAATAAAAAAAAAATAAATGCAGTCTGCACACTGGAAAATACTAACGCATAAAATAATCTAAAAATGATTAAATTCCCATGTATAGTTTTTGCTCCTATAAAACTTTTTTAATGGAAAGATTTTGTACAAATTTAGCATTAAATATCTCTTAAATTAATTCTTCGATTTGAAAACTGTCTGAATCATTGTGTTTATCAAACATTTCTCTATAATAACCACCGATTTTCATATTTTTGTATGCAATATGTTGCTTAATATTAACTAAGAAAGACCACCGGCCACAAAAAATTCAAAGCAGACGGCGGCGGCGGCGGTGACAGCGTTAATTACTTTTTTTTAGAATAGAGATATTAACGAATGATGGGGTGTGGTCCGTTCCAAAAGTATATTTGCTATACAAATCTGGAATTAAATTTGCCATTTTTAAATGCGCCGATATTACTACTTAAAGAATATAAGGCCTTATTTTCTAGCGCTGAAAGTAACGAAATATTTTTGTTCAATTTATAATTCTTCTATATTTGAACTCGAAATTTAATATTATATCAAATGTTATAATTGCTTAATATTTTTGTATTATATGATGAATTTTTAATTTTTTTTTCAAAGTTTGTATTTAATGAATTTTTAAGTAATTTTCTACTACAATTAAACTTTATTTCTTAATGTATTCTTAATTTCTAAGCTAGTTGCTTCCATTTTCACTGGATGTAAGTTTTTATATAAGTAGGAATTTCATAGATGATATTACATTTTTCTAATGTTCTCCGTAGACTGAAACAAAATTTTATTGAATAAAATTTCTGTTGCAGAAAGTGAAAATATTAATAATGCTTGCAAATTACCTTGCTATTTTACTGGTAGGTGATAAGTTTTTTTTTTTTTTTTCCCTCAAGATCAGAAGGCAAATGATAATAAGTTGTGATAAAATTATGTTTAAATAGCTTTAAAAGATTTTATTAAAATATCACTCGATGAACAATATACAAGTTTTAATATGTTTTTTCAAAGTCACTTTATGCGTGTTTTTTGTTTCTTCCACATTTCTACAGTTTAAATTTATAATCTAATAATAGTTTTTTCTGTAATATTGGTGAAAATTGAATCTTTTCTTCTTTGCATTATAGAAATAGAAAAATTAGCATTACTAATTTTGATTGTTTTTAAAGTATGTGTATATTTATATCTGTGTATTGTGAAAAATGAAAGCAGAAAATAAACATTGAAGTAAATTCATTATTTATTTAAATTTAGTTTTAAATCATTTACTGGGATAGAAATGTTCTATAACATTTTACACTGCAATAAAAAGCATTCAAATCACAAACATAAAATCTTTAACTGCTTTATAAATACTGCTTATCCGGACAAAACTGGACTAACTGAGGTTCGAAGACATCTGGATAAAACAAAAATCCGATTAATAAAATCTATAAAAATAACTAAATGTTGTTTAACTATACTGTAAAAAAATAAAATCATACTTTGTGCGCTTGAAGTAATACGACATTTAAATTAATTCGCTGAGAGGAAATCATCACAAAACTAACATGGAAATTAAGTTCACAAATGTCTTTGGGCATTTGTAGTTCATGCAGGAGGAAAAAACACCCGAAAAAAATATGAGGGTTGCCACGTTTTGCAACAAAATCAAGTTTTGCTCTTAAAACAAATGATTGTCGAAATAATTGGTTTATTTTATAAACGTTCAAAAGAAGCAAACAAAGTAACAATGCACAACGAAGTAACAAAGCACAAACAATTTTTTTATCTTAAAACAACGAATGTCTGCAAGGTAGGAATCAAGATGACAGGAGCTGGCGGTAGCCGAGCCATTGAAATGGCTGCCAATTTGTTTAGTTTTATTTATATTCAGATTGGCTTCATTTTGAATAGACTTTAGATTTTAGAACATCACTTTCATCTACATTAACGTCACACAACAATACCATTAATTGTTTGAACAAAATACTTTAACTACTTTTTTTACCGCTAATTTGTATTTTCTTGAACTAATAATTTACGCAATATTTTTCTGTTTTATTTTTGTTCATGATATATAGTGATGTTTTAATTTTGTCTGTCTTTTTCGCAATTAAATACAAAATATAAAGATTTATTGATTTCTATTGCGAGGCAATTAGGAAAATGACTCTCTGTACATAGTGATGCTTGATTTAATGGAACCCGGCTTAAAAATAAAATCCTGAATAAAATGTAAACTTCTTAATTTAATTCATTTTGATGTTTCCGTAGTAGCCACAAGAGGACACTCTCTTAAGTTGCGCAAGCGTTTTAGATTTCTTTCATTCGAGCTTGATACTTGCTATTTCTGAATTCATTGGTTCGAACTTGATACAGAATGTTTCCTTTTGTGTACCATGTAACTTTTAATTAATATTTTATTTTGAGTTAATTAATCTTTTGCTTAATGGAAGTTCTGTGATTTTATTTCGTATCGACTTAGTGTTAATTCGTATTAATTTATATCAATAATACAGTGTTATTCGTATTTGTCTTATCAAAGCTTGGTAAACAGAACTATTGTTGGCGGGTTATTTTTTAGGATGAGAATTTTTCATTATTTTGACATAATTAGCAGGATATATGAAGGTATTGGGGGGTATGCATATATAACGTTATCATTTTAGGGTGTAGTGGGAGTTTGGAACATGATATCGTAAGATATCTCAAGCGGGATGGGATTTGTCTTTTGATATCGATATCATTTTTGATCAAACAAAAATTTTCTCTTTTTATTTGTAACTTGGTTTTTATATAAAAAAAATATGTTATCTTTTTTTAGACTGTTATCTATTTTTTTTAATTAAAATACAAAGTTTTTATTAAAATCATTAAATGATTATAAAATTATTTAATTCCAAAATTTGGAATACCCCTATGTTTGACATTCCTATTCATCTACATATGTGTATGCATGTATAATCCGCTTTCGAGAAACCCTATGCGAAGTATATTTGAAATGATAATTTACTATTTATTTTCTTGTAAAAACAATAAGTTCATAAGAATTTCTATCTGCACTCACCATGTGCGGGGCAAGTGCAAGAAGATATTATTACTGTTCAATGCATTATGTAACAAAAGCTATTATAAAATATTTTTAAATAGTATTTATTTAAGTATTATTTGATATAAAGTTATTTCATATATAAAGTGATATTTTATTGAATTATCTTAATTTAATCAATAAAGTGTGCGAAAAATAAATGCAATCATTTTTGTATATCACTCCAAACAAAATAAATAAATACCAAAAATAAACGAATTTTTAGACATTGATAACGATAACATTACAGGTGGAGGATTGGAAGGATAATAACGTGTGATATCGCAAGGTGGAGAGGGGACCCAAAATTACCAAAAAATTGATAACGTTATAAATGTACAGCCCTTAGTATGAATTCCTGGTTTTATAGGATGTTTCATAAATTTGTTTTTTAAAACCTGAATATAACTTAAAAGATTAAAAATTTTCAATTTAATATTTTCGATTAAAATTCTAGCATGAAAATTTGGAATGTTACATAACAGATATAGCAAACAGAGATAACTGAAATAATTTATTACGCCTGAAGGGGAGAAATTATTAAACGTATATTATTACTTTGTTTGGGTTATATGCTACAGTTTTAACTAATTGCAATGTTGAATTATATTTTGCCAAGCCATATATGTTGAAATATTTTGTTTATTCTGAAAGCAACCTTTTAATTAAATACTGTTAAGAATGTTTATGTTGACTTGCATTAGTTGTTTATATATCATCCAATTATGTTATGCGTCGAAGTATAAAATAGCTCACACTATGTTAAATTACAATATAGGATAGAAATAACTTTGTTTACCATACTAATACCGTTTATACTTTTGCTATTTTTAAAGATAAGCGCTAATATTTTAAACTGACTCGGGTAATTTAAAAATATAAATGTTTACTGTTTTAAAGTTATTGAGAATTAAAGAGATTAAAAGCAAATATGCATAATTGTTTTTCTGTTAAATATTACTAACTGCAGAGAATAACATATTTCGCGAATGGCAGTTATAAATGCTGAACTTTATAACGTGTGAAAATGTCAAATCTTAAAGAATGAACAGAGTTTTTTTGCAAGATACACAACTCATTGTACTGTTAAATTATGTTTAGTTCGTTAGAAGTTTTCGAAAATAATTCTCTATTTTTAACACTGCCTGTTAATTAAATACTGTGCTAAAGTGTTATAATTAGATTCATTTTGTATTTATGTTCGCATATACATTGCATTATTTGCTTTAATATATTTGTGGTTAAAGAAATTAGATCATCAATAAAACCATGCTTGAAATATGTCTGATGGACTTGTAGTTTGGTAAATGCCTTATGTCTCCCACTAGTCCATCCTTTGAACACCAGTATCTTCGCAGAAATAGTTTCGTGGTACAATTTTCCATTTAAAAAATAATAACCTTCGGTATAGATGTTACAACACGGAAATAGATATATAAAAATGGAAGATTATTGTAAAAAGAAGCTGGTATTCAGGTATCCTGAGTTTGAGCCTTCTAAATGCCAATACGGGAGGAAATGAATTTGTTTAGGAAATAAAACTGTTTAATTTTTTAGGGTTCTAACAGTATTATTACAATATATTTGTTGTTTTAGCAAATACGAATGTTTTCTATTTTACAGATACTGATACGATCTCGACTCTCCGGATCTGGGAGTTGAGCTTCTTGAATCTTTGACGAAGTCGTGTTCGGATCAGCGAAAACGCCGTCCTGCTGCAGGTAAGGACACGTATTGGTGGACTCAAGAGATAGAGTGGAAAAGGTCATGTGTGCGTGGATTGAGAAGGTTGTACAAGCAATCGCTTGAGCTTTATGAGATGGGGAGACGTGAGGCTCTCTTCAAGCGAAAAGGGCCGAATACAAGAGGGCAATCGTTCAGACAAAACGGTCCTCATTACGGAAATCCATTTCGGAAAAGCTAAAGACTGATGACAAGGCCAAATTTGTGGAATAATGCGAGGTAGTTGCAGGCCCGATGCTCCAGTTACTCTGGAGCTACCCGAAGGGGAAGAGGCCTCTACCTAGTTTGTGAACCAGGAGACCATCGCAAGACACCACTTCCTGCAGGTCTATGAAGTTCAGCAGACAACGGTCAATAAGACTGATGATCCAGACTTGTTCGATCTAGTTACAATTAGCCCTAGACTCAATGGCGTATGACAATGCACCAGGTCATGACGAATTTAGTCTGGAAATCGTCAAGGAAGTATTTCGCTACCACCCGCAATGGTTCCTTTCTTTGTACTATCAGTACCTCAGAAAGTCTCAGTTTCCGAGGAATTGGAAGCGTGCAGTTGCTGTCAGCATTCCGAAGAAAGGTAGATACAAAAGCAAACCAGCTTCCTACCGCCCCATTTGTTTACTTCCCGTGTTTGGGAAGGTGCTAGATAAAATGTGCGATCTGGAGTCTAAACTTGGAGTAAAACCTATAGTCTAGTAGCGTTCTCAATGGGAGGCAATATGGTTTCCATCGAAATCGGTCTTCTGTCGATGCACTCCCCGAGGTGACACGATACATTTCTAAATCGTAGCGGGTAGGTCAGTACTTATGTCTGATCAGCCTTGACGTCAAGAGTGCTTTCAACAGCGCCCGTAAGATAGACCTGCATCGCTTGTTGGCGGAGTATGGAGTACCTTCGGTCCTCCTGGATTTGATTGGTTCTATCTTATGAGATAGATCAATCGTCTTGAATACTAATAAGCAGCACTTTAATGTCGGAGTGCCACAGGCGTCCTAGCTAAGGCGCCTGTGGCAGGTGTTGAACAATAGTCTTCTGAAACCTCTTGGAATTGATGAGGCATGGATCATTCTGGTCTTTGCCGACGACATATTTATCGTAGCACGAATCACAGGTGTTTGGCGCCAAGTTCCATGCGATCAATGAGGTGGTAGAGGATGCCCTTCGGAAAGGTCTCGGTGAGCTCAATATCGTTTCAGATTCGAGGTCAGCGATACAGGCATCTTACTCTTTGGTGCTCCCTCACTAAGCAGTAGCCTAGATTAGAGACCTGGTTAAAAGTAAGGAATCAAGGTCCATATGCATTTGATTGAGGCTCATGTTGGTTACGCTTACAATGTGTCAGTCGACGTGCAGGGCAAATGGGCTGCTGTTCCTCTTATGGTCGATTTCTAGATTCCTCTCGTATGTAATCAGGAAAAAGAGGGGGCTCTTTGGTCGGATTGGCAGGATAGGTAGGATCAATTTGAAGAAGGGCGGGTAACATATGCGTTCTATCAGATAACCTCCACTTGGAGACTCCAAGGTGATTTCTATGTAAACCAAGTCCTATCGAGACATGGTGCCTTTGGCGACCATCAAGACCACTTCTTTAGTGGCAACACTGCGTGCATCTGTGAGACAGTGAATAGCACCATTCGACACTGCGTTCATGAGTGCCTCCTCTGGACAAATATTAGAGAATGTCATTTTACTCGCAATTTCCACACTTGAACGCTTAACGAACTTTGCCTAGGTCATTACAGAAGGAGTGGGGTCGTGGCAATTGTCAGCGACTTCTTGACCAGGTCTTTGGATCATGTTGGTGGTCGCAAGGGAACTTGAGATCTTTCACGTCTAGCTCTGAAGTTCTTGAAAGCAGATTTCGAAATCCGTTGAACGCAAAACCCTACTAGAGATGTTCGTAGCTGTAGTGTCAGCGCGTGGCTGTAGTGTTTTGTGCCGGGCTTACGGAGTAGCCATTAGTGACGGCTGGGCGTAATTCGGTGCCTTTTGGGACTGGGGTTTGCTACGAGATCCCCTTGGAAGGACCATGTGGTGCCTCTCGGCTCTGGGATGGGGAACTTTAGGTTTTTACAGATACTGACCAAAATGTATAATATTTCTTTAAAAAGTATTTTGCAAGTTCCAAAATATTCTTAAAATCTGCAAGTGTAAATTATTGTGTGATATAAACAATATTTTTTTTAAAGATGTAAATAAAAAATGTCATGTTTCAATGATATATAACGCCTGAAGATGACAAATATTGAAGACAAAACTTAACAAAGTTTCAATTATAGAATGCACTCATATCCAATGCATTTCTGAACTGTACTTTCTTTAGTAGGGTAGGTTATGGTCTTCATTTTTAACACAACATTTTAATTAACTACTGACCAAAAGTTGTACCTTGACGTTCAGGTACTTTTTATGTTCGCGTATTATATTTTCATAGATTTTTGGTAGAATCATTAAACTGATATGAAAGATGCTGTGAAGATATATGTCGGCGTTATTTAACACGTTTTATAAATAACACTGCAGCTACGCCAGAATCTAATGGAATCTCTGGTCACAAATACAATCCCCAGTTGCTGTTTTTGAAACAAGCGTCCCGAATATGCCACCGTTATGATGCTCAAAATTGAAGCGAAAACTTAGGCTTCTCAAAATTGGGCCAGATCCACAAGAGTAGGCCAAAATATGAAAAACAAATTATACAAAATTATGAAATTTCGTGTACAGGTTTTATTTAGGATGCTGATTATGATTCCAAAATTAAAATTCCTAAAAACAAAATGGCGTGTCGAATATCGCTAACTGAAAATTTAAAAGTTGCATGAAACTTCGTATTGAGGTGTTTAAAAAAATGGCACTTACGATTCAAAAGTTGAAAAAAAATAATAATTAAGTAATTTACGTAATTTCTTCATACAAATTTATGTAATTTATCTAACTTAAATAAACTTGAAATGAAAAGGTCTGATGGGATTAAAACGCATAAAAACAGGTCTTCCAACATTTTGATCTTATTGTATTTTATAGAGAAATATTCTGGATTCCTTTTACTCGATTTGTTGCACGGTTCTTGTGGGACCTTCGACATTTGCTCGACTGGAAACATAATTCTACTATTTATAATATAACAAATAAAATTATTACTTATAATATGAAAAAAATGTAATTATGTCGTATTATTGTTTGAGAATTATTTTCAAGTTTTATTACTGAACTTGCTTATCAAATTCATTTACGCTTATGATTATAATAATTATTTGTAACATAATAAATGATATTTTATAACAAAACTGAATAATCTAAGAATTACAGAAATGTTTGACAATGAAATTAATGTTGAAAAGTAATTAATTTCAGAGTTTTTTAAGCGACTAAAAAAATACATTTCTACTTGTTATTAAAAAAGCTGCACGAAATATACAATAGCAGTTTATGGCATAATAGCTTAGGCTATTATCTCCTGAAATTTCTGTGCGGAATTCTACGAAATTTACAATTTTTTGATTTGTGAAACCAAAACAATGAAATGTTTTAAAAGTTCTATAAAAAATAATTATGAAATTACAAATTTCTATGTTGTTAATGCCATTTTTAATAAAGTAGTAATATAATAATATAATTATAATAAGGCACTTATATATAATTATAATTAATTATAATCATAATAAGTCGTTATAACTCACCATCATCGTGTAAATCCATTTGAAAGCACTGAAATAAGTTGATTTAGAAAAATATAACATATGTTACGAGGAACAGTTATTTTGTTTATATGTTGGTCTTGTATTATCACCGAAAAGCAGTGTTTCCAGTAGGCTATTTTATTTTATTTAAGAATTCTTGATTGACACCACTTTTTTGGAATGGTAAAATTCGCCTTATTTAATGACAAATTAATGCTGCCGTAATCAAGGGGAGCTTTATCATTTTAAAAAGGCGGTGCTAATCAAGAAATCTGAATTAGAAATAAGTGGCCTACTGGCAACACTCCGAACGAACATTTGAAGTGACGCAAGTAGTCATGGTGAAACGAAAACATTTTCTCAATATAGATTCTGACCCTCCAAACATTATTATAGCCAAGTATATAAGCAAAATTGCCCCAGTAGTAACTTTACTTTTCGAGTTTTAGCAGCTTTTCGCGATTTAGCCTCACTAAGCCTTTGGTGATAAAAAATTATTTTATTTTATTATTATATTTTCACAACTTGCTGTTGCATAAGTAGTAATAATTTATACCGCTATTGAAATGCTTTTTCGGTTAGGTGCCTAGTGCTATGTTACCACCTTCAATACACTTGCTCCCACTTTTATGGCGCTACGATATGAGTCATGTTTGATCCATAAAACTCAGCAAAGTTTTGTCTAATTGGTGATCTAAGTAATTGCATTTGAACTAAAAAATACATTATCGTGCTTTGTATTTTCTTTTATTGTTTCTTATTTTGATAAAGTAATTAAAAAATAATTTGTAAATGATGTTTTTGCAGAGATAGTTCAGTTACACACCAAACTTCAGGAATAGAGATTACAGTGTATTTTTTAAATTTTCACATAGAGATGCAGTGACCAGTGGATTTTAAAAAAGAAAAAAAAAGAAAAAAAGATAATCCATCAGCACCTCTGTTCGGTATTCCAAACAAATTGAACAAACGTATACAATTTATAACGTATAAATATAAATTAACGTATAAATATAAAATTTTATTCATTTAATACAGATTAGAAACTGAAATTTTGTTGTAGAAATGCAAGCATTGTAAAAAAGCAAGTGTAACAGTGCCTCGAAACCCTTTTGAGTGATAAAAGCCAATATTTAAAAACATCGGTTTTTATGAATAAGCATTATATTTTGTGCGGTTCCGTACCACAGATACCTTCATCGTGAAACATACATAACATCAGAGACACTCGAAGAGCAATTTACTCAGAATTTATTTGCCAACAAATTATGTCAACATCTGTCTGAAAAAAAACGTTCACGAAATTAAGCGCATTAATTCTTAATTGAAACGCATACAAAATTTATGTAACCCATTAACAGACAATATTCCAAAAGTAATCAAATCGTGTTAGGGGTATTTTAAATCCTGTAAATCAGTAAAAATTACAAGTCTAAATTAGAACAAATCCATTCCTTTCACATATGACAGGATGAAAAAAATAATATGCGGAATACAACCTAGTATGTATGCAATAGAAAGTTTATTTTAAAGATAACATATCGATGTTAAAAATTAAATTTATAAGCAACACTATCAGCCTAAATATTTTAAATACGTGTTGCATTTATGTAAAAAAAAAAAAACGTTACTTTAAATAATACACTGTTATCGATTATTTAGATTTTCAATCCTTTAAACAATAATGTGTAATTTAGAATATGTATTTGTCGAGTTTTGTCTGTCAATTTGGCATTTAACTTAGATAAATGAGAAAATGAAATTTCCCTGCATAAAAAAGTACAGCGAAATTAAAATGCAGAATCATTAAATAAAAAATTATCCCTTTGCTAGTTCGATAGAATAAATTTATTTTTAAATTTTATTATTTATTCACCATTTAAAAAATTTAGTTATCAATTTATTTTAAAGTTACTTTAATAATACCATTACATTATTTTACTACATACAAACAAGTTGCATGAATATATATATCTGTTTAAATACTTAACACATTTATGACGTTTACATTCTAACTTCAAATTAATTTGAACTGAAAAGAGAAATTAAAAACCAATCATAATATTCTAAAACAATCTTTGCGAATTCCATTACGACGGTTCTCTATATCAAGTTCTGCTAATCAAAATATATCATATTAGTTATTTATCATTGCCTAAGCTATACGAGTAAATACGAAAAATTTATCTACTGGAAATAAACAAAATCTTTGCAATCGTTTTATGTTTGACTCTTGTGAGGTTAATTTAACTTTGTTTATTTTGGAAGACTTAGGGATGCGTGGAAGACGTGTTTTAAACGAAATTTTGCTGAGCTTTAAATTCAATGAAGTACATTTGAATGAAAGGATTTCATTAAAAATGAATAAAGAATCATTTCACGTTCTTGTAGGAGGAAGAATTAGGGGTTCAGAGATAACAATGGGTTCATAAATGTAGTAGGGAAATGAAGAAGAGGATATTTTATTGAGATGCGTTAATAAAGGAATTTACTTATTGGACGTCTAATTATAAGTGTTATTTTACCTATTCACAAATATTTTTATCTCTTGCGTTGAGCTGGAATTTACATTTTTGTCATATTTTTTTGCAAATAATCTTCTTATTACTTTGATTCTGGGTCAAAAATAGAACAACAGAAAAAAAAGATTTGTCTTTTCTTGTGGACACAGTTTAATTTCACACATTACTGTAAATGATTAAACAAGTGGGAAATTCTACGTCAAACATGGCAAATGATGTGCGATCGTATGATAACTAGTTTTATAAGTATTCAGACCGTGGTGCAATAGCTGTTGCACACTTATAGAAAAATGCATGAATTCAAAATTTATTGCGATTACATATATTAAATTCACTAATACGGAAATGAGAAGTTCCAGAATCGGTGAAACCATCATGACAATGAATTCTCTCTGGCTGGATATCACGTGTGTAGCTCAGTGATAGATTACTGCCGTGTATACCCAAGATCCCACATGCGAATTCTTGCCTCAATAGTTTTTCTACTTTTGGAAAATTGACATATAAAATATGTTATCCATAAATCATAGCAAACGCGGCAGCGTTAAGCTATAATATGATTAAGAAATAGAAAATGCAAACGACTTTCTTAAATTTCTGGCAAACCAGTTGACATACGACAATGATTTTTCTTTTGAAAGATAGAACTCGACGAGACGAATAAACTGATAGCATTAAAAAAATTACTGTACCTTTCAGTAGTTTTTTATTTAACCTTAAACGAAAAAATGAAGACACAAAATTCAACAAAGTGTAGCTAACATTCCAGTGGGTGGATTAACTTCGTTTTTGTTTTATTTTGATCCTCCGGTTCAAACTTAAAATAGACTTTTTTTTCATCTTTGTATGTTTGACGGTCGCTGAGAAAATCGAATTTGTCTTTTATATTGTCTCCATAAAATTATAGCAATCTCTCCTTTTCATTTTCTAATTCAATAATTTCTTTCGTGTTGCCATTCCCTAAAAAGCAGTACAATAATTTAAAAAAAGGAATAACACGTGTACTTTTGTTTTTATAAGTCAATAAAAATTGAAATTCAACTGATAGATTTTTGTATTTTTGAAACCGACGTCAACCTAAGCAGATAATGCATAATTTTCATAAATATATATATAAACTTTCTTGATTAATATTTTGAACTGGAGTAATAGACACAATGGAGCACAAACGAGTTGAGGCACAGATGTCATATTCGCCCCATAGTGGCGCGATTTTTTTCTGACGCCAATGTCATATACGCAACGGGTACTTAACTGGCGCCAAAGAGTCGTTATTTTGCTTGATGTGGTAACCCGGATTATGTTGTTTACGCTGTTGATGTTTTCGCCAATATGGGGCGAATATGACATCTCTGCCCGAGTTGATAGGAAAAAAACAGGGTAAATCCCAAGCTTCTTCTTAGGAGGTAAATATAAGTTTGGCACAGATGTCATATTGGCGCGATTTTTTTTCCAACGCCAATTTGGCGAAAACATCAACAGCATAAACAACAACATCCGGGTTACCATATCAAGCAAAATAACAACACTTTGGCGCCAGTTAAGTACACGTTGCGTATATGACATTGGCGTCAGAAAAAAAACGCGCCAATATAGGGCGTATATGACATCTGTGCCGTAAGTTTTAATTATCATCATAACATCCTGACTTACACAAGCGATAGGTATGCAGTAATATAAATACTTCACATACTAAGCATACCTTAAAAAATAGCATTCCATCTATTTTAAATAAGGAAGAGATGTCATATACACACCAGAGTACATAACTGGGCGATAATGGCGTTATTTTGCCTGATACGGTAACTGAGCTATTGTTGTTTATTTATTAATTATTTTTTTATTTACTTTTATTTTATTTTTTAAAATTATATAAATTGTTTGGTTCTATAGTTATTAATTAAACTTTTCATTATTTATTGTTATTTCCTTTTTAAAATAATAAGAAGTAATTTAAAAATATATATGTAACTGCTATTCGAAAATGAGGTTTTCGTCAAATTGGCGTCAGAAAAAAACCCGCGCCAAACCCCTTTGTGTATCTGTCATCTGTGCTTTAAATAATTAGGGTTTCGTTTAACTTTAGGTACTTTTGCTTGAGATATTGTCGAAAATGTACAGCAAAAATATATGGTACTACCTGATTATCCCGTCGACCAATTTCGACAAACTATTCGCCAAATGATACAAACTGACTGAATAAATAAATTAGTAAAACATTAATAAAAATACTAATAAAAACTTGGACACAGATGTCATATACGCTCCATATTGGCGCGATTTTTTCAGACGCCAATTTGGCGAAAACCTCGGGGCACAGATGTCATATATTGGCGCGATTTTTTTTCTGACGCCAATTTGCGAAAGCATCAACAGCATAAACAACAATATCCGGGTTACCATATCAAGCAAAATAACGACACTTTGGCGTCAGTTAAGTACCTGTTGCGTATATGACATTGGCGTCAGAAACAAATTGCACCAATATGGAGCGTATATGACATCTGTGCCAATCTCGTTAATATATCATCTATATCCGAGTTACCATATCAAGCAAAATAACGACACTTTGGCGCCAGTTAAGTAACCGGTGCGTATATTACATTGGCGTCAAAAAATCGCGCCAATATAAAACACATATGACACCTGTGCCAAAACTTGAATTAAAAATCACTTGATGACGTAACAAACACGTGTATTGTGTTTAATGTCAAATGAATGTAACATTTACTATCATCTATTATTGTCATTTAATCTTATAGTTTAGCGATAATTTTTTAGTCGACAGGACAATCAAGTTGCACCAAGTATGGTACAGATGTCATATACGCACCACGTTGGCACGATATTTTTTCTGACGCCAATTTGGCGAAAACCTCGTTTTTGAATACCAGTTACATATATATTTTTAAAAAGGGATTAACAATAAATTAAAAAAAAATTAATTAATACCAATAGAACAAAACAATTTATATAATTTTAAAAAAGAAAATAAAAGTAAATAAATAATTTATTAATAAATAAACAACACTATCCGGGTTACCATATCAAGCAAAATAACAAAACTTTGGCGCCAGTTGAGTACCCCGGTGCGTATATGACATTGGCGTCAGAAAAAAATCGCGTCAACGTGATACGTATATGACATCTGTGGCGGTTCAAGTGCACTTCGGAACGTTACTTTGAAATCGGTGAGTTTCATCGTTAAAATTGCCAAGATCCTTAATGATTATCGCCATTGAATACATAAATAATGTCATATTTGCAAACTTATAGGTCAAAATATAAGTGGAACCTCGGTTCACGACGGCTTCTGTTTATGACCACGGCAAGTTCGGTTTATGTCCAACTTCGGTGATCAAAATTTGACTCGGTTGGCGTGCAATATCTCGGTTCACGACCAAAACATCTGAATAGTTCAGTTAGCAACCCTCACATAACTCTTGTTATTAGTCAAGTTTGGAGGAAGGTGTGCATATCAGAGCGCTTTGTGTACCTTTATTACTATAAAAAAATTAACTTTTTGTTTTACTTTTACTCAGGTTTGCGCTAATTTTAGCTCTCATTATGGCTTCTAAGAATGGCAAAGTGCTTAGTGATAGCAGTAGTAAGAAGCTTAATCGAATTACTGTTCAATAAAAGAAATTGTAGCAAAACTTGAGAACAATGTTAGTATAACCTTTCTAGCTAAACAATACAATGTGGCCTAAACCTTCGATTTCCACGATAATCTATATATGTATATATTACGCTATCGTATGTGTCACAGAAATCGCGATTATTTGTGAATTGTTTAATGGCAACGCTCGAACGAAACGCATCTCATTGGTTATAGAACAGCATTTAATGCATCTCCATACCTATAAGGGGGGCGGTAACCATAGGCGGGACTGTGTTCTGCCGCCAAATACCGCCAAGTGTGTCACCAACTTGGCGATATATCGCCAAATTCCTATAGACTCCCATTGTAAACCAATAGGGTTTACTTGTTTAGAGAGAATCAACAAATTGAGATATTTTAATGCAACAAAAACTAATACCAGTTTAAGGAATTATATTAATTATATTTAAGGGAGCCCAAGTTGTGCGAAATAAGAAAAAGTATTGGGAATATTTAAAGGCAAATCAGGTTTATTTATATTCAATATATAATTATCAAAAAATTTAAATGACTAGTATTAAAAAATGCTCTGACGAGCAGCAAAAAAGGCTAATATGTTTTTAAGTATGAAAAAGGGTTTGACAAGTGCTTCTAATTGAGTATAAAAAATGACAAGGGGTCCCTTCTTGGCTGCAGCTCACTGTCAATGCCAACTTTGAAAAAATCATATTTGCGCTTTTTTCATATAAAAAAAATCAGCCACAGTTACGATAAAAATGTGTAGTATAAAGACACAGCCAGTAAAGACGCAGCCTGATTAAACATGAATGTAAGGCGGCATAGTACCAAAAACCTTAGTTCCTGCAGCGTTATCACACTCATGCAGGACCACCAAGCACGCCCGCAGTTTAGAACTGTACAGAAACCTGATTTGTAATGCAGTGCAGACTGTTACAGCACTCTGCACCGGAACAATTCCACATGTGCACGCATAACAGTATAATGCATTCATTGATTGTTGAAATTATATGCAAGTGGCTGTGGCTGTACAATGTACTATGCAGTACAGCAATGCATGTAAATTATAAAGGAACATTAGACGCATACACCTTTAATACGGAAGTACAAAAGCACAGTGCGAGTGTGCGCTGAGGTTCAAAAATCAAAAGCATAATAGGAATGTACAGTGTAGTATAATTTATAGAGAAATAATGGTACACAGTGCACTGTACAAAGTTGCATTGCAGACGCATGCGCAGTACAACACTGCAACAGTGCAGTTAACATGTAAAGCACGACGGAAAGTTTTACTATAGTACCGCGAATTTATTTTATATGGAAAAAGCGCAAATATTATTTTTTCAAAGTTGGCATTGACAGTGAGCTGCAGCCAAGAAGGGACCCCTTGTCCTTTTTTATGCTCAATTAGAAGCACTTGTCAAACCCTTTTTCATACTTAAAAACATATTAGCCTTTTTTGCTGCTCGTCAGAGCATTTTTTAATACTAGTCCTTTAATAACTTAGCGTAGATTCCATCTCTAAACAAATAATGTTTTTTGTTTAATGCTAAACCATTTGCTTTACGTAAAATATCCATATCAACTAGATATAAATGCGAAAATTCATCTTAATAATATAGTATAAAATTACAAAAAAGAATTCAATACTTAAAAGATGATTAAACAATTAAAAAGATGTTAAAAATCGAGTACTTTCAGCTAATGTCAAGCCATCATCAGGAGTTTAAAATTTTAACGGTAAATTTAAAATAAAACTGTAGCTGTTAATAACTTGTTCACAATTAAATTAAATAGTACTTTCAGCTTATTCTAAGTCATCATCAGGATTTTAAAATTTAAACAGTTCTTCAGAACGCTAGTTGTCCATAACTTACTCACGAAACCTTCGCTTGAGAACGTACATCTGATGAATTTTCGTCATCACATTCGTAAATAAAATCGTTGTGACTGCTATGCATGACATTTCGAATACAGCACATTTTAAATAATTTCACAACCATCCCTTATGGAATTCATACCCACTCCTATTTAATCCAAGAGGCGATAACATCGATTTCCGCTTTTTTCGAATTGCCGTCCTTTGTTTTCTGCACATATGACGAACACATCCACTTAATCCAGAATTTTCGATATCTATCTTTAAATGGTTTGTTGATGCAAGCATCAAGTTGTTTCGACATTGACGTCAGCCCACCTTTTATAACAACCATAGACGAATTAAGTTATTCAACTCTTTTATTTATTTGGGCGTTCGTATAAGCACTAAATGTGTCCCATACAATCATTGCACAAATTTCTTAAATACAGCTCACGGTCCTTTGCTCCACACATTTTCTAGCCAATCCGTAGACTTTTTTATCCATTCATTTATTTTATTGAGTGCTGCTAATTACTCCCGTTGGAAATTTTATGTTGAATTGATTTTTTTTTTCATCCCTTGGATATTTCTACCCAACTCTAACTCACGTATAAGCCGACTGCCCCTTTTCATAAGAAAATATTCATGTAAAACATTTTCTGTATGAAGTATTTGCAGTTCGTTTACAGAGATTCAGAAAATTATTCGATACATTAAGGTCTAGGTGTAAAAAAAAAAAAAAAAAAAAAAAAAAAAAAAAAAAAAAAAAAACTGCAGTTTATTTTTTCGTAAATGCTTATTTAGATACATCATTTCATTATAGGAAAAATAAATTTCTTAATAATATTCTTTTAGTTTTTGTAAGTGTTTCATAAACTACGCCTGGTTCAGGATTTTTTATTGTTTTCTTTCTTTAACATAGTTAGAATACGTTTCCACATTTTTCTTAAATTTTATAATGCTTCATAATGGCTATTAATAAGTGCAGAAAATATCTTAGAAGGTAGATAATCTAGTGATTTTTTAATTCCAATTAAAAATGGAACACTACGTGAAAGTTCAAAATACATTGTAATTTTAAACATGAAAGAGGTCGCATTTGATACAAGTTGTCTCTAAATCAAACGCAGATAATAATGAAACAAATTAAATTCGTTAAAATAAGCCATCTGCCTGTGATACTGATTGCTAAACTTTCATGCTTGATAATTTCTTTTATAAATAAATCACCAACGACTAGTTTTAAACAAACAATTTATTTAAAGATATATTGGATATACTTAAATTTACCAACTAGAGAACCTTTTAATTATAATCATTTAGGAAGAATATAATTGTGTACATGCAACATACCCTCCTGCTATTCAAGTCATTTGTCTCCACCCCTACTTTAACGTTGCACTCGTGAAAATGGAACATTTGCAGATGTCTCCATTGTCACATCATACTCTGTTGGACTATAATATATTTATTTGAATAGTATATTATTTTATATTTCTCAAAAAACATGTTTATAAGTGCGGTATAGCAGATGTAACATATTAATCTATATTTACTCCTTCATTTAAACAGAATATTAGTAAGAGAACGAGGAATGTTCTTCATATTAATGAAATCTTCTTATTAGGTACATTTATCTACCTATTTATTTTGTCACATATTAGTTATTACGGGTTATAAATGCAGATATCCTTATTAATACTGGTACATATTTATGTTCTACATAGAGGGATATTTATATTAATTAGTATACATCAGGCTTGTATACATGTGTAATAGTGTGTTTAGCAAAACCTAGTTCTGATGAATTGATTATATCGAAAATTTCCTATTGCAGAAATAATGCAAGATTCAGTATAAGAAGGATTAACAAATATATTTATAACGTGACCAGATAATTCTATTGTCACAATTACTATAATTAAATGCAGTTGTTAATTTAGGAACGAAATACTTTGACTTTATTCGATTTTTTTTTTCTCGATGATGACCTTTTTTACTGATTATTAGCATTTATATATTGCATAAAAGAAGCCGATAAAAAGAATCGAATAAAAACGAAAATTAAATGTTTTGTGTGCGATACGCAGATTTTTTTTTTTTTTCTTGAGCGTCGATTGTAGTATAATTAAAATTAAAGTAACATTTAGAAAAAAAAAGCAGTCGTTCACCTACAGTTATTATTGTTATTCTTTTTTTTTTTTTTTACTTTCTTCTATCTTCAACAGAAGAAAGTATTGTAATCGAAATTTTTTTCAACTTTCGGTTTTCGACGGATTGACACGTTTTAGAGGTCAGAGATCACAAAAACATGTTTATACAAAATGTTTGTCTGTTCGTGTGTCCGAGTGTCCGAGTGTCCGTATGTCCGTGTGTGGCCATTGTACCTTCAAAAATTGTATGAAGTTATGCATAGAATTTAACCAAAATTTTTTAAAGGTTTTTGGCTATGGCAGCAGGTCCTATCTGAATTTCGAAAAAATATGCCGGTAGGAGGTGCTGTAACAGCAATTTTTCTGCGATTTTTGTGCATTTTGAATATTGTACCATCGAAAAAGGTATGAAGTTGTGCGTAGTATGGAACGAATTTTTTTGTGTTTAGGTCATGGCAAGAACGTCCTCCTTGAATTTGGAAAAAAATTCGCCGTTAGGGGGCGCTGTAATAGCGATTTTTGTGCGACTTTTGTGCATTTTGAATATTGTACCAATGAAAAGTGTATGCAGTTATGCATAGAATTGAACCAATTTTTTTGTGCATGTTTTTGGCCATATCAAGAAGGTCCTCCCTGAATTTGAAAAAATTCCGCCGGAAAAGGGCACTGTCATATCGATATTTGGGCAATTTTCAATATTGTACCATCGAAAAGTGTATGAAGTTATGAATAATTCTAATAAAAATATTAATTAAACTAATTAAAATGAAAAATTGACATGAGATAGAAGAAAGTTTTGGGATTGGCTCATCCAACTTGTTGTTTTTAGAATAAGGCATGATTTTACTTGTTTTATATGAATTGTAGTTTGCATAATAAAATTAAATGGAATTTTGTGCACATTTTTTTTACAATTTAATCACTTATAAGTCAACAGTAATTTAAAATACTCTCATTACTTTATTATAATAGCTTTTCTATTGATAAACTCAAAAGTTAAATTAATTTAAATAATAAGAACGTGTGTTTCAAAATTACTCTTATCCAAAATTTCAAAAATTCAAGTTTTCTCTATTGCTCTATTCAATTGGTTAAACTGCATCGGAAAAAGACTGCAATCTACAAAAAGAAAACTAATTTTATCCTGTATTTCTGGCATTGTAAAACTTTAGTTTGCAATGAAAACCAATGGACGCAAACAGAGGTTTTTCGCGATTTCTCAAAATTTGATTTTTTGGATAAGGCGAGTTTTGAAACTTCTGTCCTCAAATGTTTTCCACATTTAAAGCATTTTGTAATTTTTTTGTTCTTTTGCAATTGTAAATAAAATTATCATGAAAATAGAAGTATTTCATTCTTTAAATGTAACTTGAAATTCACGAACAATACATTATTAAAAATTAATAAAAAGAATTGCAAACACTTCCGTTATTATTGAAATTATTTAATTGTCGCATTACTTAATAAATTAATAATACTTTCGCACTGAAATAAATCTCATTGTCATAAAATATTTCAGAGATTTCCAAAGTCAAATTCCTTTCGAAGGATTCATTAAACCTTTGAAGATTAAATCTTCCTCATGCAGTAATACATTTAAATTGCGATTTTAAAATAGCAGCTTCTAACATTCCTAACAGTCATTATTCACATTTAGCACTTTATCATTGAGAAGATATATAATCAAGGCCAAAATGCCTGCACCTATTGTTCCTCATATAGCCTTTTAAATAGTAAACAATGAATGAAATATCGAATTTATTTTCCTTAGTTTATTTAAATTCGATTGTGTATACTTCGAATGATTAGTGGCATAACGGATCGTGAAAGTCATTTTATTATTATATTTTTCATTTCATTTTAAATAATATTCAAAGGCACACTATGTGCATTATGGCTTAGATTTATCACATATGAAATTAAGAAAAAAAACTGCCATAAAAATAAGGAGTTTTCCTGATTTTAAGCTTTATGAAGAAATTTTAAAATGCCCCATGAGCATTCCTTATCAATTAAAACCCCCAATATCTTTGTGTAGGTTTGGTTTCTATATACAAATAAAACTTGCATTTGCATCGAATTTTCTGTACTTGAATATAAAGGTGAGAAAAGAAAATATCTTCTTAATTTTATTAAATTTTCAGCAAGTTTGTTAAATAATTCTGCAATTAACTACCTTTAATTTTTCCAATCATATTTAATCTAAAAAAAAAATATGCACACTTTAATTTGTATATATAAACTAAACTTGTATAAAAGTATTGTGGATTTTAATTGATATGGAATGCGCACGGGGCATTTTGAAAAGTTTGTCATAATGATTAGAATATTTAGGAAAATTCCTTACTTTTGTCCAAAAAAATTGTTTTATTAATTCTTTGTGTGATAGATATATACCATAATGCATATAGTGTACTGTTCAGTAGTATTTAAACTGAAAAAAAAAACACATTTAAAACAAGTAAGAAAACATAATGCGTCTAGCATAGATTATGAAACGCTTTCCAACACTTTCAGAATAATGTTAAAAATCTGCACCGTTTAATAAGTTAAAACGTTATGACTAATTAAACCATATGAAAACGCATAGCACGTTTGAAACCCAACTTCATCTGTTCCCATCTTAAATCGAAACATTATACGATTTTTTTCAGCAGCTCTGTATATGATATACAGATTTGTATCTATTAACTACATGCATGCCTAAATTTAGTTCACTTAAGAAATACATATATACTTTAGTTGAAAATTCTCCTTCAGCAACATTCTCTAACAAGGAGTATGGTACGTAAATACTTTTGTGCAGTCCTGTATATGAGTTTACAGAATTTATATAAAACGTGTAACATGCAAAAATTAGTTAAATTTAAAAGCGCATACCGACATTTAAAATGCACACTCCAGCAATTATTACTCAAATCAGTACTGTAACTGGTTACATTCGCGTGTCCCTGTAAATGAGTAAAAAATTATTTGAATGCCTTGTTGTACATAACATACACAACCGATATAACCGGACACTACGATTATATATATCCAGTACATACATAATCGTAGTAAAATTCAGCGATTTATATCCGTTTCAATATATTTGAAATAGCGTAATCTTATTAAAATTCTCTACAAACGATATTTCCCCCATATACCATAATGTAATGAAACACTTTTGAGTGCCCCTGTAAATGAACTATTAATCCTACATACTTCATACACAATATCCGACATGCTTTGGTGACCCTTAATAACCTTTATCAATTGCATGCAAATCCGAGTATATTTACGGGAGTTAGAACGTGGAGAGTCGGCCAGACGGCCAGACGGATAGACGGACAGACAGACAGACAGACAAACCGAATGCATAAACACTTTTAAACTTTGTTGGAAAGTATTAAAAATGAGTTTGAATGTCATTTGTTTGCTTTAGCCAAGTAGCACATCCATCATGTTGTTTTAAAATGGCGGGGCATTTCAAGATATGGCTAATTTTGTCTACCAAACAAGAATTGCACTAAATGGAGCTAACCTGCGTATAGCTAAGTAATTTGGCGAAATTCACTCATTCAAAATCAGTATTGGCGAAATCTGTGTTGGATGTCCTATAATCAGGTTTCACTAATTTTAGTTTCGTGTATTAGTGTAAAATAAGCAGTATTTTTAAAAACATAGAATATGAAGCTACCCTTTCTTCCCGGCACTGACCGGAAGAACTTTTTAGTAGTAAAGTGTCCAAATGGTAATTTTAAATGAAATAAACAACTCGAAACTCTAATGGAAACAAAAGAAAAATATATTATGTGATAGACAATATTAGTGTTCAAGTTGCTAATGTACAACATAAATAACACTAAACTGTAAAAAGAAATCCGTCAATATACACAAACTTTTCCGTTAAATTTTACGGAATAGTTTCCTCTTTTTAAAAAAAAACAGTACAATTTTCGTAATTGACGTTATGAGATTATAAATCCGTATAAATCTAGTAAGTCTTCCGTAAATTTAACGGAATGTTTCTGTATCGCTTTCAAAACAGTACAATTTCCGTAAATGATGTTAAGAAATAACTGACATGTTTAGAAAGTGAAGGAATTAATTGCTGTATGCAAGGACGGATCCAACCCTTAATTTAGAGGAAGGGGGGGGGGGGGATTATGCCTCTTTTTTGGGGGGGGGGAAGGGTGGATGTCACACTATTTCATGATCATTTTTTTTTTATTGTAGGCTATTCCCAAATTAAAACTGACGATTTTTCTGATACTTTCGCGAATTCATTTTCATTCATAAATACAAAAAATTTGCACTAGTATTCGTAAATGTATATATATATATATCATTCAGATACCAAGAAATGGAAGCATTTTCCATTTTCTTATAAATGCAAAGAATGATTCAGAAATGTTGTCAAGTTAGCATTTTAAGCAAATACTTAGGACTTGAAAGCCACAGAAATGTCGTCATGGAGTGAGCAATTAGCATTCGCGTCCGTAAATTTTGTTTAAAATGCCAACTTTTATGGAATTTTTGGAAAGATTCTTTGCTTTTATTGAAATATGGAAAACATTTTTTAATCACATAGTTTCAGAATACGTGCACTTGCAAATTTCTTGAGATTAAAAATATCTTCACGGATGTATCAGTAATTATCTATTTTTGATTTGAGTAGAGCTTTAAAGAGCCAGAGAGATTCATATTGTTGAACGGGGATTGGGGGGGGGGGGGGGGTGGCTTGTCTTACAGTGATATTATTTTCAATGAAACTCCAATATTGGCTAAATGTGGCTCTATATTGAAAATATATCCAATGATTTCCCAATGTGTCGGTTTTACGTAGGTTTTCAAGTAAAACCGCTAAACGTTTTGGCGCCATGTATGCATGCACATTTAAACTATATAGTATTTTAACACTGTAGTATTTTTCTTTCTTTCTTTCTTTTTAAATAAAAAGTTTAAAAAAATTTTTAAAAATTGTTTTACAATATTTAAAAAAAAAATAATCTGATATTTAAATAAATTTTATTAATTCTTTTTAAGCTTCAGACAGTTGTGAAGGAAATGTTACAGTTTATTTTTCATAATGATTTTAAAATAGTACTTATTATTATCTATTAAAAAAATTAAAAACTCTATTTTTAATTTTAATATTTTTTAATCTATTCACTTCGCACAAAAAACTTTCACGGATTCGCACATAAAACTTAAAACATATCTCAAATATAATAATGAAATTATAGATGTATATACAAATAAATAAATAAAAATAATAGTACAATAAAAGTTTTAAAATCTTGCAAAAAAGAAGCAATTATTCCTTATAATACATTCTTTCATGCACGTAATATTTTAAAGACTATTTTTTTTTCTTTTTATAAAGCACGAAATTAAAAAGCTAAATTTTAAAACTTATGGAAATATTTAGAATTGTACACTCAATTGAAAAATATCTCCGACGAAAATAGGTTCCTTGTTTAACATCGTGCCTTTACTTCATAAAAAGAATCTGAAATAAGTAACGATATTTGGAAATGTAACTCGTGTCCTCATGGCATAGTGGATAAGAGCGCTAATCTGGAAAGGACAGGTTCCCTAGTTCGATCCCACCCTAGGTAAGTGTTGTTTCATTACTGTTATTTGAAGAAATTAGAGATACGGTACCTTGATAAGCGTGTCCATTGAAATTCATAAAACTGTAAGTTTCTCGAAAAGTTATATGATTTTTATTGCCTTTGAAACAAAAAATTTTTAATACGGATATATGAGAAAAAATGTGAAAAAACGGAAAATTTTCTGGAATTTACGGAATTTTTTTTCCCGTTAAAATACGGAAATAGTCTAATACGGCGTCTGGATTGCCAGTACTATTTCCGTTTTTAACGGAATTTTTTTTTTACAGTGTAGTCTGTAAAATGTGGATTGTGTCATGTATTTTAGCTTTTTATAATTGATTCTGATGTATTTTGTAGCGCTGAATCCGACAATGACCGTCATTTTTTACCACCAGTTCAGTATTTTCTGGAATCGCAAATTTTTAAATTTTTAAAAAGTCGAAATATTGCGAAAATTTGTTGGTATAAAATAGACGTAAAACTTTTTTTTTTCCAAAATTTATTGATCTTCGGAAGTACACTATGTATTTTTACTCTTTAACATGTGTATAACCCTTACAATTTTATTTCATGTGCGGAACTTTCTTTAAACCGTTCATGCTCTGACACGCGCTTTTCCTAGCCTCGGCCCTATATTTTCTATGGGGTTCACTCTCGGTGTCTTCTTTTATTTTCGCGGTTGATAACGCTGGGAATTTGTCGCAGATATTTTTAAAACATTTGCTTCCTTTTTTTAAGGCTTTGGCAAATTGCTTTGACAGATTTTTTCAATTCTTTTACTTTTTAACTTTGAAATTCACGATTTGGAAAATTTCGGACGTGATGGTGAAAACTGAAGGTCATTTTCGGATTCAGCGATTAACAATACAAAAAAAATCAATTATCACAAGTTAAAAAACACAACAATCACATTTATTTCATAGTATGAGATTTTTGCTATTTCTTTTTACTTTTTTATCTTTGATATGTGCGATTTACGAAAAAGTCCTGACGTGTTTGTTAAAAACAAAGGTCATTTTCGGATTTAGCGTTAAGAAATGCATGGAAATCAATCATGAAAAGTTTAAAAACTCAACCATCACATCCATTTTATAGTATTAGATTTTGGCTAACTTTTTTATGTTTGAAATGTGCGATTTGTGAAAAATCGTGAAGTGGTGGTTAAAAAATAAGGTCAATTTCGGATTCAGAGCTAAAAAATACATAAAAATCAATTAATAAATGTTAAAAGACACAACAATCGCAGGTTTGTGTACTACGTGAAAAGTGAAATAATATATATTTTTAGCCCTACAGTAAAAGCTATTTGGACAAACGTAAATAATGAAAGAATACGTGACGAACATACATTATTTCACAGACCCATAAAAGAGGTATAATTTGTGCAATAATGTTTTGTTTATTATATATCTTAAAGAGGAAAATTCTCGATAAAGTCCTCAGAAGTGGCCAGATGGGTTTGAAACTAATCTTTACCAATAGCAGCTGAGTAGATTCATCAACTGCGTATAAATTCCGAATATTTGTTTGGTAAAGTAGTATATATGTTTGTAAAATTATTGATAAATATGTTTACATGTGTTTACATATAGTTTTTTTTTATGATTTATATCATTTTGTTGAGATTTTTATGTCCCTATTTAAGCAGTTTATAAATATTTTTCAAATTTAATGTATTATATATATGAGAAAACAAAATCTTCAAATGAATTAATCTGAAATGCAAAATTTTACTGTTTACTGTGTGTCCAAATTATTGTTAAAATAATTATTTAGAAATTATTTTTTTAAGAATAAAAATGAAAGAAAAATGTTTTTGACTTTAATGTAGAATTCTATTTTGTATAAAACGGTACAAAGTTACAACATTTAAAGAAATGATTACATTTTTCATCGGCAATGAGTTACAGTCACACGAACAATAAATTTTGAAATATTTGCTCATAATAAACTAAACATTTTTATTGTATTTTTTTCTAAATTATAAAATGCCTCGATGTGATATATGGTTTATGTATTAATATATTTAAGATGTTGCACATTGTCATAAATTTTTAAAAATCTTTTTGCAATAAGCAGTTTTAATTTTTTTTCAACTGAAAATTGACTATTTTATGCAATGGAATAGACGATTTTATCTAAGCGATAAATGTAATATTAATCGTACTATAATTCAAACAAAAATCTATTTTCACAAAAGCGCAATTGTTGAGCACGATTACTTAAAAACTACTAACACTATTCACTTCTAATTTTGACAGTCCCTTGTTTATATAATTGTGTGTAGAATCGACAAAAGTATGAATGCAAAAAAAAAAAAAAATCTTGACCACATGAAGTAAAACTTAAATTTTAATCTTATAAATTTCATCTTTATTATGATGAAAAAAGAAAGAATTTAAATAAAAATCTTCATTTGGTTAAAGGTTAATCGTTGAACTTGGCAAAAATCGATTTTTCGATATTTATGAGTTTGCACCTTTGGGAATGCAAAATCAATCTGAATTGCAATATTAAAAATTATATATTTAAATTAAAATCAATTTAATAAAACACACATAATTATCCCCTGCATTCAACTTTTAAAGGTATATATGAATATTATAGAGACATACCTACAATAAATACAATAAATCCAACTGGAGTAAAAAATTAGCCAGAGCCAGGAATAGAACCTGGGACCACAGCCTATTAGGCTGTTGCTCAACCACTGACTCAATACGGCCGATACCTGGGTCTGCAATTTTTCACTAATAAATATTTTATTTTAAAGCCTCATTTAAGACACATTAATTGACGTACAGAACAAATTTTATTAGTGAAAAATTGCAGAGACAGGTATCGGCCCGAATGGGTCAGTGGTTGAGCAACAGCCTAATAGGCAGTGGTCCCAGGTTCTATTCCTGGCTCTGGCTAATTTTTTACTCCAGTTCGGTTTATATTATTTATTGTATGTATGTCTGTATAATATTTAAATGTACCTTTAAAATGAAGTAATTTTATATTTAACTTAATTACAACTAGCAAACAATTGCTTTCGATTATCATTTCGTTTGATTTTCAAGCGGTTAATATTTAAAATAAATAAAAGATATACGGGTGAGTAATACTTTTTCTGAATGTAAAGCAGAAGAACTATTTAAATTAATGTCAATAATTGGATAATGCGTGGCTAAGATACAGCCCTTACTGTTCCATAAAACAAGTATAATTTATGGTACGACATTTTAATTATTAGATTTAAAAAAAAAGAGATTAACAAAATTTTGGTAAAACGCTGAAAAGTTGCCAGATTGTTTAGAACATTATTCTTTACCAATGTCTTTATAAGGCTATTTTACTAGTTGCGTATTAATCACAGAAAAAGGAAACTTTATATTTTTTAGGGAAAACTACAGTAGAAGTATATAAGATAAATTTTTTTTTCGGTACTTCGTACATTTATGTTGATTCTTTTTAGTCTTTTATAAGCACCTCAGAATAGTTTTTATATACGATTTAGTGTGATTTTAATTAAACAATACTGATACAAAATATAATTAAGTACATAACTTAAAAAGTACATTTATTTTAATGCAAATGGATTTCAGTCGGATATTAAATTACATAGTGGGATTTTTTAAAAATATACAATGAAAAAATATGTATGAGAAAATTGGAATGTATTTTTAATCATGTGATATCAATCACAAAATCTGCTTATTTTAAATCATTTGCAACTAAATTAAACACATAAATAGAAATTGTAATTATATAAGTATATTTAAAATTATCCGTATACTTCAGAATAATAAATAACAACTCTATAGAGATTTTTTTAAGTCTAAGAATATGTATTGATAATGTTTCATGTTCTATTCCAGAAGTTTGGGTAAGTATTGTGAAAGAATAACAATTTTATTTCCAGTAATTTTGTTTTAATTCATTTTTGGATAAGAGATGGCGCCACTAAGTATATTTTAAACAATATATGAAATTTCTGTTACTTTTTTTCAGTTTAGATATGTCTTGAATTATTTAACATGTAAAAATTTTTTTGTCTATTTGTCATTTAGAAAATAGCTCCTGTGGATTGTTTTAAACATAAACCGAAACGTCGAGTATAACTTTTAATTTTGCGATTTAAATTTTTACATCTTTGTTTAAAATCTCGAAATAAAGCGTACGTTGGATAGTAATTTATAGTTTTTCTTCTCAAATATATTTCAGCTTCGTTTGTAAAATGTCTCAATGTTAATAATTTAATAGATTGATTTTGCGCATCTTAGATACACATAAATGCTTGTAGTAATGCAGATTGTTGCATTTAGAAATGAGGTACAGTTATGTTAAAATAGCAGTAAGAAAATAGAGTGCAATTATTAGAGAGTTAATACACTTTTTTAACATTCGAAATTTAATAAATTAGGGTAAAACTACCTATCATGGCCCATATACAAGTGATGGCCCTTTAATATTTCGACGGCAAAACACACAGCATTAGAATTGAACGAAAATAAGTGAGTAATATAGTGGCTCTTCAACTGCTAAACTATGCCTTTCTTTCGACAAATCATTGCACGTCACCTGATTGAGAGCTTCTTCCATCGAAGCTTGTATTTTTCTTCTCTTTCAGAAGTGATTTGCTAGCAAAAAATTTAGTAACCAAATTTTGATTTCGTGTGGTTTGCGAAAATTTCAAGAAAGACAAACGAAGAAATGTGACTATTTACTTTAAAGGTAATGTCATCAATTGCAGAAACATGAATTTCAAATACGTAATTGCATATAGCATACAAAAATATATTTACCTTTGTACTTCATTAATAACTTATAATTACCTAAAGTAGATAAAAAACATATTAACATTTGTACTTCTTTAATAACTGTTATAATTACCTAAAGTAGATAATAAACCTTATTTTCAATTTTTAACAGCGGATTTAAATATCCTAGATTTAATATAAAAAACTAAAAACTTCATAAAATATTTATCATATGTGTTAACAATTTATAATTTAATCGATTTACATCCTACTACTTTTCAATTTTATAAGCCTTTACAACATAAATTTTGCAATTCTACCGTATTATTTGTTTAACGTTAATAACTTAGCGAAAGCGCTTAGATTAGATAGGATATAATATTTTGTTCTGAGATTAAATCCCCTAAGTGTAAACTTTTCCATTGAGTTTGTATTCCAAATTACCTCTACGACGAATGTTATACAATTGAATTCGTTATTTGTTTTTGTTTTTTATGGGAGATTATTTGCTCAAGAAATCGACTTATGTCATTTAAATTTTATCAATTTGCATTCATTATGAGAATAGAAAGAGAAAACAAAAGAATAAGACATTTGAAAGATTTTTTTTTAAAGTCATGTGTAGAATTTAATGAATATTTTTGTATACAAGAAAACTATTTAATAGTTTTTTAACTGTCAAAAAATGTTTGATATTAAATAATTATATTTATATCAGTATATATGAAATTACAGATGAACAGTCGTTATAATTTCGTTTATTTTTTTTTTAGTGCGCCATCAACTATATCTAAAGATTGAGTACGATGCAATAGTAACAACACTTACTTCTGAAAAGGACTGACCTATGTAGTTGCGCAGAAGCGCGTGATAAGCGCAGGCGGACGGCGAACAGCATCGAATGGCAGATAATAGGTTGTTATTCCTGCAGTATGTTTGCAAGTAAAGAAAGGAAACTTTGTGTTGCTCCCTTTTTCAGTTAAAGAAGAAGTTGGATAATTAAAATACATATAAAAGCACAAATAATTGTACAAAAATTAATTTAAGGTGCATACATATAATATAAAAATACACTGGCCTCCAAAAGTTAAAGTACAAAGACAGGATTGCTTTCGATTACACACGTTTTGTCGAATATCTACCAACATTATTGGCGAATTGTTCTTGAGCTTCTGGGATGAAAAGAACATGTTTGATTTCATATTTACCGGTGAAGATTTAGTCGGAAGGACAATTAGGAGGCTTATAATAAATTTAATAATAAAATAATATTTGCGATAACCCATGTAACAGAAAATGCTGGAAATGGTTTGTCACTGTGTTAAATGACTATTTGGGTCTTGTCAACGTTTCTGTGCATTTGTGTAAGCATGGCACTCATATTCGTGAAGATGTTATTGTGTCTGTGAAAAATTCAAAAGTTTTTTGTTTAGAACATACAGAGTTTTCAACCAAATTTAACACGACTTTCTGAAAACTTGCCAAAGAATAGTAGTAACAGTATACTTCAATTAAAACATGAATATATTGAATATTTTATGAGATATGGACATTTGTTTTTAGATAATTTTTAACTGCACTTGCGCGGAAGGTTTCAAAATTTTTATTTCATAATTTGGTTGTCTGCATTTTGGGGCAACGTCTATAAAAAGTCCAGTTAAATGTTGTGAAAACTTCGAAAGATATAGTGAGCTGATTGAAAAGTTGTGGAAAATCCCCTATAATAAAGCTTTTTAGGAAGCAACTCACTATACCGACACTATCTTTCTAAGTTTTCACAACATTTAACTGGACGTTTTATAGAAGTTGCCCCAAATTACTGACTACCAAATCATGAAATAAAAATTTTGAAACCTTCCGCGCAAGCGCAGTTAAAAATTACCACATAAAAATGTCCATGTCTCATCAAATATTCAATATATTCATGTTTTAATTGCAGTATACTGTTTCTACTACTCTTTGTCAGGATTTCGGCAAATTGTGTTAAATTTGTTTGAAACCTCTGAATGCTAGAAGCAAAAAACTTTTGAATTTTTCACAGAGACAATAACATCTTCACGAATATGAGTGCTATGCTTACACAAATACACAGAAACATTGAACATGACCCAAATATTCATTAAACACAGTGACAAACCATTTCCAGCATTTTCTGTTACATATGTGATAGCAAGTATTATTTTATTATTAAATTTATTATTAGCCTCCTAATTATCCTCCCGACTAAATCTTCACCAAGAAATATGAAATCAAACGTTTTCTTTACATCCCAGAAGTTTAAGAACAATTCGCCAATAATTTTTGTAGATATTTGACAAAACGTGTACAATCGAAAGCATCCAGTCCCTGTATCTTAACTTTTGGAGAACAGTGTATTTAAAATACAAATTTAAAATATCTTAAAATGCATTTGAAAAAAACCCAGAACGTTGTCAATCACTACAAGGTTGAGGTAGGGTTATTATTATTTCCCTTGCGCTTATTTGAAAACATTGTAATTTAAAGGTTGTACGTCAGATGATATGCCAGACAAAGTTATTCACATTTTCAACAAAACGAGCTGTCATCTATTATGCAGCAAATCTCCCCATACTCCATGGATATTGTATGATAGTGCATCGTTATAAACTGCATCATTATTAGCAATTATTTCAATTGAAAATTAACATTCAATTACAAATTGAATTTCCGTTACTTGTTAGTTATCCCGTCGACCAAATTACTGTCGCCAAATTGTAAGATTAAATGCCAATAATAGTTGATCGTAAATGTCACATTCACTTGACAACACGGGTTTACGCCATCAAATAATTTTTATTTCGACGTTTTATTTGTATTTTTATTAATGTTATACTAATTTATTTGTTTTTTCGTTATTTAAAATAAAAATTATGTCAATTTGTATAATTTAGCGAGTGGTTTGGCGATTTCTATAATTTGGCAAAATTGGTCCACGGGATAACTAACAAGTACCGAATTTTCAAATGTATTTTAAGATATTTTAAACTTGTAGTTTAAATATCTTTATATTATATGTGTGCACCTGAAAGCAATTATTGTACAATCATTTGGGCTTTTATGTGTATTTTAATTATTTAACTCAAGGTGAATATAGCACTGGAATTTTAACTTTCATTTATTGAAGAAGTTGGAGTTCACGAAGTGCATCGGCGAATGAAGGCTGTGTAAGGAAAACATGTACTCTCCTTGACTCCTGAGAAGGGCTGGAAGAAACATTCCTTCAAGGGGCGGGAATCTATGAATGATGATAAGCATACTTGCTCAAGTTCAACTCATCATTACATCGGCACATCATCATCACGTCATTACATTGTCATCTCGTCTTCAAATATTTGCTTCGCATCGAAGTGTCACCGTTTTTCCTCGGACAGAGAAGTCTTGGAAATTGTTAAAAACTGGTTCCGATTTCAGTTGTTGTGAAACAGTGGGACATATTCTGATGCATCTTCGGAGATAATGATTCACATAAATTATGTCATTTTAGTCCTACTTATTGTTCCGTTGTCATTTGATCCAGCCTAATATACCGTCATTCTACATTTGAACCGTTGTTAATATATTGAAAATTTATGTATTGTTTTATATTTTCATGTTTATGGAGCGTCTACAACAGTTTCGTATTGATAAGAGTTTTATCAATTTCTTGTATTTCTGGTGCTTGTATTTCAGTTCGCTGAAAGAAAAGTATCCTAGTAGTCATGATACGATATTTAATTATTGGTAATCATGTAAAAATAATATTTAGGTTCAACATGGAAAGAGACAATTTTTTAAAATTAGTTTAGTAAATTTTACTTCAGGTTGTCTCCACAAAAAGTATTTTTGTAAAACTCTTTTTATTTGCTTTTCATTGCATTGGTAAATTTGTAATATCGTTGTAAAGCATTTTATTTTTACTCATATGAATTTCTTATGTTAAAACGGAAAATGCATAAAATTGTAACATTCATTTGAAAGTTATAAAAGTCTCTCTTACATGGGTTTCATTATTACATTTACAGAAAATTATTATTTCCTGTTTAAAGATTTCGACATTTTCACTTGCAATTCAATGAAAGGAAATTTCGAAGTTAAATCTTTGTCTTGTGTAATATAATTGGCAATCAGAAAATAACAATATTTTGTTTCATTAATACTCAAATTTCTATTTTTTTTTGTGTATGTGAGTCTGGTGTGGTATTTATAAGATAATTTTACATTTTTATCTTACAATTATACTACTCTTATTGTATCATTGATATAAATTATGCTTCTGTATTTTAAACCATAGTGAAAGAAATTTTTGTTTTAAATCATTTCCTTTAATTAATATTTGCCCTTACTTATTTCTGAAAGTAAACATATATGACCACATTCATCGAAGACAATATATGCATATATATATTAATTACATAAAATAATTCACTGTAATCAACCAGATAAAGAAAGAATGACATAATGCGGAATACTAGAGTTATATTATTATGACAAAGGGCAATGTTCATCAGAGAAAGGGAAAATGCTATTAGATATATTTCTGTATATATTTGTGTCCCATATTAGTTTCATATAAGTAATTATCCCTTAAAATATTAGGATACATTATGTTGCACATGTAATAATATTTATCTTTGTTACAATGCACTCCAGTGTAATGTATATGTAATGATTAAGACTTGCTTTTTTCAGAATAACATAGTGAAAATAAATTACATTCGTGATTCTGCATGCTACACTAAAATAATGGACCAAAAATAATAATAACAGATCCCTGTACTTTATAGTACCCTAATAACTAGTATGATTAAATAATATCCTTGTAATTAGAATGAAATGCATTTTTGTTAACGATTACATGTCTAAATATATTTTACTTTATTAATAATTTTTATAGGAATAAAATATGTGATGAACATGTTAGGTTGGAATTATAGAAAGCACTCCATAGTACATGAAAATCTCAGTTCGAAAAAGTATATAAAATTTACAAAACATAAATTATTTTTCTTTCGTGTTGCACAACATGATTTTCTTTTTCTTCTTAGCTTTGTTATTGATATAATCCAAATTGGCATGACAGTCACAAGAAATAACGTAGAAAACCTATCATCACCTTGTCCTCGAACAACGAGCTATGTCTCCATTACCTAATAAGCATTGTGCTCCGAATAATTAATGAATTTGAAAATTTGTCGAAGTTGTTTTAATATTTTGTAAATTTAATTAATTATGAAGACTTTAAAAAAAGTTGTCCCATCCTAATAATTTATCCGCAATTAGCCATGTAAGAACGATAAATGTATCTATTAACTGAGAATAATATTTCCAATTAAATACTCTTTAAAAGTTTGCTTTAGCGGTAGGTCCCATATTAAACTTGTATCAAAGCATTCCGGGAAATGGTATAAATTATATACGTTTTTTAAATCTTGATATATTTCAATATATATATCAGAAAAGGAAAAAAAAAAAGAACATATCCAATCATTTCAAAAAATAACATTAAGACACCACAAACATTAAAAAAAAATAAAAACCGACAATGTTTACACAAATTCTAAACATGTATTAAACTCACAATAGTAAAAAAAAATTACGGTGACATTTACACAGTAAAACGTTAAGGTTTCTTTGTTATGGATCCTTTTATGATATAAGACAGTACCTATAACCCGTCAAAAAATAAAATGTATATGTAACACAAATCCTAATTATTGTAATCATCTCCTAACTTACACTGACAGATTCTTTGCATTTGTGGTTCGTTTTATTCAAAAACTAATGTAAGCCACAATTCATAAAGATTAATTACGTGAATTATCACATTGCTAACTAAGCGTAAAACCAACAGAGTTGAAAATGTCCATGCAGGGAATCGAGCCGGACCCTTTGAATAAGTCCCAAAACTCTACCATTTCAGCTACGTGGACGACACCCAGCCTGGCATCTTCCACTCACATATGCCGGTAAGGCTGCAAACGCAACACAAGTTTGAAAAGTTATCATCAACAAGCAATCATGCGGCGAAAAATGAGACGTAAATAAAGCGCATTATAGGTAAACACATATATGTATAATTTTAATTATTTTTTCAATAAATTTTCAGCAGTGAATTTACGATCGAAATTATTGATATTAATATACGTGAATTATCATATTGCTAATTAAGCGTAAAACCAACAGAGTGAAAAATATTCAATCCGGAAATCGCACAAGGATCCTTGGAATGGCGCTCCAATTCTCAAGCATAGTATCATTTGAGCCTTGTAGCGTTATTCCAAGAATCCGGGTTCAATTCCCGGCTTGGACATTTTTCGCTCTTGTTTTTACCCTTAGCTAGCAATGTGATAATTTCCGTATTTAATATTCAATAATATCAGTCTATATTTCATTGCTAAAAATAAATTGATAAAAATAATTAAAATAATGTTTTTTAATATGAATTTATTAATAACGAGTGAAACGTCGTCTACGTCGTTGGCAGATCGTTTATATATATAAAAACTGTATAAATAAAAACTGTAGTTAAACGACCCGGGACTAGGGAAGTCCCTGATTTCGTCTCTAATTAAGCTAATCTTGAACAATTGTAAATTCTATATTCACCCACAGAAAATTAAAATTTTTAGCACCGTATTGCTTTAGTGTTCGATTTGGCATTCTTCTCATTTGAATTTGATCATGGCAATAGCAAATTGTATTTTTCTTTATTTCTGAAACAAAACTGTCCAAACAACATAGCTCAATCCTAAACAAAGGATAAAAAAATTATAAAAAGTCACAAAACCTTTAAAAGTCGTGGAGCTCAAAATTTAAGATATTAGTCTCAAATACCGAAAAAGGATTACCCTCCACAAATACAAAAATTGCCGCCAAACGTGAATAACATGTAACACTTGCATAATTTTATGAAATGTTTAAAAAATGCTGTACAAATTTTGATTAAACTTTATTGACAAGAGGACAAATGTACTCTGTTAGAGTAAATGGCTGAAGCGTTATTCCTTTTTCTTATGTGGAAAAATTGCCACACTGTAAAAAAAAAAAAAAAAAAAAAAAAAAAAAAAAAAAAAAAAAATACTACCAATTTTCATGTATGAATCCGAAAAATAGTTTATCTTATCGTACCGGAAAATTTTCCGAACCAGCTTGGAATAAAATCAGTAAAAAAAAGGAAATAGTCAATAAAAAGGTATTTTACGGAACAAACAATCTTCTTGAAACACCATCATTTTTTTTTTTTTTTTTTTTTTTTTTTTTTTTGTAAATGCGCATTTACAAAAAAAAAATTTAATGGTGTTTCAAGAAGATTGTTTGTTCTTAGTCATTCACACCAGTTTTAACTTATTTTCTTTTTTTTATTTTACGGATTTTATTCCGAGCTGGGTAGGAAATTTTTTCCGGTACGATAAGGGCAACTATTTTTCCGATACTTACAAGAAAACTGGTAGTATTTTTTTTTACAATGCGCAAGACGAAAAAAAGTCTAAAAATAGATTAAAGTATTATATTTTAAAAACATGTAATATAAAACATCAAATAATGAGTTTTGAGGTCCATAATTTGGGACGTAGAGATTTGTAATATCTTGTGGTTATGAGCACAGCCATCTCTTCAGATGAATGCACTTTCGCATTTCATGGAATAATAATATAGGTAAAATTAAGTAACAAATACAAAAATTTGTTTACGAAAAATTATACAAACAGAATTAAGAGAAACATTAAGTCATAAAGCAGTACCGCGTGTCTATAATTACTGATCAACAGATACAAGTATTTCACAATATCGCGATTATTCATTAATAGTTTCTGTAACATAATTAACCTATAAATAATTATAATACTTTATTAAAATTATTGCGATTTTCACATTGCTTACATTTACTATTTAATATAATATTTATTTAGAGTTAAGTGCATTAGTTGCCCTAAAAGTTATGCCGTAGAAGGTAACATTTCCTTATTACATAACATTGAGAGTTCGTGGAACAGAGGAATAAGAATATAATAACCTAGAATTAGACAAGCAACAGGATATACCATGGCATAGGATTGCGGTAATTTCTCATCCGGAACTCATCCCCTCATCCCGCGTTTAGTGCCTAATAACACACACTCCTAAAATTATGAACTAATCACGGGCCGGACGAAATTTAATTAACTCACTAATTAATTTCATTAATAAGGAATTATGAAGAGTCTAAGAAATTCACTAATAAATGTTCGATTTATATACACTACAGACTATAGAACCTCTGGTATAACTGTAATTCATATTTTTCAGTCTAATTGTTTAAAATATATTGCATCTCTGAAAAATTCTAAAACCTAAATCTGAAGTGTTATATCGTGTAAGAATATATATTTACTTCAATATGGTGGGCACTGAAGCGTTGCCTCATTTCACAAGATTTTTCTGGAACGTTCAAAACAAGCACTGGTTCATAAATAACGCAGTCAGCAATTTGATGTTACATCAAATTATCAAATTGTAGGCTCTACTGGACATCAGGTCGTAGGAAATGGGAATGTAAAATCGAATTTTAAAAATGCTGTGATTTATTAAAATTCAACCTTCGTATATTGTTTTCAGACCCCCTAGAGTTTCCAGTGATCCAGCCAAAAAAAATAAACATTTATTTATATTAGCACTGAAAAAAAAAACTGCGCTTTTGGTTGTAATTTTTCAAGCACCTATGCTGTGGAATCGAATTCAAGCAAAAAGAGATGTAAAAATCGAAATATTTCTGTGACTTTCACCACTCAAGCAATAGCAAGGTGTCTTTACCCAGACTTGAGAAATTGTACATATCTCTTAAAGACAGCATCTTGTAAACTTTACAGCTACTGTGTTGGTAGCCGGGGTGCAGGTACCTTTTGTTGTAAAATACAGAATTTTGTTTTACAATGTAGAAGTTTATGGAAGGGGGAAGGAAACATTATCAAATAACATGATAATATTGATGAAAATTTATATAAATTACTAACATGTCTAACTTCATGACAGCATTAATATTATGAAATATTTATATTTTGCAATTTTTATTAATACTATAATCATTTGTTTATGTAGCTATCAGTCTTCAAGCTGTCCATTAAATAAATTTTAAGCTGAAGTTCGATAATGATGTTTTCCGTAAAGAATGATCCTTATACCTAAAAACAACTGCAGTAGATTTTGTATTGATAAACTCAAAAGTTACAGAATAGATAATCTATGCAACTGAAAGTATGTATCAATCTGCAAAAGTTTTAGCAGTAATATAAACGCCATTATCAATAAATAAAATATAAAGTGTGTTACTTTCTTTATGCTAATAGAGTTTCACAATCAATGTTTTACAAAATGCATAATCTAAAAATAAAGATAAAATATTGCCGATATCTTTCAAATTTATCTCATTTTCTTATTATTTGAAACTAGTGATACTCTGTCACCCATTTGATTTTAATTGCGGCGATACTCTTCAACCATTCGGAAATCAAATTGCTTCCCTGATGCTTATCTAATCTTAGCAGCTGAATTTTTTTGTTTAGGGTAAATGCACCTTTAGTGGGCCACTTAAGGACATTTATCTAATTATTATTAAAGTATTAATGAATTCTAAAAGACACATATTTTTTTATCCTAGACCTAACCTTTATGTACCGGAATAAACATTCAAAGTTTCGAAATATATTCTTCGTAAAAAATGAAAATTTAAAAAAGTGACCTTCCTCTATGCTCCAGTAGTGCCCCACCCCAGAAGTGGGCCACTCCAGTTTTAAGTTTAGTGTGAAAATACTGAAGTTATACTTTTTTTTACAGTTATAGAATTGAATATACACAATAATGAAATCATACATAGAAGTTTAGATGATTAAGTAAAATAATCTCACTAGTAAATCTGCAGATCAGGGGCCTGAACTTCAGTTCTGGAAATTAATTTTAATTTTATCTCACTTTACATATAAGCCGATGTTCTACAAGCTGAAAAGTATTTTTTTAAGATTATATACAGGGTGTAATTTCTTAGCGTTTAAAAAGAGCTAATTCCCAAGATGCTAGTTTTAGAGGAATAATTTTAATTTCTGAAATATTTCACAGGTTTTTCATCATGTGAAAAATCTATTTCCACCAAAATAGTTACATTTTCTTAATGTTACGAAATTTAATTTTTGTGCCGTTATTGTGCTCTATAAATTACATTTAGAAAATATGTTTATACGCTTTCACTTGTTAAACAGTAAATATTCCTATATTCTTTGATCAAAATTTTCTGAATTGTGCTACAATTAATTTAATAAATTTTTAGCGATTTCTGTCATTAACAATGTTTTCTGTGTTTTCTACCAGAATGATACAAATGGTAGAAAAAATAATCATCAGTATTTATCGACAATAATAGTAGCCAATTTAGAAAACTCTTTTTTTTTAATCGAAATGCATAGTTTTTTTCCTCTATATGACACCCTGTTATATTTTGTAACTTTAAAAAATCTGCCCTATTTGTTATTTCGCAGTGGTGATAAATAATAAGACACACGTATTAAACAGGGTAATTAAAAGCTGAAATGACTGCAAAACAAAATGCTTTATTCAAAAGCGAAGAAAAACTCAAAATGTGAGAGGGGTTTACAATCAATTTAGTAGAAAGAACTCTTTACATTGAAACTTCCAATGAAAGATAGGCATCAGACTATGGCGATAATTTCCCGACTCTCCTTTTTTTCCCCATCTGCTATTTTTTTAACTCTTTGTTTTCATTTTTTCTTGTCCTCTTTCGGTTTTTCTTTTTCTTTTTCTGCATTTTAGCATTTTTAAGACCTTCTCTTTTCTTATAACATTGAAACATTTGGGGAGAAGTCACAACTTCAGGAAGTTTCTCTCTTTTTCTTTGTGTTACCACACCCCCCCCCCCCTCCGGGCCAAAATAGAACTCTTTTGAAGGGAGATGGCACATTTTTAGATGGTCTACCATTTGAAGGCACTGAATGGCTACTAGTCTCAGTTGATCCTTCTTGAAAGTAAAGGTCCACCTCAGCATCTTCAACAATTGCGCTTTGCTCCTGCTCAATAGTCTCAGTATCAACAGTGTCAAAGGATTCTTCAGTGTATGCCGCCTCCACAGATATGACGGGTGTACTCTATAACAAGTAAAATCTAAAAATTGAGTAAATAATTGTAAAACACTATACTCAAGTGTTTTATACCCAAAATGTTTTCAATAGATTGACTGAGAAATTGGTTCCATGTTCAAGTGTCCTTCGTCTCCAATCATAAGTTGTAAGGATATGTTTGCTCCACAGGGCCTTTCCATTTCCCTTTATTTTCCAAGGAAGATTTTATTTTTTCTTCCCTAATTTTATCTTCAAGAACTTCCCGGAAAAAAAAAAAAGATTTTTATCTCCTTTATTGGTGATATTATCAATTTCATTGATGTTAGTGTGGATTCAACAGTTACTTTCTTTCGATCCGATGGAACTAGTCTACATACTTTGAATCCATTCATAATTGTTCCAGGAGTTAAACGATGATTAATTGACTGATTTTAAGACTGGCGGAAAATCATGTTTCTGCATCTGTTTGCCTTCATTGTTATTCTGAAATTCACTATTTCCTGTCGCCAAGTACTTTTAAGAGTATGGAAAACAGCAACGTCCATTGGTTGCATTAGGTGTGTGGAATTTAGGGAAAGCTACCATTCAATTCCATGATCCGAGCAGAAGATGCTTAGATTCAAAGCTATGTGAGAAGTATGTCCATCCATAAATAACACTACAGGTTTCTCTATGCAATGCTTATTTAAATATGGCTCAAAAATTTGAACCTTTGTCTTGAGTATTGAAATATTGAAGTATGAATTATTTTAGATATTAGTTTATTTTAACAATTACATGTCTGATATCATAGTGAAGTTACATTTTCACCTAGAATTGGGCCACTTGTGTACCAATAGTGGCCCCTGGCCCACTACTGGTTCTAATAAACAAAAAAAAACTAAATTTTAAAACTAAATTTAAGAAACTTTGATCCAGAAGTGGGCCACCCCTTAAAATCTATATACAGTAAACTCTGTCTAAGGCGGAATCGGTCGGGACTGAGAAAATTTTCCGTAGTAGACAATATTCCGGCTTATGCAAAAGAGCTCCCTCCCATACCCCCACCCCCTACAAAAAGATGCGCAAATCTTACATTTTTTTATGTTCGTAACTTTTGGTACTGTTCCTTAAAATTAAATTTTTAATGAAATTAGATTGTTATTAAATTCATTGTTTCTAATAATTTCGAAAAACGTTTTTTGAACACAAAAATAAATATTACCAATACAAAATTGCTCCAATCCTGAAATTTTATGAAAATCATTTAATTTAACGAATAAAACTACATACTTCATATTTCGCATAATAGTTTAGAAAATCAAAAAATAATCTTTTATCGAGGCTTGTTTTTTCTTTCGGTTTACCCTGCATTCTGCACTAACGCGTAAGACTGTTATTATCGGTATTATGTTTTTCATTTCTCTGAACAAGAAAAAAATAATTTCGAGGCACTTAATTCTTCTCAAGCCGTCCTGATATGTTTCAATTCCACCGCTTCCTTCGACGTTTTCAGAAGCGTGGTTATTCGCATTTGCTTTCCTATGACAAAGATCAGTCTTTTCAGGCGACATTTCTGAGCAAAGTTTGTCAATCCACTTAACAGCATCGAAAACACTGATGTTATTTGTCGGGTCAGTGGCTGAAGAACAATCATCAAAAGACGAAATAACCGACCATAACAGATACCTTTTGTAGTGGGTTGCAGCATTTTAATAACTCATGGATCATTGGTTGTGTTGCTGTAGTAGTATCTGCCGGAAGAAATTGTAAATGCATATTCGACAGTTTAACGTCGGCATGACAATGTGCATTATCGAGGAACAACATTTTTTTTTTAATTTTCTTCCATCATTCGTCTATTGAACTCCTTCAGCCAACCCTCCATTAAGACAATAGATATCCACACCCAGTATTTGTTCTGAAACCTTCAAGTCACAGGCAGTTTAACAATATTTATATTCCTGAAACATAAAGTCGTTTTCAATTTCACAATCACTAACTTTTCTTTTTTTATAAACTGTCCTCCAAATTCGCAAAAAAGCAAAACAGTGACACGCTCCTTGGAGGTTTTACCTCATCGGCATTTGCTTCCTCTTTTTACAAGTGACTTATTTGGTACACACGATAAAATAGTCCAGTCTCATCGCAATGATATATGTCCTTTTCTTGATATCTTTCAATCGGTGATGCAATGAAATTTCCTTTTCCATTCCCGAATTTCATGCTATGGGACATTTTTCGGGTGACAGCAAGCATGTTTCATGGCAATGTTGTGTAGAATATAGAAACTCATTAATAATTCACTGAAAGTTTTAAAATGCATTTTACCTATTTCTTCGCAATAAAGTCACCACGTGAGCAACATTTTCAGTCTAGCAATTGAAAGACATTCAAAAGTTAATGCATGTAATGGATGTTTTCAACTCTTTTTTTTGTTTGTTTGTTTTTTATAGCGTCATAAATTTGAGTTTTACCATAATTAAACTTAATATAAAGATCTTCTACAGAATGAGTTTTCTTTTAATTTGGCAACTTCGACTTTATCCTGCAGAGGTGAACTGATGTGTTTAGATTTTGAAGCCATTTTTACGGTGCACTTACTAATATGCTTAGACAAGATAAAACGACGAAGAACAAATAACATGTACAGTGACCGAGTTTTCTGAACACGCGATTTATTGGGATGAAGCATACGTCAATCGAATAGCGTTTTATGTTTTTGATAACAAGGTTGTACTTGAGTTGTAATAAACTGCTTGACGATGACGATCTTTCATTAATTGTCCCGACTCGAAAAATGAAATTTGAAAGTCTTTACAGATAAATGAGAAATGCTATTCAATTTCTTTGTACTGCTGTAATACCTGTAAATTTGAAGTTTACGCTCAAACACACAAGCACAGAAAAAAAAAACTTCGGGATTAGAAAATGCTTATTTTCATAAATGTGCGTCCTTCTAGTAATAATAACATTTACATGCAAATTTATTTAGGAAAAAATGATTTTTCATTTTTTAAATGCAAGAAAGCCTTAAAATTTAAACAGTTTCTAGTTCCTTAAATTAACTTTTTTAAACTATTACGGAATTTAATTAAAATTCTCGGCACTGAGTATTTGACGTATGTATATCAGTTTTAAAGTTTCATAAACGAAATGTTTTTAATTTTTAAAATATCCTTTTTTCCGCCTTATGAAAAATTTTGGTTTCGATGGGACCTTAAAAACATTTCCGTTTCCGCGTTAGACAGATTCCGGCTTATACAAAAAGAATCAATGTTATTTTCTATGGGTTCGCCGGGACTTGAGAATTTTTCCGCAGTAGACAAATTTCCGGCTTGCGCAGAGTCCGCCTTAGACAGAATTTACTGTAATACTCAATTTTTAAGTTTTCGGCTAATCTATCAAATTATTTATAATGTAATTGAGTATATCAATGGAAGTTTAATTTAAAATAAAACATAATATTTAAGAAACAACGTTTTACAAAAACCTTATCTCTTAATGAAATCACTAAGAATTTGTCAAAAAATCTGTGTTTGAAGGCACTCTAGAAGATAAACAAATATATCTACTGGAAAATAACAATTATTTAAAACTCTTTATGGAAAGTTAACATTTATGGACTTTAGCTAATCAGTTTTCTTTTAGTCGTTTTTCTGAAACGGATTGTGAGCTTGTTTTTAAACTTTCAAAATTAGCGGCCCACTACAGGTACGTGGCCCACTACCAGTGCGTTTATGCAGTGATAAGAATAAAATCGGAATTCATGCATAGATTCTTGTCACATTACTGAATGTCATTGCTCACATTTAGGACTTTATCAAGCATGAGATATTTATTATGTATATACATATATACGTAATCAAAACAGTAATTTCTACTCTGGTAATTTCTCTGATTATAGGTTAAATAGGTATAATAAATAAAATACCGAATCTGCCTAAAAGTTTTTTTATTCTAAAATTTTCTGATTATTATTATTAACCAAATTAAATATAGTCAATCCTATTAATTCAATTTCTATAAGGTGTATTTGTTCCAGTGAACAATCGTTTAATCTTTGCCATACTTTTTCATTGAAGCTATGAAATTCACAGTTTTGCATAGGCGTCTGTTTTTTGGAAGGTGGCATTTTTATGGGTTATGTAATTTCATATGACATTCATTCTTTTAAATTTTAATAATTTGGCCATTACCGTGACTATTATACAATTTACTACTAAATTTTCAATGTAGGGGAAACTAGGGAGGGTTAACCATAGGGGAAGCTTGACTCATCCACCAGTTTTCACATTTAAAAGAATGTCAGAATTTTATCAATAGGTGTCAACCAAAGCTACTGGAATGATCAAATAACAGTCTTTGTTTCATACAGATAATCGGCGTAGGTGAGGAAAAAGCAATTGTGAGGCGTTTTCATCCTAAAATTTGTGTTTTTTAGAAATATTTTATAAGATATTTTTCATATAAAATATATCATAGAAATTTAAGAAGGTAGGTTTTAAGTAATGCAGAAATATCGAGCTCCATTCCAGTCATAAATTTGTAGAGTAAGTTAGGCTTGACATAACAATATGCTATTCTTTAAAAAAGGGTTATGTGGGGAGGCTTGACCCAGTCAATGTGAGGGAGGGCAGACCTGTTGCTCAAAGCTCCCTTATTTAAGTGGTTTTGGAAATCTTTTTATTATACACTGTGCATAATAAAAGGATAATGGTTATTAGGGTGTATCGATTTTTAACTTTTTTTTTGTTTCCAAATTCCAAGTTGATAAAAGTTACTACTAGACACTAGTTACTACTCGCGCCGCGGTGACGCGGACACCTATGAATCACCGCGCAGACTTCTCAGTAGTGGTCTGCCCGCGATCGAGCATTACGGTTGTGTTTTAGTGCGATAGTCTTGTTGTTAGAATCAATTGAGTGAGTGTTTTTGTTGTTCATTATGAGTAAAAAACCGCATCTAACTAGACAAACTACCGACAGGCCGGTTATCGGGCAACCTATTGATGTGAGAGAGTTTAATATTCTGTCAACCAAGATGGATGTTTTGAAGTATTTTGAGTGGGTACGCATTGAAATGAAAAAAGAGGGAATACATCAGCCTGCAAAGAAGGTAAATGCGTTAAGAGTTGCTTTAAAACTTGAGGAAATATGGAAAAGAGCTTCAATTCCTGTTTGTGGCACCAAAAACACAATATTTATGGTTTTAAAACTGCATGAGCAGCTTGCGAAAATTAAAATTGTTCAGGGCCTAAAAGGAAGTATCCTAACTCCTACAAAGATGCAGTAACAGGCTTTCAGTCAAAAACTGAAACTGCATTGTTTGATATTTGTACTTGCAAATGTGACCTCAGCAACTGTATTTGCTCTATTGACAAAAAAGTCCCGGCACTAGAACACGAGTTTTTGCTCGACCAACGTGGTCCTAGATTGATGTCAATTGCAGAGTGTGACAAAAACGAGACTAAAATGCTTAAAAAGCGATTAGAAAGAAAATCTAGATCACAAGCATTAATGCAGGTAGTTGTAAAAAAGATTGAGGATGAAAACTTAAAATCTGTTCATAACATTGATTCTGGTGATAGTGCAGATGATTCAATGTCTCACACATCATGTCAAGATAGTGATTTTGAAATAGACTGCATTGTTTGATATTTGTACTTGCAAATGTGACCTCAGCAACTGTATTTTCTCTATTGACAAAAAAGTCCCGGCACTAGAACACGAGTTTTTGCTCGACCAACGTGGTCCTAGATTGATGTCAATTGCAGAGTGTGACAAAAACGAGACTAAAATGCTTAAAAAGCGATTAGAAAGAAAATCTAGGTCACAAGCATTAATGCAGGTAGTTGTAAAAAAGACTGAGGATGTAAACTTAAAATCTGTTCATAACATTGATTCTGGTGATAGTGCAGATGATTCAATGTCTCACACATCATGTCAAGATAGTGATTTTGAAATAAATGTACTTGATACGAGTCAAAAAAGTGTTTCAAGTGTAGAAGTAAAACAAGAACTGCCACAACGCTTGTCTTTGTTTTCACGAGCTTGTGACCGCAAGGGAATTTCTAGTAGAGCTGGATCTCAGTTAGCTACTGCACTTTTGCGAGACTTAAATGTCGTTACTGCGGAGAACCAAGAAGCAGTAATCGACAAATCAAAAGTAGCACGTGAAATACTTAAGTCTCGTAAAGAAGTAAGCTCAACTCGAACCTCCGTATCTGTTGGCCATTTACTTTGATGGTCGTAAAGATGAAACCATAACAAAAGAAATTGTAGCTGGTAAAAGTGTCCGAAAATCTTTAATGGAAGTACACATATCTATTGTTGAAGAACCTGGATCCAAGTATTTCGGTCATGTAACTCCCATAAATGGAAGACGAAAGGAAATAGTTACATCACTTGTAAAGTATTGTGAAGAATTAACTGTCGATCTTAAAAAACTAAAAGCTATTGGTTGTGATGGTACGGAGCAAACACAGGCACATCAAATCAAGTTATCACCTTATTTGAAAATAAAATACAACAGTCACTGCAGGCAGTTGTGTGTCTACTACATTTGAATGAATTACCATTTAAAAAAATTATGGTTACTCTTGATGGGCCAACTTCTGGACCAAAAACATTTAGCGGGCCTATTGGCAAACAACTTCAAAGCTACCAAAATCTGGATGTTGTCAATTTTGTTGCAGTTGAAAGCGATATACCAGAAGTTGATCTTAAAGAGTTGAGCACAGACCAAAAGTATCTGTACGAAATATCCAAAGCCGTATCAACAGGCACATGTACAGAAGAGTTGGCCAGACGAAACCCCGGAAACATCTCGCACGCCAGTGGCTTACCCTGGCAAATCGAATCCTTCGTTTGTATGTAGCCATGGATGATCCGACCACTGAGCTGAGAAATCTTACAGAGTTTATAATGAAAGTCTACATACCATCATGGTTCTCAATTAAGTGCAATCCCAAAATCTCGCAGGGTTCCATTAATTTTTTTTTAAATGTTTCATTTCAGCAATTACTTGGAAGACGAGCTAAAACATGTCGTCCATGCAACGTTACAGAGAAACGCATTCATGGCTCACCCAGATCATGTTTTAATAGCTATGTTGTTTGATGAACGAAAACATATTAGAGTCTTGGCTTATAAGAGAATCCAGAAAGCTCGTGAAACAGAAAAGAAAGGGGCAAGTCTATTTAAACCCCCTCAGATCAATTTTAATGCTAAAGACTATATAGATATGATTGAATGGCAAATCACTTCAGTAACCGAACCCCCTCTTAATACCGATATGGGCCTGGAAGAGTTACAGTTAATTGCGGAAACGGGAAAAAGTGGAAGGGTTGAATTTAGCATTCCTTCTCACACTCAAGCTGTGGAACGAATTGTGAAAGAAGTCACATAAGCTTCAAAGCGAGTGTGTGGGATGATCGAAATAGATGGTTTCATTCATGCCAGACTGGAAGACCGTAAAGAGCTACCTACGTTCGAGACCAAGAGCCAGTACAAAACCTCAGTGAAGGATTAAATTGTAAGTAAGTGTTTTTTGTACTACTTTGATTTTTAATGTTTTTAAATAACATCTTTATCTTACTGTCTTCCATATAATATTTGAAACTCATTGGGGATCATTTCTAAAATTTTGTAAAAATCTGTACGCCTACGTAGATACTGTATATAACTTTCGTTTCAGGTTTTGAAGACAAGATGAAAGGACGAATATTTAAAACTAGTCAGTTAATTTGAAATAGAACAAGAAAACTGCGCTCATGTTCTATGAAAATACATCAGCAACATTTTGTAATTATATACTACATTTTATTCCATGTTATAATATTTTATACATTTGTAATAAACAATAGTAATCACAAATAACGATAGAGTTTATTTCAACACCTTTATCAAACAATTTACATCGTTAAACTATCTTTTTTAAGGTATACAACATTTATATATTATTTATGTAGTATGCATATATATATATGTATATATATATATATAAATAAATATATATATATATATGTGTGTATATATATTAATTTCAATTATTGGAAATCGATGACGATTTGTTATATATTATGGTTTTATATATATATATATTTATTTATATTGTGTCATTTAAAGCCTCCTGTAACAAAAATACACTTAAGTCTGGTGTTTTTAACGAAAAAAAATGTTTCATTTACACTAAAAATTACGAAAGTTTCATCAAAATTAACAAACTTTAGGTCTTGTGCGGGAGACCTTGTTTTGCTAAGTTTTTGAAATACATTTTCTATCGTTTTTCATGTTTATTGTTAGTGGAATTTTAACTTGCAATTAAAAAAAAAAGTGTTTTAGGTTTAAGTAAAATAATGCTAAAAAGTGACAAAATATCTTTATTAAGATTGACGATCGTTTCGTCACACCAACAGTGATATTTTCAAAATCATTTATGATACAAAATATTTTCACAAAATTTAAAAACAATAAACATAGTAAACAATGTCACGAGACATGATGCATAATGAAAAATATTGCAAACCTAAAATTAAATTAAAATTAAATTAGCTATTTGTGAGCGTGGATTGATTTTCATGTAATTTAAGAAAACAATAACATGGTAAACAATGTCACGAGACAACATGCATAATAAAAAACATTGCATTTGTTTTAGGTTTTTAAAAAAAAATTGTAATAATTTACTTTTTAAGTAAAATTTCTAAACTTTAGGCCTTGTGCGGGACACCTAAACATTTTTTTTTTAAATTTTTGTGGTGAGTTGTGGTGTCTAGTAGTAACTTTTTATCAACTTGGAATTTGGAAACAAAAAAAAAAAGAGTTAAAACTCGATGCACCCTAATGGTCATACATATGAAAGAATGTCATTTTATTTAGTAAAGCTACAGAAAAATGGAGTGATGGAAAAGAAAACGTTTGAAACTGATTAAAGAGAGATGTGAAAAATTGCTATAGTATCCACTGAATGAAAACAATTTATGATATATATATGGGAAAATTGATAGGAACTTTTTTCCATTTAAATATTACTTACAATAGCTAAATAGAAGCAGTGGAAAAGATCAGAAAGGACTAGAAAGTATGAAAGCAGCAGCCTTTTCCCTATAAGGGGCAGTGGTATGTTTATGAAACCACTTAATTTCACTTCCCAAACGCCGCAATGCCATCATAATTTTGCTAAAACCTTTCCATTTAATATGTATGTGAAATATAGCCTTTTTTCTTATTTCCAAATAAATTTGTTCTTAAATTCCGGTGCCAGTCATTATTTTCAACATTTCAGGACTGAAAGTACTTTGTCCTTGAAAGGGTTAAAATATGTTAATGATAAGTTAAGAGATCGTGAGGCTGCAAAAGAACATAGCATTGATAAAAAAAAACTTTAGGAAGGTAAGTAGACAAATTTCCCCAGGAACAGTACAGTGAATACAGAGAGATGAAACCAAACTATGTCACAACTAGAGTTTTCAGGTCGAGTGTCACAAAATATAGGACAAGAAGATAAAAAGAAAGCGGGAAATCAGTTCCAAAATCCGGACATAATAATGCATGAAACACTATGAAAACGGTACCTGTCTCTAACGGAATACTGTCTTAAATGTTAAAATTTCCTTTTCCCTGCTGTAGAATTATAACTGCTCAGACAAAATCCTGCTTTAAAAAAAAAATCTCCTCTAACTTACTATTTGTCTGAGGAGAGGATTTGTCAGGTTAGATTAAGCATCATATTTTAAAAAATGTTTTTTTTTAATAATAAATAAAACATGTAGCATAAAGTTATTTTTTTTTCAACACTGTAAAAATATCCGACCAGTTTTCCTGTAGGAATCGGAAAAATAGTTGACCTTATCGTATCGGAAAATTTTCCGACCCAGCTCGGAATAAAATCCGTAAAAAAAAAGGAAGTAGTCAAAAAACGGTATTTTACGGATTTATTCCGAGTTGGGTCGGAAAATTTTCCGGTACGATAAGGGCAAATATTTTTCCAATTCGTACAGGAAAACTGGTCGTATTTGTTTTACAGTGAAACTGATTTTATTTCTCTTCACAAATTTGATTTTAATAATGCATGTAGCATATAGCTCCAATGTAAAACAAATTGGTTCAAGCCTCCCATTTGTGGGGAGCCTTAACCCATTATTTTCTCATGATTAAAATCAATCAATTTTCAGATTTCTTATATAGTACACTTATGCAGCAATTTTATTTTGATAACTGCACTGTAAAATAATACGACCAGTTTTCCTGTAGGAATCGGAAAAATAGTTGCCCTTATCTTTCCGGAAAAATTTCCGACCCAGTTCGGAATAAAATCCATAAAATCGGAATAAAATCCATAAAATACCGTTTTATTGACTATTTTCTTTTTTTACGGATTTTATTCCGAGCTGGGTCGGAAATTTTACCGGTACGATAAAGGCAACTATTTTTCCGATTCCTACAGAAAAACTGGTCGGATTTTTTTTTTTTACAGTGTGGTTGTATAACGAATAAAATGACATAAAAAACTTTTTTGTAAGTTCAGTATTTAAAATATAAAAAATCATTTTATAAAAAGTGGGCCAACCTCCCTAGTCCTCTGTATTATTAATAACTGAAAATAACATTATTAAATATGACTATATGATTCGATTCAGAACACGTTTTAAATGAATTAAAAATTAAAAATTGATATATCGATGTTTCTATTTAATTTATGTGTCATTTTCTCTTTCGAAGAATTAAAAAAATAAATGTTGCCTATTTAATAAATTATGAGATATAGTTTATAAATAATTTAGTGCAAACCGTACACTTTGAAATAAATCTTCTTTATACAAATATAAGTGAATAAAAAATTCAGTGTTTATTCCCTCAGAATATTAATATATATATATTAAGTCTTAGAGAACAAACAGTTAATATTTTATGTGTTCTCTAAGGAAATAGATATATATACATATACCAGGTGAGAAAAAAGTCCATATAAACTTTAAAAATTCATGAAAATCGAAAAAATAACCGAAATGAAAAACTGTTTGCAGGATCTATAGGTTATGTGAATTTTTTAAGACAGAAATAAAAATAACTCCAAAAACAGTCGACAGATGGCGCTGGTTCGTACGACTTTGGTAGAAATATGCAAATGAAACGGCTATAAGAACTTTTGCGCTCTTAATCCAGAACTAGTTCACGTAAAATAACTTCACCAACAAAGCTTCTACCCTTCATACTCAGCATCCTTGATCAAGTACACGGCTCACAACGGTGAACTAGATCTTTATTAAGAGTGCATGTTCTTATAACCGTTTCATTTGCATATTTCCAACGATATCCCACGCACCAGCGCCATCTGTTGGCTGTTTTTTAAGTTATTTTTTTCTCTCTTAAAAAAAAAAAATTCCCATGATCTATACCTATATATATATATATATATATATATATATTCTTCTTTTGTAAACGTTTTCAGATTGGTATTAAACATCGTAAAACTTTTTATATACTTTCTCCTTTTTACTTTTACAATCACGAATGTAGATATTTTTTTTTTCAGCACAAAGACGTTTTAAAAGGGAGATGTAGTTGAAAAAAACAAATGTTTTAAGAAAAATGTGTTTTTTATACTTTTTTTATTTCTATGTAGCGATTACGAGAATCTCTTTTTTTTATTTAAAGATGTATTTTTAACGTAAAAAATTCAGTTTTTTAAAAACGTTTTTGAAAATTTATATTCGGCATCCGTTGCAATAACAAAAACAAACAAAAGCAAAATAGGTAAAATAGTGAAGGAATAAGAAAATATTTTCTGAAAGACTAATAACACTGATAATTCTTTTAAAGTTTTTAAAGCTATGAGGCACATTAGCTACTGAATTATATTTTAATTGAAATGAATATTGTTGCAGCACCTATACTTTTAAATTATGTGCTTGTATATTGCAACTTAGAAATTTATTTACATTACGAAAAGTAATGGCTTTAAAATTACTATTAATAAATTAATAAAAACATTAAAATATATAGAAATACATACATATATTTTTAAATATGCATTATAACTTACAAGGTTTGTAAATTGGAATAGTAAAACGTTCAGATAAAGAAGTTATATGAAATTTAAAAATATAAACTAGAAACTAGAAACTAAAACATAAACAAATTAGAACGAAATCGAGATATTGAATTTTTTCTATTATTTCGTTCACGTTTAACATAAAACAAAGTTAAGAAGTAAGACGTATTATTTATTATAAGCGAAATTGAAATTGCTATTCGAAAAGCATAAATAATGTAAGAACACGTGACCTACATATAAAGTTTTACTGACGCATAAAGAAGTATAATTTGTCCATTAATACTTTATTTATTAGATAACTTATAGATGACAAAATCTTGATAAAGAGCTAAGAAATGGCCAGATGGGATAGAACCTAATCCTTTGCAATACAGCAGCTGGATAAATTTCTGAGTTGATTACTAATGCAAACGTAATATTTTTGTTTGGGAAAATTATGGAAAAATATAGAAGTGTTTTCCATAATAATTATTTTTCGATAGTTTTTAGGTTTTTATTGGTGCCTTAAGTTCTAATAAAGTCAATTCCAGGATATTCTTCTCAACAGTTGTTATAAGATTTTTTAGTAGATGAAATGTGCAAGTGATTCAAATATCCAAAACAAATAATTATTAGTGATTTTAAATAGAATAAATGAAAGATTAAAGATACTTTTATTAGAATACAGCATATTACATGATATTATTTTTTTTTCAATCGTTGAATTTTAACTTTGATATTACAGTTAAAAAAAATACATTCAAATAAATTTAAAATATCTAAATGCATTCTTAATTACACGAAATAAATTGCAGGAGCTGGTAATATATTTAATCATTCGTTATTAAATGAAACATCTAAAAAGTAAGTGTAATATATCTGTTTCCTATACGATTCGGAAAAAATTTACTCTCTTTCTTTTTCAAGAAATATTAAAGCAATGTAGGAAACAAAAAACATTGATTTAAGGGCAGAACTATCTATATGTCAAATAATAACGTACGATCAAGCCTCTGCTGCTGGCGCTAATGAAGTGCTAGCAGATAATTATATGTGCTGTGTAGGCTGTTCTCGGAAAGTACTCTTTTTTTAAAAATCGTGAATGCGGAAGTGAAAATTGATGAACCTTATGTTTTATTACGTGTGACAAGCGAAGCTGAAAAATTACAACAGCCGCTACTTTGCGGGAAACGAAGGTACGACTTGGAATCAGAAGTCCTTTTACTTCTGTTGCTGACCGAAAGGTATTATGTTCTTTTTCAAGAAATATTAAAGTAATGTAGGAAACAAAACATTCTTTTAAGGGGAGAACTTTCTATGCGTCAAATAATAACGTACGATCGAGACACTGCTGCTGGCGCTAATGAAGTGCTAGCAGATAATTATATGGACTGTGTAGTTTGTTCTTGAAAAGTACGCTTTTTTTTATCGTGAAAGGCGGGAGTGATATTTGATGAACCTTATGTCTTATTATGTGTGACAAGCGAAGCTGAAAAATTTCAACAACCGCTATTTTGCGGTAAAAGAAGACACGACTTGGAATCAGAAGTTCTTTTATTTCTGTTACCGACCGAAAGTTAGTATGCCAGGTCACGGAGGTACTCACCGGAAATCATAAAAGCTAAATTTGATATATTTAAAACGTAAACGAGCGGGTTCGACAAGATGGGGCGATTAATATATCGGACGACCACTGTGGCTTCGGCCTGATTATAACCTATGATATTTATACCCGATTTAAAATTAATCTTATAAATCATTAATTTATTTTCTTTATTTACTAATTTAGTTTCTTCTTTTCTTAATTTATTCTCTTTGTTTCTTAATTTTCTCATATTTTCTTCTTATATACCTATTTCTCAAAAATTCGTGGAAATGTATGGAACAGGTTTCATTACCACAGTTTTAGTCAGTACCCTTGTTTAAGAGCACTACGCTCTTTCACAATTCTGAAACTAGCTGCCGTCAAGTGACTTCAGAAATTGAATATTGTTCTGAGAGGAAGAAACTTTGGCATTATGTAACCACCAATACAGCTATTTGTCATCATCGTGACTTTAACCATTTATGAACATAGTGAGGATCTATTATGCAAATGCAGTAGATTTTATTTCTAGATAAAATTTTAATATAAAGAAAGTTTGTTCAGCTGGATAATAATATCCATTGTTGCATCTGCACAGTTGAGGATTAGTCCAACAAAGTGAAGAATATACAGACTAGTACCCGAAACTGGATGCCTTGACTTGCCGTGCCAATGCTCTATCATTTGAGGTATCCGGACGGTACTTAGCTGACATAATTTACTCTTCTTTCATTCTATTAATTATTACCTAATTGCATGGTATATAGGATTTTCAGTGTTGTCAAACAATTTCCTCATATAAATGCTGTAGTTATAGCTCGGATGAATGAAACTAGATCTGCAGTTCGCAGTCATGTTCAACAAATAAAGGTGAATTATGTCAGACATATACCGTCAGATAGCTCAAATGGTAGAGCTGTGGCACGGCGATATAAGGGATCCGGGTTCGGGTCCTGATCTGGATTTTTTTTTATTCTGTTGGATATAAACCTCAACTGTGCTACTTCAACTATGGAAAAGCACCACCTGTGGCTGAGAGGTTCTTCTCGCAAAGCTGGTAGACTGGAGGGGCTGAGTTCGAACCCAATCGCGCCCATCGGTCAAAACATTCGTTGTTTTCTGTTGTTGTCTTCGAATCTTGCGTAAATACGGGTTAGGATCTCTTTAGAAAGTCCTCCACGGTGGGCATCCCCCCCCCCCTCGATCCCATATCTCTAGTGAAGATAATTGGCTATTATAAACAACAACATCACACCAACTTTTAAAAAGTTAATATCTGTTAATACAAAACTGTTTGTATGTGATGAGACATTACATTAAAATGACTCTGCCGAATTCTCTTTATCCAGATAAAAGTTAAATTGGAGAAAATTGGATTATGGAGGAATTTAAAAGATGCTATTGAAAAGAGATAATGCAAGGAAAATAAAGAAAAAAAAACTTGTTAATCAATATTTTTATTACTTTTTTATTACTGCTTAAAGACAGTCTTAAAAACAAACTTATAACATTTCACAATAAACGGCATGATACGTAAATAAGTGTTGCATAAGTTCGTTGCGAAAGTGAAACGCGATAGAAAAAGATATATCGGTCGGAGAGACATGCGGTATGTAGATAAATATTCAACGTGGTACGGGATTTTCTATGTTAGCAAAAAACATTTAGCTCAAAATATCGACAATAGAGGGCGCTACTGCAGGTGATTGGATGTAATAATTTCATATTGCTCACATAAGGCAAGAATTGAATACAAAACATTAGAGAATACCGCATGTACACTTTTTTGTATCCAAATCTTGCGTTGTGTGCGCAATATGGAATTATTCCATGGAATTATCCAGAGTAGCGCCCTCTATTGTCCAGATTTGGATTTTTTTTTCGTTTTTTTTGGTGACATACAAAATTCATTACCATTCTGAATATTTATCTGCATGTCTCTCGTATCCATACATATTGTTTTTATCGCGTTTTACTTTTGCTCCGAACATTTGAAACACCCGGTATACAATTTTAATCCTTCACAGGCAGAATAATTTATTGCAAGGTATTTATTTGTAATGCATAAAATTCTTTTATTTAAACAGACTTTAAAAAAAAAAAAATTAATTTTTCCATTATTTAATATTACTCATCCATTTGCTGAGATTAAGAAAATTTCTTCTAAAGTGTGGTCAAATTTTGCAAGTTAAGTATTTCCGTCACGTTTTTGAAACAAATTAGGTATTTGAAGTCCTTTTTAGTTTATTTGTATTGTTCTCTCCCTAATCTTGGATTTAATGTGTACATCTGACAACGAGTGGAACAACTCCAGTTTGCAAATTGAGGTGTTATACGCTGGATTCTACTGATAATTTATGCAGTACTAATATATTTATTATTATTATTATTAAATAAGTTTTACACTGAATCCGAAACTGAACTCTAATAATGCTGCGTTTATATATTAATGCATTCATTTAAGACACACATATATTTTAATGGGTTTTAAAGACATTCATTTATATATAGTAAGCATTGTTAATTATTTGTCATGTATTTTTTTAGGATGAAAATTATATTTTCTTTTGAAATTTCATTTCTAAGCAAGATGATTAAAAACAGCCATGAATTCAAAATTATTAATTATTATCATATTTTCCATATTTAGACATATATTTTATTTTGAGTAGCATTTTACTATTCATTGATTTTTATTTAAATGCTTTATTGGAAAAGCTACAAGAAATAAGATACATTTCTTTTTCATTTTAGAGACACTAAAAATTAATAGTTTCTCAAGTAATACTTCTTTTTGAATATTTTAGATATTTCTTTATGCATATTTTTAAAATTTTTCAGTTATGCAAAAAGCTAAATTAGCTTAAGTGTTAAAAAAATTACTGGAATTTACTGGAGAATTACTGGTAATCCATTATCTTAAGTAAAAATTACAGAGATGCTGTTAAATGACAGAGAAATTATTTGATAAATTTACTGTACATTTTAAAAATATATTTATTTCATTTATTTTTAAAGATAATAACTTATTTTTATTTTAGAAATTAGTGAATTTTTGAACATCGAAGAACTAGAACTGCTGTACCATTTATTTATTTTTCACAATATTTATTTCTAGCAGAGCCAGGATTTGATCCCAAGACTTTTGATTTGGAGATGAACAGCTTACTGACTTCTTTGGAGGCTGTTACTATTATATGAAATGGATGACTTTTATGACTCAGGCTAAAATGCTTTTACTATAACTTACGTAAATTCGCAGTTGCGTAATAAATCTCGAAAATTACATTTATGAACTCACTAGCACGTTTGATATGCATTTGCGTACTTTTGATATTAATTTATATGAAAAAAAATATGCAGATGAAAACCACACCAGAATATAGTTTTATATATTAGTGAGAGTTATATTTTATTGGGATATGCAATCAAATCTTTAACAAAACAAGTTCCAAGCTAACTAAAATGAGGGTCATTCCACGTAAAATAAGCAAAAATTTAAAAAAAGTCGTGGCCACATACTAACCAATTTTAATAAAATTCGATGCACAGGTTCAATTCATATTCATGTAATGCTCTGCAAAATATCTTGACAAAAAATAAATTTTTTTAGCAGATTTGGACATTTAAAAAACTTGTGATATAGAATGGCATGTGCGCAATCGTCCAAAGTTGAAAGTTTGAAGTTCTGTATCTTGAAAACTGTTTAACAGAAACGATTTTTTTTTTTTTTTTTTTTTTTTTGTAAATTCTGAAAAATTATCTTCTTATTTACTGAGTAATAATAATCTAGTAACACCATGATTATTTATAAATTGATTTCAAAAATTGAAAATTTGCGAATTTTTAGAAAATTAGAAACGTTATAAAAATCAAAGGAATTAAAAAACCCCTGTGAAATTAATGCCTGATGTAGTATGTCATATGTAGATCGAATTCCCTAAGTTTTAAAGTGGCCATTTATTTCCTTCATCTTCAAAAAAACTTAGAAACCTTTTAAAAAAATTACAAAATCATGATTTTTCCTCTTCTGTATAAGCAAAATATAAATAAAGGACAGGCCCGACATTAACAATATTGCACAGACATAAAGATTAATAAGTCCATGATAAGTTAAAAAAAATACAAGATTGCCTTTTGATTCTAACATAAGAAAAATGGTTTCAAAATAGTAATGTTTTCTACATTCCATTCGCTATACGTCTTTGAATTCGCCCGCGAATCTTAAAATATTGCACGATTTCATGGGAAAACAAATTTAGTGCTGTCATGTAGTTTTTTTTTTTTTGAATTTAGAATTGATATATAGTTTTCGTTTAGCTCAGTCAGTTCGTTCTACTCTAATTTAAAATTCTCTTGAGGCAAAAATAAACTGAAAGCAAGAATAAAATTTTCTGTATTTAAAGTATACACATTTATCTGTAATATCAAATAATTTAAAAGTTTAATAAAGCTTTCCTTGACTTTAAAAAAAAGTGATAGAAATATTGCATTTTACCCTCAACATTTTTTCTTATTTATTTTTTATCTCATTAAGGAATAAAAAAGGCAAGAATGAAACTTTTGATATTTCAAATATATACTTTTAGCTATAAGGTGTGGCAATTTGCAGCTTGTCGAGGCTGCCCTTCGTGTGTAAAGGATTAATAGAAATATTGCTTTTTTCCCTCAAAAATTTTCGAAAATAATTTTTTTCTCGATACGAAATAAAAATACAATTACTAACTTACGCCAGTCTGTTAATTATCATTCATTCCTAATTATAAATAATTTTTAATATATTGTTTCCATTCCTAAGGCTAATAATCGACATTGAAATTTTAAGCACGTAGACAATACCTCGATTTTACATTCACTTTTAATTTAAATTTTAATACTTAAATTAACAATCCAGAAATCTATTATTTTACATTTACTCATAAATAGATATGGTCTACTTATAGATGGATTTTGATTAAAATCTGTGACATGTGTGCCACAGCTGATTTCCTCATTTTGCATGGAATGACCCAGGAGACAAAAATCTTGGGGTTCAACCGGAATAATTATGTTAGCTGAATTATAATCAGAACGAAAGCAAATTTTTAAATTTCGATGAAGAGGAACGAGTGTTCTTTTTTTCTTCTAGCTTTGCCTGTTCGTTTAATATAGATTGAAAATTGTTTAAATGAATTCATCAATGCTAAATTTAAAAATCTCGCATTTCATAAGAGGTTTTTTAATTTAAAAGTTTTCTTTCAGTTTTTTTTTCATATTTTTATAGTTTATATCAGAGTAAATACTGCTGCATGATGCTTTTTCATATAATAATACTGTATAAATAATATATATATATATATATATATATGCATATATACACATATATATATATATATATATATATATATATATATATATATATTATACTTACAGCTTTTATTCATAATATTTGATGGTGGTAGGTTATGTTTAATTAATGGTTATATATATATATATATATATTATATTCATATATAAGATACCGTGCTAAATTTTAAGTCAAAAATTGTAAGTCGAAAGTTTAAAATTATCATCGTCCTTATCGTTAATATATATATATATATATATATATATATTATAATAAACTTTGCAATTTGTTACGAAATTTTGCGTAATCAATTTAGAAATTCGACTTACGTAAAAGTTTGCGGAACGCATTACTTACGTAAGTCGGGGGATGTCTGTAATTCACTCTTATTATTACCAAGCAGCATGCACATGGTGAGAGAAATAATTGCAAAGTGATTGTCGATGAAAAATCTACGCTAACTCCGCAGAGACGAATTTCCCCTTTCTAAAATATTCTAATTTTTAATAAAACAATTTTTAAACTAAATTTTCTTCCTTAATAATTATAATAAAATTGTGGAAGAATTATAAAAGCGTGTATTTTGAATTACATGTTATAACAAATATTAAAATATCCTTAAATAAAGATACAGAAATCCCTACAGGATATTTAATATAAGCAAAAGAAAATGTCTGTAAACTAATCACTGAGAAACTTAATAGAATGCATTTATCAGAGAATTAGTGTAAAATTTACAGAGAGTCTGGGTTCTTTGCCTGTACGTTTACAGAAATGTTTAACAGTGTACTATATTATTCAGCGGTTTTTATCCATTTCTATCTAGACTTTTTCTAGTATTTTTCAAAAACCTTCAGCGTAAAATAATTTATTTTAAACCATTTATTAATAATGCAGAAAAAAATCGATATTTTAAACAGATTCTGCAAAACAAATTGAATTTTGACATTATTTAGTATTTTTCGTACATTTGTTGCAACTAATGGCACTGCTTCTAAGCTGCGTTTAAATTTTACAGAATATAATTTTTTCTGCATATTTTATCTATAAATAAAAAAAAATAGCTTACTAAATTCTTTATAGGTTTTTTATTCATTCCAAGTCCTTAACATACTATGTTATACGCCATTAGCAATAATAACCGTACCACAAAAAAAGTATAAACGATTGCAACGCTATTTTAATTGTTGATTTATTAGTGTAATACTGGCATAACCACATTAAAATCATACAATTAACATTAATAAACCGTTACATTATGAAGTAATTTACCGTTAAGCAGATATGTACTGTTTATTTCAAGTATACGACTGTATTGTACTGATTATTTTACGGGTATAAACTGGCACTCCAGATGCCAGTATTATAGCGTAATTTTATTTTATTTTATTTTTTCTTTTGGATAATTTTTAAAGAATTTCTAATCTACGTTTAAATACATATCAGAATTAATAAGAAAAATATTCTGCAGAAAACTGTGTTTTGAAAGAAGATTAACATTTAAAAAACTAAATAATGCAACACGATTTTGATTTCATTTCTGGTGAACAAGTTCTGAAACATTAAAGAAATTTTCTTCTTGCACTCTCATAAGAATATACCAAATCACGAGAGATTCAAACTTAAATTTATTTTACGAATACATGCATTATTCAGTTTTAAATGTGTTTTAAAGCGGATGTTTATACTTTAAAATTTAATGTAAAACATACATAGTTTGACATAGGTGCTTCATAGAAATGGGTGTTGTTTATTTCGCATTGTATATTTCAAAATTTAAAACTATTGCTTAAAGATGCATTCTTTCATAGTATTATTGGAGTATACTCATGTCTTTTTTTATGAGAAGAAAGGCATGTGATATAAAATATGAGTATTAGAAATACACTTTTTAAATAATTAATTATGTTGTTTCTTTCTTTTTTTTTGTTTACAAAAACATATGAATATATTTTTTAAGTACAATTTGCATATACATAATAAATTTGCTTTTAATCAAAAAAAATAAACATTTTCAGTGCATTTATAACATTGCGATTTTAAAAAATCACATGATTTTTACATTGCTTAAAATAAATAAAACTACATATCATTTTATTACTAAAATATCGTAAATAGATGCGATAGGTAATACAGGGACAATATTTTTTTTTCTCCTATTTCAATGAAATTTAATATAGGGTCTTCTAGATATAAAAAGTTGCAGGAACATTGACTTTTAAAATGGTGACACTCACTTTTAAAGAAATGAAAAATTTATAGTTTATTTGTTTTTCTTAAATCTAAAAACCTATTCAATAATTAATGTTGCTAATGTTAACGTTACTTAATGTAACTTAATTTTGTATATTAAATCTAAATCACAAATTTTAATTCACATATTCCCTAATGATCATCTGATTTAAATGTAGTTGTTGGACAAATAAAATGAATGAACCGTAACACGTGCTTTTTTTATTTTTTCTATTCAAAAAAATACTTTTAATTACTAAAATTAATTATAAATTCATATTAATAATACAGCAGAATCTCGTTACAACGAATTTTCCAGTTTCACGAATGTTATTTATGATTGTTAAAAAAATCTTATTATGCTATTTCATTATAAAATATCCACTTTATAGAATTTTTCAAAATAGCGAAATTAATTTACACCTGTGATTCTAACGAGATTTATTGTAAGGAGATTTTACTGCATTTTAATTTTGACCTACGTTGATTTTTACATAATATGAACCATAATCGCCAAAGGCATGGTTATGTAAGTTTAAACCTGATTTCAATCGTTAGATTTTGAGATAGAAATAAAATTTAATAGAAATGTGAAAATATCAACGTTACAAGCACCAATAATTTTAAATTTTAATCATTCCGGTTTCGACAGCACATAGCATACCGTCCTCAGTGCTAAGGATGGCGGAAATTTGCATATGGGGGTTTCAATTTTAATGTTTATTGACCAATAGGAAAACAGTGGATTGTAGTTAATAGCCAATAGGAAAATAGATGGGAAAAGGAACTTAAGTAGTGAGAAATCGCTTTAAAAAAATAAGAAAAAGATGTTTCATGTGATATTTCCAACAATTTGATAAAGGGGAGATAGCGAATTTACAATTAACAATATTTTAAATTTTATAAATATGAAATGCTTCAAGTAAGTTAATTTCGTGTATAGAAGTAGGTTTAGAGATTATTTTAACCGATTTAAAATCAAAAGTATGATTCATTTCCCAGCAATGTTAGTGGAGGATTTATTAGTTTCTTCTTTTTTAATATATTGTTGATGTTCTTTAATACGAAATTTTAATCAACGTTTGGTTTGTCCAATATTGGAAAGACCGCACTGGCAATTAATACTGTAGATACCCCATATATTGGATAATTCAATAGTATCTTTGTGCTTGGAGAGGGTGAGTTTATTGGTAGGGGCAAAAATTATTTTGAAGTCATATTGTCTAAGAATTTTGGCAAAAAGCTTCATTTAGGTAAGAAGGGTAACACAATGCTGATATTGGAAAGAGTAGAAGACTGAGGTGAGTTTGAGAAACGATGGTGCTGTAGTTTAAATACCGCAGTATCAATTATAGAACTGTTGTAACCTCTGTCAATCGCAATGGATTTAATGTATTGAATTTTGCCGCTCGCCATTGCGCCAAACCGCGATAAAATGTTTCTTTTGGCGAGTAAACGGACAATTAGACTCGCCAAATTGCGAGTGCTCCGTTTTGCTCACTTTTTTCAATTCCTACTATTAGCTCACGCTCTCCCTATATTTATTTATTTATTTATTTATATATCTTGTTCAAATTTTCAATCGTTAATAAAATACTTATTGTTCATCCTATCAAGTTGAAATATTTTTTTTAAATTTGTACTGGATGGCAATTGATGCTAACATGGTTTTAAAAATATTAATTCATTAATTAAATTTTAATTAATTTTAGTTTTACATGGGCGACAAAATGGCGGCCATTGTTTATTGAAGCATTTATTGCATCTTCATATCTGTAAGTAGGATACCATAGGGGTTACCCTGTTCTGTCTCCAAATACAGCCAAGTTTGTCGCCAACTTGTCGATATATCGCAAAATTTGGCGACCAAAATGAGTCGCCAAAAGTGACACCAACTTGGCGATATCTCTAATATTTCGCCAAATTTCCATAGACATCCATTGTAAACCTCCTTGCTTATTGAAAATCAACAAATTGAGATATTTTAATGCAATAAAAACGAATATTAGCTTAAGGGATTAAATTAAAATTTCCTTTGATGACCTAAGTAGGAATTGACATTAAGAACAAAATTTTTATAATACTTGTTTCTGTGTATGCCAGCCAGTACAGGCAACACTCGTACTTGAATTATTAAAAGATTAAAAGATTAATGTCGCTTATCATGTTCAATCGTACCGCACCATTTACATCTAGATACACGGCAGTGTGTCAGCCAAGTTCGCCTGACATAGCCGTGTGTTATTTACACGAACCATTTCGAGCTGTTTTCGTCAAATTTCAATGCTCTACTACTGAAAATCTATGAGACCTACGTACTTGTTATACGAAATGTGTAGCAAGGCCACCCTAATTACCTAAAATCCAAAATTTTATAAATAACGCATTATTAGCTTCCGAGATAATGACATTTGAAAATGTCTGATAATCGATAATTTTACCACTGACTGACTGACTCACTCATCAAAAAGATCTCGTATATCTACTGCAGCTACAGACTTCAAATTTGGTGGGAAGTTTGTTTACACTATAAAACTAAGGAAAAAAATAAAAAAAATTTGAAAATCGATGAATTAACCACCTGGGGGTGTCCGTTTTTACTTTAACATTACGTATATTAGGCGAAATTTTAATTTGCCGTCGGAGGGGACTCTGTTCTGTCGCCAAATACCGCCAAGTTTCACGCCAACATGGCGATATATCGCCAAATTTGGCGACAAAAATTAGCCGCCAAAAAGGACGCCACCTTGGCGATATCTCTAATATTTTGCCAAATCCCCATAGACTTCCATTGTAAACCTCTATACTTACTGGGGGTTTATCTGGGTTTACTTGCTTCCAGAAAATCAACAAATTGAGATATTCTGTCCGTCACAGAGGCCGTTCTCAGAAACTATACATGTTGGAGACTTAAAATTTTGCATACTTATAGCTGAACACCGCACATCATACGAGAAATCATAAAATTTTGAATAAGTCGTACATTTAACCCTTTGACTCCCACATGTGTATTTTAAACAACTCTTTCTAAGTGAGCTATTAGGTTGGAGGAGTGAAATTTTACAGACTTATAGCTGAACACCTCAAATCAAACAACAAATCATAAAATTTTGAAAAAGTCGTACATTTAACCCTTTGGGCTAAATTAATCTACATGTGTATTTAAAAAAAAAACTTTCTAAGTGAGCCCTAATTAGGTTGGAGGCATGAAACTTTCCATACTTATAGCTGAACAGCTCTCATCAAATGACAAACCATAAAAGTTTGAAAAACTCGTACATTTAACTCTTTGGACTCCCACATATGTATTTTAAACAATCCTTTCTAAGTAAGCCCTAATTAGGTTGGAGGCGTGAAATTTCGCATAATTATAGCTGAACACCTCACATCACACGAGAAATCATAAAATTTTGAAAAAGTCGTACATTTAACCGTTTGGGCTCTCGATTTGTATTTTAAACAATTCTTTCAGAGTGAGCCTCTAATTATATTGGAGGCGTGAAATTTTGCATACTTATAGCTGAGCACCTCACATCAAATGACAAACCATAAAATTTTGATAAAGTCGTATATTGAACCCTTTGGGCTTCCACATGAATATTTTAAGCAATTCTGTCTAACTGAGCCCCTTATTAAATTGCAGATTTGAAATTTTGCATACTTATTACAGAACACCTGAGGCCAGGCGACAAATCATAAAATCCTGAAAGAGTCTTACGCTTAACCCTGTGAGCTACCACATATGTATTTTAAGCAATTCTTTCTAAGAGAGCCCCTAATTAAGTTGGAGACATGACTTTTTGCATACGTATAGCTGAATACCTCAGACCACACGACAAATCATAAAATTTTCAAAAAGTCTTATATTATTTACTCCTCTGGGCTCTAACTTGTGTATTTTAAGCAATTTTTCTAACCTCCGCTCTTTTCACCCGGGGAGCACTTTTCCAACTTTTGCCGACACCCCTTTGACCATTCTTTCATATTATGCACCATAGCCTTACATATTTTAGTTCCACTTTTTACCGCCAGGGGCGCCTACTTATCTCGTTTGTTATGGGCTCAATCCCCTCGAGCAATATATCTACGGATAGTATGTAAAACGGAGTTTCGGATAGAGGTTTGTTTAGAATAGAGTGCGCCCCTGGTTGCGAAATGTGGAACTAACAGATTTTTCAAAAGGATAAAGTGTTTTGAAAGGAATATTAAACGAAACCCTCTGTGCGATCTGTGATCACACTTACCCACTTGTTATTTTCAAAATCATCAGAGAAAAGGATATTTAGTTAATTAAATTTGAAAATCCAGGTAGAGGCAATGTCCTTCCTCTGCACTGCCTCTTTGCTGGCACCCATCGATGAATGATACATAGTGTGGCATAAGCACATAACTTTATTTTTCACTTTCAGTACAAAAAAGCAGGCCCAGCTATAGGATATTTAATTGGAAAATTTAATAGGAAAATTTAATATAGGAATTTAATAGCAATTGTTGTTTCAGAAACAATAAAAATTTCGAATTAATGCATTTCGTTCCAAAACATGCATTCAATGTAGCAGTATTAAAATATAGATTTCTGCCGCAAATTGACAGCCAAATAGTTTGTTGTAGAAAATTTAAATTAAAATTGAATGTTGCTTAGTGAATAAAATATTCACACGTAAACACATTAAAAAGCATTAAGTAAAGTGTCTAAGTATATTGTAACTTTACAAAAAGTAATGATATCTAACAAAAACATAGCTGTGAAAAAAGGGAGCCAAGTTCTGTAAAGACAATGGCAAGAAAAGAAGTGATATCTAAGTGGGTGCCAAGTTCAAATAAAATTTACTCAAACTTACCTACTGAAGTATTATAGCATTTTTACTTTCTTCTATCTTTACAAGAAGAAAGTATTGGTTTCATGAAAATTTTCGAATTCCAGTTTTCGACGGATTTACACCTTTTATGAGTCAGAGATTTCAAAAAACATGTTTTTACAAAATGTCTGTCTGTGAGTCTGTCTGTCTGTCTGTCTGTCTGTCTGTCCGTCTGTCTGTCTGTATGTGACACAAATTTTGTGGGCGCTCTATCTCAAGAACGAATGCACGAAATTTCACAAAACTTCATATTTAGTTAGACCTTGACATAAACTGGAAGTGATTAGTTTTTGGTGAAAATCTCCCAACAGGTGGCGCTGCTATGCGGCATTTTTAACGATTTCTGCAATAGCTGTATCTCAAGAACTACTGTACGGATTTTCATAAAACTGCAGATTCAGTTAGTCCAGGATATAGTTTGGAACTGATTACTTTTTTGTGAAAATCGCCCAACAGGTGGCGCTGGTATGCTGCATTGTTCATGATTATCGCAATAGCTCTAACTCAAGAAAAAATGCACGAATTTTCATCAAACTTCAGATTCCGTTAGTCCCTGGTATAAATTAGTGCTGCTTACTTTTTGGTGCAAATCGCCCAACAGGTGGCGCTGCTGTGCTGCATTTTTCACGATTTCCACAAGAGCTGTATCTCAAGAACTATTGCACGGATTTTCATCAAACTTCAGATTTAGTTAGTCCTTGACATGAATTGATGTATAAATTAGTGCTGTTTAATTTTTGGTGTAAATTGCTCAACAGGTGGCGCTGCTATGCTGTATTTTTTGCGATTTCCGCAATAGCTTTATCTCAAGAACTAATGCTTGGATTTTCAACATACTTCAGATTCAGGTCTACCTTGATATCGTTTAGTGCTGTTTACTTTTGGTGTAAATCGCTCAACAGGTGGCGCTGCTATGCTACATTTTTTTTTCAGAATTTCCGCTATAGCTCTATCTCAAGAACTAATGCACGAATCTTCATCCAACTTCAAATTCGGATATACTTTGATATGAATTGGTGCTAAATCGTTGTTATTTCTTGTACTATTTAAATGATTTAGTTGACGTGATTTATATAGAAGAAAGTTTTGTGATGGCCACAACATACTAGTTTAAATTGTTTTGAAATAAAAATTATTGATAGCATATTAATAATAAATCTTGAACTTGGCAAGTTTTTGATAAATGTTATGCCTATCAATTTCATGTCTTAATAAAATGATGATGTTAATATTAACAACAATGGCATTATAAAAAAATTAATATAGTTATTATTATAAACAAATGACTCATGTTAAAGATTTGATAAACCAATAAATACACAAATACACTCCCGCTCGTTTTTGGTTATCACTCTAGCACCCACCCTTCGGAAACCTCAATGCAAACAGGCTAAAAGACCTGAGCAAGACACAGATACCCTTACGCTTCTTCTTGGTCATCTCTCTAGAGACTGCACCCCTTTAACCCTTCAGGGGCAAAGAGCTTTTATTCGTGACATGCTGAAATGATTGAATCAAACCAGAATTTAAAAACAAATTTATTTCAAAATGGGTAAAAGCCTCTTTTCACGTATTTTATAAAATTAAACTTTTTAGTCCTGAATTCTAGTGTCAATGTGGCATTTTGCAGTTAAAATTAGGTGGGATATATTTTATCCCACAACCCTTCAAGGGGAAGGAACTCACTCAATTGAAGGCTTCCAAACATGAAATAACAAGTTTTGATATAATAATGCCATTAATAAAAATAAATGACTCGTAGTTAAAAACTTGCCAAGTTCTAGATTTATTATTAATATGCTATCAATAATTTTTATTTCTAAACAATTTTTAAAATGCTATAATACTTCAGTAGGTAAGTTTGAGTGAATTTTATTTGAACTTGGCACCCACTTAGATATCACTTCTTTTCTTGCCATTGTCTTTACAGAACTTGGCTCCCTTTTTTCACAGCTATGTTTTTGTTAGATTAATTTTAGTGATAGTAACCCAACACCAGTTCAATTTAGCATTAGCCAAAGCCGCAGTAAGGGTTATGCGGACGATGTAAAATCACCATGTGCGAATCTAATAGGTGATTATCTATTGTCAGCCAATCACTCTGTCTGGAAAAAGAAATTCTAGAATTCTAGAAAAATAAAGTTTTCAGACATATTTCCAATTTTTCAAAATTCATTGAATGTAATATCGTAAAATTCTGAGTGAAGTGGGATTGGAAGTTCTATTTCATAATATTTTATTGAGTTAAATCGGGTTTCGAATTTTTTTTCTTGATCACTCAAGACATTTAGAATATAGTTATTTCCTTTATAGTTTCTGTAGCAGATAGTTAAATTTAGATGAATAACTGATCTATAAGCAGGTTAAAGATCGGATTTTCAATTTTTACGACGAATTTATTTTACTATCATTTTGTTTCATTTGGAGAGTGTTTTTTATTTCTGATTAGCCAAATTGCTAAAGCTGGTAAATTGTCAGCGAAACACTGCTGAAAATCAGAGAAAATATGTATGGCACGATTTATAAAGGTATAGAATGCGGCCATGTTGTTTTCTTCGAGGATGACAAGAACTAGCAAGGGGTGGCAAAGAAAAAGGTTTTGCAATAGACGGATGTAGAGAAACCGGTTATAGTACGATTGACAAGTGTATCCAGAAATGGGGAAGAAGCATTATTTTCAGTTTCATAAGTGAATTGAATATTACCATGAATAGAGTTCAACTTTAACTTTTTCATTCCAAGGTAATTTTTACAAACAATTTGACGATTTAGCGGTTGATGACACATTCACCTTAATTGACACCCCTCCTCCCAACATTGATAATATTCTTAACATTATGAACTTTATTGATAGCAATATTCAATTCACTTATGAAACTGAAAATAATGCTTCTCTCCCATTTCTGCGTACCCTTGTCACTCGCACTGTAAGCGGTTTCTATACTTCCATCTATAGCAAAATCTTTCATGCTTGTCTGCCACCCCATGCTCGTTCTTGTCATCCACGAAGCCAAAGAATTACCGCCTTTTATTGCCTTTATAAATAGTTCCATACATATTTTCTCTGATTCTGTCGTTTAATAGTGAAATTCAATATATTAAAGACATTGCGATTGACAGAGTTTACAAACCTCCTATAATTGACACTGCTCTATTTAAATTACAGCCCGCCCCCCCGTTCCTCAAACACACCTCAGTCTTCTACTCTTTCCAATATTAACATTGTGTTACCCTTATTTCCTAGCTCAAGCTTTCCATAGCTAAAATTCCTAGACAAAATAATTTTTGCCCCTACCAATAAACCCACTCTCTCCAAACTCAAAGATCCTATTGAATTACCCAATTCATGGGGTACTTACAGTACTAATTGCTAGTGCGGTCTTTCCTGTATTGGACAAACCAAACATTCCTTAAAATTTCGTATTAAGGAACATCAATAATATATTAAAAAAACAATAAATCCTCTGTTTCAAAACATTCCTGGGAGATGAATCACACTTTTGTCTTTAATCCAGTTAAAATAATGACAAAACCTACTTGTACACACATCCTAGAAGTATTTAATATTTATAAAAAATTTGAAAATATTGTTAAAAGCCTCTTTTTTTAAGCAATTTCTGACTATTTCGGTTTCACTTTCCATCTATTTTCCTATTGGCTGTTACCTGCAATCCTCTGTTTTCCTGTTGGTCAAAAAATCTTTAACTTTAATCCCTATATCTCCTATTTATGTGAGCAAATTTCCACCATCCTTACCAATCAGGATGGTAAGTTATATGCTACCGAAACCGGTATGCTTAAAATTTAAAATTATTGGTGCTTTTAACGTTATTATTTTTACATTTCTATTATATTGCACTAATCTCCATCTGAATAATTACAGATAAAATTTACTTTTCGAGTAAATCTTAAGTATTAACTGAAAATTATATCGAATTTCGGTTTTGGAACAGTTTAAACATCGTCTAGCATTTATTTTTGTAAAGCGTTTTAAAATAATAGTAAATATCCTAAATATTTTTTCTGGTGATTAATTGAATATATTCATTCCTACTTTCTGAAATTTTTCTTGGGATATCATAATTTTATTTTTTGAATTTTAAGCCAACAAGACATTTACTTTTAAAATATATGAAGTTCAAATATACAGTTGAATCTGGTTAACACGCTCACACTTAGATATGCGATCCCTCTTAATACGCGATAAAGTTTCGATCTCATGAATCAAAAACTACCTCTTAATATGCAAATTCATAAACATAGATGCGAATTTCATCTCTGTTATCCAGTTTTTCTAATTTAGCGTGATTTTGTTTAATTCTACCACAATTTCAGAATAATATTTTTCTTTTTTTTTCAATGCCAGATTAATTAAGGCGAATATTACTAATTGGATAGATATTTCAACATAAAAATCCCGCTAAATTACCAACTCGTCTTTTATCCCGCGTCCTAATATATTTTTTCTCGCTTCATGTGTGTTTTTACTGAAGTAGAGAAAGATGGACGAATGTGGCTATAAGCAAAATAATTTTTGTTGCGAATTTTTTAACCATTTGGAAAAATGGTTATGGTCCTCGACAGGGTAGGAAATCAAAAGCATATCTGAAGTTTTTTATTGGTTTAATCAGCATTTTATTCGTTTTCTGACTGGTCTATACAGTAATCCGTATTTCCACAGAGATGGATACTTCTGTTGCCACTATGACAAAAAAGTAATAAAAACTACAAAAAAAAACTACAAAAAAAAATCTAATAACTGAGAAACAAATTGAGATACAGCTTTCAAACAAATTGCATTAAAAAGTACATTTTCTTCTCTATACGACGGTGTAAAAAGTAATATTGTTGGATGTTTAAAAGTTTAAGAATGAAATTTCATTTAAAATCGGTCGTCCTATTTCTTGGAAATCAGACGATGGAAAAGCCTTTTCCAGAACAGCCAATTGAATGCTTGGATAATACGTTAGTTTCAGGTGGATAATACGTAAGTTTCAGGAAATCTGACGATTCGGAGGTGATTTTTGTCGTTTGCAATTTTTACGTGTAATAACAGTATTAATGTTTAATTCATGGCGTACGTAATGTATGATCAACTCCGCGCGATTTTTTATGTCTTAAATTTTAGTCTTCGAAAAAAATCATTTTCCAAATGGTCGTTGTAATTTGTTAAATTGCTTTTTTTTTTTTTTTTTTTTTTTTTTTTTTTTTTTTTTTTATTGGTTGTAACATATTAATCGATAATAAAGCCATGTTTAAATCCATATTTATTTTCAGTTATTATTCCAGTCAGTCCTAGAAAAAGAAACGACGAATTAAAGTTGAATATAAATAATTTTTTATCTAAATGTACGTAAAAAAACATAATTTTCGATCGGAAACATATAAATTAAAGCTCTTTTTTTAGACGATTAGATGTGTCTATTAAGCCCAGTTTCAGCAACATTATACAAATCCTGTTTAACCCTTTATGTCCGACGGAACTTTAAAGTAGCATTAAAATAATTTGTTATAAAATTCATTTAATACATCGATTAGTAGTAATACAGTTTAGAATGAGTTATAGATACTTTACTTATCTTGTACCAAAAGCTTTATTGATTGCGGAAATCAAAAATATTTTTAAAAGGATGATTTCTTTTGCAAGAACATTTTTTACGTTTTCTTGACGTTGAAAGTTTTCGAGGGAAATGTTTCATTTCGGAAAATTTTCTATATTTCGATTGTAAGAAAATCATATTTGTGCATTTCCTAATTATAGAAAATACTAACAAAAGATTTTAAATAAAAGATTTTAGTGGAGTTATAAATACTGCACAAAATCAATATAAAATCAAATTTAATTAATTTTAATTGTCAAAATCCTATACAATTTATTAAATGGTCGTGTAAATATTCTAATACAGTTTCAAAAATTCACGAAAAATGCTTTAGAAGTTGAAATTTTCATGAATTCATAATTTGGAACGTAAAAAGTTAATACGCGATCCCGTTTATTACCCGTTTATTACCCGACTTTTACCCACTCCCTTCAAACGCGCTTGACCGTGTTCGACTTATACAAACTAAACATTTTTCGGGACACATCTGATCCAATAAATTCAAGCATGAGTAAAATTTTGCTATTAATATTAGAAATATTAAAAGTGCTATACATTTAATATTTAAATGTTTTCTGTTTCAAAAATTATATTCACGTTTTAAAAGAATACGCATTTCTACGTCGAATGGTATATCTGTCTGATACATTTAAGAGATGAAAGAATATGGGGAATCAATTTTCTGAATTTGATGAATGTAAAATGTGTATATTACTTTCACTGCATTTTTTTAAATTTATTACGTAGAAATAAGGAATAAAATTCCGTATATTCAACATTTTTTTTTTTTTTTGGGGGGGGGGGAGGGGGATTCTGCCTATTCATGTTTATTCAAAAATAAATTTCTTTATTCTGAGTATTATTCCAAAGCAAAATTATTGCTTATCTGCAATCGACATTTTTCCTTTCATTCTTCTATGTCTATATTTGATATTGTTTACTTAATAAATAATTAATTGTTTACTAAATGACTTTATATTAAAATTGAATCCTCACTACCAAATTTATAAAGTACAAGAGATGATAGGACAAAATACAAAATAATAATAATAATAATAATAATAATATTACTTACAAAGCGAGCTCTCAACCAATTTATTCTGCTAAAAACACAAGTGCATAATGATACGGGGAAAATCTCTAATGAATGTGAACTTGAATTTTTGTTCTTAATTTTTGTTCTTGTTAATAATAAGGAAGCTATTTACCAAACTTTTCATCCGACAAATCTTGCTTTTGTTCAAAATCCGAGGACTTCAAAAGAAGTTATAACTGTGGCCAGAAACAGCCTCCAAACACTGATAAACTTTACTCTCCATATTCCTTATTCTAGTTTACTTTACTTAAACACTTTTCGCCTTGTCGCTGCTTTTCACACAGAGCAAAATTTACTCGAACCAACTTTTGGAATCAATCTAAAAAGAAAATAATTTTATATGTTGTCCATTAAAAAAATGGTATTGGCTGTATTTTTGAAAAATTGTACTTTGTAATTTGAAATATTATAAATATTATCAATAAGGAGGAGCTATGTTAAATTAGTTAGTAATATATACTTATACACATTTTTTCTAAATGTTTTTTTCTGTTATTCCAAAGAAAAATATATCTTCTTTGAGTACGGTGAAAACGAAAACGAGAGATTGCTTAAATTTCTAAACTGATTGTGTTTGTAATTTTTTGCGACACAAAAATAGTAAGCTGAAATTAAAATTATCTATGCAATCAGTTTCAATATATGGCATAACATTAATCAACTAAATAAGGAACATCTATTATTGAGTTATATTTTTTAATATTTACTAGTATATTATTATATCACTCTCTGTTATTACATTTATAAAAAAAGACCTCAACCACTTCATTCTCTCAAATTGTTATTTTACTATTGTAAAAAGAAATACAATGACAGAATGGCCGTCAAGGGGACATAATTGATGTCAATGTATATGTCAAATTTAACCTGACATGTATCAAATTTATTCACGTTATTTAACAATAAAGAAAAATATTTAGCATTTATTTTCATCTTGCAGTTATTATAAAGCATGCTTAGAGCTTTGAATTTCGTACGATATTTGTTTGCTTAGTAAGTGTCTTCGTTTATTCTTCACAGCTGGCTGTTAATATGTGTTATTTTACATATTATATTTTTCATAATTTTAATAACGTTCTTCTAAACAGAATAGAAAATTATATAAAAGAAAACTAGTATGTTTTCTATATTTTATAGTTACTAGATTATATGAAACAGTTTACTCTAATTTGTTAAAAATGAACTAACATTTATAAACATTTTAAAATAATTCAGTGTAAGCATTTTAAAGAAACTATTAGGTTGAACTATTTTTACTTATAAAATTAACAACACAACATATTGTATGAGAAATATTGCCTTAGACTGAACTGCTATAAGAAAAAATTTCGAATTCAAAACAATTGTTAAATTAATGCATTTTAGCTATACTAAGATTAAATGTAAACACATTTTAATTAAAGGGGATATTTTTTCTTTTGAAATATTTTATAAAATTTGTGTTTTATTCCTTTGAGCTTAGATTAAAATTTCTGTTTATTCTGTTAGACACAATTCATTTTATAAAAATGAAGTAAGAAAAAAATCTATCCAGTTTTTCATGGAGAAATTTTATGTTTTTTTTTTTTTTATGTCGGTCGAGTCATTTTTACAGTAAAGTTCTAATTAACCGTTACAAAAACAGTGGGAATGTGCTTCCCACGTCATTTTAGTTTCTAACTTCCGAAATTGCACCAGCAAATTTTTAAGTTTTTTCTTTAAAATGTACCTTTTCCTTCTCAATTAGGTAACGTTTCAATGTTGCTTTACTATTCAGCACTGTTTAACGAAAGTGAAGATAATCATTAATGTGGAGCGCTCATCTATGGCGTTTGTTTTTTCTTCAAATCAAAATTGGGCGTGATTGTAAAGTTGCTCCACCAGATTCTCATTCTGAGTATAAAATATCTTTGAAAAATTATTAGTATTAAATACTGCCCCAAGGTCATTTAATATTGAGAAAAAAAAGTAAAAACGTTCGCCTATGGAATTTTTTTTTCTCCAAATCAAAATGGGGCGGTATGGGAAAGTTGCTCTATCATATTCTCTTTTCGAATATAAAATATCTATGAAAAGTATTAATATTAATTACTGACCCAAGGTAATTGAATATTGAAAAAATACGTAAAAGTTGTTCTTTTTCCTCAAATATACAAACTATTAGTATTAATTTAAAAAGATTATCATCGAATTATTATTACATATTTATAGTAAAATTATGTAATATTTGTATCAAATTCACTTTTATTACTAACACAACAACTATACTTTTTCTTTAAATGTATGAAATTTGGGTAATTGTAATTGTTTTATATTTTTTATTTAACCTATGTAAGAAAATATAATTTGAAATTATTTTTAAAGAACTATAGTAATAAGATAAAAATTATTTACTTTTACAATTTACAAGCAATGAAGTTACCATTTTATAGTAGTCCATACTGATTTTTGGTTTCAAAAACTAGCATTTATTTCCGAGACTCCAGACAACTTTTAATGAACCATTGCCCCTCAAAGGTTCACAAACAGCAGAATAAGCCTCCGTAGCAAGTTTCACACATCTTTTAGTGGCTTGATTGTGGCAAGGGAATAGTTTAATATTAGGTACAATGTCTTCATCTATTGCATTTGGATTTATGATACACTTTGTAAGAATGTTGTGATCTAAGAGCTTAGTTAATGGTGGTTCTATCACGGTAATTTCGGACGAATTTATAAAATCGATATAATCTTTGGCTTTAAATTTGATCTCAGAAGAGTGTTAAGATTGTGGACACCACGTAGAATATTAAAATGCCGAAAGAAAATTTTTACGTTCGTTCAGGTTACCTGAGATCAGTTTTGAAGCCATAAAAATTCATTGAAAATTGTCTGGAGTCTCGAAAAAAATGCTAGTTTTCTAAACCAAAAACCAGTATGGCTACTATAAAATTGTAACTTCATTGCTTGTAAATTGTAATAGTAAATAATTTTTATCTTATTACTATAGTTCTTTAAGAATAATTTCAAATTATATTTTCTTACGTTAAGTAAAAAATATAAAACAATTACAGTTACTCAAATTTCACATATTTTAAAATAGTACAGTCGTTGAGTTAGTGATAAAAGCGAATTTGATATAAATATTACAAAATTTTACTATAGATAAATATATAATAATAATAATAACGCTATAAGTATAATAATAATAATAATTCGATGACCATCTTTTTAAATTAAATTAATATTAGTAGTTTGTATAATTGAGGGAAAAAATGGGAAAATGCACAACTTTTACGTTTTTTCTCAATATTGAATGATTTTGGGGCAGTATTAAATATTAATATTTTTCAAAGGTACTTTGTATTCAGGATGTCATAGAGCAACATACCCATACCGCCCCATTCTAATTTGGAAAAAAAAAATTCCATAGGCGAGCGTTTTTACTTTGTTTATCAATATTCAATGACCTTGGGGCAGTATTTAAGATTAACATTTTGCAAATATATTTTATATTCAGAATAAGGATCTGATAGAGCAACTTTCCCACTCTGCCCAATTTCGGTTTGCAGAAAAAAGAGATTTCGCTCAACCCTAATAATCACGCTTTATTTTCCAGTTAATTTGTTCGTAGGTTCTGATGCCACACAATTTAAATGTTTCTATAACAGTATTGATTTTCTCGGGTAAGGGTTAAGCGAAGCATTAATATTTATTAAGAATTCTCGCCTAGTATATCATTGTCCTTTTAACTTTATGTAGCATTGACTTTTAAGAGAAAGTGTTGTTCTTAATAAAATCATAACACGAAATGTAATATTCTACCTTAATTCATTCAAAAAATACACAATAAGCTTTCCGTTTTCTTAAAAGGCGACAAAGATGATAATAGATATTACAAGTTTAAAATATACATTTTAATTAAATTTCATAGTGGTTTCGGCCTGAAATCCCGCGGCCATAGTCAATGAATGTTTTCATTAATTGATGTTCAATTCATTAAAATACGACATTTCTTTTGAAATGAGATAGTCTATCATTAATAGGACAGCTGGAAGTTGAAGTAGCAGTGCCTTGTCTTGAACGTATGTAGAGAAAAATATTTAACTAACATTTCATATAATTTAATACGTCACTTTCCTTTTAAATACGTACCTGGACAATAGTAGAAGTAGAAGTGTTTTAGAATAAACTCGCTTAGAGGAAAATATTTAACTGCGTACCTTTAATTTTAATACATCACTTATATGTAAAAGCGTATCTATGATATGGTGAATGTAAAAGTGACGTATTAAAATACGACCGAAAATGAAATAACGACTACCCGGCTGAAAAATCAAATAAAAAGCATATTTTGTTTACATCTACATTGTCATAAAATTATACTGATTAGTGAGATTCAAAAATCCTTATTTAATGAAATCATCTTAAAACATCAACAATTTTTTCTTACTGTCTTGAAGTTACAAATATGTGTTCTAAAACAATTTTTTAAACATAAGTTTACCTGTATTCTGTTATCATAAATATATCCAAAAGTAAATTGAGACACTACAAAATAATTAATATTTTGTATGTAAAATTATTATTCATGAAAACGGAAATTATAGTGAGAATATTTACATATTCAATATTTTTTTTTTTCGTGGAATATTAGCTTTTTAATTTTAATTTTTTTCAGGCATCAGATAGCATAGTATTTTTTATTTGGCATAAATAATTAATTAAAAGGTAAATCATATTGTTAATTAAATTCTTCAATTTTATGCTAGACGTAACGTAATTCAGATATATTTGTTCATTCTCTCTTTAAATAAAGGACAATTTAATGCATATAAAAAGCCTGAGACGGTTATATTGACATTAAGTTAAATTGATTTCCCTTATCTTTCATGCAAACGAAAGTGCTGGGAAAATGCAATAATTACTTTAGAGTTAACAGCAAATGAAATGTATTATCTTTCTTTAAATACCACTTATATAATCAAGAAGTCAAATTGCTCAAATTGATTGTTAAATATTTAAATAATGCTGAATACTTTAATTAAATAAGATTAATTGTAGATTTATTAATAAAATCCAACATACTCAAATATTGTTTCTGTATTATTATAAGACTGCCTCTGGCAACTATTTTCATTATTATTTTTCTTAACACTAACTCTAAAGAAAAATAATCTACCTGAGAGTTTTATTATATATAAACTAGGGGACTCTGCCCCCTGCAAGCTACGCTCGCCAACCCCCTTTCAGACACCGCAGAATCTGAAAATCTAAAAATCTAATGGGTTTTAAAAATATTAGAGTAGATTAAATTATACTGAAAAAGTTGTGCAGATCTCCCTGTACAGGGGTTTTCATTCAATTCCCTTTGATTGCAAAAATTTAACGGAGAATCAGTTACTGTTAATACATCCAATGGTTGTTTTCGTTTTTGATTAAAGAGGATCAGTTAAACATTGGAAAAGAAGCTAAAATAAAAAGAAATTAAGCATCCAGAGTCTTTGTCAACCGATATTTTAAAACAATCTCTATAACAATAGCCTAAATCATGTGACTATCATCAACACTTTGCTTTTTATACTCTAGGTGCCATTTTAATAATTTAATGTTATCCAGGCACAGGGGATAAGTCGCCAAATATTATTCTATCCCCCATCATTTCATCTATATTATAATAGTTCAAGTCATGAAATGCCATAAACAAATACGATCTGATCCCTTCGCCTTTCATATGAAAGTTTGGAACAAATGTCATATATATTGGCGCGATTTTTTTCCAACTCCAATTTGGGGAACGCATCAACAGCATAAACAACAACATCCGGCTTACCATATCAAGCAAAATAACGATACTTTGCCGCTAGTTAAGTACCCGTTGCGTATATGACATTGGCGTCAGAAAAAAATCGCGCCAATATGGGGTCGTATCTAACATCTGTGCCGAAAGAAAAAAAAAAAAAAAACGGTGCAAATCTCGGCAATATCTTTTTTTCAACTCGTCAGTTAGCATTTTTTTTATTGTTCGAGTGGTAAATTAAAACATTGATTTGAAGTTGAAATTAAATGTCATGGTTTGTTACATAATTTAATATTTCGCCAGATGTCATACACGCACCGCATGTTTGGCATGTTTTCCTTTTTTTCTTTTTTTTTTTTACGAAAATTTGGCGAAAGCCTCGTTTTCGAATACCAGTTACATATGTATTTTTGGTACTACTTAGTTATCCGGAGGACAAAAAATCTATCGTGAACTATAAGATTAAATGTCAATAATGCTTGATCGTAAATGTCACATTCGCTTGACTTTTAGCAAGTTACACGTGTTTACGTCATCAAGTGGATTTATTTTGACGTTTTATTTTTATATTTATTACTGTTATACTAATTTATTTGTTCTTTCGTTATTTAAAATAAAAATTTTGTCAATCTGTACAATTTGGTGAGTGGTTTGGCGATTTATATAATTTGCGAAATTGGGTGATGGAATAACTACTACATTCTACCGTATTTTTTAGTTATTTTCTATTATTTTCAAAAGGAAATAGCAAAAAAATAATTAATTACCATAGAACAAAATAATTTATATAAATTTAAAAAAGAAATGAAAGTAAATATACATTTATTATTAAATAAACAACAATAGCCGGGTTACCACGTTTATCAAAATAATGCCATTTGTGCGCCAATTAGGTACCCAGGTGCGTATATGACATCTGTGTCTAATATTTTTCTTTTCGTTTTGTTTAAAAAAAAAAAGTGAAAGCCATCAATTTAAATGTTTCATTTTTAAATGAAAGTTTTGTATTTAATAAAATGATAACGAAATACAAAAAAAAGCATTGTTCTTAGCATAGATTTAAAGGAAGCCCAACTGTCGCCAAATTAATTTAAAATAGTAACCCTTTCTGAATTATGAAAAAAAAAATTCTGTTATGATTAAAATTTGAGTTCCCATCATTAGAAAAAATGTATTTAAAATTAGAAAAAAATTAATATTTCGAAAACTAATTCGAATTTAAAAATTCTAATACCAGTTTTGAGATCTGTGGATCAACACGGATTTTTGGTGTTAATTTCATCGCAAAGTATTCCATATTTTAGGAGAAATCGCCGTGAAACAAAATCAGTTGTTTAATCGGTCGATTCAAAGAATCGATACATTTCAGGCGTTTCATATATTCGTTTCATTAGGATTATATATATATAGGGTAGATATACCGTTATACGTTGTGTTTTGAAATGGTTTTCAACAAAACAATGAAAAAAAGTTGCCATGGTCAGGTATCATTTACATATTAAAATCATATTTTTTACTCAATAAAGAAAATAAAACTGATAAACGAAATACAAATCTTTAATTTTAAAGTGATTTCAGTTTTGATAAAATACAAGACAATACATATTTTTAACCTAATCTTGTTTTTCATTTTATTGAAAAAACAAATAGTGGCTGTCAAAAATGTCCTTGACACATTTTAAAATTTAATAAAAAAAATCCAGTAATTGTCGTACTTGGAGTGTGGTTTCGATTAAAATGTTTCCCCATGATGATATGTTTTTTCAAGTGAATAAAAAAAAAAATTAGTTTCTATCATATTGCATAGATGGCTCTGTTCGTTAAATTAATCAGAAAGAAGTTTAAAAAACTCAAGACAATCAGTTACAGATCGTTTAATTTTGTCAAAATCCGTTAAAGAGTAATAATTTGTGCAATCCTTTAGCATAGTTCAATGAGTGCACTTTCTGCAGCTAGAACCATATTCATACGGAGCTCCAGTTCAATCCACGTGTCGCTAGCATTGCTTATGGAACTGACGGGATCATGCTTGATTCTCGTCTTTAGTACATCAATTTCAGCCACAGCAAAATCACTTTGTTTTTCTTTTAGCTGGGAGTCGTCATTTATGTGCTACTGCGTCAAATTTAATCTGAAAATCAGAAAAAAAACGCATATTTGAAAACATTGAAACAAAATGTACGGAAGTGGCGCCATATAAGATCCAAATTTAGAACTTATTATATTCCTTCTCTTGAAAAACACCGTCCATCCTGAGAAACATTTAGTCGAAACCGCTCCTGTACGACGACTACTTGATTTTATATTGAGTTTCAAAATGTGTCAGACTTTTGGGATAGCCTGTATTTGCACTGAATATGTATCAATTGTTAAACTACTTTTGTTAAATCCAGAATAAACTAATTTGATAATTAATGTTATATATTTTCTTTCATAATTTAGATAAATAGTAGAAAAAAGCAGAAAAGTAATTATTTTGGTAGTGATTCGTATTATATGAGATATAACAATAACCGCTCTTGTTTTTTAGGTGCCTTCGAAATTATATAAATTCGTAGCACCTATATTCGTCGTTCAGTCCGTCCGTCCGCATATAACAGAGCAAAAACTACCCAACCGAATGGTCAGAAATTATAAATATGTAACTGTTGCTATATTTTGTCGAGTCATTTCAAATTTTATGAAAATCGGATGTGCAGTTTAATTACAGGGACAGTCAAAAATTTCCGTTACATTACGGCAAATGGGAAAAAATTATTTCAAGTATATTTTAATGATGTTACATCCTTTCGAACAAAATGAAATTGATTTGCACTTATTGAAAGGGCACTAAAATATACATTCAGTACAATATGCGGTGCAAAAAATATTTATATAAGTAGGTATAGTATGAACGCACCTCATTTGCCACGTTTGACGTGTAATTTCCAGCTTGTTTTAATATAATGAAATTATGGTGTGTGAAAAAAATGATGTAGATAATATGCTGTCATCCTTTCATTGTATAATGAACTATGTTTTTATTACTTAATAGGAATTCTACTATATCTCTTAACTATCTATTTTATAAAGAGCAAACATATCTATGCGTAACGCTCACGTCAGTTTGAGAATTTCAACTTTGGATGACGGAATTTCGGTTTTGCAATTTAAGCCTACTGTCATCTTTTAAACTTCTACACATCACACATTTTCAATTTTAGCACCGTCGTGTAGGGAATAAACATGTACTTTCAAATGCAATTTGTTTGAAAACGGAATCTCAATTTACTCATTTTTATGGCTTTTAAATTAGTTTTAGAACACAATATATAGTAAAGGGACTACACCCGATTTAATGCAAACAGCAGCAGTGCGCCTGGTGGCGAAATTTGAAAGATAGTTTATTGGAAATCAAAAACGAAAAGAGATAAAGCAAAATTTCCAAATAGAAAGTTTTAGAGCATCAATTAATTAGTACGAAAGGACATTTCGTTTATATGTATAAGATAACTCTTCGCCTGTATATCCAAAAAAGTCCGAAATCGATGCACTCCATTTTGTGTAAACGTTTAAAGGGAATAGCCAGAATTATGAAGAAATACACACAATTTATCGTATAAATACGTACTTATCTCAATACATTTTTTTTAACATTACACACACACACAAAATTTTACTTTCGTAAAGAAAGTGAAAATTAGCGGGGTTTTATTTTCTAAGAAACTAGTTTGAATATTCTAGTGTTAGTCAATTATTTCATCAGTTTACGAACAGAATTCTTCTGCTCCTGAAAGGGTTAATCTAAAATTAAATGCATTGGATATTAAATTTTTACAGACATTACAGCACAGTACAATGTCACAATCTGCAATTGTGCACTGCTACATTTCCGGAATGCGAATATGCAAAGTAGAATCGTCGCTCATCTATTTCGGACATTTTTGGATATACAGGCAACGATTTATTTAATCCTTGTGAACCAAATGTCGTTTCGTATTAATTAATTGATGCTGCAAAACTTTCTAATTGGAATTTTGCTTTATCTATTTTCGTTTACGATTTGCAATGGCTATCTTCCAAATTTCACCACCAGGGGCGCTGCTGTCCTTTTCATTAGGTCGGACGTAGTCGCTTTACTACAGTATAACCTCCAAAGTTGTGACCATTCAAACCAACCGAAATTTATTAGTTTGAATGGTCACAATGTCTTGTCAATGGAGATTTATCTCCCTATGTTGACCACTTTTTAGTAGGTTTTAGTCTCTGTAACATGACCACTGATGTTTTCTTGAATTTGCTTTTTCCTTCGTTTGTTCTCCACCCGTCTTCCAGGAATTTCTTTATCAGTCATTCGGCCTATCTGAGCAACACTCCCCACCCCCTTGTCATGTTCCATTCATTGTTCACTTCCAGTATGATACAATGGGAGGGAAATGCTTGAATTCTTGGAATCTGTCGAAAAGTGTTAGGAGAACAGGGCAGGGCGTAGCGATGTAGCTATACGGAATTGGAAGACAACGTGTGTCGCTCACATGTAAAACACATTCCGTTCTTTTTTTCTGGATATCGCGTCGTGGAGGTACCAGTCGTTTATTTGCGAATTTTCATTAGAAATGGCGCAATGAAAAGTTCTAAAAGAACTTAAATTAAAAGAAAAAGTAGATCTTCTTTATTTTCTGGAAAGCAGCAGCCAAAGAAAGACAGCGGAATATTTTGGTGTGAGCAAGACAACTGTGAGCAACATTTTAAAACGTAAGGAAGAATATCTGGAAAGATATTCTTCCGAAAACGAGGGACTCCAAAGAAAACGCAGAAAAACGTGTCTCGACGATGTGAACGAAGCCACGTTTCGTTGGTTTAAAAAGATGAGATCAATCAATGCAAGAATATCAGGACCTATGCTTCAGGAAGTAGCGAAAAATTTGCAAAATAATTCGAAATTGAGGACTTCTAAGCATCAGCAAGTTGGCTTGAAAGATTCAAACTACGATGCAAGATTTCCCAAAAAGTTTTGTGTGGGGAATCGAATGAAGTTTCAGCTGAAGTGGTAGAGAAGATTATTGAAAAATTCCCAGAGTTTGTTAAAGGTTTTAAAGATGAGGACATCTTTAATGCTGATGAGTGCGGTCTCTTCATTAAAGCAATGCCTGATAGAAGTCTACCAATGAAAGGTGACACTTGCAAAAGAGGAAAACTTTCAAAACAGCGTTTTACTGTTCTTCTATGTGCTAGTATGACTGGGGAAAAATTGAAGCCTACAGTGTACGGCAAATCCGCAAAATCTCGTGCATTTAAAAATGTAAAACCTGAAGACCTTCCTGTTTTTTTAGAGCGAATAGATCCGCTTGAATGATCAGTGCCTTGTTCGAAGACTGGATTAGAGGAATTGACGCGGAAATGAGAAAAAAGAAGCGGTCTATTCTACTTATCGTGGACAACTGCAACTGCCATCCAAAATTGAATAATCTCACAAATGTAAAGCTAAAATTTTTGCCTCCAAACACAACTTCGAAAACACAACCTTTAGATCAAGTCATTATTCAATCTTTCAAAGTGTACTACAGAGCTCAACTTCTGGAATGGGTGATCATGAAAGCAGAAATCTGTGGTCCTTCTGCATTGTCAACGCCAACAGCTGCGTTAGTAAATGCTTTGAATGCTGTTCATTGGATTAATTCTGCCTTGACTAATGTTACGCAAACCACGATTAAGAACTGCTTCAAGAAAGCTGGATTTGTTAGAGCTGCAACATCGGTGCAAGATGATGAGCTTGATCAATCTCCCTTGCCAGTTTTTGGTGGAGCTGATTTTGAAGATAATGTTACCATCGACGATTAGTTAGTAACTTCTGTTGAACCAGATCCAGAGGCAATCTTCAATGATATACTATCTGCAACTAAGCACAGCGGGGACGCTAAGGTACAAGAAATGGACGGCGAAGAGGAAGCTGATCCAACTGACGACGAAGCTGAAAAGTACCCAACTCCAAACGAAGACGATGTAAAGCGCGTGATTGAGCAACTTAAAGATTTCGCTGCAGAAAAATGCCCAAGCATGCTTAATGGACTTCTAAACTGTGAAAGTGCTTTATGCAGTTACCTAATGAACAAAAAGAGGACTCAAACAAAAATTGAATTATTCTTTCAAAAATTGTAAAAATGTGCTGTACCTTCAGTAAAAATAAAAATGAGTAAGTGCTAATTTTTTTCTTAATTTTTCCTTAAAAATTACTAAAATGTTTACTAATTTTTTTCAATATTGTACTAAATATTTTCTAAAAAATTCCTAAGTTGACGACCTCCGTATGTTTACCACTTAGTTACAGTCCCTTGGGTACTCAACTTATGGAAGTTCTACTGTATATTGTTACTTCGCTTGCACAGCTGTAGCTCTCTCCGTTCGCAAGTATTTTCAAATTGAAGGGACTTTCCTTTGCACCCTGTATATGTATATTATATTTAAGTACCCTTTGTATTTTAATTACAAAAATTGAACATCTGTGTAATCGCAAGCATTTTACCGTCGAATACAACGACTTCGGATTTCAACGATCGATTGAAGCATATCTATGTACAATTCATACACAAATTACATCCAAATCGGTTCTTAAATACGAGAGTTACAGCATGATAAAAATCAGATATATAATGAAGCATTTTCACATAATTTTGACTTTTAAGTGCCTGAATAATAATTTTTATTTTTGTATATATTCTTGTGTTTATATATATATATATATATATATATACTGGAAAACATCCCATTGTATGACTATATAATAATATTAACGAGATATACAAGTTTTGGACATTGCTGGGGGGCCAAATAAACCACGAAATTCCCATAACGTCCCATGTCCCCGATGCTGATTTTTAAGTTTGGAGCTGTTTGTATAAAATTGCTTAAACAAAATATTTCGATGTAATTTGTTTCCGAAACTGACGCTATTGTTTTGTATAAATATGTAGCAAAAAATTAACCTGACACATTTCTTGCGGTTGTTATTATTTTTTTAAACTATGTCCGTGGGTTTTAAATTCTTTGCCGTCCCTCTTGTTAAATTATACAGAAAATCATTTTAGATGCAGTCACAGAAGTTTTTTCAAGTATTTTCTCATGTGGAAGTATGCTAGAGAAAGAACATCTATAATTCTTTGACAGGAAATTTACTGCAGAATTTACATCAGCATTTAAATATTAATTTCAAGCGTCGTCTCTTTATCGGTAGTCTTACCATCCCCAAGGTTTATTCCTGCACTTTTCGAGGTAAATTATTTTTTTTTATTTAATCCAATGTATATAGTTGTTTCTATAAATCAATGAACATTGTGGCTATCACTTAGTCTTAACATGATTTGCCTAAAAATAGGTGGTAAATTTCCTTATACTAACATCTTTAACACCCCATTAAGATAATGTTATACCAAACTTTTGTACTGAAAATACTGCATTGTTATTATTTCTTATTCGTATGTTTTTTAAATACTATGCAAATTCATTAGAAGTAAAAATTTAGAAGAAAATAAAAGTTAGAGTTAGTTAAAAGGGTGAGGAAAATCAAACTCGCAAGTTTAACTTAAACCTCAGTTAAATAAAGAAAATCTTCGCTGCAGACCATTTATTTTTCTTTATTTTGAATGAATAAGGCATTCGTCTACAAGTTAAAAATTTTATTTAACAAGTTTAATTTCACAATTCCTGAAAGTTAAATTTTTTTGAGGATTCCTCATATATCAACATTTGAACGGAGGGTGGATTTGGAGTATCGGGGTCATAATATATATATATATATATATATTTCTGCATTTGGACGAAGAGTTGATTTGGAGTCTGTTGGTCATAATATATATATCAACATTTGAACGGAAGCTATTTTTGGAGCGTGGGGGTCATTATCGTAATTTTTCGAAATTTCATTCGTTCGTATTTCTACAATAGGTAGCTTTTAATTTTTTATAATGAAAGCTAACTAATACGGTAGACTAAAGAAATGTTTTCGTAAATTTTCTTTGACTAACGTATGTTTTTAAAACAATTTGTTTGTGACTGAGAACAAATTGTTGTTTAAAAGAATAATTCATTTAGAAAAATAAATACTTTACTTCAGTAATATTTCTTATTACGTCTGTTGTGCATAAATGATAATATAAAAATAATAAAAAACTGCCTAAATACAAAAACGAAGAACACTTTTAAGTAAATAAAATTTTAAAGACTTTGTAATGCTAACACATATATGTGGTTCATGTATATGCCACACAAATAAAATATTTATGCTCCATATGTTTATATCTTTAATTTATGTGCTCGTGTTTCATACATTTTAAATTCATTTGTATTAGAAAAAGCATCAACAGCAAACAGTTGTTGTTGCTTTTTTTGAAAGTTACATTAAATACGGCGTCATTTTATGAGTCTTATATTTATAAAAATTAGCATTAAAGAAATATAGACGCAACTTATTTCATTCTTATTAATGCACTGTAGTTTTCAACCGCTAGTACTTCTGAGAGTAAATAGTTCAAATGAAATTGCTAATGAATCACACAAATCAAAACTTTAATGTGAATTACATAATACCGTAATTAAATAATAAAACACTGTATTAATCAGTATAAAACAAAAGCACACACAGGACGAGTTTGGGCTGGAAATGTTAACAGTCCGTGTACAATCTAATGTAACCACTTGTTCGTACGGGGACAAGTCTTGAACGAACAGAAAGGCCAGAGAGGAGAGTTAACAAGGAATGCGACAGTTGACTCTTTACATTGAAAGTTTACATTGGCTGATGACGGGCTTTTAATATTTCTATCCCTAAACGCGTCCTATGTGCGCGTTTGCTTTGTGGTGATTAATATAAAGTTTTATTATTTAGTTGTGAGTTATCTCCAGTATTTCGATGCTTATTTTTTCTACATAATACCATGGTTTATATTTATTTTTAACTATATAATATTAAGAATAAATTAAATATATAGAAATCTATATGTAAGAGAACATCAAATTCACCTTAATGCGTTAAATTAAAACATCAATACATTAAATGATTCACAGCTTTATTACTAAAATAGGTGTAAAAACTATTAAAAGGTTTTAAACATTAAAACCAATTTTTCATGAAAGACCTTAGACCTTAGAAAGATCTTAGAAAGATTCCTTAGACCAACACTCATATATTTTTATTGGGGCCCTAGGGCTCTTTTTTAAACATTTCCCCAACTTTTTTCACATTTCTTTTAAATTATATTCTAATGATCTGTTAAAAATTGTCCGATTCACTAGCTTTATTTTTCTGACAAAATCTTAGGTTCTCCAGCTATTACATGAATGACAAAAAAAATATTGCAGGCTTCAACTACCACCAATTTTGAATATAAATCGTCTTCTTGGGGCCCTTGGCACATCTCCTTTTAAAATGATCCGAATTCCTTTACCATATTTTCTTTTCAATTTTCTTTAGCATAATTCTATCGTCCTTAAATTACATTAGAAACTACTAAAAAGTGCATTTATACCAAACTACATGCCACTTAAGTCCATTCCCCTTTGAGGCCCGGTGCAAGGGCCCTTGAATCTTTTGCATCATAAATTATTAATGAATTGCCCCTCTTAATCCGATCTTCATTTTTGGAAACCTTTTTCCATTTAGTTTTTCTCCAGTTTCTATATTCCAGTTAAAATCCCGAGGCACCTTAGGATCCTGTAGGGCCCGATCCGGCCCGATCCTGTAGGGCCCCATGAACTTTTTGTGTGCTATGTATTTTTTACACCCTAATTTTCTGACTTTCTCATTGCATAATTTTATAATTGAGTTTTGGACTCTTCCCCATGGACCAACACCCTCATATTTTTATTGGGGCTCTAGGCCCCTTTTTAAGCATTTACCCCATTTTTGTGCATTTCTTTAAAATATTATTCTAATGATTATTTCATACTCTATGATTACTTTTGACTAATTGAAGATCTAAAACGCTAACTACTAAAACCTTTAAACATGTTTTCATGCTAGGGCCCTGCTCTCATTTATTAGTTCGGACGTTTTGGGCCCCCTGACTCCCTTAAAAATGGTCCGATTCATGAACTTTTTTCTTCTAACAACTTCTTAAGTTCTCTAGCTACTACATGAAAGACGAAAAAAAAATTGCAGACTTATACCCAACTTAAACCCCGCGACTTTGCTCGCATAATATTTGAAATATGCCAAGTGATATTTATATGTCTAATTTTTATTAAAAGGTACTAACTAAATTTTTATTTTATTAAAAAGTAATATTTTATTTTATTAAAAGGGTTTTTTTATTAAAAGGTACTTATTACTTTTAGGAATAATTCAAAAATTACTAATTAAAACACAGTTTGATTAAACATCATTATTACAATGCATTAGACAGATATGAGACTTAAATTAATAAAATGAAATAAAACTAAATAAATGATAATTTAGAAAATATTTTGAAACTTTTATGCTTAATTAATACGCTCATTTCAGTATTCATTTGAAGTTTTGAATTTTTTAGAAACCATCTTCTTACATCTTAAAATTAACCATCATGTCAAATTCAAAGTCCTACCAAGTCTCTCAACATAAAGGGCTATGTTGAAACAGGAACTGTCACCCTTTAACTTGCCAACATTAATTTTGAAATCGGTTTGTTATTTCCTAATACTTCACAGAAACTTAATTTAAAAAGCTTTTAAAGCCTTTTTTTAGAACGTTTGTTGTTCCTGTGAACCCCAGGTGGTAGAATCACCGGCATAAAATACAGCCTGTGTAGGATCAGAGACTGTTAACATTGATTCGCAACTATTACTTTTATAATCGGTTTATATTCCCTGCAATTGCATGCAATCGTAATTTAGAGCTTTTTTAGAATGCTTTTCGCACCTCCCCTTCGCTTCACCCCTTTTTAATTCGAATTTATTTTCGACGATCCTTCGAGGGCATTTATATTTTATAAGTAAATACCATGTCATATTTAAAGTTTTTAGCCTTTTCAGTATCACAGAAATAGCAATTTAGAAAGTTTTTAGCTCCTGCAACCCTCTGGTGGTAGTGGCACAGGCATAAAATATAGCTTATGTTTGAGCAGGTTCTATCACCAAAATTTGTCATCATTATTTTTTTAATCGGTTTGGTAATTTATAAGTTTGCTTAAAAATTGTAATTTTTAACGCTTTTCACTCACTTCATTTTTTTAAATTTGGAATTTTCTTTCGACTATTCTTAGAAAGCAGTTTTATCTTGTAAGTAAATACCATGCCATACTTCAAAGTGTTAGACCCCTCAGTTGTGCAAAAATCGCAAATTAGAACATGTTTTGCTTTTGCAACCCTCAGATGGTAGTGACAGCAACATAAAATATAAACTATGTTATAGCAGGGACTGTCACCATTGATTTGCAACCATTACTTTTGCAATCGCTTTGGTATTTCCGTAGATTGAGTAGAAATCGCAATTTAGAACATTTTTAGGACTCTTTTCGCGCATTTTCACCCCTTTCTAAATTTCCAATTTTTTCGAAACTGTTCTTAAAGATCATTTATATCTCATAAATATTTACCTTGCCTAATTTTAAGTTGCTAACCTCTACCGATCTCAAAAATCGAAATTTAGAACGCTTTTTTGCTCCTGCAACTTCTTGGTGATAGTGATACCGACCTAAAATTAATCCTAATTTGATGGGTAATGATGAAAGCAAAATATTTTGAAGGGGGTTACGAGTGGTTCATGCCAATCAGACTGTATTTTAAAGGTCGTTAAATAAGTTGGCAAATGTCCAGAAGTACATTTACGTTATATGTGACTACCACATAATGCTTTTTCTCAGCGATGAATCTTCGAAATAAACTCGGGTTGGTTGCAAACAAACTATACGTGCTAGAAGAAAACTGCAAAAAATTCTGTAATCAGCATAAGAAAATGCATTAAGGGCAGTCATAGGTTTTTAATCATCTAATATCCTGCAGACTAGAATTATCTACGTCAGAAAACATATCGTCAACGGAGAGTACTCATGTGAATAATGAAAGAACAATCAACAACCAAAATAACATCATAGTAAAAAACAATTTATTCACATTTGCGACATTAGACTCAACATTGAAATATTGAAATATTAAATGTTCTTGATCAAGCAGGACGGTCGTTCTGCCAAGCCAAGCTGAACAAAAATGCTAACCCCGGCAAACAAACAAACGCCAAGAATAAGGCAAGACACCGTAACTGCTTATTATACTGATGACAACTTCTCCATGTTAAATGAACGAAATATGTCAGCGTAAAATTTCCCATATCAAAAGAAGCAATCATCGCAGAAAAATAAAACCAACACTAGAAGGACCTAATAAAGAAGATCTTCAATTTGAGATCAAATGCATCCTCATAAATTAATTATAAAAAGAGATATAGATTTTTTTAAATAACGTCGAGATACTGAAAATGACAGATTTATTTTCTTCGTCACAACTTATGTTTAAATCGAGGTAGAGACTTAAATAATGGACAGAAAAAAGTAAGGATTAAATTTTTGGATAGATATTTACTCAATCTACGTGCTTTTATAAAATTCAGCTTTAAAAACATTAATTTTCTATTCATAATTAGCGAAAAACTGTTAATTAGTTCTAAAGTTTACAAATTATGCCAAATAGCGATAAACCCGCCAAAATATTTTAGAAATCTTATACTTTTCTTTTATATTATCCTTTTGCATTGATTTCATCGAAGATAACTATGGCTGAGATTCAGATAGATTTTTCGCTGTTAGCGAAATGAGTTTGACCAATCAGAAGCCTCCATGTTTGAGAATATTTGCTGTTTGTGGATCCCGGCCTATGTCATGAAAGTTTTGAGTCATTTTTTTTAGTGCCGTGGATGAAGTGCAATGTTTGTAGAAATGTAGGCTAGGATGCAGATAGATTTTTCGCTGTTAGCGAAACGAGAATCGCCAATCAATAGCCTGCATTTCTGCAAACAGCGAAAAGTTCACAAAAATGCTGGCTTCTGATTGATGAATCTCGTTTCTCTGAAAGCCAAAAATCTATCTAGATTGCGCACAATGGAGGATATTCCAAATATGGGTTCGAGGCTGAAAAAGTCACGTGATACCGGTAATTTATCCAAGGAACTTCTATCTGATAAGAAGGGAAGATACTACTACTTTTCCTCATGAACCGTTTCGGAACCGAATTGCGGGGATTTACATTACACGTCTACGGAGCCTTCCCTTCTTTACGATAGAAGTTTTTACCTTGACCACGGGATCAAAATGTAGATGGAATATCCTCCATTATGTTGAACACAATTTTGCATTTCCACATCCAGGTAGGGTATTAATTGTCATAACAACAATACATGTTCGAAACTATTTAAGGCACTGATTCTGAACTCCTTTGCTATACCTTTCAATATTAAAGAAGTTGTTGTTTCCATAGTAACAGTACTTTTCTGTATTGCTTTCTGTAAAACACAAATATAGAAATTTAACAAAGAGCGCTCAGAATCAACACCATAACAGAGAGCCTTCATACATAAGAGTGGTGATATATGCACAGGAAGCATGCTCATTTCAAGTTTTTGCCGAAAGTATGGCTACAGCGTCTAGAATACCTTGTGTGGAAATATGCTATCCAAACAACGCTAAAAATTTGTATCCCTTAAATGTGCGACGATACTGCTAAAATCCCAAGTATCGATCACAGCGACATCTGTGGGATTTAGTATTACATTGTATAGACTAGCAATATCTTGCAGTTTGAGAAAATGTCCTGCAGATGTCGCTGTCATCTGTATATTTCAGCAGCATCATTGCACAGTTAAGGGATACAATATTTTAGCACTTTTTAAAGTATTACAGGGATAACCAATTTCTACACTATATATACAGCGCCTAGAAGGTACAGTGTGGAAAACGGCTACAAAATAGTGCTAAAAAATTGAATCCCATAAATGTACAACGATGCTGAATAACAAGATGTCGATAGCAGCGCCATCGTAGTGATTTAAAAACGATAGTCATTCTAAAAGAGACTCTTTAACCTATTTCACGTCATTCCTTAACTAAATTAGCTTATAACAGACCAAAATATCTTATATTTATAGTTTCCGATATTTAACATTCTATAATTTTTGAAAACTCAGTGTTTATATTGAAAAGAGTTACGAGATGGCGCTCGTATCAGCATATTGCCGCTGAGCATTGTTGGAGATTTATGGGATAAAAGTTTTTAGCACTTTTTAAAGCATTATAGGAATAGCCGTTTTCCACACTGTATCTTCTAGGCGCTGTACTATAACTCCGTTATAGGCCTAGATTATATGTTGTAGAAATCGACTATCCCAGCAGTACTTAAAAAAGCGCGGAAATAGTGAATCCCTTAAATGTACAACGATGTTGAATTCCAAACAGTCATTTACAGCGACATCTGCAGGATATTTTTTAAAGAAGAAAGAGACACGTGTAATGCACCGCTATACCGTCTAGAATACATACTGTGGAATTTTGCTATCCAAGCAGCGCTAAAAAGTTGTATCCCTTAAATGTGCACTGACGCTGAAATCCAGGGAGCTGATCGCAGCGACATCTGTGATAAACTTTCAAAGTGAACATCGTATTATTACAGCGGGCTTGACGCCAAGCACATAGGTCAGATGTATGTTAATAAAATGTAAAAAAAAAAAAAAAGACTACAGTGTCTAAACCAAGTTATAGCGCCTAGAATATATAGTGTGGAAATTGGCTATGCCTGTAATACTTAAAAAAGTGGTAAAATATTGTATCCTTAAATGTGCAACGATGCTGCTGAAATATACAAATCGCAGCGACATCTGCAGGATATTTTCTATAACTGAAAGATATTGCTAGTCTATACAATGTAATACGAAAATCCCGCAGATTTCGCTGCGATCGGCACTTGGAATTTTAGCATTATCGTCGATCATTTACGGGATACAAATTTTTAGCGTTAGTTAATAAAATATTTCCACACTAGGTATTCTAGACGCTGTTACCAAATCGTCATGAAGTTTTAGGAAATATCCTGCAGATATCGCTGTGATCGACTCATTGGATTTCAGCATCATTTGAAATTTAAGAGATCCAATATATTAGCACTTTTTAAAGTATTACTGGGATAGCCGATTTCCACACTATATATTCTAGGCGCCGTAGCACCGCGGTAGCCTGTCTTTTTCGTTTACCTCGGAGTAGATATAGATGAAGTCATTTGTAGCTGTTCCTAAACTGTGGCCAACAACATATAAGGCCAGTTCATAACGTCACACGGAGTTGATTATCTGTACACGGCAATGGACACAAAAAAAAAATCGGCTCGCAGCTTTGTACTAATCATCGTGTAAAGATGATCCAACTCTGAGACTAACGAAAAAGACAGGCTACCGCGGTGGGTCCGATTCTTCTTTTTTTACAGACCGCTGGAGTCACGTGATGCTCGAATGCACCAAAGAAGGTGCGTGAAAAGAGCATCACGTGACTCCAGCGGTTTGTAAAAAAAGAAGAATCTGACCCACCGCGGTAGCCTGTCTTTTTCGTTAACCTCGATCCAACTGCGTGTGACTTTAAAACATCATGAACTGGCCTATTATGTCATTGGTCGCGTTAACACCCTCCCTCCTGCGTCCACCGTATATAGTGGCATCTTGTACTGGAGACTGCTAAATGGGCTGCTATCGGTCAAAATCAAGAGAGAAAGGGGCAGAAGAGAGGGAAATAACTCTTTTTTTTTTTGGTAACTAGTTTTTCACACGGGAAGATTGACATGTCTGCTCCTCTCCGTTCATAACTTCATGGTGGTGAAATACGCCAAAGCATCCTAAATATCTGAGAAAGTCTTGACTCGCGTCACGAAAAATCACACAAAGCAGGCAAAGCAAAGAAACAAAATCATTCATCGGCTCGTGAATATGAACGCGCCAATGAATGATTTTTCTTCTTTGTTTTGCCTGCTTTGTGTGACGTTTTTCTGACACGTGTCAAGGCTTTCTCCAGCGTTGAATAGGTCGGGATCAAGATAGATATTTCGCCATTAGCGGGATGGGATTGATCAATCAGACGTCTGCATTTTTCCGAACTTTTTGATGTTTGCAGTAAACACCGAAAAGCCTGCAAGGATAAAGGCTACTGATTGGTCAATGTAATTTTACTAACAGAGAAAAATTTATCTGGATCCCGGACGTTAACTTTGGTTGGTTAAAACAATTTTGAATAAAATCAAATCAGGAAGCCAATGTTTGTTAACTTTTCTGGTTAGTTTAATTGAAATCTTGCTCGTCTATTACTGAAAACTGAGTTACCGTACTTTGGACAAAAAATTGAATATGAGTACACGATTTGTGCATATGTCACCACTCTAACACAGTGTTGCCAGATGGGCTACTTTTTTTAACTCAGATACTTGATTGGCACCACTTTTTTGAAATTGTTAAATGTGCCTTATTTAATGACATATTAATTAAGGCGAAAACAATGGGAATTTTACCGTTTATAACAAGTGCTGGCAATCAAGAAATCTGAATTTAAAAAAAGTAGCCCACTGGCAACACTGCTCTAACATATAAATGTTCTGTGTTATGACCATTATTCTAAGTGCAGTTGGTTAAATTTGAGTATCTGGGCATTAGAGAAAGCAATAGTGGCCCAATGTGGCTGAGTGGATAAGACACAATGCCGCTAATCGCTTGAGAGCGTAGGTGGAAGCAGATTCGAATCCCGCCGTGATCCGCATGTGATATGATGTATGTGTTCAATAAATCAAACAAACAAACAAGCAAGCAATAGTGAAAGGTACAGTTGGCATGGAAGCAACGAATTCTTTAATTCGTATAGAAAATTAATGAATAGTAGTAAATGACTCAAGTTTAAAATGTAGGCAAATGGTCTGGAAATATCAATGGCTCCCATCTAGTATTTCACAAAATTAATTTAATAGATTCACATGATGTATAACTTGATGCAACTTGACCGAAAAATATTTAATTCGAATGTATTGCGGCTTTAATAATAGACTATTAAAGATAATCAATTTAGGGGAAATTTTATAGTAAATTAATATCCTCACATTTATGCAAATAGGTATGGATAAACAGACTTGAGTAATATTACATATTTATTCTTTCTTCTCTATAACACGATCTAAATGAAGATGAAGCTATATGTACAGTTTATATCTCTTAAATTTTTAGATTTTTTTTATCAAAAATGTTCCTTTATTATGTCTAGAATTGCTAGATTTACAGATCTTCGATTCTTTAGATGCCTGCGGGTTTTCATTCTCGGATTAACCGTAGGTATTTGTAAAGGTAAATTTATTTTGCAAAACCGTCAGCAAAAAAAGTTAGAAAAAACAATTAACTGACAGACTAACTGTAAATATATATTTTATTTCGACTCTGTTTTTTACTAAATTTTCATCTTTCGTAGAAAATTTGAAGGAGATATAAATTGAGAAAGACTGATACTTTGAAAGAAGAAATTGACTTTCCTTACTTTTAAATTATTAATCACTATGATAAATGAATGATAGGTAAACAAAATGTATAATATTGTGTTTGCTCCCTGCTTATAAAGGCTATACAAGGACTAATTTTAATTTGAGCTAGTAGAATTATTTCAGTTATATATCATTTGTTTTAAAAAAAGAACTGATATCTACTAAAAAAACAACTTTTCAAAAGTAAAAAATAAGCCAAGCAAAAAAAAAAAAAATGAAAAAAGGTGAATGTTGTGGCTAAAAAATAGTGTGATATCAAATTTCCAAGCTTATATTGCGGTACTTATTTAACATTTTTTGATACAAATTTACCATATGTAAGTCGAGTACCTAAGTATGCGTTGATAGAAAGCTTTTTCTCCTTTACTAAATACATCATAACGTGTTTCTGAAAATTAATTTTTTTTTAAATTATGCATGATGGGCTTGGCGGCCATCTTTCCATATTTTACACAAATTTCTAAGCACTCAAGCTCGTAACATATTTGCATTATTAAGAATTTCGAAGTTATAGTTTTAGCTACAGACAGATAAATTAAGAAAGTTTTTTATTTTGAAAAAACAAATTGATTTTTACTGCTTTAACTAATTAATTAACCACCCTCCGAAAAAAGAGAATCATAAGATGAAACCTGAAGTTACTTCAGCTTTATTTTTAGACACAAATTTTTAGGCACTCATTTCCATAAATTAAAAGAATAAAATGTTTGCTTTAGTAACAATTTCGAACTTCCCATCTTAACAATGAACTTGTGTGCTTAGAAATTTGTGTAAAATATGGAAAGATGGCCGCCAAGCCCATCATGCATAATTAAAAAAAAAATTAATTTTCAGAAACACGTTATGATGTATTTAGTAAAGGAGAAAAGGCTTTCTATCAACGCATACTTAGGTACTCGACTTACATATGGTAAATTTTTATCAAAAAATGTTAAATAAGTACCGCAATATAAGCTTGGAAATTTGATATCACACTATTTTTTAGCCACAACTTTCACCTTTTTTTTTTTTTTTTTTTTTTTTTGCTTGGCTTATTTTTTACTCTTTTGAAAAGTTGTTTTTTTAGTAGATAAATATTACACAATACGTTTTTTGGTGTTTCGATAATAAATCTTTTTTTAAAATCACTTGACTAATGTTCTGCTACCTAACATTACATCTGAATTTGTTTTAGAGAGTAAATAACAATGTTTGATTACCTATATTAGGAAACACATGGTGACATAAAAATAATACGTAAAATGCACCGTTGTAAAGGGGAAGTTCAATGTGAAGAAAGAAATAGTTATCCTCATTCACTTTTTAATCACCATTGCAACAGTGTCAATTTGCAAAAGTAAAAATATTATATATGCTTTTAGTGTTTTGGTAGGGTTTCGATAGCTACTGCTTGTTTAAGTTTTAAACAGTTTATATCATTAGACTAACTTTCTGCTACATAACATTACATTAATACAAGGAACTTTACGCAGGTTATACTATACTGTTAAGAATTTAGAGAACAGTTGAACAACTTTTTGTTGCTGGAGTAGCTGCCACCATAAGATAGTGAAAGGCTGTTCCAACATTTGGTTCTAAGATTGAACCATAAATTGACGAGACGTTGATCCATAAATTTGTGAAATAGTAAACCATAAATTGGTAAAATATTGAACCATAATTTGGTAAAATGTTGAACATCGCAAGTTGGCTCAACGTAGCAAACACAGATGCTGGTTGATAAGCATTAATTTTTGCCCCTCCCATAGGGTAAAACGATTTGTTATTTTTTCTAAGATGTCCTAACTGTTTGTGAAATATTTATCATATCTTCGATTAATTTTTATTCGAGGATAATCTGCAAGATCAGAAACCTAGGATTATTTAGCAAATTTTAATATAGTTTAATTATACGAAGCACTACTTACGCTGTATGGCCAAAGGTGACCGGTCACTTGTGATTTTAGACGTTTTGTTAAATATCTAGAAAAATACATGAGGAATTAACCTGCTGGAGTGTAAACAGTATAGTATTGGTCATATATTTCCGAGAAGCTTTAGTTCCCGAATCCCCAGAGGGGACCGTCTACAAATTGAAAAATAACGAATATCTTTTAGATAACCCTGTAAAAACTAATGTAGCAAAATCACTCAAACTCGAGATTATAAATAAGTGGTTTATTTTAATATACTGTGTTCGTTTTTATGAGGATAGCATGTATACTCTTAGATAAATTAAGGTTTTCATAAAAACAATCCCTAATTTCGCCAAGTTTTTTGCATATAATTTGCAGAGTTCTCAACATTAAAAAAAGTTCTTTTCAGAAAATATGACAAACAACATTGTACACCACAGTCTGCAATCATCATTTAAATATAATAAAAATTGGATGAAAACTAAGTAGCTTTACTAAAAACTGTTTCACTGCGCATGTGCGAATGCAAACAAAATATAATGTACATAATGTATTAGCTAAATATATAGAGCAACTTTTGTGAAAGTCTCAAAATCATAGCTTGGAAATTTCGAAAATTATTGTCGATAGAATAAGCTCGAAATCAGTTGTTCCCAAAAGGAAGCACAAAGGTGAGAGGTTGTATCCAAATGTAAGTATTTGCAATATTGTGCACGTTATCTTGGCAAGAATCAACAGATATCTGATACATCCCCTCATCTTTTTGCTTCTTTTTGGGAACAATGGATTTCGAGCTTATTCTATCGACGGTAATTTTCAGAATTTTCAATCTATGATTTTGAGACATTCACAAAAGTTTCTCTATGTACTTAGCTAATACATTATGCTTATTATATTTTGATTGCATTTGCGCATGCGCAGAGAAACGTTTATTAGAAAACCTGCTCATTTTTCATTCTGTTTTATTATTTTCTTATTCTAATTACAGGGCATTATGTACAATGTTGTTTGTCATATTTTCTGAAAAGAGCTTTTTTATATATTAAGAACTCTGATTTCAATTTATTCTCAAATTATATGTAAAAAACTTGGTGACATTTGGGACTGCTTTTATAAAAACCTTAATTTATCTACGAGTATACATGCTAGCCTCATAAAAGGAAAACTGTATATCAGAATAATCCACTTATTAATAATCTCGAGATTGAACGCTTTTGCTACATTAGTTTTTACAGGGCTATCAAAAAGATATTTGTTTTTTTTTAATTTGTTGACATAGTCATTTGTTGTATATTGCTTGCATTATTTAATTTTAAAACCCAATATGTTGAAATACGCATAAGAATTTGGAATACTTCATTATGTAATCCCAATGACATTAAATTAAATATGTAAAAAACCCCCAAAAATAGAAAAGAAAAACAAACATGTCACAGTAAGGTTGGCAACTAAACATAAGGTCTTTTTACGCAAAGATTCCAGATTTTAAGAATAACAGAACTACCCATATTTAACTTGCAACATTTCAGAGTAAACAAAAAATGTTGTTTCGTCTTTCCGAAATCGCTAAAATAAAAGCGTTTTTATTTAAGTTTGTGTGAGAGGATTTCAAGTATGTCACTAAAATTTTAAGCCGAGTTGTATCCAGATTTTAAGAATTTCAGAAAATATCTAATACTTTAACATGCAACATTTCCGAGCAAACAAAAACTATTTCGTTTATCCAAAATAGGTAAAATAAAAGCGTATTTTTTATTTAAGTGCGCGTGAGAGGATTGTAGATGTGTCACTAAAATTTTATGAAAAGTTGTATCAAGATTTTAAAATTTAACTGAAATATTTTAAATAAAATTTCATATTATGTGATTTAATTTTAATTAGGAGATTGTGCCAAAAAACCACAGAATTTGAAGGTTTCTTTAATTGTTTGTTTACTCTTTATAGCAAACAGTATACGAGATAATCATGTAAATAATCTGTAATTTTCAGATAAATTACATTTATTCAGAATGAATCCCTTTCATCTTGAAAGAAAAGGAGGACAGTATAAATACCCATGGAAACGGATGATGAAAATAATTTAAGAATAAAGTTTTGTCCAAAAACACTCTCTTGCAAATAAAATATTCCAGTTTTTAAAAAAGGAAGATATCTATTTAAAAGTCAATATGCCTAAGTTTATAAACATTTTGTCATACTTTTAAAAGCAATATGGGTAAATGTAAAACTTAATGAAAATAAACGTTAAACAATTTTTTTTATTAGAAAATGCAATGCATTATAATAAATGTAGTAAAATAACATTTTTTTTTAAAAATATTAATATCAGTTTCAGTGTGCCGTGATGTAAAAAAAAAAAAAAAAAAAAAGGTAAATACTAGTTTTCTTCAAATAAATTCAAATAAAACAAATACACAATTTACGTTAAACTGCTTATACATATTTGGATTGCTTATTCTTCTAATATTCATATTAATTTTCTTTATATTTGGAAGATTCATAAAATTCAACTTCCTTTTCTGCATATATCAAAAATGCTTCAATGAACATTATTATAGTTAAATATCAGTATACTAATTACAAAAATTATTAATGAGATACCAATCTTTAGTGTCAATTTTTTTAAGTTACTTTAAAAAGTCCAAAAAAAAAATTCCAATAATATTAAATGAGTTTTATAACTAGAAGTTAAACAAAAAAGGAAGTATGTCCATACGACGCAAATAAAAACAAACGAAATATTTATTGATATTAAAACAGCTTTGTGATAGATATTGCAAAGTACCAGATTAGATTAATTACGATAATGATATAATATATCACGGAAAAAAATGAGAATATAGCTGAAATATTGTATTGCAACGAAATAGAAAGCATCTACATTGTACTAAACGTCATTTGCAAGCATTTCTCTTAATTTAAAGAAAAGGGAAAAATAAACTGTATATATTTGCTGCAACATATTTTTAAAATTATGTGTCAGTGCCATATGAAAATGCAAATATTTTTAGAATATCTTGCATAATATGGGGATACCTTGCTTACCAAAGGACTACTCGCATGTACATATTTCCAGTCGAGCAGGAACACCGCCCTCTCACATCGCTCCTACCCCAAACCATGAAATCTTGAATAATTGGTTTTCATAAAAGGAAAATCCTTGCACTATTAAATTACGATCCGGCATTCGGGGTTCCCACCTCAAAGTCTCCCACGGCCTTCATGAAATCTCGACACCCATAGAAGTGACTTGATCAAAGGCTTTTTCCCGGGTTCTTCGAAGGTGCTTCTCCTTTGCGAACGCTTTCACACATGAGAATGTACAAGTATAATCAGTTGCCCTTCCGCGATGGAATGGGGATAATGCTTTTGCATTTAAAAATTTTTGTGCTGATTTTTTTTTATCGTATCCCGCAAATATAAATAATAATTGTAAGGGTGTTAGTTTAATTAATTAATCTATTAGCGAGCCCAAATTCTATAAACTTCGCTCGACAAATATATAATTTTTCTTTCTTAAGTTTTGTGCGTATTTTAACACTCTGAAGGCTTCTGAAAGATTTGTATAAAAATTGCTTGGATTTTTTTTTTTTTTTTTTTGAAGATCTTTATTTTGTACGAAATGTAATCTATGATCGTTTTTCTTTACTTTAATTTAAAATCGTGAATTACATTTAATTTAAACACTAACACTGTTAAAAACAATATTCGTAATATATTTCTCGTAGAATCGTTATTGGAATTATGTTTTAGTATAATTTTGTTAGCGCTCTGTTACATCTTATTTAATTTTCTTATACTGGTATACATATGTGTTAGCGTGTTAATGTGTCATAATTTTGTGCCAGTATAAAATGTAAAATACCTGTTTGTAGTGAAATATTTTTAAATATTAATATTTTTTGTAGTGAGTATTTTTAAATTAAGAATGAAAGAAAAATAATAGTAAAAAATAATTTTAGTATTTCGCTTAACATTTATCATGATTCTACTCAAACGTTATAGACTTTTTAGATGAAATATTAACATTTTTTGAATTTTTCATTTAAACTTCTCACTTGTGTTATTTTTATCTGTTTTAAGTTAAAGTCTTAAAATACTAAATGCATTTCTGATTTTTTTTTTTTTTTTTTTTTTTTTTTTTTTTTTTTTTTTTTTTTATGAGTCGTATGTGCTTAAAAACTTTCTTATATTAAGTAACTTCATGGCCAAACAAGTATATCATTTTTTTCGATGATAGTCACTGGAGTACAATTTTTTAATTTTATCAAACATTATTCTTTGAAAACACACGTTTCACTTAATACTTTCAGATTCTAGGATACAACCCATTACACAATGTCATTAAATTTGCATAAAAGAAATACATTCGAAATTTGCCTGATAGCTGGGATTTTTCCGGGTAAATAAATATATTTTAAATCTGTATTATAATTTTCATATGTTCCTCGACATCTGTCCAATCTCTCAATTTCTCGATTTTATTCAAACCCACTATAAAGATAAATAAAAATGCATTTTTGAAATGTATAATTTTATAATGACTAATTAACCTAAATTCTAGTTAAAATATCTCATTTACTTGGCGGCTAAAGCATTTTGGAATGTAGGTTTAGGACATATGTACACTGGTGTCCAAAATTAAGGACCAGTCACAAAATGCTAGTTTTTAAGTATGCGAATACTCAAAAAGAAATAATACAATTCAAATAATTACTATCCCTACAGCACAGCTAGTCCATATAGCATCTCATTCATGTCACACATGGTCACAAGTGTCACAGTCACTACGGTGAAACAAAAAATACGAAATCCCACTCGTCTCATTATACGTCTCAAATGATCACTATATGTGACTCCACTGAGACATCAATGAGACTGCTGCTTTGCAACAAGTCGCCAGGTGACTTTACAATGTAGTTACATTGTGACTCTTATGTGACTGTCATTTTTAGACTCGATTTCAAAGTCATCATGAACGTTGTATTATGATAAGTCACCAAATAATATCAAATTATAGTCACGTGATAACTTTTCACAAAAAAGCACAATGGTGACTTCACAGTAGTCTCTATGTCACTTGAAAGTCATCATGTGACTTTAATGTGACATTATTTGGTAACTTATCACAATGCAGCGTTCACGCTGACTTTGAAATCGAGTCTACAGATGACAGTCACATGAGAGTTGCAATGTAACTACATTGTAAAGTCACCTGGCGACTCGTCACAAAGCAGCAGTCACATTGACGTCTCAGTGGAGTCACATATAGTTATCATTTGAGACTCATAATGAGATGTATGGAATTTCCTATTTTTTGCTTCACCGAGGTGACTGTAACACTTGTGACCATGTGTGACATGAATGAGATGTTATATGGACTAGCTGTGCTGTAGAAATAGTAATTATTTGAATTATATTATTTTCTTTTGAGTATTCGCGTACTTAAAAAATAGCATTTTGTGATTGGCATTTTGGACATCAGTGTAGTAAGAACTTTAATTAAATGTGACAAAAGTTTAAGACGAGATAAGCACGTACACAGCTCGATTTCAACCGATAAAAACTCACAACTTGAAGATCACTTGTTGATTTTGCCAAGATTTGCTAATACAGACGCATGGGATTAATATGAATGAGGATACTCATTAAATCGAATTATCTATCATTCGTGTCTGATTATTTAGGAGGGTCTAGTCCTAGTAAAGTTGAGAAGGTACAATTCAGGAATTTCTAGATGTATTTGGCGAAGTTCTATAGGCTGAGCCATGTTTAACCCATGTCGCTTAGCATGAGATTGATACAGATTCTGCTTCACCTGTGGCTATGAAACCGTATAGATATGACAATATTAAGCAGGGAATCGTAGATTGTTAACAGATGATATAATAATTTCGATTCATTATTATTTGCTTCACAAGTAGTGTTGTGCTGGAAGAATAACGGGAAGTTGAGGTTTGCAATATGTTATCGTAAGTTAATTATAATTAAACAATGTACTTAATTCCCAGTTTCTGTTACAACGTGTACAAATTTTTTGTCCACTTTGGATTTTACCTCTGGTTATTTTGCTATTGTTATGAATCCGAAGTATATAACAAAAACTGCATTTATTGCAAATAAAGATTATTTTGCGTTTAAACGCATAAGTTTAGAGGTACTGGAAGAAGAACATTCTTTTGATTCAAGTAATAGGATTCAGCACTTTGGTAATTATCTTTCAATAAGTTACCTAAGTGTCTGAAACGATTTGTAAAAAACTAATTGCATACTAATTCTACAATTAAAATTTATGAAAACGGGAAGAATTTTATAGCGTAATAATCCTCAATAATCGAAAAGAACAACCTACCATTACGAGTAAAAAATATCTATTAAAAGAGAATCTTTCAAAGTTTCCCTGCGATGATAGATCAAAATTATAAATAGTTGTAATATTCAGTTAAAATAATATATCATTTACAAAAATAAGCTGAACCAATCCAACACATTCATTGAAAGTTTTTCTTGATAAGATTTAAACAATGAATTATAAGTACATTTTTTAATAAAAAATGAGTAATAAAATAATTTAAATTTATAAATAAAGAGGTTAGATTTTCAATGTTCTCTACTTCAGAACATAAAATAAATTTTAATTTTTAATATGCCAAAAGAATATATATATATAATTTTTTACTTTGAACAAATATTTAAATAAAATATAAATCATAATCTTAATTAAATATTCAAATCATACGCTTAATTTACCGTAATTCAAATAAATTTTATAATTACTTATTTAAACGGAGAAAGGCTAATGCACACGAAAATTCGGAGAAAGATTTGTTGATATTACACTGATTGTGATGGTTTTTATCTTTCATGCAAACGAAAGTATGGGAAAAATACATTAATTACTTTGGAATTATCAGAAAATAAAATATTTTATCTGCTATTTACATGATTTCTTCTCTAACACACTTTAAATGATTAAAAAAAAAAAAAAAAAAACAAAAAAAAAAAACAAAAAAAAAAAAAAAACATGTTAAATATTTAATTAATGCTAAATGGTTTTACACCAAAAAGATTGAATTCCGGTTCATTAATAACATCAAACTTTCTCAAATATTTTTTTCCTATATTAGAATTTCGTAGTCTTAGCATAGTATGTCTCAGAATCAGCAAGTTTGCAGTAAAATTTCGAAGAATTTTCTCAACTAAACAAAACATATGTATAAACAAAGTACATGATTACATTTCATGTTAGAAGGTGAATTTATATTTTAAAGTTGATAATATGGATAAAGATCAAAATATTATGAAAGCGTACAAATTTCTAGATACTTATAATCGCAATTCAGTTGAGATAGATATTAATATATATCATATCATACCATATATATTATAATACAAGAGGCCCTGAAATTGTTGTCTGTATGTTGCGGTTAATTTCAAAAATTAACAATGAACTTTTTTTCGGCTCGCACCATTGGATAGAGAAAATTACCACGATCATTATGATAGCATTGTTATTTTGGGAGAAAGATTACCCCTTTATATTTCCGAAAAACATTACCATTAGTTGAACAATTTAATGGGAAAGAAAACCCGCTTTAATGAAAGATAATATTATAAAAAAACATTTAACAACGCATTTCAAGGATTCTGTTCATTGTTAATACCGTCTGAAAAAAAAAAAAAAAAAAAAAAAAAAAAAAAAAAAAAAACAATCACCAAAATACGTAGGAAATTTTAAAACTGTTATTTGAAAGCTTGTCACCTTTTAACGAATTCCAATCCATGTAACTGAAATAGGCATTTTTAGCTACAATTTAGAAAAGGAAAATTTTGTCCATTTTCGGTATTCTTCGCTATATTTAGGGAGTCATGGAGGCGATGAATAATGAACAATGTGTATTTTAATGGGAAATTCTTGTAAAGAAAACGTTTTTAACCCTTTGAGCGTTTTGATGTCTTTAGTGCATTTACAGAAAAATGCTTATAAAAATAATGTTTATTTTTGTCTGAAACCGATTTAGGTTGTTTTAGGGAAATGGAAAAATACGGGCAAACCTGTCAGAGGGTTAATCCAGAGAACTGTTTCGTGTTTTGTTCCTGAAGTTCGGATGCTTCTTTTAATATCATTTATATATGATTCTTGCGTTATTATTTTAAGTAAAAGAAAATTGCCGTATTTATGCTTCGATACATTTAGGCACAATGACATGATTAAACATTTCCCGTCTTTTAAGAAACAATACGTTTCGGTGGTTTTATAAATTTGACTCTTTGTAATGTGATAAAAACTGAATTTTAATAATTATGAATTTCGAAAGCATTAGTAATTTTGTTCAAAATCACAGATGAAATGGTTGAGTTTCTTCGTTACTAAATAATAATTATTTTTTTATATTCATTCATATGTATATCTGCCTGCGAAGTGTAAATTAAAATTTTGATCAAAACGTTGAAACATCAACGCGTATGAGATTTAAAAGTATGCAAAAAATATACAAATAAAGTGTGCATATTTATATTTTTGCGTAGATATGTGAGATTTATTTTAAAAAATTATTTTTAAATGTCTACCAAAATAATAAACTTAATTATTAGCAAATGAATTTTAGTCACCTATTACTACTTGTAATAATAGAGATTGCAATTTCATGATTTAAAAATATGTATTAGCATTTGATATTTAATTAGTAACATCGCAGTAAACTACATTTTTATAAAATCTTCCTTATTTTAAAAGCAGAAAGAAAATAATAATTTTTCCATCACTGAATATTCCCTTAAATTATAAGTTTAGATTTTTTTATATAATATAGTAGAACTATTAGTTGGTAGTCTTTCCGGGATTATAATAAGAAAATTGCATGAATACATTCCTAAAGAAATAAGAGTCTCATTATTTAGTTTTCCTCTACTATTTCTTATTCTGACAATGGATATTCCATTGTTAGAACAAAAAAAAATTGTATATATATATGAAATGAAATAATGCTGGCATATTGTCAAACGAGCAAGACATGTTCATCAGAGAAGTTCCAAGTATTATTAAAATATATATTTGTTTGTGTATACCAGAATTTATTTTTGTTATAGCACATAATTATGCTAATAATTACCGCATTAGATGGTAATGCTCTGTATACATTAATATTCACATTCTTCAAAACTATTATGGATGTAACAAATGTTTATTAATATAGACTAACTTTTTATCGGTAATTAAAGGTATTTATTAATATTGTGTATTGTAATATTTTATTTTTTAAATATTTGTTATATTAGTGTAATAATTACCGTTTTTAAGAAAAATAATTGTACTCAATTACTGATAGGGTAATACATATATTTTTTTTAAGTACGGATGTTGAGAAATGCACATCTGCAGATAATTCCAGGCCAAATGAATAGTAACTTGCGCTGGTCTTCAAATGATAGTCAGTATTACATTTAACAGGTCTGAAATTCTCTCATTTTTTGCAGAGCTATCAAATATGATACTAGCTATCTTCTGGCTAGTATCGTGGATCATGTAACTAGCCTATAATGATAGCTGTTGTCATATGTGACAGCTCTGCAAGCTTTGCATTTCTTTTAATATTTATTTTCTGTCTTGACAGATACGCAAACCATACATATTCATGAAAAAAAATCATCACTCTCTTCTTATTGTCTCGCAAACCATCATATAAAATTATCACTGGTACTGATCGATAGATGATAACGTCACCTAAATAATGCTATACTAAGTTTAGCTTGGGAAATCATTTATGTATAGAAATCATTGTAACATTCTTACCTAACACCTAACCTTAAAAATGAACATTATATTTTCAATTAACGGAAATTTACCCTTTGAATATCATACGGATACACATTCGATCAAGTGTAGCTTATAAATTATGTAACTTTAAAACCTGGAACTCCTAATGTTCCATTTAATTGATCCAATACATAGTGCAATACTAAAATAACTCAAAAATAATCCGACTGAATAATCTGAAATTTTGAATTTTAGCTTATTTCAGATGCTTCAAAAAATTGATTTCATTAAATCATTGGTTACAATTCATATTTTTCTTGAAAATACATCAAAAAATTATTTTGAAATTACTTTTCAAAACCATTTTATTTTGTAACGTACAAATTTTTAAATAGAAATCAATTTCTAGAATTTTTCACCGTCTCGTCTGTTCAAATATGGGAATAAAAAGTTACAGTTTATTCCGCTTAGTAGTTTTTAAGTTGTGGTTCAAAAATTACCTCGTTGTAATCATTTTGCGCCGTTTAAATGGGTTTAACGTTTAGGAGTTCCAAATTTCGACCAAAAATACTTACCCAAGTGACTTTCCATTTGGTGGCTCGAAAAACAAATTGCTGAAAAATCCAGATCTATCAAATTTAGGTGTTATCATTGAAAATGTGCAAGTTTTAAAATGTCCCTATAAACAAAAATTGAGTATGCTGCTGCTACTGCTGCAGCATACTCATGTACACTGCTCAAAGTACACTGCTCAAAATAATTAGGGGAGTGCAAGGATTTAACAAAATTGCGCAAATATTTACACCGATAAGCAATGTAAAATAAAACATCTGTAATTTAAACAGTAGTAGCAAACAGATAAAAAAAATCTACATGCAAATTAAAATTTAATGACGTCGAAAAGTAGAGAAAGGAGATAAGTGTAGAAATCGGGATATTGCAGAAACGTCTGTTTCACTGTCTCATTTGTAAAATTGAATTGTCCAGCTTCTGTTTTGAAAAAAGGCGACTTGCAACTGTCACAACAATATGATTTACTGGAATCTATGGCTTGGCGTATTACCGGAACAGTTGAATCTGGGGAAGCTCAACGAAGTGTAGCGGATGCTGTTGGGGTCGCAAGAAGTGTCAATGCAAGGGTGTGGAATCGATTCCAAGTCACATAGATAGGTAGACTTCGACAATGGCAAGGTCTGCCTTGTGCTACCACAGAAAGTGATGACCAATCTATCCTGTTAAGAGCTCGTCGAGACGGAACGGTCAATGCTACTCTGCTGCAAACACAGTTGTTCTTGGCCACACGACGAAAGTTGTCCAGCCAAACAGTCCAAAATAGGATTCATCAGGGTGGTATCTATCCACGTAAGCCAATGATCTGTATTCCGTTGATCTCAAGCAACTGTGTGGACCCAAGAAGGTGGGCAACTGTACATCGAGTTTGGAGGCAACGTTATTGGAGCCAAATTCTGTTTACAGACGAGTCCCGATTTTGTATGGATCTGACATCTAATGTGTTTTGGCATGCAGAGAAAGAGGCACTCAAAACAATCCCACATTCGTTCGTGAAAGTTCACATTACAGACGAGGTGGGTTGATGATATGGGCTGGAATCAGCATGGGTGGGCGTATGGTCCTGCATATCATTCGGAATGGCACTTTGACGGTCCGAATTTATACAGATGAGATACTGCGACCGTATGTCATATTTTATTTTGCAGCAATTAGTGATTTCTTTTTTTTTCATGCATAATAATGCCAGATCTCATAAAGATCGTCTTGTGGAAAGCATGCTTGAAGCTAAAACAATATAGCGTAAGGAATGACCAGCATGCTCTCCTGACCTAAATTCGATCGAGTATGTTTGAGACATACTCAGACAGCGCATTGCTGTGAGACCAAGGCTTCCTTTTACTGCCCGGAACTTGGAGATTGCAATTCTTGAGCAGTGGAACAGTATTCCCCAATGTCTTGTCGATAAACTCATCACATCAATGGAAAACAGGTGTGCAGCAGTCTTTACTGTTTGAGGAGACCACATGTCATATTAAAAATGTTTCATCATTTCTAAACAATACATTTTTTATCATTTACATGAAACCAAATTGTTACCCTAAACCACATTTTCATGTTCTTTCCACCTTTTCAAAGAATAAAATCTCCCTTACAAACTTTTTTGCGTCTTTTATTCTGTATTGCGAATTCATACACGTTTACTATTTTATGCCCATACATGACTGTCTTGTACTGTTCTCTTCACTTTTTTGCTTGCTCCTCTAATTGTTTTGAGCAGTGTATTTAGTAGTCATTAGTACTAATCGATTGGTACCAGTTCAATTTTTATGCCATGATATCCTGCATATTTAATGCAAAAACAGTATTCGTTCATGAAAATAATGCATAAAAGTATTAATATATTTGAAATAATTTTTGTTTTTAAAATATTTTATATATTTCTCCCGAAAACTTTTTTTCTAAATCAAGGAATATAACGATATGTGTCTGACTATAAATGCTTTATACTCACATGATTTGTAAGACGTAGATACCAAGATTGCTTTATTAATTTTTAAAAAAAAGAATGATTTAAAATTAATATATATTAAAATATACTATTTAAAAAATGTTTTCCTTTGTATGTTGATTAATACAAAGAACATTACAGTCTACAAATAATGAATAAACAAATTTAGTAATATCAGTATTTATTCTGACACTTGATACATAAACTGCAGTATGAAACAAATACATTATTAAAACGCTATAAATCACACAAACTTGATAAAATAACAAATACAGTTAATTTAGTAATAAACGACTATTACATCACATAAATGCTTCAGTTTGAGTGTGGGATGGGTATTAGTGTTTAGAAGTAATGTGTATTTCTATGTAGTTAATTTTACATTTATTTAGCATAATACAATTTTTGTCATATTGTGTGCACATTAGCACAAATAACGTTACAGTCTACAATTAATTCACAAATGAAATGTAGTAATAACAGTATCTATTCCGTAACCTAATAAATAAACTACAGTGTGAAACAAATACATTATTAAAACTTTATAAATCACACAAACTAGGTAAAATACACACAGTTAATTTAGTAAAAAACGACTTTTAAATCACCTAAATGTTTCATTTTGAGTGTTAGATGTATATTAGCATTTAAATGTAATTTGTATTTCCATGCAGTTAATAATACAATTTTTTAACATACTACAGTTTCGTGATACCACTTTTGTCATATTGTATGAAGAACAACGCAAATAACATTACAGTCTACAATTATTTCACAAATGAAATATAGTAATACCAGTATCTATTCCGTAAATCGATAAAAGAACTACACTGTTAAACAAATGCATTATTCGATCGCTATAAATCGCACAAACTAAATAAAATAACAAACACTGTTAATTTGTTAATAAATGACTACTTAATCACATAAATGTTTCATTTCGAGTATGACGTGCATTAGTGTTTAGTACTAATGTGTATTTGTAGATAATATCATTTTTTCATACGGGGTATTAAAAATTTTTGCAGGTTTTATGTAATAGTTTCACCTGCTTTAAAATGAGTAATAGGGCAATACCGTAATGGATGATAGAGTTTTAACATTTAACTTTTAAGTGAAGAACACTTGCATGTTGACTACGTAGTCACGACGGTCAGAGCTATCGATTTTCAGACATTACATTTAAACAGTTTTGGCCTCAAGAGGCAATTCTCTCATCATACCAGCTTCATTCTTCAGCTTAATCCCTAATAGCAATTGTAAACTAAGGAATAATATTTTTAAAGTGATCACACTTGTTGAAGTCTCTTCTTTACCTAAAGACACTGTTACACAGTGACTAGAAATTATGGAACTATACTTTCACAGCATGCAAAATCACTACAATTTGCCATTCTATCATTTTGGTGCTCTATGTATAAAAACTGGTTGATGCAATACTTCGTAATTGTTGATTATTTATTGGTGACGTGAGATGGTGCAATACGTTGCTTTGATGCAACTAAATTAACTTTAGGGAATAAACAATAGTGCGTTAACATTGGTACATGTGTATTTTTTTTAGGTGATGCATTTTTTATGCGCCACTATATATATATATATATGCAATTATAGTAAATTTATGAGAAAGTAAAAAAAAAAAAAAAAGAACTTTCCAGAAAACAGAACATTTTATAAAACAAAGATTTTAACATATTTTGTTTGTTTTTTTCTTCAAAATTTTAATACATGCGGCTATGGATACAATCCTCAAATTTATATTTATAAATATAGTAATCGTTATTCAGCATTATTTATCAACTCAATACCGACATTTCAATCAAAGTTCTATAGAGTAAAAATTACAACAAATAAAACGTTTTACAAAATGCATAAAAAATTGCAATTAAAATTATTTCCTTGTTAACAATGGGATATACATATAAGAATTCTTTATTCATTAGAAAATGGAATTTCTTTCCAGGAGGATTTTTTAATATATACCGGGTGTGCCAGAAGTAATGGGACAAACTTTAAGGGGAGGAAGGGGACATCACAAGGATTCAGATTTGCATAGCAACCCAGGGTCGGAAACGCTTTCCTGTCGCGGTAGTGACGACACAAAACACAAGAAAGAAAGGACATGAACAGGGAGAGAAAACATGTTTATTATTCTTAGTACTGCAAAAATGCCGGGACAATGCTGGAAAGTGTTGAGGAACTTGTTGCACGCATCGTGGCAGCTGCTGGGGAAGTCCGGGACACTCGCAGTATTTTCCAGAATATTAGATCTTCCATACGCAGGAGATGCGCTTCCATGCATCACGGCCCGGGGTCGTAATTTCGAACACCTACTTTGATGACGATCGTTGTCCCTTTAATGTTCTTTCTTCTTAGTTTTTTGGATGTACTAAGGATAATAAACATGTTTTCTACTTTTATTCGTATCCTGTCTTTCTTGTGTTTTCTGTCGTCACTACCCCGCCAGGAAAGCGTTTCCGGCCCTGGGTTGCTATGCAAATCTGAATCCTTGTGATGTCCCCTACCTCCCCTTAAAGTTTGTCCCATTACTTCTGGGACACCCTGTATATAAAACGAAAATGAAAATTTCTTTCTGGCTGTTTTTATCTTCAGTTTTACTGAACGGATTTCAATCGGATTTGCACCATTAGTTAGCTAATTTTTCAAGATGACTTTATTATACTGCATATTGTTCTACATTGCTTAGTTCTATAATCAGCTGAGCCCCATTATGAAAGATTCTCTCGATGACATATATGGAATTGCAAAAGATGACCGAAACAGTGAAAATGTTAACAAGTTGAAGAAACCAAGTATAAAAGCATAATATGTAAAACAGCAATTACACTTTTTGAAGTTAAAATTCCTAACACAAGAAATGAATGAATGTTCAAGAAAACAAATATTGTAATTTTCTCATTTAAGTGAAAATATGGTATGGTAGCAGATATGAATAATTATCATTCAGAAAGCTATTTATATATAGCGTAAGACAAGTTGTGATACAAAATGTAGAAACAAGATTATAATGAAAATTACGCTCTCCAGTTAATGCTGGTAGTGAGTCAGCTTCCGAAATCCCTCACTAATGTTAAGTCTATTCGGAGCCTTTGATGTATTCTTATATTTAAACTATCTCTCCGGGAAATTAATATTTATAAAAAAAAAAAAAAAAAAACATCACTCAATCCCCGTATTAATAATATATCATGATACTATTGAGTTATTGATTAAAAAAAAACAAAGTAAATTATAATACAAATAAGTTTAGAAATTGAATAAAATATGTACTGTAAGGAAATCAAAGTGCATTTTTCATAAATTTACCTTCCATTACTCTACTTGTATTTTTAATGTAAAATGTCAAAATACTTATTTTAAAAGGATGTTTAAACACATTTCTATAGCGAAAATATATTAGAATAAGTATCAGAGAAAAATATAAGACTAATTTTACCATTCTTAAAATAAAAAATATTCGAAATAAAAGATCGGGATTACCGTATTATAAAAATAATATTTCTACATAAAGTAACATTTACTGACAGAAACTTCCAACAAATGTCTCCAATTTCTTTAAATCAGACATCCGTGATTAAATCAGTAAAACATGCACGAACAATTTTACTTTTTGAAAATACAACTAAAGTTAAAATTCAGGGAGTTAATTCGTAAAGAACTTACAAAATTACATAACGAGATAACAAAAAGCGACACTGTGCCATTACGCAAACATCGTTAGGGTGTAACAGAATGTGCTATTTTTCAAATTTTTCTACCTCATTTACATTCATTGATTTCAGTTATTGGTTTAAAGCAGAACACCTTAACTTCATTTGTTTTAGAAAGTCAATAATATGGCTGTATTATCAAAGATAGAAAACTGGTGATGTTATATGTAATGAATACATTCGAAGAACATTTGTAAAATTGATATCTTAATTCTAAATTGCATTTCCGATACTTTATTTTAAAATATGTCCTAAATGAGTATGTAAAAGAAATGGATTTACGTTTATTAACACTTTTTTTACACAAATGTTTAGAAGCATTTTTGTACAACAACACAATATTTAAAAGGTGGGAGATCACATTACAGCCCTTTAAAAAGTAAAAATAAAAATTTTGTCTATTATTAAAGAATAGCACGTTACCTAACTTTAAAAAATCTATGACGATAGACCAATTAGAATCGGTTTTATGATTAAATATGTGGACTGCTATCCAAATAAAGTAATTCAAGTCATTTTTTTTTTCAAAATAGATGTTTTTCACATTTCGCGCAAAAAAAAAAAAAAAAAAAAAGTAATATAGGATCTTAATATTTTGTATTATATTGTACTTTATATAGTTTTATAATTTCTATCTATTATTAAGTAAGTACCTGTAATATATTAATTTTTTTAAATCTTTTTTGGACATTTTATCAAAACTATCGTATTTTATTGTTTAATTGCCTGAAAAAAATATTTTCATCTGTAAACTTGATTATTATTTTAGTTTGGAATTAAAACATAATATTTTAAGAATATATTTGTGTAATTTTAAGTAGATATCTAGAATATATGTTTTAAAATCCTGCCCTCAAAAGATGTATGCCAAATCACCTTTTTGATATTTCTTAATTAGTATTTCTTAATTAAAATAAATTCTAATTATTTTTATGAGAACTATTTAAAGGAATATGTAAACTAAAAATTTGCACAATTTACTCAAAAATTGTTTCATTTGAAGAAAATTTAAAGCTGTTTTTTAATATTGTGTTAAAATATAGCAATATCGAGGTGTTGAACGTGATCTCTCCCCTAAGCATTAGACTGTATGAACTTAAGTATTAAAAGAACTTCTTAAAACACAATGAATTTTTTATGGTGTTTTAAGAAGTTCTTTTAATACTTATTGATTCACACCAGTTCCAAGTTATTTGCTTTGTATGAACTTACACAAAATAAAACACACTTAGTTTAATTTATATGTTCATGAAGCCTGTTATGAATTAGACCGTGTTAACCACGTGACTAGGTGGGGTATGTCATGATGTCCATTATACAGATGAAAATTATCGAACTTATCATTCTAGATCAAGGAAAACCCTGAAACGGTTCTTCAAATGCACATTTGCACAAGATCGTCCGTTTGTGGACAGCCTGTTAACCACTCGGCTGAGATCCTTCCTTCTTTAAATGTATAAACATTCTTAATATAATTTACATAATTCATTCTTCTATTTAGAAAAATTTGCTTATATGTATCATAAATCTTATTTACATTTCACTCGTAAATCATTGAGAAATACTAGCTTTAGGAATTGTTTTATCGGACATATACAGGGGTTTCCACAATGAATGGTTCGCATAGGTCTAGTAAAACAGTTGTGGGCTTTGCTATCTGTAATCACCATTTAGCGCTCAATTCAGGAATTAGAGATTGTATTTAACACTTTGAGGTTTGTGCTAGTTAAATCACATATCTCCCTCTGGACTGAGTGTATTTGATACTTAAATATGGTATTTGGTCATAATGGGTCAAGATATGTAAAGATGATAAGTAATGTAAGATATGTATTTTAATATTTTTTTATTATAACCTTCAAACTGTTCTTATTCACAATCTAATAAATATTTAAATGTACTAAAAATCAATATTTAATGAAAAATTATTCGGAAAAGCATGTTTTATATATATTTTAAAAGTTTTGCATGAGAAAACATAATTTATTTTTACATAAATTTTTCAATAGACTTGAATAAAAACTTACCCAAGTGTTGTACAAGTTTTTGAAAATAGGTTTTATTTGTATATAAAAATTAGTCAGTAAAATTTGCTTTGGTTCACAATAAGTTCGAATTAAGTTCTGATTCTAGGTATTTTCATATACTTACTTCTGTTAGTGCTGCCAACTACATATTTTTTTCAAAATAAAAGTTTCATAGAAAATATCTCAAAAAACAGTGAACGTCTATAATAGGTACTTTTATAGCTCAGAGAGTTAAACGTTGACGCCGAGAGACTCTCGGGCTTTGTTCGCTTCACTGAAAACCGCAACTCGAGTGACACCCGGGCATAGAACTCAAAGTGTTAACAAATATAGAGAATGTTATGTAGTAGCTGCTAAGCATCTTCGATTTAATTAAAAAATATATATAATTCAAGCTAATATGGTACGTAATAAACTGAACAAATAAAAAAATTCAAAACTAAAGTGATTTAGTTTGTTTGAGAAAACAAATAATTGTAGATGATATATTTTAATTGCAATATAACCGCTGTATTTGCCAATTGAATCCTCTGAGTTCTAACAAAAAACATTACTTCGACAAACGAAAGTTAAAGATGATTTTGTTTACTTTGTTTGTACTATCTGACAGTTTTTTGCTTTAAAAACAGTTTTTTGAGTGCAACCGCGTTCTGATTTGATCCAATTTGAGAAAAATCCCCTTTTTCAGACACCAAACTTCTCGCAAAAGTATCATATATTTTGGTCTGTAATGGCAAATATTTTTGTATCCATGTAAATGATATATTTTCCTTAAATCAATGATTCTCCGATTGGATGGATTTTCGTATTCTAATTTTAGTCACAACTCTTATAATTCCAGAGAAGAAAATCTCTAATTCAAGGAGTTTCAGCTAGTATGGGCTAGTAACCAGTTCACTATAACAAGGCACCGAATTCATGGCTTTATCTAGCTCGATTCAACAGTCATTAAAAGCAACATGCACATAAAAAGCCAACCTTTGTGTGCTTTAAAAAATCACGACTTGAGTCTAAAATTTATTTAATTGCAATTTAGGTAATTAATTATATTTCATTGCGTTGATTTAAAGTCTTTTTTAAACTTTCCAAAATAGTTGAAAAGTATTTATGAATTCGTTGTGTCTGTCCGTGCTCTAGCTCTCGTAAATGTATTTGGATTGTCAAGTAAATCTTGTATGCTAATTATGTTTATTATGGAATATTCAATATTGTAAATAAAGTGTAAAGATATAATTTATAGTTTGTTTACAGGGCTAAACAAAAGAATCTCGTTACATTATGATATGTGGTGTAAAATCGTTTCCGATACATTTTGCTGATATTACGATATTTCAAACATAATGAAATGTATATTAATCACAGAGGTGATTAAAATATGGTTTTTGAAAAGTATAGAATATTTAGCATTTATAGTCCGTTTACTAAGGCACAAAACTAATATTGTTTACAAAACGAAGTATGATCGATTTTTCTTACCACTGAAATTTTATATTAAATACTGTTTTATCTTCGAAATCTCACGAATAAAGAAGACAAAAATATCTGTATAATTTTAGTGGTAACAAAAAAGCGTAAAATCTGGCAGGTATGAATATTTATTATAATATTATGATAGTGTTAGAAAGTATTCATAATTTATACCTGATGCATGGTACTGAGTTTTATGTGCATCTTCAATGCTTTAAAATTCAATCTTATACGAATGATGCTGATAAAAATTCAAGTATTTTTATTTACAGATGCAACAAATAGTTTCGTTATCATGCCTTGAACTTTTAAATAACAACAGATTGTTTGATTGAATAATTCAAGTGAGAGCGTATGTATGCATTCGAAATAATAACTTATTTATTCCATGTTCGGTATAAAATAAACTAAATTAGACGATTGAATAATCTTCCATGCATTGATCGTTACAAAATCTAATTAAAAAAAAAAAAAAAATGTGCTCCGTTTAAATGATATCTCTTCGATTTCTGATGTGAAATACTTATTTGTCATCATTCAGTTTAAATAGCAACTCGTTGAACCGTATTCAATTTAAAGTTACTTTCCTAGTTTCATGTTTATTCAAAACAAATAAAAACGGAGATGGGCGAACTTAATCAAATACGATTAGAAACTGGTTTTTATATCCATATTTAGAAATTCGTCAAAATTTCCACAAATTAAATTATTTTTAATCGAATAACCTCTGGTACTGCGTTGATGCAACGGTAAAAATAAATGCGTATGCTTAAATTACCTACCAAGCTACCAAAAGTTTTGTAATAAAAAAATTGCGTTATTTAATAACACGCACTTTAGCCATTAAATAAAGCAAATATTATCTTTCCAAATTTGTAGTTTCAAACGTAATTCAGCAAAACAGTTGATGATTCTAATCTTATAGTTTCAACGGTTAATGTCAACTCACTGATTCGTGTTTAATTTAACGTTACGTTTCGATTTTCATGTTTATTCAGAACAAAACAAGATTGAGATGTGCGAAATTGAGCAAAGAAACTGGTTTTAACATTCATATTTAAAAAATTTAATTTTTCTCTTATTTTTTTAATTACATTCATTTTACATAGCAACTCACTGATCCGTGTCTATATAAAGATTTATCCGAATTTCATGTTTATTCACAACAAAACAAAATAGAGATAAGCGAAATTAAGCAAATCAGGTTAGAAACTCGTTTTAACTTTCATATTTACAATATGGTCAAAATTTACATAAATAACATACATTTTAATTAACAACTCACTGATTCGTGTTTAATTTAAAGTTACTTTTTGAGTTTCATATTTATTCAAAACAAAACAAGTCAGAGATAAGCGAAACGAAGCAAATAAACTGGTTTTAACATTCATATTTAAAAAGGCTCAATATTTCTTTAAATTACATTCATTTTACATAGCAACTCTGTGTTCAATATATTCTTTCGGAGTTTCATGTTTTTTCAGAACCAAAAAAAAAAAAAAAGCTAGATAAGCGAAATTAAGCAAATCAGATTAGAAACTAGTTTTAACTTTCATATTTACGAAATGCTCAAAAGTTTCATAAGTTACATACATTTTAATTATCAACTCAATGATTCGTGTTTAATTTAAAGTTACTTTTTGAGTTTCATGTTTATTCAGAGTTAAAAAAAATAGGGATGAGCGAAATTGAGCAAAATCAGATTAGAAACTGGTTTTGACATTCATATTAAAAAACCCGAGCAAACTTTTCCGTGCATTACATACATTTTACTTAGCACGTCACTGATCTATGTTCAATTTAATGATTCTTTTCTGGTTTCATGTTTATTCAGAACCAAATTAAATGCAGATAAGCGTAATTGAGTAAATAAGTTTAGAAACTGTTTTTAACATCCATATTTAAAAAAAGTCCTACATTTCCGTAAATTACATTTGTAGCTAATAGTATAAGTTTATCTATAGGATAAAATAGACCATATATCGATAACTTAGAAAATATTAAATTCATTTAATAGATATTATTTCGTGATATTTTGTAAATTAAATATGGTATCTTGTTTGTTTGACTTTTTTTACATAGCATACAACGTTTTCTTTAGAACACATAATCTTTCTCAAAAATTAACGAAATGTAAAGATATGACAAAATAAAATAGCCTATAGGGGACAGTGGCCTTTCCAATTTATGAAATCTGACTAAAAAACCTATTCTTTAAACCTGGAGAATTGTGGTAATAGATGGGCTAATTTATCCAACCCAAACAGATTTTTCAATTCTAACGAGTCTTTGCAGAGATATGAACTTTTATAAATTTTATAATATACTTATAACTACTTAAAAGGTCACAAAAACATATAAAAATATTATTTAATGCAACCCGAGATCTTTCGAACCCACACGCGTTCATTTTCAAAGGGAAAAAAGGTGATTGACTGAATAGAAATACATTTTAATTATACATTATAATTTTATTATTTTGATTTTTTAAATATAAAATGTATTTCTATTCAGTCAATCATCTTTTTTCCCTTTGAAAATGAACACGTGTGGGTTTGAAAGATCTCGGGTTGCATTAAATAATATTTTTATATGTTTTTGTCACCTTTTAAGTTGTTATAAGTATATTATAAAATTTATTAATAACAAGATGAAAATTCCCTTCACGACACTAGTGTTTAAAATAGTGTTTTGACTCTAATGAACTTTTATGTTTGTAAAAAAAATTATATATTCAAGCAATTTTGTTTTACTTAATGCTGAATTCTCAAATTTGAAAATTTCGCACATTTCTAACTTTTGAAGCGTTCCTTGTGCATTCCTAATTGTCAGATTCTTTAGAAATTTATACTGTATATCCTCTATACAATACTCAATAAATGTCAGCATGAAAAATTGCATCTCTGGGTTGTCTTACTGGTAAAATGTGCATGCATTTGAAAATATATAGATACTTTTTTAGAAACAACAAATCATAATTATAAAAATATTTTATTTCTGATTATACATTCAAAAATTTTTGAAATTCATGCCAAATTCGAATGTAATACTTAATAAGTACCGTAATTTCCGGCGGATCAAACAATTCTGTTTCGACCCAGAAATTTTATTTAGTTATTGAAGACAAATATTTACCACGATTTAAGAAGTTGCATTTTGTTTAAAAAATTTTCGAGTTCGAAAAATGATTGTTTGATCCGCGGATTATACGCCGGAAATTACGGTATATCATAAATAAATATAGTCATATTTTATGCAAAAAAAATTCAAACGAGACATTTCAAGATATGACAATTATTCTTTATTTTAAAAATTTAAATAGTGAAAAATTTAAAAACTTTTTATTTTTTAACGCCAAATTTTGAATATTTCTATTTTAGCTTGCCATTAACAAGTCTTCCTATTTTCAAATGAATCCATAGAAAATACAAGAATTTTATTTTTAATGATAACTGTACCCTTAATATACATTAGAAAAATATCAGAAATATTCTAAATTTTGTCTGTATCTTTAACCTATTATTTATTACTTACAAAATGTAGAAGTTATAATTTTTTTTAATACACAGTGCTTTATGATAAAAAGAAAGTGTTTTAATAAAGTAAATACTTATAATGATTCAAAACTTTTACCATTAAAATCTGCAGCGTAAAATAGAATAAAGGTTTTGATACGTCTATTTTATAATAATAAGACGTTAACTCAAACTATTGTGTGTTACAATGTGTGTACAAACAATAGATTGTGAAAACTTTGTTTTAGATACGTACTTTTAGCAATGTCTCTTATTTATTCAACCCAAGGTGATAAAATACAATAAACGTTATTTTCTCTTTATTGTTGTATAACATTTGAAATTTAGTGCCTGATATCAATTACTCTTTATTAATGTGTGTAAATTCCTCTATGTCATGAGTCATAAATCTAGTATACCTAGATATGTGTAATAATTTGTAAAGGCAAATAAATAAACTTAATTGTTAGGTAATTCAATATATCTATTTATAACCTTATTTGATAAAAAATAACATAATTAAGTTTTTTTAGATTTTAGGTACAAATATTTCAATGTTTCATCAAAGTTTAGGAATGTGAATGTATTTTATATACGTGTTCTTAAAAAAAAAAAAAATATATATATGTGTATTTTAATTTTTGTAGTCTCGTATTATATTGTTTGTCGCTTATTACCTCACCATTCCCAATTTGAAAAAAAAAAAAAAAAAAAAAAAAAAACATTTACAGCTTAAATTATATGACATTTTATTATAATAATAAATTACAGAAAATTATTTGATACTTTTGAAAAATTTCGCGTAAATTATTTAATATTGTAAGATTTAAAATATCTACATCTGTTAATTTCTTAGAGGTTTTTTCTGGCTTGTTTGTCATTCAAAATGTAATAAAACGGTTCTCACGGTGTCTCTTTACATTTTCAATCACAACTTCAATTATTAAAATCGCAAATGAACAAATTAATGTATGGAAAGTCGTGTAATATTAGTAGAATATAATAAAGTTTTTTTTTTTTTGCATCAATTAATAAATCTCTATACTTGTACCAGTGCATTTACGAAACACGCCATGTCGAGGCTATTTTCGTTTCCTATGATACTCTGTTTAGTCTACTCTTCTCCTTATCCGATACAGAGCCGAATTGAATTAATTTTTTGTGCTATTCATGAATTGATGAACTTGGGTACAGAAATTCTTGAAACCGTGTTAGTACTGAAAAAAAGATCCTTCAATATATACGATATATGCGATTGCTTTCAAACTTAAATACACACTAGATTGGAGCATTTTTTACATTGTTAACGGTCAGTACAGGTGACCACTGACTAAATGGATGACGTCAACCACCGTCAACCGCAATAACAGGCTCTAATTGCTGTCGAAAACAACTGCAGGCAACAATCACATATGTGTTGGATACATTTGCCATTGAAAACAAACCCGCAACAGTGCTGTGCGGATGCTTTTGTAGTCCCTCTTAAAAACTCTGCATACGTAATAGGCCACCGAGTTAATACCTGGTAAGCTGGGGGCAGCAACTTGAGGATGACATAATCATGAAAATTTTGGGCTATATATTATTGGGTTTTATCCGATGAATGGGATGGTGCAGACTCTTGTTGAAAAACGTAAGTGTAATAAAAGGAATCCAAAGCTTTAACACCTCGGTAAAAACAACTGCATTGACTCTGGTACCTTGAAGAAACACATGTGGAGGCATCAGGCCGTATTCGCTGCTCACGACCCCCAGAACCATCAGTGAGGTTGGAATTTTTCTGGTCTTGACTGTCGGAGCAACCTCTTCGGGGATTTTATACAGCCGCCGATCTTTTTGTGGTTCACTTCCTGGACCTGGACAATTTTTTTCCCATCTGAAAAAACAACAGCTGTCCTGGCTACTCTTCCTTTTTCGCACCAATCTTTACAATTGTTGGTAATTTTAATTAATTTATTAGAATTGTTATCTTAACAAGATAGCAAATTTTTTACAATATTTTAGAAGTCCTACATTGGTTATTAGTTTCCACATATATTTAATGTCTATTAATTTTATATAAAAACTTTATTGTGACGATTGAATAAATACAATGTATTTTATATTGTCGATTACAAGTAATAATATCAATAACAATAATAATAATAATAATTATTATTATTATTATTATTATAGATCAGTTTTTTACAGTAACCCCTTTTCTTTACATTATTTTTGTTTTTGTTACTTTTTAAAAATAAAGACTTTTTATTAACCCATTTGTGCCTGGCATCCTAATTTTTGGACGCTTTCTTAAAAAAATTCCCATTACAAATGGAATAATGATATCCTTTCAAAACTTTGTAAAATATGTCCCTAGTATTTGTTTTTAATATTTATCCATAAATGACAGCGCATTTTTAAGAATAAAAAGGTGAAATAAATGTTTGTTGTAGCGAAAAGTTGGATTTTCTTGAAATAAAGTGGCGTGTAAGAAAAAGTAAGATATTTCTTTTATTTTTTAATCAATCATTTTATAAGTGGTATTATTTATAAGACGAAACATTATTTTAGAATACGTATTTTTTGCATTATTCAGATTTCTATTTTTTTGTTCGAATTTGAACCTTTATATATCATCCCAATTTTGGGACGCTAGGCACGAATGGGTGGGGGTTTTCTCCGTTACTGTCTATGCATTAAATGTATGTTTTATGCCATTCATTTTGTTACAAATTGGTTACATACTATTTAGATTATTATTTGGCTATAAAATTATTATTCGGATTATTATTTGGCTATTCTTTGTTATTACTATGGGGGGGGGGGGGTTAGTGGTTGGGCTCGGTCAAGAACAAGACACCCACCCCTCCCACACCCTTAGCTATTGGCTGGTAAAAATTTATAGCATACCGTTATGTTTTGTACTAGTTTAGTATTTGACATCCTGAGGTTACTAAAATATATACAGCAGAACCTCGATTATTCGACATAATTGGAACCGAACCGACAGCAGATAATCGAAATTTCCGGATTATTGAGAATTTATCAATAATCATCTAGTTTAATATGTAACATCGTCATCGAACTGCTATTAGGACTATTTAAACTGCTTAATAAATATCTAAATTTAAATTATGCAGGAAAATAATTTTATCTGTTTAGAACAGGGACGTGTACAGAGGGGGGAGGGGCAAGAGTACAATTATACCGGGATCGAATCTTGCGGGAGCTCATGCTAATTTCAATGGAATTCGAAGAAAGGGGAACCAAAATGCTTATATCTACTCGTGGTTTGGAATGGAACACTTGCATACACAATGAATGTGAAAGTAAAAAAAGAAAAAATACGTTGGAAAAAAATTCACGATATCGACATTGGTTTACAGAGAGTTCCGGTTACACGAGAGTCGGATAATCGAAGTTCTACTGTGCCATATATACTCGTGTGTAAAACGAAGAATTTTTGACAATTTTCTGCAAGTAAATTGGGGGGGGGGCGGGAGGTAGACTTATACGCGAGTCAATTACAAAAGCCGAAAAGAAGAAGAAGAAGAAAAAAAAAAAAAACTTCGAATACTGCAAAAGTCTGCTTTTTTATGTGTTACAAATAATAAAATAATATATAAAATATACAAATAGTAATAATTTATTATTAAAAAATTTCAATTATTTGTTTCTATTTACTTACTAATTTTTCGCATTAGTAAGTGAACTCTTTGGTTTAATTTTGTGCGAAATTGAAGTAAAACGTTAGGGGGTCGACATACGCGAGTTTTTGATTTTTTGCAGAATGTGCGTTCAAAAGTTAATGGGTCGGCAGATATGCAAATATATACGGTATATATACTCCATTTGTAGTTATTGATTATTATAAATTGTTACTATATAAATTTTTACTATGCCAATAGCTAATGGTGAGGAGGAAGGGGTCATGTTCTTGAGCCGACCCCAGCCCTCCCCCCCCCCCACCCCCCCCCACCCCCTTATAGTGATATTAAAGAAATTTTTATAGTCAAATAATAACCCGAATGATATATAATCTTTTTGAAACATATTAAATGGCATAAAACATAGATATAATACTTAGACAGTAACGGAGAAAACCCCTACCCTTTCGTGCCTAGCGTCCCAAAATTGGGACGTTTATATTTTTATAAGTTAAATTAAAAAAAATTCAAACAGAATTTTTTAAATTATTTTTTACGTTCATTTTACACCATTTACTATAATTAAGCCCAATATTGAGTTGAAAAAAAATTCAGGCACAAATGGGTTAAATGAGATCAAACAAAACTAAAGAGTATTTCATATTGTTACATGGTACATTTCCATAAAATTCCTTAATTAAAGAGACCTCAATTAAGAGAAAAAAAATAAATAAAATATTAAACTAGTTATATACAATTTAAACGCATTCCTTTTATTTCCTAAACGAATTCTTTAAAACTGATTGTCCACTTTGTATTAAAATCTTCCCATATTTCTTGGAAAATCAAAAAAGAAGGTTATTTCCTTAAAACATTCTAAGTCCTTCAATTTACAATGACTCAAAAACCTCTGCTAAAAGATTAGAAAAGAATTTGTTCTTTAAATTTTCCTTGTAATATGGCTTACTGGTTTTCACTAAATTGAAATTCTTCAAGAAGAAAACTTCATAAATATATTTTTGTGTAATGTTATTTATACTGTAATCTTTCAAGTTTCCCTGAAAGTGCCGTTAAATTTGATTGAATATGCTGCATGTTTTAAATAAACAACATGTAAAAATTTCTTGAATGAAAAGAAGCACTTCTATAGTCATAAGTGTACGAGCTACTCTAACACAAATGAACATAAATACTGCAAAAGATCCACTTCGTCATTTGGTACAGCTAAAAATCATATCGATCATCTAATTTTACACAGTGATTGCTTATATATATATATATTTAATTTGATATTGGTCGTTACTTCCCTCGTGCCCTTCGCTGTAAAATATGTTGTGAAACATGATCTTTACATTCCGAAGTCACAGAAAATTTGTTGTGTCTAAGAGTATTTCTTCAAGTAAAACTTCTACATTTGAAAGTGTCCGCTGTGCCATAAACGTAGAGGAAATATATAAAAACCTGATTAAAATATAAATACATTTATAAGAAGACATGTTTCTTCGAATCGATATATGAGTAATTGGCTTTGTTAAAAATTGTCAGTAATTTCCTATTTTTTTTTTCTTAAATAGACTTTACTGAACAAATGCAACTATTGATTTTCAAATTTGAAATAATAAAAGTAAAAAAAGAAGAAAAAAAAACATGTGCATAAACGAACCCAAGTTTTTTATGGCAATTTAGAATGTCTTTAAAATAAATTAATACTAAAAAGTTGACAATTCAAAAACACACTTTTCGTTTATGCCCTCTGTTTAAAAATTATGTTTGCATGTTTTGTTATGTATGAATAAAATAATACATACGCAGAGAATACTTCAGTTAAATCTTTATCACCAATATAAAATTTCTCTAATATTGTGTGGCACTGATTTATTTTTTTTTAAATCATTATATTTGAAGGCAATTACATTTAAATTTTAAGGACTATTTTAAAGTTAAACATTTTACCTAAACGTAGTTACGCCCTTTATAATTAAATGGAGTGCTTTTAAATATCTTTTACCTTTCGGAAAAGTATGAAGTGGACTTTGAACACAGCTAATTAGAAATAACCCCCTCCTGTAAATTAAATAATTACGCTTACAAAAGAAAATTAAAAACTTCAGCCTGAAACCAGTGTACATAGCACACAGATATTTTAAATCAATTGAAACGATAGTTAATTTACCATGTCAAATTATATTATTTGTGCAACAAATTATATGCATAAAGAAAACTTTTCAATTAATAGAAATATGTGTCAAGGAGCGTGGCATCACGTTTTACGCATTTTGATATATATATATATGCATTTTCTTTCTCAATTTCTTTGCCTATTTCAAACTTAGACATTTTTGTTGAGAACAAGTACACACTGAAAGACACATTGGAGCAATTCTTGGAGCAATTCTTTAAATCATTATGTTTATGAAATTTAATTTTCTTAAAAAACTTTAATTGTCCATACTTCCGAAGATTCGACTATTGCTTCATGAAATTTCTCACGAAACATGCATCTTTATCCTTCGGTTTCCACATCGGTTTTACACGGGTAATTTTATTTTGTCAACTATTGTAAACTATTTAGCCTATAAAACGACAAATGCAATGGATTCTTGTTAGTGACTTTCCACTCACGACATATTGTTAACCCTTTCATGTACAAGTAATTCTGTTTCTGTAATGTTGAATTCATACCGGAATTTTCGAAAAAAATTATTCGAAAATCAGGAAAAGCAATCTTAAAGCATTTTCCCACCAAAGTTATAAAGGTAAAAATTAATTACTATCAAGGGATTAATGAAGAGAATTTAGTTTTCCTCATCATTTTCTAAGTAAACTTAACTTTAAGCCCGTGGCTAATACTCGTATCCACCATATACCTCAACCTCGAATACCTGTGTCGAACGCTAAATTGTATTCCTAATTAATCTGATTGTATCGGCCGCGATGAGGTCCAATAATGTTATTCGGGAATTTAATTTGACACAGGTCTACTAGTTTGAAGTCGCTGGTAAATAGGACCATTAATGAATACACGCATCGGATAAATCGTACATTTGAAAAAATTAACCTGTTGAAGTTTAAAGGCACTTGTTAGAAAATATTTTTTCGAAAACAATTTTGGTGCCACATCTTTGTATGAAGATAAAGAAATTGTAAGTGACGTTTATGAAGCGAAAGTTATCATTCCAGAACCGACAACGTGAGATTTCAATCAATGGTGCTGGTATTTCGCCATTGTTACCTATGAAATCGAATTTCACAGGCCAAATTTTGGACAGTGAGGCTAAATTAGAAATTTTCATCTCAAAGGTAAGGTACTTAAAAATTAAAATAAATTTGTTTCATGTTTTACATCATTTGTTTCTTTATTTATGTACTTTAATTTCTCAACTTATTTGTCTCCTTCAAATAATAATTTTCTGAAATAAAAAATATGTAAGAACGGCAATTTATTTGTATATTTTGAGCTGAGAAATTAGTTCTTTTGGATGAAAAATATTATTATTACTTGCATTTTTGCAAAAGATATAATTTAGAAGAATATTGATTCTTTTAGCATAATTGTATAAACTATTTATTTTTTAAATCTTAATTCAATTAACTGAACGTAAAGGTTTAATTTTACACCACTGAAATTTTTATATCTTACAGGCGGACTTAGGTTAGTGCGGAAAAGATATGGGATTTCTTAGAAGTCTGAACTAATGGGAGTTCAATCTTGATCCTTATTATTATTATTAGTTGGTAGTTATAGTAACGTTCACTGCATTCTGAATTAGGCACTGTAGCTATAATTCCTTGGTAGTTCAAACCCAAAATTTTTAACTCTATTACCTGGCTCTAAACAGAGACATAATGTCAGAAGTCATCTTTTATAAGTCACTGAAAACAGTGTTTATAAGAAGAGAATTCAATTATTGATTTATAAAACAATACATTAAAAAAAACAAAAAAAAACACAAGGGGTATATCCGAGTTTCCTGGGTTATAGATGACAACAATTTATTTAATTGATAGCAGTTATTTTTTTTTTTTTTTTTCTTTTTTTACATATAGCAAAACTCATAGTTACATGAACAATAGTAATTAGTTTAAATAACGTTTTGATCTTCATTAAAAGCGATAGTTTTATATTAGACCCGCTTTAGGAGTTAAAGGGTCCCAGGACTCTTAAAGCTTTAAAATTTTCGAAATTTTAGTTTTTTTTAGAGGTTAACCTCCTATCTTTTCTGAACATTTTGATATAATTGTTTCCTTGAAATTCCTATTAGAAGAGAAGTTATGGCTTTTACATTTATACACGTTCAATAGCTGAAGCGCCGTTTCGGAAACTTTGAAGCCCTTTTTCTCCAAATGACGTTTTTGGGCATAACGCGCACGATTTCTCAAAAACTTATGAATATTTTTTCATGAAATTTTCAAAACATATGTTTCATGTTAGTCTGTATAAACGAAACCTAAATTTTCCTCTTTATTGTTAAAAATACTATAGTTTTAGGTGATTATACTATTGAAATTTTCTTAATTTTGCATTAGTTAAATACAACTTTGTATTAAAAATACAAAAAAGTTTTAAATACAAATTTATTTAGGTTCAGGGTAATTATTACAATCTGAAGTATAATTAGGCAACAAAATTTTCATTCTAGTTGCAATACTTATTTTATAATCGTGCGCGTAAGCAGTTATGTCGATTTTTTGCTCGTCAAATGTCTAACAGTTTGGAGCCCCCTGTAAATGCTAACTCTGCATCTTATAATTTTTTTAATTCATGAAATAAAAGATCATACTTATATCTTTCATTACCAATTAAAATTGTGCCTTAAAATCAAATACATTTTAAGATATTAAATGTTGAAAATGATCTTTTTTTTTTCATTTTTTCCAATTTTAAGAGTCCTGAGAACACCGAACACCCGAAGAAATCGCCAAAGATCCTATTTAAAATCAGCCTTTCTTTAACTTGATCATTTTAGTGGTTTAAGTGAATAGTTTGATCACATGGCTTAAATTTGTATTTTATTTATATTTATTGTTTTATCTATCGACTGATGAATGTTTAAATTTCGCTTTGTCATACAAGCTCGAAACAAATGCTGTGATATTTATATTAGTTTAAGTACAAAAGGATTTATATTACGTAATTGTCTGCACGCAAAAGACATAAATTTAAAAAATGACTGACAGCCTGAAAATTAGTTTAGAAACAATAAATATTTTGTAAATAGGAATACATTTTTCAAACGATTAAAATACAGTTTTCAAACAAATTTCATTTGAAAGTACATGTTTTCCCCTATTTGACTGTGTAAACATTTAAAATGTGTGGTATTTAGAAGCTTTAAAAATTGCAATGAAATTTTAAAAAAATTAAATTCCGTCATCTGTTGCTGCCACCGTGAAAATGGCGTCACGTTACGTATAGACAAGTGTGTCCTTCATATTATATATGTAATAGATTTTAAAAACGTTATGTCACAACAGACTTTCCTTTCAGTTTGATTACATGTTTAAAATTTGTATTTAATTTATATTTTATTTTTTTAATTATCGATTGATGAATGTTTAAATTTCGGTATGTCATAGAAGCTGAAAAAAATGCTAAGATATTTATATTAATTTAAGTACAAAGGGATTTATATTACGCAATTGTCTGCACGCGATAGATATACATTTAAAAGAAATGACTGACGCCTGAAAATTACCTTAAAAATAATAGAAATTTAGTGAATAGCGACACATTTTTCAAACAATTGTGATACAGTTTTCAAACAAATTCTACTATGGAAGTACATTTTTTACCCTTTTCGACAATGTAAACATTTAAAATATGTGGTATTTAAAAGTTTAAAAAATTGCAATAAAAGTTAATAAAAGTTAAACTCCATTGTCCGTTGTTGCCACCGTGAAAATGACGTCACGTTACGTATAGACAAGTGTGTCCTTCATATTATATATGTAATAGTTTTAAAAAACGTTATGTCACAACAGACGTTCCTTTCAGTTTGATTACATGTTTAAAATTTGTATTTAATTTATATTTTATTTTTTTAATTATCGATTGATGAATGTTTAAATTTCGGTATGTCATAGAAGCTGAAAAAAATGCTAAGATATTTATATTAATTTAAGTACAAAGGGATTTATATTACGCAATTGTCTGCACGCGATAGATATACATTTAAAAGAAATGACTGACGCCTGAAAATTACCTTAAAAACAATGAAAATTTAGTAAATAGCGACACATTTTTCAAACAATTGTGATACAGTTTTCAAACAAATTCTGCTTTGGAAGTACATTTTTTACCCTTTTCGACAATGTAAACATTTAAAATATGTGGTATTTAAAAGTTTAAAAAATTGCAATAAAAGTTAATAAAAGTTAAACTCCATTGTCCGTTGTTGCCACCGTGAAAATGACGTCACGTTACGTATAGACAAGTGTTAATTTAAGTAAATTTATTTCATATTATATATGTAATAGTTTTTAAAAACGTTATGTCACAACAGACTTCCCTTTCAGTTTGATTACATGTTTAAAATTTGTATTTAATTTATATTTTATTTTTTTTAATTATCGATTGATGAATGTTTAAATTTCGGTATGTCATAGAAGATGAAAAAAATACTAAGATATTTATACTAATTTAAGTACAAAGGGATTTATATTACGCAATTATCTGCACGCGATAGACATACATTTAAAAGAAATAACTGATGCCTGAAAATTACCTTAAAAATAATAAAAATTTGGTGAATAGCGACACATTTTTCAAACAATTGTGATACAGTTTTCAAACAAATTCTACTATGGAAGTACATTTTTTTACACTTTTCGACAATGTAAACATTTAAAATATGTGGTATTTAAAAGTTTAAAAATTTGCAATAAAAGTTAATAAAAGTTAAACTCCATTGTCCGTTGTTGCCACCGTGAAAATGACGTCACGTTACGTATAGACACTAGGGTGGGCCAAACTTTTTTTTTAATTTGTTTTTTGATTCGATATACTGCGGAAAACTTGGCTTTAGGGTAGCTTAGTAAAATGCAAAAACAAATTAAATATTTTTTTACGTTTGGCGGTAGCGCATCGCACTTGAATACTTGAAATTTATTGAAAAAGCAGTAGTTTTCTTTCGATTTTTTAAAGCTATAAACGAAAAAAGATAAAAAACTGCTATGGTGAAAAGGCTTTAAAAGAAATATAAAAAAGCACATTATATTAAAAAAAAGAAACAAAATTACTTCATTTAGGGTTGTGCAAAGCAATTAAAATATCCTTAAATTGACGCGTTCAAGCTGTATTGTGAGTCTTTCTACTCTGGTAGCAGTCCAACGCGACGAGCCCTGCTGCGAAGTGGAGCGCGTCAATACTACTTGTACTGACGCTTCATAATGCACTGTGCGATACGTATGCGTGTGCTTTATGACACAACGGTTCCTGTGAGTTGATCACTAGAATTTTGCCGGCAATGATTATCAGCAGTGTGTTCTTCTTGTGCGTTTCAATCACGTTTCTTACAGACTGATTTAATTAATGACCACTTAATAAGTGATACGATCGCTGTGTTATGGCTGTTTCCAAAGAAATTACTCGCAGTAACTTTAACTGCCCGTTATTTCGCCACCCAAAAGAGTTACGGGTGAATAAACTTTCAACTTATGAAGACGTTCGCAAGCGTTGGTTCCATGAAAATTACAAGTTAGCCTTCAAATCAAACAACAGGTCAGTTAACTTTTCTCACGTTTTTATTATTGTGACGCCAAAACTTAAATCTGTGTTTGATAAATCTTCAATACTGACAGTAACGCCTTACAGAATTCTTCAGTTAACAAATGAATATCATGACAGTTACCGTAATCTTATAGAGTCCTTTAAGCGTGATAAGGGAAAGTAAAAGTTGAAAAAGAGAGTTGAAAATTAAAAATTATATATATTTGTTATTGTTTGATTTCTCTTCGTGTAAGTAAAAATTACATTAGACTGCAATGGTAAAATGGTCCCTGAGGATTGTGAGTGTCCTGTCTCTATTATTTGTAACTGTGAAAAAGCAAAAAGTATACCATCATTAAACTAAAATTCTTGTACTTTCAAAGAATTCATGGTATTGGTAAAACTGGAAGTGTGGACGTAAAGGAAACAAAAAAAACGTGATTGGATGTGATGGCACTATTATTAATACGGTGTGGAAAACCGGTGCTTTTCACATTGAAGAAGAAGTTAAAAGTGGGGAGAGGTGGTGGTATATGCCTCTTACATTTCAATAAGTGGCCATTCCGACATTTGTTTCAAACTTTAGATGCTGAAACGACTGGGCCAAAATCACTAGTCCGATTAGCATGCAGCTCAAGAAATGTCAGAAACTCCCAGTGGTAAATTTAACAGTGTTGAGTGTGAATTTCCAGAACTGACCGGCTAAATTTAAGCAAAGATCAGCAGTACATACTGGATATTATTTGTACTATAAAAGCAGGCAGCTGTCTTCAAGATTTATCTGTTATGAACCTGGCATACTTTCCACTCAAGCTGGGTAATGACGGAGAGCAGAATTCTCCAGTTGTATTTAAGTATTGAAAATCCAACAGACGAACACAAGATTATAGTTTCTTTTCTCTTAAGGTCTTATGTACCCGTATGGTTAAGTATTAAAAAAAAGTAAATACTTCACAAATGGGAAGGAACAAGTACTGAAAGTTATAAAATCGTCAAAATTCCTATCATAAAACTTGCTGAAGGTCATTGAACCAGTAATTGAGATAAACACATTTTTTTGCCAATCCAGAAAATTTTCTTTTGAGTATGATAGTAGATAAAAGGCATCATATACGAGAATTATGTTTCAGAAGAATTATAAAGGCTAGGAACTTAGCTTCTAAAAGAAAGTCAATCAGGTGTTTTCAAACATCCAAAATCATTTTCCCAGCTACAAACTACATCGAAATGATTCACTGGAACTCTACTACACTTTCACCACCACCTTTTTCTGAGAAGAGCCACCAACGAAGAGATTTGGTCTAAGGACGAATCAGATAAAACAGCGGTCCAGTGGAAATTTGACCAATTCCCATGTCAATCCCAAACAGTAGAACGGTGCGTGAAGCTGATAACCGAGGCATCATAAAATGTCTTCGAGTGCAGAGATGTTTTTATAAGAACGACACTTTTCTCGAGATCTTCAGTAACTAGTTTTTCAAGCAAATCTTATTTCAAACTTCCAAAAGATGGTAAAGACAAGTAAAGGACTATATTTTATTACAAAGTGAAATTGCACTCAGGTACAATCAGATAAAGGTAAACAGATCAGGTACATTCAGAAAGTAGTTTTTATTTCAATGAAAATTTGTCATTTAAAAAAAAAATGCCTTTTTTTTTAAACGTAATCCGCTGCCAATATGTTGCGAAATGTATTTATTTTTTCATTTATTTATAATTCCTATACTCTTTTCTACTAAAATATGTCTATAGCTGCTTGTTATATAAGTTATTTGATTTATTTCCATTTATTAGAAAAATTATCAAAATCGTGTTTTTTCTCAAATTTTAAGCCCGATGCGCTACCGCCAAGCGTAAAAATTTATTTATTTTGTTATTGCATTTCACTAAGCTACCCTAGACACAAGTGTTCCGCGGTATAGCGAACCAAAAAGAGAACAGAAGTTTTTTTCGGTCCACCCTAATGGACACGTTTGTCCTTCATAATATACATAGGCGGTTAAAAGTTTCCGGCCAGTTAGTTTCTTTGATTTGTTTGCCAGAATGTTTCAGCGAAGAAGTAGCGCAATTGTTCCAAAACTTAAGAATATGCAAATTACCTCTAACCATGTGATCATTTTGATTAGATATTGAAGGCACTTCAAGCAAAAGGGAGGAATTCAAAATTAGTGTGTGCAAAAATTTCCGGCCTTTCGCCATTTGTTAGTTTTTGCTATCGGTGAAGTGTTTAATGGCCATGTTTGTTAATTAATACACGTGAATAACGTAGTTAAAATCAGAAAATGAAAAGTTTAACAATTATTGTTCGTAAAAAAGTGATTTGTTTGCTGCTAAAGAGCCAATGCTTTCGAGAGATTACGTCAAAGTTATCAATCGGAAAATCTAATGTGAACGATGTTTTGAAAAATATATAACATTGACCAAGGCTTTCAGGTCTTGTCACGATCTTAGAGACCCCGGAACGACTATTCGTGTGGTCAGAATTATCAGGAGATAAGCAGTTGATGACCCGCATAAAAATGCCACTGCAATATCCCGCGATTTACGGAATAAAAATAAAGCTAAAATAAGTCGATATACCGTATCAAGACGCTTAGTGACGTAGGACTTTATGGAAGTGCCGGTGTTAAAAATCCTTTCATAAGTAAAAAAAATCAGAGAGCCCGACTGAGCGTTTGCAAAGGAGCACAAAGACTGATCAAGTAAAACTGAAAAAAAGTCCTATTTAGTTCAACCTTTTTGGGAGTGATAGCAGACACTATCTCCGATGACGTAAAAACAAAACATATGATTCAAGATATGTTATTCCTACAATGCAGCATGGCGGGCCATACGTTATGCTGTGGAGAGCATTTTCTGAAAAAGGTGTCGGTACCGCAAGTTGAATTCCGCTGCAAGATTAATGGTGCAATGTACAAGGATATGTTTCAATATCATTTGCTGCATTATTGGAGGAAACGTTTTAGTCGCAACAATTTGTTTCAGCTTGATAACAACCCAAAGAATACAGGCAAGCTCTTCAAGCTGGGGATTTGTACCAAAATAATTCCACTTTTGAAATGACCAACGCAATCCCCCGAACTGAGTGCTATGGAAAATCTTTAGAACAAACTTGAAAAACGCTTTCGCAATTATAATTATTCCACTTCAGCAGAATTTTCCCAAAAATTACAAGAAGAGTGGAAAAACTTACCATAGAAAATCTTCAATCGTTCATTGAATCGATGCCACGTTGATGCGTTACAGTACTTATTGCTAAAAGTATGCCGACTCAATACAAATTGTAAATGTTATTGATCACTGTTATTTTCTATTATAACAACATTTTTTTCCTCACTTACAGGATGGCCGAAAACTTTTGAGAACATGCATTTTCCTTTACAATAAATTTTGTCGATTAAATTGATTGATATTTATTTCTTATTCCATAAATAATTCCCTAACTATTATGCCAATAAAATGTATAAGTACCACTTTCATATTCCTCTTCATATGAATTTACTTACATATTAACCAAAAATTTTATGCTGGCCGGAAACTTCTGACCGCCACTGTAGATAATCGTTTAAAAAATTCGTTGTATGACAATAGACTTTCTTTTCAAATTGATTACATATCTTAAATTTGTATTTTATTTGTATTTTATTGTTTTATTTATCGATTGATGAATGTTTAAATTTCGATATGTCGTACAACCTGGAAAGAAATGCTGAGATATTTATATTAATTTAAGTACAAAAGCATTTATATTATGTAATTGTCTCCACGCAATAGACATACATTTAAAAAATGACTGACCGCCTAAAAATTTGTTTAAAAACAATAAAAAATTAGAAAGAAGCGATATATTTTTCAAACAAATTGCGATACAGTTTTGAAACAATTGCGATGAAATTTTCAAACACTTTTTATTTGAAAGTACATTTTTACCCTATTCGAAAGTCTAAACATTTAAAATGTGTGGTATTTAGAAGTTTTAAAAATTACAATAAAAATTAATAAAAGTTAAATTCTACCGTTTGATGTTGCCACCGTGAAAATGACGTCACGTTACGTATTGACACGTTTGTCCTTCATAATATAGATAATAGTTTTAAAAAAATCGTTCATCACAATAGACTTTCTTTCATAGACTTTCCCTTTTTACCAGTATACGCAGGAATTATTTCAAATTTAATGTTTATTTGTTTTCAGTAGATACAGTAGCTTTATTTTATGTTCGTTAAAAATTGCTAATGAAAAATCTCCGATCTGTATGTAAACGAACTTGTTTTTTCCAATTAAGGATTTATACGATAAAAGTATTAAGGAGAAATTCATACAAAAGAGGCAAAAATAAAAATTAATTTCTGAGGCCGCCTTTATTTTCAGTATTTAATGTTATACGGTAAGGTAGAAATTTTTAAAAGAAATATGGAAAAGGGCAACATTTTGAAGAGCTGAGTCTTCAAGCGCGATTTATTTCAGAGACACATGTTAAAACCCTGTTTTTAGAAATAATTCCATTATTATTATTTTTTTTTTTACAGAGATCATCAAAAATATACTTACATTGACAATTATATGAGGGATTATTAGAAAGGCATAAAATATAAAAATATAACATGGAGATTTTCTCAACGGAAAAAAATAGAGGAATGCAGCTGACATGCATTTGTCATGTAGTACTTGCAGGCTGTTACCATGTCATGTTAAACAAGAAGAGATAAACAAATGTTTATGAAAAATAATCAAAACGTCTCTTTCTTCTGGGTTTCTCGATCAAAAAAGGCTACACAGCAGACATTTCTTGCATTCTAATAACTAAACAAGCACAAAAAAAATCATTATTTGAAGCTTTTAAAACCAGTGGTGAAAATAAAACATGAACCTTTGAATAGTCTAATATGCGATTATTCTGATAAACATCTGTACATAAATTACTGTATGATGATCAGTATAAATGCATTAATAAATTAGAAAAATCGACAATTATAACCATAATCATGCTGTATTATAAAAATTCTCACGTATATAGGAAGGTCCATTTGCAATCTGACATAAAAGTTTGAGTAAAATTTACCTGCATAGTTACATTCATTCATTAGCAATCACATTTTAACTTGAGTAATAACTGTTTTGAAATTACTTTTCTCTATACTTCGAAAATCTGTTTTTTTATAAAATATATTTCAAAGTTATGAATTATTTAGAAAACACTCTAATTCATAATTTTAACTAAATTATTTTTATGAATTGTGTTAAAAAACATAATTAAATAGAAGCGTAAAGGTGAATGTTTCATATTTGTTTAAATTCAACAGTACAAAAATTATAATTACACTTACTTTACGCAGTTATATTTTAACAGACACAGCAATCTTTTTTTAAAAACTAAACGAAAATATATATTTGTCGAATAGCCTGTTTATTAAAAAATACTGTAATATATATCTGATCAATCCTGATAATACAAAATTTGGAAAGCATAATTCTCTTGTCCTTTTCATTTTTCATTTATAATAAAGTAGATAACTGTTGATAGCAAAATATGAGACATCTTTGACGTAGGTGTCTATTTTTTATGTGAATGTGCATTTTGGGTATTTTCTTATGCATTTTATGCATTTTATCTATCCATCCATCTTCTCTCTCTCTCTCTCTGTCTCTCTCTCTCTCTCTCTCTCTATATATATATATATATAACCATAAATTAAACATTACCGACCATCATCAAAAACCGCAATATTGTGAATGAAATGACAATAAAAATGGATGCCACAAACCTATAACATACAACTGTATGTATAAAATAAAGTGCCTTATACTCAATTACAAGAATTAATATGGAAGAAAAAAAGAAGAATATGAACATCGAAAAAAATAATTGAAAAACGTATACATTGAATTACGTTTTCAAGAGTACGGAATTCAATGATAAAAGCAAATCGGTTGTTTTCTGCGAGAAAAAAGCTAAAAGCTGAATTTTTTTTTGCTCCTGTACTCAAACAACCAATATGACCAGAATAGTTTCAAGATGAAAACAGAATAATATCAAATGGCATGAAATGGAAATAAACGGTCAAGTGCGAGCATTACCCGCGCACAGAGGGTAGAGGGTTCCGTAGAATAAATATATGAATTTGTAATTGTATTATTATTAAAAAAAAAATAATAAATAAGCTAAAAGAATACTAAGACTTTTTAAAAAACTATATAACGTAGTGTTGGATATAAACTGTATATATTAGAAAAGTGTAATCGGGTATACCATGAAAGTTCAAAGAGATATATGGAACAATATTAAATATAGCTATTCGTATAACTCACTTTTTAATATTATCCTAATATGTTTTTGATGAACTTAATTCGGTACTGACAATAAAGGCAGTGCATAGTTAAACTTCATTTGGCATTTCATGAAACTAAATTCAGCGTAGTAATAATCTTTATTTCTACAGTGTATCTAAAACAAAACCTTTGTTCAAAGTTTAAATTGGCATTGTGCTAAGCGCGCTTCGAATTGAGGTCTCAATTTTGCAACGCCGCCTTGGTCAGTGCCGCGTTTTTCCAGATAGGTGTTTAATTAACTTTTAAAGTCACTCGAGGCGTATTGAGAGATACAAGCAATGCAAACTATCGCGAATCTCACAGTATTTATACGATACATTCTAATTAAATATTTCGAGGGCGATGCCCTTAAAAAACGGACACCTAATTTTAATTCCAAAACAGACAAATGGCACCAAGAATATTTAATTAAAATTTTCCTTTTATCATGTCCGTGAAAATAAGCGAGTTCGCATTTTCTAATAAATTCGTTTATAAATTCTGGTGTCAGTTCAATATTTCATAAGATTATAAATAGAATTACTCCGTGCTGGAAAGGATTAAGTGGTTGCAGGACTCTTAAAGCATCAAAATTTAAGAAATTTTAATTTTTTTAGATGTTAAATTCCTATCTTTTCTGAATATTTTGATATAATTGTTTCCTTCAAATTCACATTAGAACAGAAGTTTTGGCTTTTAGAATTATACCCGCTCAATAGCTGAAGCGGCGTTTCCGAAACTTTAAAGTCATTATTTTCCAAATGGCGTTTTTGGGTATAACGCGCAGGATACCTCAAAAATTTCTGAATATTTTTTCATGAAATTTTCAAAACATATATTCCATGTTATTCTGTATAAACTGAACCTAAAATTTCCTTTTTATTGTTTAAAAAAATATTTTTTAGGTAATTTTACTGTTGAAATTTTCGAAATTTTGTACTAGCTAAATGCAGCATTGCATTAAAAATATAAAAATGCTTTAAATACAAATTTAAGTTCAGGGAAATTATTACAATCTGAAGTATAAGTAAGCACCAAAATTTTCATTCTAATTGCAATATTTATTTTGTAATCCTGCGCGTAAATTGTTATGCCAATTTTTTGTTCGACAAATGTCTAACAGTTTCGAGCACCCTATAAATACTAATTCTGTATCTTTTAATTTTTTAAATACATGAAGCGAAAGAACATACTTATATCTTTCATTCCAATTAAAATTGTGTTTTAAAATCATATACATTTTAAGACATTAAATGTTGAAAATGGTCTTTTTTTCATTTTTTCCACTTTTTAGAGTCCAGAGACCCCTTAAATTAGTATGTTTTTAACAATTTGGCGTTTATTGCTTTTATACTGTTACTGGACATTACATTACACATATATATCAGTAAAAGTCGTTAACTAGGCATAGAGTACGCCGCCTTGTCCTTGTGTATGTCCAAACTGACCGTACCTTTAAGGGTTAATATCTCAGCTAATTACCGATGATTTTTTCGAAAATCATTATCAACAATACTTTTATTCCTCTGCAACGATAGGTATATTCAGCGATGCTCAATAATTTTTCTGAATACCCGTAAATCGAAATTTGTGTATAACAGAAAAATTCTAATTACTCAAAAACTATGTGACCTAGGGTAATCGCTATAATTTTCCGGCAAGGTTTATATTAACGTCTACTACCTCAAATTTTTTCATAATTTTAGTTTCAGTACATTTGGAATTAGATGGGGGGGACCATATTTTTGCGCTACATTTTCAACAATATCTTTGAAAATATATCTAAAATTAAAAGGAATGTATTTTTGAGTTCAGCGTTACAAAAGCTTTCACAGGATATCCCACATGAGATACAAAGAAAAGATTTTTTTTCAAGTAGCATAATTAGCCCATCTACTTTTTTACTAAATATATTTATGAATGTTTAATTAATCTGAAAATATGTGGGTCAATGGTCTTTATTACTTCCCCGAATTTGAACTTTCCACGTTCCATAGTTTACGATTAAAATGGCTGTGACAGACAGACAGACGGACAGACACAGGAGTGATCTTATAATGGTTCCGTTTTTACTTTTTAAGTACGGAACCCTAAAAACAATACAACCTTTTAAATATTTAATTTGTAGCATAAAAAATAGAAATATTACACAACATATCGAATAAAATCCCAGTTGTTTTCAAAATATCTTCCTGCACATGGTATCCAAAAGCACGATAAGATTAAGGTGAATTAAACAGTTAAGTAAACACAGAAATTAAAACCTGTGGATGCAGTTAATTCATTTTGAAATACCGTGATAAATTCAATTAATATAATATAAATAGAAAATATTTACAATATTTAAAATACCTAAAAGCACTATTAAATTGTTTAATTTCTATTTTACAATATTGCCAATATTCAGCGTTCAATACCACCTGGTGTAAAAAATTAAAATTATTACTCTAACAAAATTTTGGTGCTGCCATCTATTATGTTATTTTAAAACTATTATTATTATTCAAATATCACAAGATGAACCAAATAAAAACTAATGAATTTAAAATACATCAACTGCATTACCACACAAATCCTAATATATAAATAATACCATTGTATATATCATTATTAAAAAAAATTAAATAAATGACATGTTACTAAAATTCTTTCAATATATTCTATTACCTCACCCATTTAATCTACACTGAGAAATTAAATAATATTATAACATTGATAATATATAGAATATAGATATATGCTATAACATAAAATAAATTATGTATAATAAAATTGTAAAAAACTTTAATAATTACTATTAATTATAAAAAAAATAATAAATTAATAAAATGAACAGGGAAAAAAATGGATGTTTATAGATGATTGTCAGATTCTAGAATTCCCGATTGCCTAAAGATCACTAATATAGTGTGTGGATTATCTTCATATTAGCCATAAAAAAGCTAAAAAATATGATTGTGAAAATCAAACACATTAAGCCGATAATTAATCATGGAATACAAAGTTGAAAATATATATATATATTTAAATGTTTCATTATGATATGCAATTAATTAGCACACGTCACAATAATTTGCTAAAATAATAAAAAATATGTAGCAACCATTTAATTTCACATATCTTCATTATTCTAGTAAATTTCCAATGTTCTTAATAAATATAACAAATTATTAATAAAGTTTTAATTGAAACTTTGAACAGTGCTATCAAAATAAATGCACGTGCAGGCGTTAATATGCAGAAATTAGTTGCGTGATGCGATGTGCATACTTATAATATTCACTAAGGACACCGATCTATAAAGGTTAATCATCCAAAATTTCTAACTAATCTAGAGTGCACTTCATCTGCTGAACGTAAACGTTTTACTTTACGCAATATCGAATATTTCTTTAGTATTATTATTTTATATACCGTGTGTTAATAGGCGTAATCGATTGAGCACATTTGTGAAAGGAAAGTAGATAGGTATAATTAAAGTCAGTACTTTAAACATACACTTGTGATTTCAAAATATGGAAATAAATTGCAGTTTTAGTTTCTCTGTGCTTCTAAATAGTAATGGATTTGTTTATAATATTATTCCGTATGAATATATTTATAAATTGATCTGTAATATGAAGTATTTGCATTATATTTTAAGTGGTGACATGTAAATATAATATTACGTTGTAGGCCTTTAAGCACTGCAGATCATAATGCAAGAAATATATTTCATGTGACCACGTAAATAAACTAAAGATTGTACACTCTATTTTCAGTAGGAAACGACCAGTAGTAAGCTTCAATCTCTATATATAAAAGCCGTTCTCTGTGTGTATGTCCATTATACAAATCTTCAATTTTTGACCGATGTGCACGAAACATGATGTACATACGTTTTAGAACGTGGAAAAGATCGCTGTCTACTTTAAAAATCCATTAGACCACTATTTATCCGTTTTTTCTACCACCTTCCATAATTTAACATTATAGAAATATCTCTTTTTAATTTTATAATTCAATCATTTATTTCCTGTTACCACAATTTAAAAAACGGTGCAATAATAAAAAAATAATAATAACAAGCGTACTTTCATTTTATAAGCTAATAAAAATTCAGGCTCAATCGCTATATTTTTGCATTTTTCAAATTGTTGTCATTCTAATCAGGAAATGCACATTTTCCCATATAAAATAAAAACTTTAACTAAATGTTTGTTCAAATGACGTAGTACATCTTCATTTGAATGTTTCTGAAGCTAAAAAATATATTTTAATACAGGAGTTTCAATATCAAGAAAATAATTTAGGGAAAAGTTAATAATAAAAAAAATCGTTTGCTAGATATTACGTCCATTTCTGATTAACTGAGACTGCTTTTTAACGATATTTTATTCTGAAGTGATACCCTTGATCTCCTGAAATAATTCCTTATTATTATCATCCATAAAGTGAAAGATTTATTTTGGTTTCATGAATTGAAACGTTTGTATTAAAATAGAAATATTTTTTTTTTATTTCAAAAACATTCAAATGAAAATACTACGTCTTTTTAACATACGTATGGTTAAAGTTTTTACATACATATCTGAAAAATGTGCATTTTCTGTTTAGAATGACGTCGATTGCAAAAATACAAAAATACAGCGAGAGAATCTGATTTATTTTATTGTAAGAACAAACAATCTTCTTGAAACACCATCAAAAATTTTGTAAATGCGCTAGGCCTTTCGAAAGATCTGAGTCTTTCTTCGTCAGGCGCAAAAAAGACGTCCTTCTACTATGAAAGCAGAGGCAAGACTGAAATGAGAGACAAGGGAAAGGAAACAAGGTGAAGAAACAGCCAATAGGAAGTTAGAAATCAACAGCCAATAGGAAAGTAAAAGACAACAGCCTATCACAGAAGAGAATAATCAAAACAAAAGAACACAAAGTAGGAGGGGCAAAAAATGGGAGGGGGAAAAATACATATAATCCAATATGGGAACACATGAAATAAAAATGAATAAATAAATAAATAATATATATTAAAAAAAACAGGTTAATAATAATACATAAATAAATTAAATGGTAGTACTGAAAAGGTTTTTCCATGCTGCAGAGAGCATTGTGGAATCAGATTTATCATTAACAATAACATCACGATTAAGATAAATAGCTAAATTTTCAAGAAAGTCCAATTCAGAGATACTATTGACATTAGAGATAATTTTAGCATTTTGAAAATTAAAACTATGGCCGGAATCCCAAGAGTGCTTGGCAATAGAAGATTTAGAAAATTCTTGATTGATTACATAACGCGAGTGTTCTTTTAAGCGGATTTCGAGATTCCTTTTAGTTTGACCAATATAAGATAAATCAAAACCATTACAAGGAACTTTATAAATTCCCCATTTACGAAGATCAGGAACAGGAGATTTTGTGGAGGGGAATTTGAATTTATTGACAGGTTTAAAGATAATGTTAAAATTGAAACGCCGTAAAACTTTAGCTAACTTGAAACATAAAGGAGGATAAAAGGGGAGGACAACCAAATTATCAGGTTTGCTTTTGACAGATTTGGAAAGAGTAGAACTATTAGATGGTCTATTGAATTTCTCCACAGCATTATTGATAACAGAAGGATTAAAACCTCTTTTGACAGCAACGGTTTTTAAGTAATTAAGCTCTTCCTTAAGGGATACAGAATCGGAACAAATTTTGAGAGCACGATTTACATACGTGTAAAAAACACCGATTTTTTGGTTGACAGGATGATTTGAGAGAGCATGAGGTGGGTTAGAAACAGAAAAAGGTTTTCTATAAACACAAGTTTTGAAAGAAGAATCGCATTTGGTAACTAAAACATCAAGGAAAGGAAGTTTATTACAATTTTCTAATTCAAAAGTAAACTGAATATGTGGGTCGATAGAATTGACAGTATGGAGAATGGTAGATATATCAAAAGGATTATCAACTAAAACAAAAGTATCGTCGACATAACGCATCCAACATTTAAAATTAACCAGATTTAATAATTTTTCCTCAAAATAATGCATATAAATATCACAAAGAATTGGAGATAAAGGATACCCATACTTAAGCCATCTGATTGTTTGAAAAATTTATTATCAAATTCAAAAGTAGTTTGAGTGATGCAAATTTTGGTTAAATTAACAAAATCTTGGACTTCAATATCAGAGAAATGAAATTCACGTAACCTTTTTTCCAAGCAAGAAAGAGCACCTTCAATTGGAACATTCGTAAATAAAGATTTGACATCAAGAGAAAGCATAGAACAATTGGATGGGTTAATATTTTTTAATTTACTAACAAAATCATAAGAATTTTTTATCGTATGAGTATTAGAAATGCATAACGGAGAAAAAATGGATGTTAAAAATTTGGCAAGAGGATAAGTAACAGTACCAATATTAGAGACGATAGGTCTTAAGGGGACATTGGTTTTATGAACTTTAGGCAAAGCATAAAAAACGAGCACAAATAGCTGAAGAAGGAATAACACTATATTTAGTATTGTCATTTAAAATAACAGAATTCTTAACAGCTTTTTTGAGAGTAGAAAGATGCGAATTAGTAGGATCTTTTTTAACTTCAACATAAGGACCTTCAGATAAGAGAGCATAGACTTTATCAGAATAATCTTTTTTATCCATAAGAACAGCTTTATAAGCTTTATCAGCTTTAGTAATAATAAGATTATCATTAGACTTAAGCTCATTCAGAGCGATATTTTGAGAACGAGAAAGATTAGGTTTAAATTTTGAATTATTCTTCAGCTTGTTTCCTTTCCCTTGTCTCTCATTTCAGTCTTGCCTCTGCTTTCATAGTAGAAGGACGTCTTTTTTGCGCCTGACGAAGAAAGACTCAGATCTTTCGAAAGGCCTAGCGCATTTACAAAAAAAATTTTTGATGGTGTTTCAAGAAGATTGTTTGTTCTTAGTCATTCACACCAGTTTTAACTTATTTTCTTTATTTTATTGTGTTGCCACACTCTAAAAAACGGCAAAAATAATTTAAAAAGAAAGACAAACGCGTGTAGTTTCTTTTCATAAACCAATACAAATTCATCCTCTCTCGATATATGGTTACATTTTTTAAATTGATGTCTCTCTAAGCAGAAAATGTGCATTTCTCATATTTTAAATACCAACTTCAAGGCTTTGAGAAAACATAAAATCTGCATTTAATATATTTGAAATTAAAATTTCACTAAAATATAGGATTTTCTATTCCAAGAAAAAGGACTAGAAACACAAATTACTAAATACTTCACTTTCAATATATTATGACGTCAATTTCGATAAATATGGTCTCAAACTCGCTCTAAAAACCGGTTGCTATGATTTATTTCCTATTTCGTTATAATGTTGTTTCTTTAATTATACCATTTAGGTAACTGTTTTAATATTTTAACTGCAGTGATAACATTCTACGATTTACATCAAATACTATAATGTAAAATCTACTTTTATAGGATTTATATTAAATTGAAATTAAAACACAAGAACTATTTTTTTAGAGTTCGCTTTCTCATTTTAAACAAAGCTTCATGGATTGACGTCATTTTCATGTTAATCGCTGTGGATTTGGATTTTATGATTAGTGTGAGTTTCCGTTTAAACGTTATAAGCAATGAATCTTAGGATACTCGTGTTTAAAGGTACCTCATGTATTGCGCATTAAAAGAACATAAATAAAAATCGTTTTTAATTTGAAACACTATTTAGTCTATTTTTTAGATTTCTCAAAAACTACATGAAAAAGCATTTTTGGTACTTTCGTATTACAGAGAGCAGTTAATCGTAAATATTTTCACTATAATTACCTTATAATCTGAGTAGCTCAATTCGCTCGCCGTGCTGGTCAGTTTTTCCAAACGAATCTTGAATTAAATGTAATAAAATATCGGTAAATTTGATCCGCCATTTTAATGCAATATGGGTCTTTATCTGAAACGTCCTTCCGCGTAGATGAAAACGGTACTAACGCCACTGCGCTATTATACTTTCTAATGTTTAAGACAAAATTTCGGTTGTTGCCAAATTAAGGGTTAATAAGGGGTTGTTAAGGGCCAAATTTTTTAGTTGATGATTTACAGTAGAATTTGGTTTAAGAATGATAGACCAATATGCAATATACTAAAACTATCCTTGAAAAATTATCTAACATTTTAAAAGGCTAATCATTCAGAATGGGGTTCAACTGTTGTGTAACTTTTAAGCTAACTCAATAACAAAACACGTAGAGCAAAATGGGATATACTAAAACCATTATAGAAAAGTGCGTGCATAGTAACAGCTCAAATTCCATAAAATCTGTCCAGTAGGTCTTTTTAAAAAGGCTAATTTTTTATAATCGGCCTCATCGGATTATTAAACTTTCTTCTATAATTTTATACATAACAGTCTAACGTAAATGCAATATTCTAAAACCATCCGTGTAGAATTATCCAAGAAACGATGCAAGTCCTTACTTCCAAAGAAATTACTTCCAAGGAAGTACATTAATAAAAAACCTTTTTTAAATACTAATCTTTCACAATCGGATTCACATGATTATAAAACTTTTCTCTATACTTCTGTGACTAAGCGACATAAAACAATATGTTATACACTAAAACCTTTCCTTAGAAACTGATAGTCGTATTGAAATCCATTCAGAAGAACTCAAGATATATATGCAGCCGGAACGAAATTCCCATTTGCATTTTCTATACCTAATAGATTATTTTGTGTAGTTCGATTTGATGTCTGTTAAATTCGCGTTTTATTTTATTTTATTTTATTTTGGCGTTTTAGTTTCGTTTACCAATTTAGATATGAAATATGACACGAAAAAAAGCAAGTACTGAATTATTTGCAGCGTTTTTGAGCATTTGAGTTAATCTTTTGTAATTGCACGCACATTAAAAAAAAAATCGTGCTTGAGAACCGCTTTAAAATCTATAGAAAATCTATAAATTCACATAAACGTTTCAAACAAATATTATTGAAAGTTTTTTTTTTCTATTAGACATTGGAACAATCGAATGTGCGATGTTTAGAAGTTAAATTGTAGTAAAATCGAAATTTGTGGATAGATTAGGTTGCTGTCACCAATAACATGATGACAAAGTTACACATAGACATGCCTTTTCTTCATAATATTGCATTAAAAGCAAATGGGTTCATCTTTCGTAATCGTTTCGTTGGGCTGCACGCACATTTAAAAATATCCATGTTTGAAAATTACTTTCAAATCCATTAAAATATAAAAACTGCGATACAATTTTCAAACAAATTTCATTTGAAAGGAATTTTTGTTCTATTCTACGTCTTAAAAAATTAAATTGTGTGCTGTTTAGAAGTTTAGAAAAATTGCTGTAAAGGAACAATTTGTCTGTTAGGTCGTTGCTATCAACAGTATGATATCAGCGTTACTCACTGACATATTTTTACTTTATAATGTAGATATAGGCCTTACACACGAGGATTTCACATTATGATATGTCATTTGGTGGATTTGTTTTTCTTATTATCAGAAAATTACAAATTTTTCTGTTACACCAGCCGAAGAAAACGGGCATTGTGATATTAAAGCTCAGACATTTTATTATGGTGGCGAGACAGTAACGTATGTTTTGTAATTGTCATTTTAATTATTTGTGGACGGAAATGCATTATTGTTATGCTCATTGAAAATGATCAGTTATTGTGATTACTATAGTATTTCATTTTAATTTATTATTTTACATGGAAAGTCTCTTATAATTGACACGGGCGAAGCCAGGTAGTTCTGCTAGTAATATACATTGATAATTGTTATCCAAATATGCTTAATATATGTATAATCGCAATCCATGTTTATATAACGACGGTAACCGAAAGTAAGAATGTTCATAATGAAACCAAAGTCATAAACAATAAAAAATAGTTAATAAAAATGAACATCGTTTCATTAAAAATACTTTTATAGATATATAAGTAAAATATAAAATTCTTCCTTTAATAATTAAACGTTATTTTTTTTATTGTTGTTAAGTCACACATGTACTAATATGATTATTGTCTCTCTATTCTAAAAAAAAGTAACTGTCACCGCCGCCGCCGCCGGTTTTGAATTTTTTGTGACCGGAGGTCTTTCTTCGTTAATATTAAGAAAAATAATGCATACAAAAATATGAAAATCGGTGGTTTTATACAGAAATGTTTGATAAACATGCTGATGCAGACAGTTTTCAAATCGAAGAATTATTTTAAGAGATATTTAATGCTAAAGTTGGACAAAATCGTTCCACTAGAAAAGTTTTATAGCAGCAAAAGCTATACATGGCAGTGTAATCATTTTTAGATCATTTTATGCGTTAGAATTTGCCGGAGTGCAGATTGCATTAATTTTTTTATTTTGACTCATTTTTTCAGGTTTTATTTCTATTTTAAATTCAAATTTTCAGCATTTCTAGAGATATTTTTTACAGATTTCAGAAAATTGTACTAATTTAAACTGTTGCCAACTGTATAAAAAGCGCAAGCAATAATATTTGCTTCAAATTAAAAATTTATTTACACGTGACTATTATAAACAGGAAAAAAACTTTCAAATTAAAATTAAATAATTACGTATAAAAAGCAGGAATTTATTAAAAATTATGTCATAGAAAGTACACACGTGAATTTTAAAAGAGAAAGGATATTATAAAATAATAAGTTCATTAACATGCGTTAGAAGTCGTAGGAGAAATTACGTCATATTTACGTCACATTATAGTTATTACATAAAATGAACACAAAATAATATTGCAAAAAAGTTTAAATTTAGAAATTGCGCTAGACATTTATTTAATATTTTGAGAGGATCTTTTCAACTATTTTTGTTAGGAAAGCGCAAATAATATTTCATTTCTAACAAAAGTATCTTCATGTGAAAATTTTAAAGGAAAAAAAATAGCTTGGTAAAAATTACGTTAGATTAAAAACGATTAATTTAAAATGTCTCATTTAAAAGAACTTTCTTTTCGCTTTGTTAAAAAATACCATGAGACAAAGGCTCTGTTTACTTAATTCCTTTTATATTAGCTTATTTTGAAATGTTGTTACACGTATCTACGTCATCAAGTTATTTTTATTCGACGTGTTATTTGTATTTTTATTAATGTTGTACGAATTTATTTGTTCTATTGTTATTTAAAATAAAAAATTATGTCAATTTGTATAATTTGGCGAGTGGTTTGGCGATTTATATAATTTGGCGAAATTGGTCGACAAGATAATCAAGCAGTACCGCAGCGGATTTGGCGTTAAAATTCCCCAATCAAAGACAAATGAATAGAAATTCGATTATAGGGAGATCGCCACTGCTTTTTACATTATAATTCAATCTTTCGAAATCTTTTTAAAGCCGATCAAATTAGTGTGCATTTGAGTCTGCGGTGTCTGGGCGGGGGTTGGCGAGCGTAGCTCGTAGGGGGCCGAGCCCCCTAGTATTCTAAATAAAGGTATCATTAAACATATAAAGTTTAATTTAAATGAAAAGTTTTCTAAGTAAGACGCAATCGAAGCTAAAACTACAATTTGCTAAAATCACCATATAACGATCCCAATTATCGTTATATTAGTCGACAGTATTCGAAGTCCATTGGGGTTTCCCCGCACAGTTTCGAATACTGTCGACAAATATAACGATAATTGGGATAGTTATATGGTGATTTTAGCAAACTGTAGTTTTAGCTTCGATGCAATAGTAGATGAATAAGCTGAAATAATAGATGTAGGTAACCTTTAATTATGATTACTCATCTAAGCATTTGAGTAAGCAGGTTGAAAGAACATAGTGCAAGAATATTCGTAACTGTAGTAATCTAAAAATAAATCTGCAGGCTTAAGTTGGCACGAATATTCGAAGTGTTGACAGTCATCGAGTGATAATCTGGCGAATAAATCGTCCGATGTAGATTTTCCATAGTAATCGACAGGGCATAAATAAGTTCAACTCTAATTGGAATAACTATTAGCATAGCAGCTTTCACAAATAGTTGGAGCCTAATTATCGCTCTATCGCATTCAAACAATATAAAGCAAGTAGCTTTAAATAATTATTAGAGGTAAACAAGATTAAAGATGAAAACATATCTGACGGTGAACAGGGGATGGATTTTACAAGTGGAAATACGGCAAAAATTTTATGAAACATTGCGAGCATCTCTTTTTCTTTTGCCTAGCGTAGTAATACAAATATGACGTAGGTCGCGTTCTCAACCAATTAATAATTAAGGATATCACGCCATGGAAAGAGAGCTGACAGAGGAGCGGGTGAATTTGATAGTAAACAGGAAAACTCCGGAAGAAGCGCGGGAAAGTAAATTATCGGAAAGAAAAATAAATGACCGCTAAAGAGAGCATTCTAAAAGAAAAAATATCAGAAATGGAACATTAATTTAAGAATACTATTAACTCAATATTTAAGTAAATTGGGAAATCTAGATATTAAATTAAAGGGAATTTAACAGAGTTAACGATAGAGATTATTTAGAATAATTATTTAGTGAATATAGAGTGATAATTTAGAATACGATAGGGAAATCACGGAATTAGATCTAATAATGTCACACACACATATATATATTAGGGTGTCCCAAAAAATGAAAGTCGTTTTATTTTTTCGCATACCCTCTCAAATTTTTTCCTTTTATGTCAAAACAATTGTAAATAAAGTTTCATGTAATTTGAACCACGGGAACCCGTGCCGACTTGCATCTAAATGTCTCAGTCAGTACTTGCGTACTTAGAGAGCGAACGCTGACACATGTTACCCTGTCACGTGTCTGTAGCGGAGCACCCAGCAGCTCCAAATGAAAAATATAATAATAATAAAAAAAAAAGGTTTTGGAATGCTATGACAATGCAACCTGTGAAGAAACAGTGAGAAACGTGCGAAACGTGTCAGTAGTCAGTACCAGTATAATCAGGACAGCGCACGTCTATGTGTCAATGTGCGTATAATTCCAAGTTAGTTTTTTGTTAGTAAATGTCTGGATAGTTTTTGTCACTGAGCAGAACATGGCAGTGGAATTGTGTAGTTCTAAAAAAGTGATATTTTTAATAGGGAAAATTAAACATCAAATAACGGGTTCAAAACTTCCGTCTAATGGACAAGCTCTCGCAGTTTTGTTTTACAATATTCGAGAAGTGAATTTAACTGTTAATGAAAATGAAAATATCGCTATTAACCCATTAGCGCTGAGCGTCGTCATTTGAGGACGCTGTAAAAATATTTTTTTCCTACATTAAAATTAAAAATATTCTTTTATTTACTAATTGATCTGGTAAACGGCAGCACTACAGAATATAAGATGTGCGATTTAAATGTAATTAAGTAAAAATGCACGGGAAAGATATAGTATAATTTCCTGGTTTTTTGGTAATCACGTTGTGTATTTTTTATACTGCTATATGGAACTGAATTTATGAGGTAAATGCATTCAATTTGGTATAAATATAATCTAGATAGTCCATATTATGCCTTTAGCATGTTTTTTAATATTTATTGTTGTTAATATAAACGTAATAAACAGGAAAAGTTATCCGTCATCATTTGAGGACGCTGGGCGTTTGGGTGTAGTTTTTATTGAGATTCAGATTCGTTTCTTAAGAGTTTTACATTTTTTTTTCCAGATAAACTATGAAAGAAAATTGAAAAATGAATAGGAAAAAAGTTTTTAAAGGCTTAGAAGAGGCAACTGCTTACCTTTTTTTCTGAAGAAATAGAAGCAGATATTATATTAATGCCTCCAGATGTAGATGATTTAACAGATGAAGAGCAATTTGATGATGATAATTTGAGTACTTTGGTTGTATTAGATGTTGCAGGTACGTTGGAAATTAATATACTAGATGACAATGACAACTCTATTATTTCGGATGAAAAAAAATGAAAAAAAAATCCCGTAAACGTAAAAGAGAAATATCAGTTGTATGGACAAATGAAACCCCGGCTTACTCATTCGGAACTTTGGAAAATTCTTGAAAGAGAAATTCAGAAATATTAACAGCAGAAACTAATAATATGACACCAGTTGAGCTGTTTGAAGAATTTTTTAATGAAAGTGTTTATGATATGATCGTAGAATAAACTAATCGATATGTTCACGAAGTGAAAAATAAATTGAACTATAATGTTACTAAAGACGAAATAAAAACTTTTATAGGATTTATGATACTTTCGGGCTATTACACTTTGCCAAGTGAAAGAGACTACTGGGCAGAAGCAGATGATTTAGGAGTAACAATACTAAAGAATGCTATGACTAAAAATTTCTACTTAGAGCTCAAAAGATTATTACATTTCCAGGATAATAAATTACATCAGTATAACAAACATGATAAATCATTTAAAATACGTCCCTTGTTAGAAATGCTTTCCAAGAATTTTCAGAAATGGGGTATTTTCCATGAAAATTTGTCTGTTGACGAGATGATCGTTCGGTATTATGATCATCATTCACTTAAACAGTTTATAAAATCTAAACCTATCAGATTTGGGTATAAACTCTAGGCTCTGTGTGGAAACGATGGTTACTGTTACAACTTTTACACTGTATTGTTGAAAAGAATCAAATACTTCTGAATTTGATAAACTTTCTTTGGGTAAAAAAAGTGGTGTTAAATTTATTATCTATTGTTGAAGATCCAAAGAGCCATTGGGTTCATTTTGATAATTTCTGTACCAGTCATATGTTGCTAAAACAAGTGAAAGAAATGCAGTTCAGATCTAGTGTAACAATACGAGAAAATCGCACTGAAAAATGCCCAATAATGGATTATAAGAAAATGAATAAAAAAGAAAGAGGGTTTTACGATAGTAAATTTGACAAAACTAATGAAATTATTCTCGTTAAATAGAAAGAGAATAAGTGTGTTTCTTTGGCCACTAATTTTGATACAATATTGCCACTTTCTCCAGTACAAAGATGGAGTGTAGAAAAAAAAGAAAAGGTGAAAGTGAATCAGCTTCATACTATTAGCTCCTATACCTCATTTATGGGGGGCATCGACCTTCATGATTGGCTTCTTGAGAAACATTCTATAGCCATACGAGGAAAGAAATGGTATTTTTGTCTTATTACTACGCTGATAAACATGGCTGTTGTAAATGGCTATGTCCTTTATATAAAAAAAAAAAAAAATCCTTGGCTTTAAGTCGATGACAGTTAAAGGTTTAGAAGGTATATTGCAGTAACCTATTTAAAAAAAGGAGTCGATTCAAAAGCAATTCTGGGAAGGCCAGTACAAAGGCAAATAACATCCAGATCCAACGTACTTTCTGACATTAAATACGACAAAATACAGCATGTTATTGTCCAAAGAGAAAAACAAAGACGTTGCCAATATGATAAGTGTTCTTCAAAACCAAGAACATATTCTATGAAATGCAATGCAACATTATCCTTACAATGTTTTCCTCTTTTCCACACTAAAAATCAATCTTAAAAATGTAAAAAAAAGTTTTTCTTATATATATATAAATAAATTTTGATTTTTAACATTATTTTGCCCATTTGTTTTCTTATATATTAAGACTAGATATATTTTTTATAAAATTATTTCATTTTCAAAAGTTTTAGATTTTTACATACAAACGCCCAGCGTCATCAAATGAGGACTGCTTAAAAAATATGGTTGCAGTTAAATTTTTTCAAAATGCTTTTGAAATACTCTTAATTTATGCATTTCCATCCATATGTATCAATTTCAAGAAAATATTTCCAAAATTGTTAATTTGGGCGTTAATGGGTTAGTGAAAGTATTATAATTTGGTAACAGGCACACATGCCTAAGAAATCGTTGCAAATTTAGTGAGGAAGCTTGTTAATATGTATCAAGTCTGTAGAGACTTACAAAAAATGCAAAGAAATTACAAGACGCATTCAAGCGGCGAGAACAAGAATTTGTAACTATTTTAGACAATTTATCCGACATTGCACGTGCTGATGCATTTGAAATAATAAAAATAGAGGAAGATAGGATGTTCTTCCACCGCTAAAAAGAGCCAAGCCGAGCCGGTCAGTTAGGTACAGTGGATAAAAAAATGGCCAAAAAAGAGGAAAGGGCCCGACATCGAGTTGTCAAAGAAGAAAATTGGGGGAATCAAATATGGTTCCGCTTTAACATCTTAAGCATCATATGAACCATTGGAAAAACATTCCTCTTCGAATCCTAATGAAAATGTGGATAAAGAAGATTCCCAACACTGATCAATAGCTCAGAAACTGGGACAAGTAAATCAGCAATGAGGAAAGATTTTATTATTAAAGTTAGTTGCTGCATTAGACAGATGTCAATTAAGTTTGTGAAATTATGTGTTTATTCTTGAAGGTACTATTCAGAGGAGAGGGGGAGGGGCAGTTGGATTTAGCCTTGACAAATTTCCATTAGGTAAATACGCGGAAAATATAAAAATAGAGTTCTAAAACGAGGTACCAGATGTAGTGATCTTATATTGGGATGGCAAACTGTTGCCTGCTTTGACTTCTAGAAAATCGAAAGAAGAACGCTTGCTTATAGTTATTTCATATGAACTTAAAGAACACCTCATTGGGGCCTCGAGACTTTATAATTATACAGGCAAAGAACAGGCGCAGGCTATTTGGAAGGCTATCTTTGACTGGAATCTCGAAAACAAAGTCCAGATTCTCTGTTGTGATGCTATGGCTTCGAATACAGGTCGTTTTAATGATGCCTGTGCGCTCCTCGAAAAAAAAATGATAGAGATATACTTTTCTTTGCTATCATCTGTACGATCTGGTATTAAAGGCTGCATTCGAAGTGAACATTAAACAAGTGACAACAAGTCCCGATATTACACTCTTTAAAAAGCACAAAGAGAATTGGAAGAACATCTATCCCACTAAAAAACAGTGCTATGGATAAACAGTGGAAATGTTTTAACCCGTATCTGAACTTGGCAATTTGCTTGAATTTTACCACTCTGAACTTTAAAATGTTGTGATCAGAGCGTACTATGGAGAGTTGATCAAAATTTCTGTCATATTTTTAGATGGAGATGCAGAAAAAAATTAAATCAGACCTCTGGGTGCTATGTACTAAACTGTATGTATGGCCCGAGCGGTTTACTCCCTAAAAGTCCCGTTATTTAGTTTTCATCTGAAATGAAACACCAAGGATCAGAAATCACTGTTAAACGTCTCCTTGTTTATCATGACAATCTAAACATGGCTTCAATACATTTTGGCAGTTAAAGAAACCTAAAAAGATTTGTGCTTTTTGAAATCTTTGAAAATCTACGAAAATGTGAACGAAAGCGTCTCGAAAGCTGCTTTACAGAAATTTCTCCAGCATTTATGGTATTTGACTGATGAAATAGCAGTATTAGCACTTTTTGATGATGATGATGTTGAGGAAGAAACAAAATTAAAAATGATGACAAATTTACATAGAGAAAATTTCTCGACCCGTGAAAAAATATGCATTCCATCGAAGAAAGAAAATGGTTCAATGTATGGCAAGTTTCATATACTGATTTTGTAATTCTTTATTTAGTTATTCATTTATATCACGCGATTGTTACCTGTTCTTTTATTTATTATTATTTTTTTTTTTACAGAAAAAAACATCGATGATCTCATATCTGTCAAAAGCCATTCATTGTTTTCTAGACTCAAAATTTATGATAATTTTGAAGGGTCCCTCTTCGTTTCCCGACGCGAAAAAGACGATCTCAATGCTCAGAGCAATGAACAATACAGCTGAAAGAGAGGTAAAATTGATGCAGGACTTTCATGATTTAATAACGGTGACGAAGAAACAAAAACAATTTTCGTTATGTTGCGTACAAGAACACACGAAGGTCTATCCCGACTGTAAAAAGAAAACATTGAAATGAACATAAGTTCAGTAATGTTTCTTTTACTGTAATATGTTAATAAATATCTTCGTTGAATAAAATAGTGTTTTATGTACCAAAGAAACATACATTTTACATCTTTCCATAGTATTCCCCATACAAGATTTCATGTTCAAGTTTGACCTAAAGTCGGAACGGGTGACCGTTATCTGATTGCAATAATATTTTCATTTATGTTTTTCAGGTGAAATAAAAAAAAAATAGAGGGTATGCGTATTTGATTTTGCATTTTTTTTTTTTTTTACCTTGAATCCTGGGACACCCTAATATATATATATATATATGTATATATATATATATATATATATATGTATATATATATATATATATGTATGTATTTGATCATAAAGAAGAATTTGTATGTAAATTTTAATAATTATAATAATGAAAATACAATGATACTAATGACATATAATGAAACGCCGTTCGGATATATTTTATCTATCAAATTCACACAAGGATTACTCACAAAATGTTTTGATTATAGCTAAAAATATATTAATTTATATATGATATTTTTTAATTTCAACATATATATATATATATATATATATATATATATATATTGCTCATTTCATTACTTGAATTTTCACAGTTAATCAATTAATTTAATATAGAATTTGATTTTCATCACTTGTCAGGAGTTATTATTAATTCTATGTTCTCAGCAATATAGCTCAGACTATTGCCGTCGAGGAATGGCCTAGCTTTAATCATGCTATTAAGTACGATACTGCAAATTATTAATTTATTTTCAATTTCCTTAAGTAAGGACATCTAGTCCTTCTAAAATTACGTAAAATGTCGAGTTATAAATTTTACGATAAATAAACAAAATGCAATCAATGTACTCTATTAAATAAATGTACCTAAATTGGTCTATAGAATTAGCAGCAGTTATAGACTTTGCGAGATAAAATTTTCCGAAACTGGCTAATTAATGAAATCGGAATATCCCAGTTGCTCTTACCTCGAGAGTACAATTACTTGCTCCTAAAATTCACCGTATATTCCGCTACATTTTATTGGATAGTTTCGCGAAAGTATAATTATTATGATAATAAACTAAAACAGAGTTTCTAAACTAATTATTTGTTGCTTTTACTTGGCACTGAATATTTCTGTACTTTTTCTGGAGTTAAAATAGTAATAAAATACACTTTGAATATATTCGAATATTACATATTTGTGTTTAAAAGGACAGAACGTAGTATGAAGAAAATCTTAAATTTTGCAACTTGAATTTCCACTATTATCTACATTTTTATATAAATGCTGCGAAATTATTGTTTGAGGTACACTCTCTCCCTCTATGAACGTATCTGTTGATAGTAATAAAAAATATTCCCTATGGCACCTGTAAACTTTAAAAAATATTTTTTTTCTTAATTCTGAATGTTTAAGCATATTTGCAGGATATAAAAAACTGCATTCATAAATCTGTATTATTTCTTCAGTTATAAACATTTACAGACTTTGATTAGAAATAAAATTAAGTGGATATTTAAAATTCAAGATGCGTTTTCTCCTAATTGTACATTTACTGTTCATGCACACTGTTTTATCAGCTACAGTTTAAAAAATGCAACTGCATATACGTTTTTTAACAGACCAGAAGTTAAATCCAAAATAAGAGATACAATATGATTTTTTCGTTTTTTCGCATTTGAAAAATATGAAAAACTTTTGAAAGTTTTTCCATTTTGTGTTAATAAAATTTATGAACAATATACTTTTCGTCTCGCTCATTTGACTACCTGTCAGTCACAGAGTTCGCTCTTGGAAACTGTATAAGTGAGACTCTTGAAAAATTTTTATACTTACAGTTGAATCTCTCCAATCACACACAAAAAAAAAAACATAAAATTTCTTATTTATTTGAATTAAATGAATTAGTTTAATGACATTCGACCATCTCTGCGAATTATATTTTAAAGCACGAAACCGTAATTTCAATCTATTTCGAATAGGGTACAATGCACAGTGGTAGTGGATTGCGTGCTATTCAAAACGTTTATAACTGAAAGTAAAATGAAATTGAAACATTAAGATACGTTTCTTCTATGTAAAACATTTTGAGTTTGAGGGTGCGGTTACTTTTGAGCTCTTATAAGCTATAGATTTTAAAATTTAAACACATGCGCATTTCTTCATAGTCAACACGCTGAATATAAACAAAATGACAGTTATTTTTCAGTTTAAAAAATGTATTTTTTTTTTTTTTTTTTTTTTTAGTTTTATATTTAATTTTAAAATTTAATTTTAATCAATACTTTTTGCTTATATTTCGGTTTCAAATTAGACGCATGAGTGTTATGATTCTATTTTTGTCAAAATTTGTTTACAATTTGCATAATTTTCTGTTTTCTCATGCGTGTTTTCACAGATATGTATATTTAAAATCAAAATTTTAATAATATTTGTGAATGTAGAATATTTTTTTTTCCTGTGTAATATGCTTAAGATCTTATTATTTAGACAGAAAAAAATAGTGATATTTTTAAACTAGTAATATTTTAAAACTATTTTTGATTTCTATACAATGTATTGTATGCGAAAAAACAATGTGTAAAAGGCGGAACAAAGGTCTTGAAATGAAATTCCTCTTTTAAAAGGATGATAAGGATTAATTGAGGAAATATACAAATTTCATTTCTTTATTTCAACCAAGCTTGAAAACTAGAATTCGGAGCTTTTCATTTAGAAAGATTCATCTCTAAAGAAATATTAAAAAATACTGAACACTTTATGAATACTTCCTTCTCTATTTTCTTCGAAATTAAGTATGTACACCTTTTACTTATCACAAATTTATTAATATTACAATAGTTCATTTTTCAAGACAAAAAACAGCGATTAAAAGTATAATTATTTATTTACTGCATTATAATGTAAATAAACAAAATTGTATTTTAGAAGCTGACATACCTATTTTCAAAGCTTAAAGTTTGAAAATGAGTTCTTGACTCAATTTTTTAGTTGTTTAATTTTCAACCAAAATTTCAAATTTATTAATTTATTTATAAAAATGTTTGAAAGTTATTAACAATTTCACTTGTGTATTAATAATTACTAAAAACGTATTACGAGCATTTTTATATAACATGGAGTTCAATAAAAAAAAAATCTTTGAATTAACACATTTACAGCCACCTAAAATATTTGTCAGCTTGATAACTAAATACAATAGCTTTCTTGCTAGATTAAAAGAGGAAACCTAAAAGAGAAAAATTAATATAAACTATTGATACGTCTATACAAACATGTAGAAATGTATATACCTGTTACTTTTGTTTTTATCATAGTTTACTTATATTAGTCTAAATGTAATAAAACTAATGAACGTTCGATATTATTTGCTTAACTACTTTTATGGAATAAATTATGGAAGAAAGGTAAATTAGGTTTGCGAAAAAATACTGTCTTTTGATAAATGATCTTAAAGAATGAAAATTTGTATATCAAATTACTTCCGTAATGAAACTTAATCCATTAATGTCTTAATTTTTCATTTCTAACGGTAGATTATTGTCTTAAGCAAGTGATTTATTTTGCCTATGTCAGTTTTAGAATTTTTATTCCGCTATCATTAAAATAATGTAAAATATGTTGAAATACATACCTTCTTCCAACATTAAAATATTTAAAGAAAACAATAATTTTAGGATATAAAACTATCAAACAAAATTCTCGAGAGATTAATTATATCCAGCATAATTCCATTTTAAATAAAGACATTTAAATTTCATCATTCTAAACAACGGAGTTTAAAATATCAAAATTTATATTGCAAGTTATATATATCTGCATTATTTAAAAAATAATAACAATTTTTATCTATATTTATGGTATTTATGGGGAAGCTACTATTAAAGACTGGCAAGATTGATTGGGGAATTTTTGTCAGCAATATGATTTTTTACACTTATGTGCATTACTCTATTTTTTTAAAAGCTGTAATAATAAGAAAATAAATTTGTATGTCTGTCTGCTGCAATCCAAAAAGAACACTGCAGAATGAGCTACTGTATTTCTTATAAAGTTATAGTCATGGGGAGAAAAAGTAATAACCCCTACTAACTCTGCATCAAAATATCATAAGCGAACGTTACTGGGACCAAACTATTGGAAATAAAGTCTACTTTTAAATAACGACTATAAAATTTACTTATGGTGTATCTACATATAAAAACATATCCAAATACAGTTTTCTTCAATATACCTAATTTTGAAAACATAAATAAATTCTACATCCTTCAATTAGCCTAAATGCAAATTGACTTGAAATTCGTGCGATTAGTTTCGCGGAAATTATTTTAAAATGAGCATATTTTAGGGGCTGAATCCAATTTGAAGTTCGTTACTCGATTCTTAAAATGCTACAGAATGACTAAGTCACTTCTATTAATGTATTATTTGTTGCCAATATGACCATTTCACTCACTTAATATGTTTGAAATATTGCCAAACCCAAAAGTTTTAATAAAATGAGTTAAATATATTTTTTTTCAAATTATCCTTTTCTGCACGTCATACATGATCTCTTAAATCATCCTGATTGACGTTTTTTTAAGCATAATTTTAAAAGTACATGGAAGAAAAATTTGAAATTGTGGATTCGCATAAAGCAGGACATATTAAATATAAATCAATAAAAAAATTGTATATTGCAATATTTTGGAATATTAATTTCATAACTGAATATTAAATCTATTTCTATTTGGGTTTTATAGTATTATAACCATTTAAAAAATTGCATAATTTTGTAGAATATTAATTTCACAACTCATATTATAAAATTATAAAAACTGCAAATTAAATCTATTTCTATTTGGGTTTTTTTTTTGTATTATAACCATTTAAAAAAATTGCATAATTTTTTTTAGAATATTAATTTCATAACTCATATTATAAAATTATAAAAACTGCAAATTAAATTTATTTCTATTTGGGTTTTTTAGTATTATAACCATTTTAAAAAAATGCATAATTTTTTTAGAATATTAATTTCATAACTCATATTATAAAATTATAAAAACTGCAAATTAAATCTATTTCTATTTGGGTTTTTCAGTATTATAACCATTTAAAATAATTGCATAATTTTGTAGAATATGAATTTCATAACTCATATTATAAAATTATAAAAACTGCAAATTAAATCTCTTTCTATTTGGGTTTTTTAGTATTATAACCATTTAAAAAAATTGCATAATTTTTTAGAATATTAATTTCATAACTCATATTATAAAATTATAAAAACTGCAAATTAAATCTATTTCTATTTGGCTTTTTTAATATTATATCCATTTAAAAAAATGCATAATTTTTTAGAATATTAATTTCATAACTCATATTATAAAATTATAAAAATTGCAAATTAAATCTATTTCTATTTGGGATTTTTAGTATTATAACCATTTAAAAAAATTGCATAATTTTTTAGAATATTAATTTCATAACTCATATTATAAAATTATAAAAACTGCAAATTAAATCTATTTCTATTTGGGTTTTTTAGTATTATAACCATTTAAAAAATATTGCATAATTTTTTAGAATATTAATTTCATAACTCATATTATAAAATTATAAAAAAATCAAATTAAATCTATTTCTGTTTGGGTTTTGGGCAATGTACATTTACGAGATAGTCGGGGGAGCTTTTTTTTTTTTTTTTTTTTTTTTTTTTTTTTTTTTTTTTTTAATCTATGTTTCCCGTAAAAAACCGCTCAGAACTGAAAGTCTAATATAGCTAAATATCAAAAGTTAAATTGGCGGCAATTTTTTGCTATTCTTAAATGGAATCACATTTTAGCCCAATATACACTATATGGGCTAAGGTAACCGGTCACTTGCGATTTTAGACGTTTTGTTAAATATCTAGAAAAATACATGATGAATTAACCTGAAACTGCAGGTGTGTAAACAGTATGGTATAGGTCATATATTTCTGCGAAGATTTTTGTCCCCGAAACCCCATAGGGGATCGTCAACAAATTGAAAAAGAACGAATATCTTTTGGATAACACTGTAAAAACTAATGGAGCAAAAGCGTTCAAATTCGAGGTTATTAATAAACGGATTATTGTTATATACTGTGTTCATTTTTATGAGGATAGCATGTATACTCGTAGGGAAATTAAGGTTTCTATAAAAACAGTCCCAAATTTTGCCAAGATTTTTCTTATAATTTGTAGAGTTTGTAATATAAAAAAATTATTTTCAGAAAATATGAAAAACAACATTGTACACAATACTCTGCATTCTGCAATCAGAATTAAAAATTAATAAAAATTGGATGAAAATGAGCAAGTTTACTAAAACATGTGTTACTACGCATGCCCGAATGTAAAAAAAAATATAATTTCATAATCTATTACCTAAGAATATAGAGCAACTTTTGTGAAAGTCCCAACGTCATAGCTTGAAAATTCTGAAAATTATCGTTGGTAGAATAAGCTCGAAATCCGTTGTTCCCAAAAATATGCAAAAATATGAGGGGTTGTATGAAATATCTGTTGATTAGTGCCAAGATAGCGTACACAATATTGCACGTACTGCTACATATGGATATAACACCTTAACTTTTTGCTTCCTATTGGGAACAACGGATTTCGAGCTTATTCTATCGACGATAATTTTCAGACATTTCAAGCTATGATTTTGAGACTTTCACAAACGTTGATCTATATACTTAGCTAATACATTATGCACATTATTTCAGGTTAATTTCTCATGTATTTTTTTAGGTATTTAACAAAAAGTCTAAAATCGCAAGTGACCGGTCACCTTTGGCCATATAGTGTAGTACATTTTATCTACTGCAATTTTCTTTCAGTTGCTTATTTTATCCTGGGACTGGGCGTGTTTGGCCGTGTTAGCTCGTTAAAAACAATATTTTAGCACAAAAAAAAAGCTGTTTAATTAATTTCCAAACAACAGTATGAATATTAGTAATATGTTAGTAATAATATTAGTAACATAGCAATTGAAATAAATATTGACAGGTTTCTGAATATAGATGCCAACAGAAAGTATGAGTAAATATAAAAATATATTAATAGATAATTAAGTGTATTTCAATAATTATAAATTTAATATACCTATATTACTAATTATTTGGCGTAAAACTCTAATTGATATCATTTAACTAAATTTTTACCTTAAAAAAAAAAAAAAAAACTTTTTTTAAATTTTGCAATGCTGTGAACTGATATATCCGTTCACTAAACTGCAGTTTTCACTGTAATAGAAGCATTATTTAAATGAATATAATTATGCAGATATAATACTATTTTAAATTATTGAGTTATGATTACTACTGCCAAAGATTATAGTCATATCCGTAGTTAATGGAAAAAATCCCCTTCTTAGCATTAAAAAAAAAAAAAAAAAAAAAAATACAGAGAAAACAACTTTACACTTTTCCTCTTTTTTCGGTGATCAGGGGACTAATACATTTATTTTTTGTAATCATATCTCTCTAAATCCTTATTATTTGAAAAAAGTTGCATATGAGACCTAAAATTATTATTGACTTAGAAATAAAGGGTGCATCTTTAAATGTGCATATATTGCTAAAATAGAAAAAAAAAATATATTTTTTCAATTTCCCTACAATAAACATAACGTTCTTGATTTGTAAATGAATTACTGGCACATTTTAAGTTTGAAATTAAGAAAAATTGAAGCATTTTGCTACTTTAAAAAAAATCTAGGGTATAATTTGATCTATTAATTAATAATATAGCATACCAGTAACACTTTTTAAATAATCTAAATATTAAAACTGAAACAAAATTTAACATTAAGATATTTTCATTAAATTTTAAAATGGCACAGGGGAATTTTTGTAATCATAAATACTAGGATACCATGCCTCCCGGGTTTTGGAATATCAGAGAAAATCGTTTTTTTAAATTATTAATATATCTGTTTAGATTTCCCACTAACAACACCAGAAAGCATCTTTATTGAAAATTATCAATTTTAAATTCAAAATAAGTTTTAAAATTTTCTAAAATTTAAAATCTTTCGTATTAGTTAATAGCGAAGGATTCGCCAAAAAGTTCATTACTTTTGAAGTTCATTACCATAGTAGTCCTTTTTAATTCTGATCATTTCAGTGGAATAAGTTCGATTACATGTCTGTTAAATTTCTATTTTATTTATATTATTTTATTATTATATTTTATTCTTGTATTTTTAAATTCGTTATGGAATATCAAAATTAAAGAAATGCTGATCCGTTTATATTAACTTACAGTGCAAAGAAACTATTTTTCATAATCATTTTTACGCACTGGGGATAGATTTTTAAAAAATAAATTCACGTTTGAGAATATATTAAAAAACATAAAAAAAATGAGTACATTGGGATGCAGTTTTCAAACAAATCGCATGTCAAAAGTAATTTCTTTTCTCTGTTCGAAAGTGTAAAATTTGTAAGTGCATGTTTAAAAGTTTAAAAGATTTCAATAAATAAAATTTATTCGTCTGATGTTGTCGACATCAAAATGACGTCAGCGTCACGGACGAAATGTTTGTACTTTACAAAATAGCTATACAACTATTAGTTTACTGCCTCAGTGGGGTTTTTTTTAATAGAAAGCTGCATGACTACATTTATGAAGAAACATGAATCGCGTTATTTTGTTTTCTCTTACTGGATGTCACTTTGTCTTTCTCAACATATTCCATTGACATACCTATTAACCAAAAGAATAAAAAGAGATACAATGACATATAGTGTCATATGGTGAAATATCAAGAAATAATCATGAAATATTTATAGCTATTATTAGGTATATATTTTCTTATTTATATCAGCATTTATAATTTCCATATGCATAATTATGTCCTTAGTTAAAGTATTAGGAGAAATGTGTTAATGTGGATGTAATGGGAGTGAGGATATGTGTTAATATTTACCTTTTTTAAAATGAAATGGGTTGCATGCACTATTAGAAATGTAAAACTTCAGTTATTTTCATTCGTTATAAAGTACATTCCTGAAAATATTGTATTTGGAAAATGTTACTTCATAAATACTGACTGTAATATTATAATATTTTTATTAGGGTTTCGTTCATCTGACGAAACCCTATTCGTCTCGCTCCTCTGTCTGTCCGTCCGTCTGTCTGTCACAGAGCCCGTTCTCAGAAACTATACATGTTGGGGACTTGAAATTTTGCATACTAATAGCTGGACACCTCAGATCAAACGACAAATCATAAAATTTTGAAAAAGTCGTACATTTAACCCTTTGGGCTCACACATGTGTATTTTAAACAATTCTTTCTAAGTGAGCCCCTAATTAGGTTGGAGGAGGGAAATTTGCATACTTATAGCTGAATACCTCACATCAAACGACAAATCATAAATTTTTCAAAAAGTCGTACATTTTACCCTTTGGGCTCCCACATGTGTATTTTAAACAATTCTTTCTAAGTGAGCCCTTATTTAGGTTGGACGCGTGAAATTTTGCATACTTATAGTTGAACACCTCACATCAAATTACAAACCAAAAAATTTTGAAAAAGTCGTACATTTAACCCTTTGGGCTCCCACATCTGGATTTTAAACAATTCTTTCTAAGTGAGCCCCTAATTAGGTTGGAGGCGTGAAATGTTGCATACTTATAGCTGAACACCATCATGCGATAAATCATAAAATTTTGAAAAGTCGTACATTTAACCCTTTGGGCTCCCACATGCGTATTTTAAGCAATTCTTTCTAACTGAGCCCTTATTAAATTGGAGATTTGAGATTTTGCATACTTATAGCAGAACACATGAGACCAGGCGACAAATCATAAAATCTTGAAAAAGTCTTACGTTTAACCCTTTGAGCTACCACATATGTATTTTAAGCAATTCTTTCTAGGAGAGATCCTAATTAAGTTGGAGACAGGATTTTTTGCATACGTATAGCTGAATACCTCAGACCGCACGACAAATCATAAACTTTTCAAAAAGTCTTATATTATTTACTCCTCCGGCTCTTACTTGTGTATTATAAGCAATTTTTCTAACCTCCGCCCTTTTTACCCGGGGAGCACTTTGCTAACTTTTGCCGACACCCCTCTGACCATTCTTTCATATTATGCACTACATAATTTAGTTCCACTTTTTTTACCGCCGGGGGCGCCTACTTATCTGGGGTGCTATGGGCCCAATCCCCTAGACTAATATATCTACGGATAGTATGTAAAACGGAGTTTCATTCGGATAGAGGTTTGTTTAGAATAGAGTGCGCCCTTGGTAGCGAAATGTGGAACTAACAGATTTTTCAAAAGGATAATGTGATTTGAAAGGAATATTAAACGAAACCCTCTCTGCGATTTGTGATCACACTTACCCACTTGTTATATGTCGATGTAACTTTGCTGAATAAGAAATAGCATAAATATATATATATATATATATATGCAATTGTTTTAAATGTGCATAGAAAAAGGTTGCAGTTGTTAAAATTATCTTGAATGCCATCTGCACTTCTAAACTATTTTTTCTAGAGGATTTTGCCCATTACCCAAATAATAATGATCTCGGTAATGAAAAACTCATTCAACTATCCTCTCTGCTACTGGGTATTTCAACTCTTAAAAGCTTTTGATAGACTCCCGTAAATTCTGTGTAATTTCTATAGAAAATACAATATGTATAAGATGGACGTCACCAGAAGTAGCACAGTTCAGTAATCATGGATCAAGATAACTATATCACAGTCGCTAAAAACTATCAAAAAATCGAGTTTGCCATCATATTGCTCATAATACAAGGAAACGTACTATTGCAAATATGTGTTCTAGTACAAATTCTCGAGCGAAAAAACGTAGTTGTAACATTCAAGATCAGAAATCTATATATCCTTCATCTATTGCAGCCAAATTAAGCCATATGGTCTTTCGCGATCAATTTGATTTTTTGTTTCAGCAGCTATAACTGCATAACAAAATTCTTTAAACGTTTTTCACTTGACCATTTAATTATCTATGAATATATCATAGATCTATGAAATTCGTTCTCGCTTGTTTCAACATTCAATAATTTATTCATTTTTCAAATTCCTTCAAAATTTTTCTTTAAATTATTCGCAGAAGCCTATAATTCAAAAGAGACACTTCTGATTTCATTACCGTTTTCACCATTGGAAGAAAAACACACCTTCCTTGACAAAAAAGCTTTCGTTTCATCTGGGGCTTCTTTGGTATAATAATACAGGTAAACAACGCCATGAATTGAGTAAAATACACCAACTGATTGTCATTCACATAAATCTGAGAAAAACGTCTCTTTCACACTAGAAATGAAGATCCGATGAGTCCCTGATAAAAGTTGTTTTACCATGTTTTTTGGGAGCAAAAAGGGAAAATTTTACCTAAGATAGGGTAGGAAAATTATTTTTTAAAGTAAGACAAGTGGACTGTCGTTTTTCTTGTATTTTTTTATTCTACATCGAATGATACCATCCGTAATTAATACGACCATATTTAACAAAATCATGGCAGGTTTAATGAATACAAAGTCGACAATTATGCTTTATGAAGGTAAAATAAGTGTTTACAGTAATAACTGATGGCCATTCATGAAAATTTAGGAAGAGCATTATTTTGGCATTAGAAATAATGATCCGATGTGTGCTCAAAAACCGAAGAATTTTTTTTTTTTTTTTTTTTTTTTTTTTGAGCAAAGGCGGCAAGTTAACCCAGGGGGCATTTAATTTTTTTTAATTAGATCAAACGGAGTATCGTTTGTTATGTATTTTCAAGTCTGAATCGAATGACACCATCCGCAAATCTGTAAGATCATTCGTTACAAAAAAGGGCGGTTTTATGAATACAAAATCCAGAACGGTTTTATTAATACAAAATTATGAATACATTGATTTTGAAAACATTTATGACCTTGGAGAAGACATAAATGATCCTGATTTTGATTATTGATATTTTGGGATTTAAGTTTGAGGTTATTTGATGTTATATAAAGTACATACTTTGAACGTAAAATAAAGAGGACAAAAGCTGTGCTCAGTAATATAGTATAATTTTCGAATTTATATTTATTAAGACGACCATAACTTTGTAATGAATGATGGTATCGGCTTGTAGATAGTGTAATTGGATTCAGAATAAAAAAATAAATAAAAACGATACCTTTCTTGACCTACTTATGTTAAATTCTACTCTTCAAGCTAAAATCCCCACTTTCCCCCCAAAAAACACGGTAAAACAACTTTATTTTGGGGGACTCATCGGATCTCCATTTCTATTACCAAAACGATGTTCTTCTCAAAGTTTCGTGAATGGTAATTGCCTGTTACTGTAAAAACCTATTTTATCGGCATAAAGTATAATTTTTGACTTTGTATTTTTAAAAAAACCTGCTGTAACTTTGTAAAAAAAGTCGCATAGACTAGCGGATGGTGTCATTATATTCAGAATTTAAAAATATATAACACACGATATACCACTTGACCTACTTAAAGAATTTCGAATTTGCCTCAATACCAGCGTACCAGGGTTAAAAATGCCCTCTTTCGCCCCCAACAACATTGTAAAACAACTTTATTTTTGGGGGTCATCGGATCTTCATTTCTAGAGTTCTTCCCAAATTTTATGAATGGCCATCAGTTGTTTAAAAAAAACTATTTTACCTATACTATATTAGTGTAACTATACACAAGTTCAATAAATAGGTTTGTGAGATTCGAAACTTTATCCGACTTAGAAATTGATTCAAAAAATGTCCCATATAGCCTCTGGAAGAAAATTGCAGTATAAAAGGAATAACACAAAAATATATGAAATAAGAGGGGCATTCCATATCAACTGGTCTAATGGATCCTGACCTGGTGTCCCTGAGGTTCACGTGTCCCTGGTGCCCCCCCCCCCCTCAAAGACATGTAACGGTATCGTCAAATAGCTCTTAAGCAGATAAAACTAGAAAAGAAGAACAAGTGTCTACTAATAATTATATACACATAAAGTTATTTTTACATTTAAGATGTCACTTTATATTAAATCAGGCATGCTCTACATTTTTATTCTTGACATTATGTTGCTTTCTTCAATATTTTTCAGATAAAATCTACAATTTCCTCATTTTGATACTAGGAGACGCTCCAACCACTCTCACAGCATAGTGGATAGCAATTTACTACAGGTAGACACTTGTTCCACTCTTCTACCTTTACCAGTTATAGAGATATTTGAGGGTTCGGGACATTGCATTGCAACCGCCCACGGAAACTCGACGAGGACTCTTTAGGCCAATTGACATGGGATGATCCACTTATCTCTCTATTCTAAAAAAAAATGTAACTAACGCTGTCACTACTGCTGCTTTCATATTCCGGCTATAAATATACAAGCTGTTTCAGTTAAACGTTTCAGAACTTTGAAGAGTGTTAGGGTACATACTGGCGAACCAAAATCATATACCAATGGACAGTCAGAAATGCTTTCCTGACGCGGTAGATGGCGTTGTGCGAAAGTTCCGGGCTTTCGTGCAGGGAATCTTCATTAAGCACAAGAACTCCAAGTTAGTAGGATGGATGATTATACGAACGCAGAATTAGCTGATATGCATTTGGTGTACGGGGCTGCAAATTGTAGTGGGCCAGCCGCACAGCATTTGTTCGCGGAACGATATCCGACGAGGCGTATTCCCAGTCATAATTTATTTGCAAGACTGCACCAGAGGTTAGCTGAGACAGGTTCATTTGAAAGAGCTGACAGGGTCAGGGTAAGAACAGCAGGACTCCAGCCCTCGAACAGAATGTGCTGCAGCATGTACAGAGGAATCCAAGAACGAGTACACGAAGTCTAGCAAACGTAGTTGAGGTTTCCCCTTGCAGCGTCTGGAGCATTCTCCGAGAACAAGACATGCATCCGTTTCACTTGCAGCGTGTCCAGGGACAGCAACCGGAGGATTATGTACCTCGTATTGCTTTCGCACAGTGGTACCTTGGAAAATGTGCTACAAATCCCACTTTTCCTGCTGAAGTGTTGTTTTCCGATGAGGCATCCTTCACAAGGGAAGGAATTTTCAACTCGCATAACGACCATATCTGGGCGGTCGAGAACCCGCATGCAATACGACGTCGTGCAGCACAAATTCGATTTTCGGTCAATGTATGCACCGGTATTATGGGAGATCACCTAATCGGGCCTTACCTGTTACCGTATCGTCTAACCGGAGATAACTACTTGCTCTTTCTGCAGCAAGTATTGCCACAACTTTTTGAGAGGTGAACAGATTTCTGCATCGACACAACAGACAATGTGGTTCCAACACGATGGAGCCCCTGCCCATTATAGCGGAGCTGTTCGTAACTACCTGGATGTCACATTTGGTCAACAGTGGATCGGATGTGGTGGTCCCGTGCATTGGCCTGCTCGGTCACCCGACCTATCATGTCTTGATTTTTATTTCTGGGGTCATATGAAATCGCTATAAGTTCAGCACTTAACTCTACAAAACGTAGCAATAGGAGATAAACTTCCGCATACAATTTTTTAATCACGGAACTACATATGTTGGGTGTTTTTAATTATTAATCACGTTAAATCTTTTTAAATGACAATTTTGTTTCAAAATTTATAAATTTAAGCTTTCAGTACTCAATTTGAAGACATTTGCTAAAATTTCTCTTGAAGATATTTATTACAGCAGAATATACAGCAGGTGTTCGAGTATGGGTCCCTACACATCCTATAAGTGGCTTGACAAAGAATACAACTAAGTTAGAGTGACAGTTTCTGTTAGATATTTTCCCCGTGTTTTTATATTTAAATTACTATTACATCAATAAAGAATAATTCTTTTCCCATATGAAACTATCTTGTAATTACTATTAATCCTCTCGCAGGCATTCTTATTCCATCATCAAAATAGTGGAAGAGTTAGACCAATGAAATAAATATTAAACAGAATCAGTGAAATGGGAGAAAATTTTACGTACGATGAAGCGAGAGAACAACTAATGAAGAGACAATTAATCAAGTAATAGACATGACGACATCCAATTGGAGAATGCGACATGAATACTAAATCATCTCAGAAAGATCAAGGGGAAGACATTAATTTTCATCTACTGTGATTAGAAATAATCTTTCAATGTTGGTTTAAAAAAAAACATAACAATAGCCATAAATTATTGTCTAAAAAGTTATTTTTCTTACTGGTGACAAAAGATATCAAAATGAAATAGGCTGCATGAAAAATATCCATCATCATCGATGTATATGATAAAGAGCATGTTTATTTGTACATACAACATGATTTTAAACAACATTATTTTGTCATTCTAAGTGAATTTTAGATCCATCAGATCTTAACATTTTTTTTATTCGATATGGCAACGATAATTACATAACATATTTGATACGTGTTAGATAAGCATTATATATATGTTTGGATAAATTTGTTTCATTTTTTGATAAAATAAAATTATAAGATTGAGAGAAAAAAGAGGATGGTGTACCATAACGTTGATTAGATATTGTATTTTATAAATAATTATCTAGTTAAAATCATCGTTTTCATAATAAAATTTTTATTAAACCTTTTTTTTTTATACTTGCAATTTTCTTCCAAATTAAATCTTATTGTTTATTTAAACGGGTTATAGTAAAATTTCTAACTTTTAAAGAATTTGAAAGACACTTATAAAAAGTAACATAGTTTAAACGGAAACATAGTTTTAAGTTGATCTTTATGTACATAAAATAAGAGTTCTCATCTCAAAAATTTAAAAAGCCAAAACTCTTTTCATATGTTTTACGCGAACTTTTAAGATGTACTTTTCTGTTAACTTTTGCGAACTTTACAAGATGCAATTCGAATCTTAAACGTCAAAAAACTTTTTACAACTTTTAGCTTCATGGAAGTTGATTTAGTTTACAAAAGAACAATTTTAGAAACCAGAAAAAAATAAGGCATTTTCCTTGAAGATTCACAGAATAAAGAATTGTTTTTTTTACGCTATATTTACACGCGTTGGTACAGGATGCGGAATTTTCGTAATTAAGGAATTTTTATATATCTTTCGAAAACACTTTTTAATCCCAATTGTATGTTTTTTTTTAAAAATTATATGAATTTTTAGGTTTATAATACTAAAAGAAAGAACTTAAAAAGATAAGTAAAAAAAAAAAAAAAAAAAAAAAAAAAAAAAAAAAAAAAAAGGAAAGGAAAGGAAAGTAAACATTACTTTATGTTCAAAGTATTATAATATTATATTAACGGAAAAACATAAGACATAGGAATTTGTAAAGGCTTAAAAATGAAAATGTACAAAACAAACATATATAATATATATATTTTTTAAATAATCACTTTAAAGAAAAATATTGACTAACACTTGATTTACTGGCGTTAAATTTTGTCTATTTTACAGAATGCTGTCACTTTGAAGTGGTAAAATATACATTTCTTAAAAACAGTATTACACTTTAGAGAGATGGAAAGAGAATGTGGCCGTAAAAATTAAATTAATAGAAATATCATCATATCTCGAAAACACACAACAATAAAATCAAAAAATAATATTTACATTTTTGTAATTCTTAAGCATAAAAGGAGACATTGAGTTCTAGCGTATATCCAGTTTTTAAATTATCTATATGAATGCTAAATTAACACCTTACACATTTTTTATATAAAGGAAAAATAATTAGTAATTTTGAATAAAAAATATAACGGAATTCAAAGAAATGATTCTGACATTATTGTCTTATCTTTTTTAGAAATTCTGTATTTTTATGTACAACGTTTATTTATGGGACAAATCACTTGCAAATTCTGCTGACTTGATAGCATTATGCATGGACTGTTTCTGCATGGCCATCGTTGCCGACTTCTAGTATACTATAGAAAACTCTCCAACAGTTGATCTTAGTCTGACTTCTTTTGAATTTTGACCATGAGAGAAAAAAACAGAATACGTCACTGGAGTCTCTTGCAACTGCCCATCATTGTCTTTCACAACCATAATCACATGATGTAACTAATGTCGTTCTGCTATACATAATTCATCATTCTTCTCAATACTTGAGATGGTCGATGCATCTTTAGTACCCGAAATTATGATGTTTCCAGCATATTTATGAACAAAAGGTGCAATGGTATAGTTGTCAGATAGCTCAATAATGCAAGATTCAGAAACGTCTAGATTTAGTGGTGGAGGGTCCTCACCATTGTTATCTTGGGTGAGATGACTGGTCAGGACATGACAGTTTCATGAAGTTCATAACGACCTGACTCATCAGTGTTGCCCACTGCAGTTGTCATAAACGCGTTTCTTTTTATATTTGTAGGTACAATGACTCCATCATCTACTCACTGCTTACAGACAGCTTGTGCAAGCTGCTTCCTAACTTACATGACACGGTCATATAAAACAGAAATACCCAGAGAATGTAATGTTCGGATATTTTTTTCTGCCTGTCTTTGGAATGAAGCTTCAATCCCAAGTGCAGTGGAAAGGGTGTTTGTCTGTCCTTTTGTTGATACAGAGTGATAGCGTGACTAGATTGTTTCGCGGAGTTGCTACAAATTATCTGAAAAATGGTGCACGCCTATTTGATGATAGCACTTATGTTAGCCTGGTCATCATCTGTAATAGTTTCTGCTATGATGCTTGTCCCTTGGAGCATGACATACATCAAGGTCAAAAGAGGCTTTGGGACAGGTTCATTCAGACAATTTGAACTAAATGAACCACTGAAACGCATTTGTTGTAGAAGGATATGTTTCCTCAATAAAACAGAAACGTCCACAATTTTATCAGCTTCATCTTCAGTAACTTGTGTGGGAGACGTTTCTGCTAAAGCTGCACGGATTGTTTTCTTATGGGAAATATAATCTTCTTTGCCATCCTTGAACGAGTGCCAGTCTGATCCTAGTTTCTTTAACAGGTGTTTCTTGAACCTGGTAGAGTGAACTTGTGAACCTAACCAAACAGATCTCTCGGTTTCAAGAAGATTTTCATACCATTTTAGGTAGATTTCGTAAGAAATACTACCTATTGCAGTCGTTACCATGGTGTGACTTGTGAAAAATTCCTTCATAACTTTTCATTATAGGACCCCATTAACCCAAAACCACCCCACCTAAAAAGTTTATATATATATATGTATGTATGTATGTATGTATGTACTAAATTTTGTCCGCACGATAAAAGTCGCAATTATGCACGGATTGTCCCCAAACTCGGCAACAACTTTGATATGGCCAATATCTCGGCGGGGATTGAAAATGGGCGCAAGAGGGTTCAAATGGAGAGGGTTCAAAATTTTGAATACTGTCTTAACACGATTCTGATAAAACCAGCTCTTACACAACAATGGCAGGAAAAAAAAATCCCTGACGGCTCGGGCCTACAGGCGGAGGTAGATTTCGAAGTACTAAATTCACCAACAAAACTTAAATCAAGATTAGAGATAGACCCAGTTCCTTCAATAAGAATGAGCTGCAGAGAGCTAAACATTTTGGGAAAATTCTAATATACACGAATACACACACGAATGTATATGGAACAGGTTTAAAAAATAGCTAAAGCGAATTCAGAGAACCTCAAAGTGTTAAAATAAGTTAATATTCCCATTGTCAGATTTTCGTCATGTTTTAATACGTTTCTTCAAACTCACATGACGTAACATATTCACCTGCTGAGGTCCGTTTTATTTCCAATATGATGCAATATATATATATTTTTATTCGTCAAACTATTTATTTCATTTTGTGTTTTCATGCGGAAATCTTGCTCTAGGAAACTTATTACGTAATATTCAATTTGTTTCAATTATTCAAGCTATTTATTTAATTTAATTTTTCACGTGAAACCTTGCAATAGAAAAGCATTTGTGGTGAGAATTTTATTTCTTTTTTTTTAATTGTTGGCAACTGCTATAACGAAAAATATTTATTTTTTCCTGCCATTGTTGTGTAAGAGCTGGTTTTATCAGAATCATGTTAAGAGGGTATTTAAAATTTTGAACCCTCCCCATTTCCATTCCCTTGGGCCGATTTTTTCCATTTGCAACCCCCGCCGAGATATTAGTCATCTCAAAGTTGTTGGCGAGTTTGAAGAATATCCGTGCATAATTACGACTTTTATCGTGCGGACAAAATTTAGTACATACATACATACATATATATATATATATATATATATATAAACTTTTTAGGTGGGGGTGGTTTCGGGTTTCTGGGGTCCTATAATGAAAAGTTATGAAGGAATTTTTCAAAAGTCGCACCATGGTAACGACTGCAATAGGTAGTATTTCTTACGAAATCTACCTAATAAAAGTTTTTCGTTATAGCAGTTGCCAACAATTAAAAAAAAAAAAAAAAAAAAAAACAATAAAATTCTCACCACAACAATTACTTTTCTAATGCAAAATTTTCACGTGTAAAATTAAATAGTTTGACAAATTGAATATTACGTCATAAGTTTTCTAGAGCAAGATTTCAGCATTAAAACTCAAAATAAAATAAATAGTTTGACGAATTAAAAAAATATGTATATTGCGTCATATTGGGAATATAATGGACCTCAGCAGGTGAATATGTAACGCCATGTCAGTTTGAAGAAACGTATTAAAACATGATAAAAACCCGACTATGGAAATATTAACATATTTTAACACTTTAAGGTTCTCTGAATTTTTTGTAGCCATTTTTTAAACCTATTCCATATACATCTGTGTGTGTATTCGTGTATATTATAATTTTCACAAAAAGTTTAGCTCCCTACAGCTCACTCTTTGTGAAGAAACTGGGTTTATCTCTAATCTTGATTTAAGTTTTGTTGGAGAATTTAGTACTTAACTTCGAAATCTACCTCCGCCTGTATGCCCGAGCCGGCAGGGATTTTTTTCATTTGTGATACCTTCTGAGGAGAGGTGTTACATTTAACACTAGAACGTCCGGAAATTTTACACAAGTTTCATAAAAATATTTTACACCAGAATTTTTATTTAAAATTATTCGACTGATTTATTTAAAGTAAATCTGTGTTTTAAAAATTTAACCTAATTTGTGAAAGAATTTCTGTTTCCATTTGACATTTAATCATACGGTCGGAGTCGAATCGACTCCTTCCGGGCTTTCTAGTGTTAACTAAAGCTAAGAACTGAGCAATTATTAACGGATCGTAAGTTTGCTGATGAAAAGTGCTTTTTGGTGAGTTCCTGGAAGCACGGGCTTCAGTTTTATGCTTGATATAGCACGATGCGGGATAATGAATAGCCGCAGCATGGGAATCTACAGCATTACTTGCAGTATTCAATCGTTCATGCACTACCCAATTCTGAGATTGCAGCGACCATTCGAACAAATTTTTGCCGAAGTTAGCACTACTGACACGATATATTTGTACATCACCTTTTCCTTCGTACTTCTCACAGTAGTCACACTGAGGTTTTTTAGCATCGAGGGTTGCTTTATAATTCAGTCGTGTTGTTTTTTGGGGGGACTCACTGTTGTAGCCGAATCCATTTCTCTCTTCTTAAGTTTTGTTGCAACATACAAGAGCGAAAACGCGCCCGGTATCCTTTATTGTATGTTGCCTTATTTGTCTTCAATGTGTTCGCAATCCCAGAACCATCATATAAATAATTCATAATCACGTCAAGAGGCGTAGGCATTATCGACAAAGTTTTTCAAATCTGCTTCTAGTGCATCATATGCTTTGTGATGACACTCTTTCTTAAATGGACATCGTAAGTATTTTCGGATATCTTGCTGGCACAAACAACACAATGGCCAATTTGTCGTTTTTCTCTTTTGTCGTAAATTCATGCTTTTGTGTTGATATGTAGAAATACACTGTAGTTTTTCTGAAGTCACTGTTCAGACTGTTCAGATCCTATAAACCAGAAAAAAGAATTATTATATATTATACTGCTGTTATAATATTATATTACTCAATTATTATATATTATTATATTATTGTAAAGATCATATTTTATATTGGTATTATATTATTCATCTAGTATTCATATATTTCAAGACTTTGTGTCTAATAGAAGCCCATCTGTTAAAAAATACCAATAGAGATGGCAGCCATATTCGATTTCTAGCAAACAGGCCACCAGAGGGAGATCATAAGCTGTTTGCGATGGTTCCCTAAAACCTTAAGACCATATCTAATACTACATGAAATTTCAAAGACTTGGCACAAAGTGTACGATTCTTATGAATTTTCAAATATTCCAACCGAGCTAATCCCTGTGAATGATCTACAGATTTGTTTACACATCACATAATAAACCTTTTTTTTTTTCTGTGAGGAAACGCATAAGCCAAAATCACATTATCTTTGTCTTGGCCATGTATATAAATGTATTTATATTCTACAAAGAATGTTATTATATTAAAAATGGATAAGCTGAAAACTGCATTGTATAAATTGGAAAAAAGGCTCTAAGACATTTACGACCATAGACAATAATACTTACAAATTCTTTTATTTAGTTATATACTGCATTTAAAAACTCTATAGCTTATATGAGCTATCAAGAAAAACGGTCATTCTGCCACAGCAAGGAAGAACAACAACAACAACAATAAAAAAGAGAAAAAAGGAAAAAAAAACTAAGGCAACTAAACGGAAAACGCTAAGGAGCAAAAATATTTGTTTACTTCTTAATCTCATGAGAACAACTTCTCCTTAATAATTCGGCCGAAACATGCCGGCATACAATACCAGATATTAAAGAAACCAAGCATCGCAGAAAAATAAAACGAAAAGGAAAAGAAGCTTATGAAGGACTCCACTAATTTGGTGCCAAACATAACATAGAATGTGTATTAAAAAATAGATACAAAATTTTAAACAATTAGTACACTTACAAAAATGAGCTGCTAGGTATTCTTTGCCAGATGAATTTTTAAACCAATTTAGAGACTGCATAGATGATATAGAGAACAACAGAAAAAGTAAGGATTGATTATTTAGTCAGATAATTACTGAAACTATGTACCTCTTTAAATTTCAGTTTAATATACATTTTGAAATCCCTAAAACATGTGAAAAGAGAACAACAAATTTAAAAAAAGCACATGGTTCTCGTCGGAAGATGAGAGGAACAAAGAAGTAATTAAAATAAATGTACCCTCACAGGTTTCGCAAGGTATGGCGAACCCGCATGCTCGAAATGTTTAATGAATTTAAATTATAAATAAAATAATAAAATTATATGAAAACAAAATTAATAATTTAAATCAATAACAAAGGAAAATTGAATGATAGCTAAAAATGTAACCAAATATAATTAAATTAATAAGAAAAATGAATGAACATACAAGGTTTCAGAATGATGTATATATATATATATATATATATATATGTCCTCAATTGGCAAAAAACTGACCTGTAAAAGTTTAAATCTAAAATTAATAAAATATGCCATACCCCTACATTAAAAACTGAACAGTAATTCTGACACTCATCTGAAATACCTACTCCTAGAATTTATTAGAATCTATTAACTGAATTAACTGAAATGTTGTGTCTAAAACATTCCGCAGACTCCACCTCCATAACGGAAAGTATAACTATTTGTAAAAACTGTCACTGTTAAATTAAACCACTTGGCTGTTGTGTCGTATATTTGAAAATATCTAAATAGTCTTTTCCCTGAAACATTTCTGATTATACAACATCTATCTACAGTAAGGTTACTTGGGGCAACTGGGCCATGATTTTACAATGTGACTCTGGAGCTTCTGACAATTCAGCTTCAGAAAGCTAATGTTCAATTGAATTAAAGTCTGAACTCCTGTAAATGTGTACAGTTAGATTCCCTCTATCAGACGAAATTGCTCAAAATTACATTTTAATATTTAAAAATATATAAATATGCATATTTCATCTTTCTTTCCTCATGTGTCCAGTTGCCCCATAAAAATGGGGTAGGTGGACGAGGAGGGTCTATGTTCCACATGCGTTTATTTTTTTTTCATGTGGGATATCAGGTCCTGTTTCAAAAAGTGTAAGCAACTTAAAAAATTTTGAGCCAGGCAGATCATGTAAATTATATGTCAATAAACAGCGTTGTAAGGGAAACCTTTGCTATCAATGTGTCTAAAAATAGCACTAAAAGTGAAAATATTAGATTTATTTATACCAAAAACATAAAAATTAAGTAAGTACTTATGTACTTTAGTACAGGTAATAAGTATAAAAGTCACATGGGTATTTTAACCCGGGAGAACTCGCTGCATGAGATTTTCTCTCACAGTCGTACTTTTTAAAGACTCTTATTTAAATCATTTTTCATTTTAATTAAAATTTCAAAATGTTTCACAATTATTTTACCTATTTTTTGAATAAAAGTACTAAGCCAACCAAAAAAAGTTGATATTATATTTATGTAAAGTAAAAGAAAAGCAACAGGGCATTCTCACTAGCGAGTTCTCCCGTGTTAAGGAAAAAAAATAGCAATGTAAATCTATCAACAAACGGCTACGTAAGTACTTAAGTACTTTATCAGTATCCAGGGGTCGCATTATATAGGAAAAATGTTATTGTTTCTACCAGAACCCTTAACCTTCATGATCATTTTATTTAATATATTCTAAAGAAAGGTGCAATGAAGATATTATTTTCAAAATAATGGTGGGAACAATAAAAGTTTCCCTATAGAATGCGACCCCTGTATCTTACAATTTCAAGGTTTGGCTTAATCTCTTCCAGGGACAAGGTATTTGAATTCGTAAAATGTTGAAATACTTTGACAACACCAGTATTTACAAGAGAATCTATTTGAAAACAAGTAAAAGTACATTTTCGCGTACTTAATAATGGTGAAATTTTCATTACAAAATTTCGGTACCAATGTGGCAAATAGGAATTAAAATTATGTGATGCCATAACAACATCATCGCCTCTCAAGGGGTCAAGAAATTTCGTTTGATAACACCCAATATGCTTTCTTAAAATTTTATTAGTTAATTTTAATAAGGTATTTTATAATTTTCTTTATTGTGAGCAAAAAACAATGGAGAAATTTACTTCCCGTGGAAAGATAAACTAAAAAAAAAAAAAATATTTATAACTATTGGGGTAACTGGATTCAGCATGGTCCAGTTACCCCGGATACATGTCCCAGTTATCTCATTCTTGAAAAATGTATGGGGTAACTGGGACACCGGGCTTACATTTGAAACATGAATTAAATATGTATAGATACCTAATAATATTAACATAGTTATATGCTTAATCTTTAAAAAAAGAGATTGTTTAATAAAAGTACTTACAGTATTTTAGTAAAAAGTCGAGGAAGTTCAACCAAATTAACGTTGTTTTTAAAAAAAGAAACGTAAATTTTCGACAACTTATCACAGCAAAGAGAGAGTTATGATTGAGTTGACACACGTTGTTTTAGGTAGTAGAGGTAAAGGGGCATTGTTCACAAAAGCTAAAACTTAAAATACATTAACGGTTTTTTATAAAATAGGCTATGGCTCAGTTACCTCGTGGGCCCAGTTACTCCAACTAACCTTAACATGCGATTGAATAATGACTAAATAATATTTCAAATATGTAGAAAATTTATTTTTATTTACGTGTATAATACCTATTTTTTCTCTTTAAAATATAGCAAATGCTTTAAACATTAAATAACCATAAACTCACTTCAATGTATCAAAAATATATTTCAGCTTATTTACCTAGCTTTCAAACTATTATACTTTGATTGCCAAATATTTAACAGAAAAATGGATAAGTATGCGTTCATTTCAATTTGGAATCGATTCATCTATCGAATAAACTTTCTTTGAATCCATATTGGACATTTTAAATATTTCTCTCAAAAATGATATAACAAAACATCTGCTTAAGGAAATGCATTTACTGAATTTAAGAAAAAAGCCCTTAGAAATTAGATTTAAAAAAAACAAACTTCATGCTGCATTTTCTTTGACCAAACGACTGTAAAACTACGCTAGAGTTTTCCTAATATAAATGCATTCTAAATACCGAATAACTAAAATCAGATGCAATTTTTAGTTGATGTTTCTTACCAATGAGTCAAATGAGTAATATTCGTTTTTTTTTTCTAATTTCTAATTTTGCTTTTTCATTTTCATTAAATTTTAAAAATATTTTTATAAAAATAATTAAATTTTGTAAATTTTAAATTGTAACATTTTAAATTTAACTATCGAGTGCTTAAAAATCTTCAAACATTGAAGATTTTAATTTTATATTTCGAATGCTGAAATGCATACGAAATTCAAATAATAGTCATTTAAATTAAAGCGTAATTACATTCATTGAAAAAATAAAAAATTCTAATTTTCAAGACTGTTCTCAAATCAAAAGCCAACGTTATGACATAAGTTTTAATTTATATTTTTTCTGAAATGCATGAAACTAGCAGGTGTTGTCGTTCAGAAACTATGAAATCGAGCTGTCTTTTTTTTTTTTTTTTTTTCGTTTTTTGGCAAACTCAAATGATCTTGCAGAAAATAGTGTCAAAGTGGGCGTTTTGAAACAAATTTCTGCGCGAAAGTTGGATAATCACTCAAGAAAGGGTGGAAAAAGTGTTTGTCACATGATCTAAATCACTTATAACTAAATGGGTAATTTATTTATTAAAAATGGAAAACAAAGTTCGATTTCAAATCCTACCATAGTCAGGCCTTCCAATTTTATATTGTTCCGTTAAAAAATGTTTTTTTTTAATGTGTCAAAAAGTTTTGCATTTGTAGAGCACATCAGTTGAGAACAGTCTTAATTGAAAACAAATAATTTAAAATTATCTTGTGTTGTTTAAAGATGTGTTGTAATTTCAAATATTATGAAATAAGGACGATAAATTAAATTTAAATTAAAAAAAATCTATACGAGTTATTTTATGCTGCAAGGAGAAGGGGTGAGCTAGAGCCCGTTGTAACACGCGAGACTACTCTTATGACGAATCAATCAACTTTGTTTTTATAATGAATAATGTCGTCATGATGAAAGCTATTATTTCAAATTTAACAGAATTTGAATAGTAATCAAAGGAGAAGATAACGAAACGAACTATGAAATGTCAGTTATTTAAAAAAATTCAGCTTTCAATGTTGTAATGTTTTATGTATTTTTAAATGTCTTTATAGGGAGCCGATCACAATCCACAACTACGTTGTAGCATACAACAAAATTGTGGTGGACCGGACGTCTAAACTTAAATTTTTGTGTCAGCGATTGACTCAGAATAAATACGAGTTGTGATAACTTTAAACAAGTTGTAAATTGCCCATCAAACGGTACAAATGAGGTGCGTTCATACTATAACTAGATTTATAAATATTTTTCGCACCGCATATTATACTAAATGTATATTTTAGTGCAATTCATAAATGCATATCGATTTCATTCTGTTCGAAATGCTGTAATATCATTAAAATGCACTTGAAATAAATTTTTGCCATTGACCGTAATGTAACGGAAAACTTTGGACTGTCCCTGTAATTAAACTATACATCCGATTTCATTAAATTTGAAATGACTCGACAAAATTTTGAAACAATTATATATCTAAAATTTCAGACCATTCGGTCGGGTAGTTTTGGACCTGTTATATGCAGACAGACGGATCAAACGCCGCTTGTAGGTGTTAAGTATTTATAAAATTACGAACGCACCTAAAAACCACCTTACACGATATCATCCTTCGGCCTATGCAGGAGCGTGCGCAGTGTTACCATTTGGTTATTTATGGAGGGAAATAAAGGTAAATTGTTCAGTAAACGAAAAATAAAATCCGAACGATGACTATACGTTTAGTGTATATTAAATGTATAAAAATGATCGTTTAACCTGCATTTAATGCATTTTCACATTGTCAAAAAAATTATGTAACGCTACAACATAAAATTGGTGCCAGCATGCTTTCTCCAATTTTATGGAGTTATTTAACTTGTATAATGGTGCAATTTAAACTGATATAAGTGGGTAATATTACACTTTAGTGTGACGTAACACCCGTTCTATCGGTTAAAGTACTGAATAAGATGTAGGCAGGAAGGCAATCACAAATTAATGACGTAACGTTAAATAAATCTTTTACAATGTAAACCCGGGGGTCGGGACGTGCTTCGTGCCTGTTGATGCCGAGGAGGACTGTAAAAGAATACTGCAGAAAATCAATCACTCGATGAAAAAATCATGTCGTAGTAGCTGCATTCAAAGTCATTTACTTTCTAACGACTGGTATTTCCAACAACTTTCCTCCTTTATTTTCCTGGAAAACATGTCCGGCAAACGAGAAGTTAATGCAACCTTAAAACGCTTTTTTTAATGTCGGGTTCTCAAAATGGGTATTTATAAGAAAATTATTCTTTTTTATGTTTTACACATTGTGTTTTAGTTGATCAGATGTTTTCTGTATAGTATATGTATTATTATTATGTATTTATTTATTTTACGTTTTGTTGTGAAAATGTACTCCCGGCTTATGGAGCGTGCCGTGCGTTTGCCGATAATTATAAGGCGCTCGCGTCTGCCCAGGTTACTCTTGCATATGCGAAATAATTTAGAATGGAAATTTTAAAGTTTATTATATACATATAATACAAATAGGAATTTTGTTCCAGATTCTTATAACTTGTGTTCTGATGAATGGATTTCGTTGAGACTTACACGGTTAGTTTAATAATTTTAATAGTAATGTTTTAGTACATAATAATATTGCTCTACGTCGATTAGTTCTAGAAATATAAGAGAGTTCTATAATCAAGATAATCTGACTAGGAAAGATTAATCCTTTAAAAAAATTATTAGGTGAATTTTTAAGAGATTTGCATTGATAGCTAGATTTTCTTTTGGGATGTTGTCAATATGTTCTATATCAATCTCTCGTTCTTTACCAAATCCATAGACATAGAATTATTGGGAAATGTTATATAATGAGGTAAGTCAAATTATGAAAAATTAGCCTTTTAATTAAATTCTGATGAATAGATTTTGATGGGACTCTTCTTTCGGTAACATTTCTGATATGATTTTATTATAATCATATTGTTATACACTGCTTCGTTTCAGAATTATGGGAGGAAAGTCTATAATACCTTGAATTCGATTATGAAATATTAGTCTTTTTTTTAAAAAAATCTACTTGGCGTATTTTGATGGGACTTGCATTATAACACAAATTTTTAGAGATATTTTAGCATATTGCAAATATTTCTATCATTATTTACTTTATCTTACTACCGATGATTATTAGAAAGAATTGGTGAACAGAAAGAAGAATTGAACAGCCCATATTTTTTTTTTCCTGAGAGATAAGAAAATACAACAGTGCAGTATCTTTGCTATTATTTTTAGCAATGTGGAAGAAAATACCAGCTAAAGGTTCATATTATTTTAAAACATAAATTACCAGAAAACTTTCGCTTGATTCCATGTTCGTTTAGAGAAACCGATCATTCTAGTGAGCGAAGCCTGCTAGAACTTTTAAAACAAAACTATCATACAATGAATTAGCAACCCTGCAGTAGTTTGTTCAATCACAACCACAGACTGTTTTTATATTAGCATTTTTTCAGCATGTATTTTAAATTCTTATTTATTATGTAAGATGTAGTGTGTAGCCCACTGTTACATCATCTCTATGTGCGTGCTTATTCCACGTTACATACTATCTTTCTTAATACACACTACTGACAAATTCATTCTTAGTGCTAACATGTAATGCGTTGGAATATGCATTAATCTTACACTGATAATGGAATATTGCAAATAACTGAATTATTATGAAAGAGGCATATTATTGAAATAAAAATACGGTTGAAATCTGTTGTATGGCTGCCCACCTGAGTTTTGTCAGTGAAGTGTTAGACATGTGAGATTTTTTGTGGGGGGGGGGGGGGATGGAACAAAATTACTAAAATTCCACAAAAACAACGATTTTTTTGTAAATATGAAGACTTCAGGCACAAAAATAAATGGTATTTAATGTATAAAAAAGGCAAGTGCTTCTTTTACCGTTATAGTCTTTAGGAAACTGCTTACTCGTTCTGCAATATAACACAGGCTACAGTTTGTACAAAGCGATACATCTCATTCTCATTTAAACCAATATAATTTAATATATACCATACGGCAATGTGTAGTAAAGTATCACTTTTGATATTGCGACGTAGTTTTTAAATACATTTTAATAACCTTTGAGTTTTAATTTCGCTGCTAATTTTAATGATATGGTTACATTTAAATATGTTGTTATGTTAACAAAATTTAATAAATTAAGATTTTCACGTTGTATGGCATTTCCTGTAAGTTGCGATGGTAACCAGTGAAGTTTCAAAGTTTTAGAATATGTTTCGTTATAAAGATTAAAATTTAAAACAATTTTCAATGCATTTAATCCGGCTACTAAGAACTTTTGGATTTTGAAATGGTACTTCTTACAGGTTGAATGGGAAACCCATTCGATCACATTTTTGAACTCTTCGTGCATTACTAAGGATTTACACTAAAACAAATTTTTATAAAAAAAAAATATCAAATAATTTATCATTTAAATTATGTGTTTGTTTTTCAGATGAAAATGAAAAACACTAATCAATTTCAATTGCTTTCAATCTTTATATCCGTAGCATTTATTTTGCTTTAATACTTTGTTTGTATTTCAGACAAAGTATTGTCGTAAAACCAGAAGAATGAATATCCTCTAATGTATATGTTATATTTGATTAATAGTTAATATAAATAAGTTCTATTGGAAATAATAAAAGAGTTAACTATAACAAGATAAATATACGCACTGAAACAATACGTGACTAAGAAAAAGATTTTTATTGAACCATGAAAAGTGGTATTATTAGGTCTGTGATGTTTTGTTTATTGGATATTCCAGAGATGACAAAATCTTTATAAAGACCTGAGAAATGGCCAGATGGGCTCCATTGTAATCCTTATTGAAATAGAAGCTTGATAAATTCTCGAGCTGGGTATTAATGCAAAGGCTGTATATTTGGAAAGAGAATTTATGGATTTCATCTATGCACGTTTCCGATATTATTTCTTTCTACCATTTTACATAATTCTACTGAATCTATTTTTCTTCTTATTTAAGTAATATAAAAATTTATGCATGACTATATTTGCTTCATATTTATATGATGCATAAGACGTAAACTCTAAGAATCCTTCAGCTAGTGAAATAATAAAAAAAAAAAAATCAATCGATTATATTATTTTTTCTTGTTGATTTAAAAATAAAATTTGCAATGTATTTTGTTCGTGTGGTGTATATATTGTTATCATGGATATTATACTATTTATGAAAGTAGCAAATTAAATATAATAATACCTAATTTAATTCTGAAACTTATACCAACTGACCAGAGTGAAAAATTAAAAATATGTCGGTTTACGCATATTTAGAGTTGATTGCCCCACATATGTATGTGTTTTTTCAATGTTATATGTTTAGTCCTATTTAGATGTGTTGTATATATAAGAGTACGGATATTACTTTTTAATCAATGTGATCACATTTAATAGAGATTATAATATAATCCTAAATTCGCGAAATACGACATTTGCAGGCTAATGTTTAATCAATGGAAGAGTTACCTACTAACTTCTAGTTTTGTTTCAATGGTTTAAGTGGATCAGGTAGTAAAAATAGTATTTTTTCTAGGCATATTTCAATGATTTTTTTTTCATGTGTCTTTGTGTATCGAAATGTATCTTTCTATAAAGATTATTTCTCAGAAAAAATGAAAACTATGGAATATTGTTTTAAAATAATATTTGCTTATAAATATTAAACTAACTTAAATTTTGATATAACGTGAACTTCTTTCCTGATTTAATTAATGGTTTTTCTATTGTATGAAGAAAAGTTTTCTTGTTATTTCTTATACGAGATTTATAAAGCAATTAACTTCAAAATTTTTAAAATAACAAAACCCCCAAAAATAGGATTGTTGAGAGTGATTTTTACTTTCAGGAATAAATTTTCAAAAATTTACATGAAATTAAAAATCCTGATGAAAATTTATTACAAACATAACACAAAAGCTCTGTACAAAATTTCATACATAAAAGCCTAGATATATCCTTTTAAATATGACAATTTATTAAAAAAATCTATTTTGAGATAAATGGGCTTAAACGTTTATATATGAGCAGGGCAAAACTTTAAGTACAACACAAAAATTGTTACACCCGCTGATTTAATCATCGTATAAATACCGGCTTTACTTTATTTATTTTATTTAACTTTGTAGCATTTTATTTGCAACAAAATAATAAATGCATTTTATGAGAATTTTGACCCTTGCACTCTCATAAATGATTATATTTCTATAGAATATCTGAAAAAAAGTTTTTTGATATAGTTATCAAAAAATCCTAATTTTGCTGGTACCGATTTTGCAAATATATAAAGATAACAATGCATCGATCTTTACCAGTTCCGTAATTGAAAATGTCGCCCGAGTGAAACTGCAACAAAAAAAGGTTAATACACAATTCTCAGGAAGCTTTGACAGAAGATACTCGACGCGAAAGACATCCTTTTAAAATACTGAAATGAAAAACAGAAATTTATAAATTAATGCTTCAATTAGTTTTAATATTAACTTCAGATTGATGAATGCTGGGTGGTTTTGACATTTTTTATAACGCAATGAAAAGTACATCAATACTAGCCATTTCCCAGGATTCCACGGAAATGCTAGGCAATTTATATTTTTTTTATTCATATTGTTTAAAAATTCAGTAACAAATTCTTTTCAATTAGTTTTTTTTACGTCATTATAGCAATTTTACCTTCAGATATGTCTAACACAATGTGTTTACATTTCTATCACATGTCTTTTTAATATTTGTTTACTAATTCTACTACTGATATTTTGACTTTTTTTCTATACTCAAACACTATAACCAACTAAATATAATGCAAACATAAATTTTAAAAGTACACAGGATTTCACATAACCGTCAAAATAATGTTAAAAGCATGTTTTAAATTACATGTCTCTTTAATATTTGTTTACTAATGGTGCTATTGATATTTCAACTCTTTTCTATATTAATACACTATAACCAAATAAATATATTTCAAACTTATATATTTTTAAAGTACACAGTATTTCCCCCAACTGTAAAAATAATCTTAAAAAGCATGTATTAAATCACATGTCACTTTAATATTTGTACACTAATGCTAGTACGGATATTTTGACTCTTTTCTATACTCAAACACTATAACCAAATAAATATATTTCAAAGTTATATTTTTAAAAAGTACGCACGACTTTACTCAACTGTAAAAATAATCTTAAAAAGCATGTATTAAATCACATGTCTCTTTAATATATGTTTACTGATGCTACTACGGATATTTTGAGTCTTTTCTATACTCAAACACTATAACCAAATAAATATATTTCAAAGTTATGTTTTTAAAAAGTACACACGATTTCACCCAACTGTCAAAATAATGTTAAAAAACAGGTATTAAATCACATGTCTCTTTAATATTTGTTTACTAATGCTACTACTCATATTTTGACTCTTTTCTATACTCAAACTATATAACCAAATAAATATATTTTTAAAGTTGTGTACTTTGAAAGTACGCTGGATTTGACCAAAAGGAAAAATAATGTTAAAAGATCGAATATTTCTGTTTATACTGGAACACGTCAAATTTGGTAAGTATAAAAGGCTACACCCAAAAATATATACACATTTGATTATAGGTTTTCACAAATTATGAATAATTTCGAACGCTCTTTCCATAAATATATGATGCACGCAGTTAAAACAAATTTGCGATCGATGGCTGGCCAACTTGTCAGGCCGACCAGCCTGATAAAGGATGTATTTCCAGATAAAGGATCAGTGGAAATTTCATTATCAAAAGCATTCTATAAATTATATAGGAATTAGTTTTAAATTGATTTTGCGGAATTAAAATTTTGAAACAAAACAAAATTATTACCGTTTTGTTTTGACAAAAATATATTTTAAATAATAATGAAACAGTTATACATAAATTTTATTCGAAGAAATGGGAAACAGCATGTTGTACCCAAAGAATACTGTTTTATTTAATTTTGTAAAGGTAGAAAATAAAATATTAAAAAAAAGCTATTGTACTTCTAGCTGTATGTATTGTAATTAAGAAAATCATACAATCAATCAGCAATCAACAATTTCCATAATGTAAATAATTGCAAACTTGACATGTCTGCTTTAAACTTTCTAACTTAAATATTTACTCTTCTAACTTTCCGAATAAATATGTCCTTAGTCCTTTAATTAAGCTATATTTCGTTTAGTTATATTATTCCAATATAGAGATACTTTCATTTTTTTTTATAAGCATATTGAGAGACTTTCTTTTAAAAGAAATAACTTACTCTGTAAAACTAAAGAAGAAGAAAAGTTTCATAATCTGCGAAATTCGAAGATATTAGTTGTTATTCTATTAAATTTTTGTGTAAAATTATTTCCTTCTACGTTCTATTGAAAATTCCTGAAACATCAAATTTCTTGCTTAAATAATGTAATTCGGTATATGTATAAGGTAATTAAAAAAAAAGGACATGGGTGAAGACCTGTTACTAAAATGAAGTAAAAATCACAGGTTAGCATCTCAGTTGATAGAATGAGATGCATGTCCGTCATCTCAGCTTCACGTTTGGTAGCATAGCTCATTCTAATTAATTTCTATAGCAGTTAAAAGCGACAGTAAGATTTTATTGCTTATGAATAATCTTCGCTTCTATCCCATAAAATCATATTAAAAGCCATTATTTTTAATTCATAATTGTTCGTTATATAATTGTTTAATTTATAATTGTTCATTTTATAAAAGTTTAATTTATATTTTTTAAATTATAATTATCCTAACAGGATAAAACATTTTCCTGAACTCATTTTCAACTACAATAGATTCATTTAAACACAGTTATTCTAATTGGTAAATAAATCATATGACATCTAAATTTCCAATTAGGCGAAAACTTTCCGGACCAGGATTAGAACCAGGATTCTCGTGGCTGAAACCGCCAATGTTCTACCATAGTCATCTAGTCTGACATCTGAACCAGCTCAACAGAGTAAACCGCTGTTAATGGAGATCCAGGGCCAATTAGTTCGTACGAAAAGAGGTTCGTGTAAAAATATAAGGCAGCGGGATTAACAACTCTAAGTTCGTTTGGAAAGATTTTTTTTTTCAATCAATATAAATTTAGAAAGTGTGTAGCATGCCCAGTACAGGCAGCATAGCTGTGGAGCTGAAGTCAGTCCATTAACCCAAGGTTCGTTGGATAGATTTCAATAAAAAATATAAAATCGTACAAATTCGAGGGTGCACGCTACAAAGGCAGTGAGGCCTACATCACTTGGCTCGTTTGTAAAGATTTTCTTTTAACAATATAAATTGAAAACAGACTGAAGCATGCGTAGCATGCCTGATATGAACGACTGGTGGCAACGGTGCCCCTATTTTAAGGTTCGTTCGGATACATTTCCATTTAAAAATATAAAATCGTAGGAATTCGAAGTTGTGATGTGCCAAATGCAGTGATGCTTTGAACATCCGTGTCGCATGCAAGATGTTTTCTACCACATAGTCTTAGGAAGAAATTTTGAACATCTGGGGGTAATTGTGAACGGGCAATTTTAGGTACTTAACTAACAAATATTGCACCAATAATTAATTATACTTGGAGCATAGCAGTAAAACAAAACTTTTTAGAGGTTTTTTATAAACAACGTTTAATATGGATTAAAATGCATTCAAATGGATTCAAATGGTATGGAATAAAAGGTTTAATATGGATTATGTGTTCCAAAGAGTTGTAAGTAGTTGAAACTTGCAACTTTTATTCACACCTGACCCAATTGAGCCTACCCCCCCCCCCCTCCCAAATGGTGCTCTAATATTCAATGCAGCTAGAAGACGCATGGAGCCTTTAAAACCATACTTTCAGAAATTATATCCCACAAAAAAGAATGATTTTTTTTTCTGCAATATATGTGATCCTTAGATTTTTTTTCACATCATATATTAGTCTAAAATTTAATTTAGCTATGAAACGCATATTGCAACAATAAAGCTCTTGAAGCAGTTTCCATCCACAGCCTACATTTTATTCAGTTTATCCCTGTACAACAGTTAGTTTGTATTATACTAACATTTAATCTGTAAAATAAACAGCATAAGTAAAATCACCTATAATCAATTTACGGTCATAGACATGTGAATTTTTAAATATTTTCTTCTCTCAACGCAAAATAACTGCACTGCTCAACAAAATTGTGGAACGACATGATTTTAACGAAAATATGCAATTAATACTACTAATAATTAAAATAAAACAAAACGTATACCTGAAACTTTGAATTTGTGTAGTTAAAGGCAGCTCATGAGGCACTTGAGGCTCTGATTTTTATTGTTTTGCTAATTAGCAGAGATATTAATTACAAACTCATCAAAAAGTGATTTTTTTACAAAATGGCAACGGATTCGACTCATGTTCGCAACGTTGAATACTCTTTGTTGAGCTACCGGTTGTAATTATCTGGTGCAGTAAATTTCCTGCTGGCTATCTCGTACTTGTATATGTACGATGAGTGATAAGCTGACACATGATATTAACCACACAAGTCAGATGCATGTGTTCAATAAGTTAAATATCTATTTATATAATTATTTTACGTGGCGCAAAAAAGAAGCTGAATTTATAACTTGTTATTTGCAACAACAACAGTGATGATTCTCAGCGGTTAATGTACGGTCACAGGGCCCGTCCCATTCAGCAATTCAAAATTAAAAGACAATCTCTTTTTAAAGATAGGTCGTTTGTTCGATGTATGGTTAGAAATGCCATTGATTGATTTTACGATGTGTGCATTCAGCGAATCAGCTTTCAGATCAAGATTGTCTTTTGGACACAGCAGAAAACGTTTTGTTAACACTTCATTAGCATAGCATGTCAGCAGTGTCTTTCCCAGTTTTAAATGAATTTAGACCGTGCTGTGCAATGTTATCGTAAAATAAAAAACGCATTTTTTTGCAATTGCAAAAAAAAATTTCCATTAATTTTTTATACATTAAAAATATTTGCTTAAAAATATTACCCAGATGAAGCTGTGTAGCTTTTTGTTACATTTAATTTATTCGTTCGGAAAATATGGATTATTTTATTTGGCACCATAATGCTTTTTTATGGAAATTCAGACGATTTTCAAATTTTCATCTGTTGAAAGAAATGGCTCATATGATTAATGGATTTAAATGATAAATTATGGATGCTGACATTTTTGAATAAGAGTCTTAAATTATTCCTATTTGTAATTTTGTCAATATATTTTTTAGAGTTTTTAAATTAGGCGTTTAACTTATGATGGAATTTTATACATGTGTTAGAATAATATAAAACATGCCTTTGTATAGATGAATGCATTTATATAGATGTTTGCCAAAAGATGGATTTTAACCCAGAAATGAAAATTTTATTTATTTATTCAACGGTTTTGCTTATAAATGCAAAAGTTCATTATTTTCATACAGAATAAACTGGCATTTTCTATTAAATTTTATAAGCTTTCTTTATCGTTGTTGAAAGATTAACATTATACAAAGTTTGCTAAAAAATGAGTTGCAGAGCTAAGATCGAGGCTCCCGATCATCCGATTCACTAGTTGTAAGTTTCATATGTTAAAATATTTTATGATAATATTTATTCTGTTCACAGTTGATGCAAATAGTAGCGAGCGAGCATCCCATCTGAACTGCGTTGTAATTCACGCGGTTGGCGAGGGTTAGCGACCATTAGCGAGGGCAGAGGGCTGAGATACATGATATCTCCGAATATATGAAAACTGGGGTCTGAGCCTCCTAGATATCATATATTCAACTTTGCGCCCGGCCACGCCCTTTAGGTAATAATTCACTCATAAGAAATTAATGATGCGAAAAGAAATACTTCTTAAATGCAATATGATCAAAATTCGGGAGAAAGATATCTCTGTGTATTTAATTATGCACCTAGAAGCCCGATATTGGATTTTTTAATTTTTCATACGATTATTAGCGGGCTTTTTTTTTACGCTGTGAGGCGATTTTTCAACATTAGTAAAAAAATCCAGTTTCGATCTTTCAGCTCAATAAAGCAAACTTTGTTCTCTTTTAACCCTTAAATGCCTGGTGTTGCTTTTCGGCAACATACCCAATTTAGGCTCTAAAATATTATTAGAATAATATTGAAGCTATAATGCCTAATGTTGACAATAAAATACATTCTGAAGATATTATTAAATCGATTTATAACATGCAGATGGTAACACTTGTGCTGTTTAAGAATAAAAATAGATTTATTTTTTCAATTGTTGCTACTTGTTCTTTTTGTTCTGTTTGGAAGCTTGCGAAATACCCTATTTTGACCTCCAGTGAGCAAGTAAAATTTATTTCTTATTATAGTTCCTAAAATTCTTGTGTGTTTAATATTATTCAATTTTATCAAGGGAAATTATTTTTTGAATTAAACACCGGAATTGCCGATTAGTAACAAACTGTTTTTTAGCCGTAAACTATACTTAAAACAAAATATTATTTTTTAAAGTATTTTTCACATGATATATTTAAAAAATGAAAGCCGAAAAACCTTATTACAGTGATTTTTGAAAAATCAGGCATATAAGGGTTAAATAATGTTTATTCAAAATTCGTACTTTTTTTTTTTTTTTTTTTTTTTTTTTTTGTTAATTTCTCGCGGCTTTTCATTGCGATTTTTAGTATTTTTCGTATTTTGCGTCTATTTTTAACACATTTGTAAATGGAATTCGGTTTCTAAATTTTAGCCTAATATAGTAAATTTTGTCCTCTAAGATTTTTCAATTTTAGCGATTTTTAACGTCATTTTTAGATTTATTTTCATTCAAGAAAGAATTTAAATTAAAGAGTTTTACCTAATTACAGCTAAATTTGTCCCCTGCCATTTTCAATATTTAACTATCTTTAATGCAATTTTTAGCGTCCTTTGAACTCTCGCTGCAATTTTATCATACTTGGAAAAAAGAATTTGATTCCAAACCTTTCTACCAATATAGTAATTTTTTTCCTCCGTGATTTTTTACTTTTAGTAATTTTTCATTTCTTTTTTAATCGATTTTTGGACTTTCGAGACGACTTTTTGACATTCGGATAAGGAAATAGGTTTTCAAATTTTTTGCTTAATATAATAAATTTTCTCCTGTGCGACCTTTGAGTTTTTAGTGCTTTTTATCGTTATATTTAGTGTTTTTTCGTATTTCACGGACAGTTTTTGTCATTCCTGAATAGAACATGATTGCAAACTTCTGTCTTAATATAGTAAACATTTTCCTTCGTCCTTTTGTTTTATGTTTAGCTTTATTCTACGACCAGAGGCGATTTGTTTTACATGAATAAAATGAATTTGCGTTTCCAATATTTAGCGTCACGTAGTTCACTTATTCATCAACGATTTTCTAAGTGAATTTTATCATTTTCCGAGTTTCACGCCAATTTTTTTAAATTCGTGAACGAATCCCGGTTCCACTCTCCTGCTTTTGAATTTTTAGCAGTTTTTTATGCATTTTTTTTGTTTTTTTTAAATTCGCCAAGTTTTTTTTTTGTTTTTTTACTTTAGTAAATTTATCTTCAAAGTACATAAAACACATCTTAAGTACAATCATTAAAAGACATACATAATCCTTGTTTATTTTACATTATTTAGTTTAGTTACGCAAGTGCAAATTGAGCATCAAAACTTGAATTCGTATTTTTCTTCAGTACTTCAAAGAGTTCCTTATCCAATGAACCCTGTTTTAATCATTTTGCTCAATATAACAAATTTCGTCCAATAAAGTATATTTGGATTTCGTACAGCAATTTTCGAAATTTTCGTGAATTTTGTATGAAATTTTTAGAGATTTTTGCGTTTCTCACAAATTTTTCTTAAAAGAAATCCTGTTTTAATGTTTTAGCTCAATATAGTACTTTTTGTTCTCTGCTATTATTAATACATATTTTAGATCTTTATAGAGCGAAATAATACATCATAGTTCTTTGTAATTAGAAATTAAATTATCGTTAAGAAGACATGAAAACATTTGATGCAAATATGCTTTCTTTTTTATGATTATAAAATATTAATTAACTATTTCTTTTTAAAAATGTACATTTTTTCATCGCGTCATTTCATTATTTTTAATTATTATTAAATATAAAAAACATTTAGTGGAAGTTTAGATTAAAAGGTAAATGAAATATGAACCAACGTATATTTTCCCGAGCCCAATTGCAATCGGAATTATAGATTTTAATGTAGATATACATCCCATGAATGAATTATCATTTTTACATGTAAAAAATATTATTTATAAGAAAAAGCATCTTATAGGACACATTATTACACAAACAACAAATTCTTTTGTTGGAAGGACTTTACGTGCTTTAAATTCTTGAAAGCTTTAATGCGAGAGTACTTTTAGAAACGAATTAACGACATTAAAATATACTAGCGGGCATGACCGAGCTAAGCTCGGTCAAAATTAGCCTTGTGTTCAATTCAATATTTCATTCTCACTGTATAATTCTTGCTGTTTAGATAAAATTGGCATAATCCTAAGTCATAGGGACCCACTAACCGAAATTTGTCGAACACAAGACCTAACCAGTGTTCGAACCCAAAAACGATAGAATACAAAATTTTATCAAAATCGCTGAAGTCATTTTATAGATAAAATTAGTTTGGCCCACGTTAACTCAAAAAGGACCTACTAATTTAAATTTATCAAGCATGTGACCGATCCCAATGGCCTTCTCGTGCTAGGAAACGTGCTAGTAATAAGAAATTTTGTCAAAATCCTTTGAGCTAATTTTTAGATAAAATTAGCTAAACCTTGATCCATAGTAACCCAAAATGACTGGTTAATCGAATTTGCTTGAGCATGCGACCTAGACCAATGGTCTTCTCGAACCCTAAAACGATAGAAAACAAAATTTAATCAAAATCATTAAATCTGTTTTCCAGATAAAATTAACTTGACCCACAATGACCCAAAAATGACCCATTAATCTAATTTTCCGGAACATGTGACCTAACCCAATGACCTTCTCGTGCCCGGAAACAGTATAATACAAAATTTTGTCCAAATCGTTTGAGCCTTTTTTAAGATACAATTAGCTTGACACACAGTGACCCAAAAATGACCCACTAATCGAATTTTCTCGAACACGCGACTTAGCTCAATGGTATTTTCACGTTCAGAAACGACATAATACAAAATTTTGCCTTAATGTTTTGAGCCGTTATTTTAGATACACTTAGCTTGACCCACAGTGACCCAAAAATTTCACACTAATTGAATTTTCTCGGACATATGACTTAGCCCAATGGTCTTCTCATGCCCAGAAACTGTATAATACAAAATTTTGACAAAATATTTTGGGCCTTTTTTAGATTCAATTAGTTTGACCCTGACCCCTTGTGACCGAAAATGACCCACTAATCAAATTTTCTCGAACATGTGACTTAGCCCAATGGGCATCTCATTCCCGGAAACGGTATATTACAGAATTTTGTCAAAATGCTTTGAGCCTTTTTAGGTGCGTTCGTAATTATATAAATAGGTAGCACCTATAGTCGTCGTTCAGTCCGTCCTTCTGTCTGTCCGTCCGTCTGTCCGTCTGTCCGTCCGTCTGTCCGTCCGTCTGTCCGTCCGTCTGTCCGTCCGTCTGTCCGCATGTAACAGAGCAAAAACTACCCAACCGAATGGTCTGAAATTTCAAATATATGATTGTTGCAAAATTTTGTCGAGCCATTTCAAATTTTATGAAAATCGGATGTATAGTTTAATTACAGGGACAGTCAAAAGTTTTTCTTTACATTACGACCAATGGGAAAAATTATTGCAAGTGCATTTTAATGATATTAGAGCCTTCCGAATGATCTGAAATTTTAAAGATATACCTGTTGCAAAATTTTGACGAGCCCTTTCAAATTTTAGGAAAATCGGATGTATAGTTTAATTACAGGGACAGTCAAAAGTTTTTCTTTACATTACGGACAATGGGAAAAATTATTGCAAGTGCATTTTAATGATATTAGAGCCTTCCGAATGATCTGAAATTTTAAAGATATAATTGTTGCAAAATTTTGTCGAGCCCTTTCAAATTTTAGAAAAATCGGATGTATAGTTTAATTACAGGGACAGTCAAATTTTTTCTTCACATTACGGCCAATGGGAAAAATTATTGCAAGTGGATTTTAATGATATTAGAGCCTTCCGAATGATCTGAAATTTTAAAGATATAACTGTTGCAAAATTTTGTCGAGCCCTTTCAAATTTTAGGAAAATCGGATGTATGTTTAATTACAGGGACAGTCAAATTTTTTTCTTTACATTACGGCCAATGGGAAAAATTATTGCAAGTGCATTTTAATGATATTACAGCCTTCCGAATGGCCTGCAATTTTAAAGATATAATTGTTGTAAAATTTTGTTGAGCTATTTCAAATTTTAGGAAAATCGGATGTATAGTTTAATTACAGGGACAGTCAAAAGTGTTCCGTTACATTACGGGGAATGGGAAAAAAATGTTGCATTTTAATGAAGTGCATTTTAATGATGTATCAGACTATGCGCTTTATGAAGTGCAAAAAATTATACATTCAGTACAATATGGGGTGCAAAAAATAATTATAAAACTAGTTATAGTACGAACGCACCTAATTTGCCGCGTTTGACGAGCAATTTCCAACTTGTTTTAGATTCAATTAGCTTGACCCTCACCCATTGTGACCCAAAATGACTTACTAATCGAATTTTCTTGAACATGCGACCAAGCCCAATGGTATGCTCGCACCCGAAAACGATAGAATACAAAATTTCGTCAAAATCGTTAGAGCCGTTTTCTAGATAAACTTTACTTGACCCACAGTGACCAAAAAATGACCCATTAATCGAATTTTCTATAATATGTGACTTAGCCCAATAGTCTTCTCGTAATCCAAAACGACAGAATAAAAAATTTAGTCAAAATCGTTAGAGCTTTTTTTAGATAAAATTGGCTTGACCCATAGGGACCCAAAAATAACCCACTAATCAAAATTTCTCGAACGTGTGACCTAGCCTAATAGTTTTCTTGTGCCGAAAAACGGTTGGATACAAAATTTAGTCAAAATCGTTAGAGACGTTTATTAGATAAAATTGGCTTGAAGCATAGTGACCCAAAAGTGACCCACTAACCGAAATTTCTCGAACATGTGACTTAGCCCAATAGTTTCCTCGTGCCAAAAAACGGTTGGATATAAAATTTAGTCAAAATCGATTGAGTCGTTTTAGATATAATTAGCTTGGCCTTGACCCATTATGACCCAAAATGACACACTAATCAAATTTTTTCTAATATGTGACTTAGCCCATTGGTCTTCTCGTAATCCGAAACGACATAATACAAAATTTAATCAAAATCGTTAGAGCCGTTTTTTAGATAAAATTGGCTTGACCCATAGTGACCCAAAAATGACCCAGTAATCGAAATTTCTCGAACATGTGACCTGGCCCAATAGTTTTCTCGTGCCAAAAAACAGTTAGATATAAAATTTAGTCAAAATCGATTAAGCCATTTTTTAGATATCATTAGCTTCACATTGACCGATTATGACTCAAAATGACCCACTAATCGAGTTTTCTTTAATATATGACTATGCTCATTGGTCTTCTCGTAATCCAAAACGACAGAATACAAAATTTCGTCAAAATCGTTAGAGCCGTTTTCTAGATAAACTTTGCTTGACCCACAGTGACCCAAAAATGACTCACTAATCGAATTTTCTGTAATATGTGACTTAGCCCATTGGTCTTCTCGTAATCCAAAACGACAGAATACGAAAATTAGTCATAATCGTTGGAGCCGTTTTTTAGATAAAATTGGCTTGACCCATAGTGACCCAAAAATGACCCACTACTCGAAATTTCTCGAGCATGTGACCTGGCCCAATAGTTTTCTCGTTCCGAAAAATGGTGGGATATAAAATTTAGTCAAAATCGATTGAGCCGTTTTTTAGATATAATTAGCTTGACCTTGACCCATTATGATCCGAAATGACCCACTAATCGAATTTTCTTGAACACGTGACCTAGCCCAATGGTCTTATCGTGCCCGAAAATGGTAAAATACAAAATTTTGTCAAAATCGTTAGAGCCGTGTTTATGATAAAATTTACATACACACACACACACACACACATACATACACACACAATTTTTGCTCGCATTATAGTACACGATTTAGTTACTAGCAGACCCGCCCGGCGTTGCTCGGGCATATAATAATATTCTTAAATAAACCTTAAATTTGAAGAATGCATTTCATTTTACATGCTGCGCACGCACTGAAATTATGCGATATCGGGCGAAGCACGCTAGTCTTTGTCATAATAATATCTGTCATGCGGACTAACTGGGATATTTAATCAAAAGTATTCCCCCCCCCCCCCCCTACCAATTACACAAATCTAACAAATACAAATTATGCGATTGCGGGCGAAGCACGTTATTCTTTATCATAATAATATTTGTTATGAGGACTAACTGGGATATTTAATCAAAAGTAGTTCCCGCCCCCTTTCCATTTACACAAACCTAACAAATACAAATTATTCGATAGCGGGCGAAGCACGCTTTTAAATTTCGCTGGATTAATGCATATCGTTTTACATCAGCTGCGCACGCACTGAAATTATGCGATAGCGCGCGAAGCACGCTAGTCTTTGTCATAATAATATCTGTAATGCGGACTAACTGGGATATTTAATCAAAAGTAGTTTCCTCTCCCCCCCCCCCTTACCATTTACACAAATCTAACAAATACAAATTATGCGATAGCGGGCGAAGCACGCTTTTAAATTTCGCTGGATAAATGCATATCGTTTTACATCAGCTGCGCACGCACTGAAATTATGTGATAGCGCGCGAAGCACGCTAGTCTTTGTCATAATAATATCTGTAATGCGGACTAACTGGGATATTTAATCAAAAGTAGTTTCCTCTCCCCCCCCCCCTTACCATTTACACAAATCTAACAAATACAAATTATGCGATAGCGGGCGAAGCACGCTTTTAAATTTCGCTGGATAAATGCATATCGTTTTACATCAGCTGCGCACGCACTGAAATTATGTGATAGCGCGCGAAGCACGCTAGTCTTTGTCATAATAATATCTGTAATGCGGACTAACTGGGATATTTAATCAAAAGTAGTTTCCTCTCCCCCTCCCCATTACCATTTACACAAATCTAAAAAATACAAATTATGCGATAGCGAGCGAAGCACGCTAGTGTTTATCATTATAATATTTGTCATGTCGACTAACTGGGATATTTAATCAAAAGTAGTTCCATCCCTCCCCCTCGCCATTTACACAAATCTAACAAATCTAAACGGTTTTTTTTTTGTTTTTTTTTTATACAGGTAGACCAATTGTCAAAAAAGTATTTTTTTTTAAAATAATTTTCAATTCTTCTGGAAGAATGCATCTCGTTGCCTGCGAAAATGGTACACACGTGGTTTCTGTCAATCTCCTGTTGATGATTTATCAAACAGCTGCCAGATAAAAAAAACATTCAAAAAATTTAGTAAATCGTTAATTAATTTATATTCGCTAATTGCTGTTGTTTTTCAAAGAATAATTGGATTCGTCGTTTAAAATACTCATAGGTGTTAATTTCAACTCGATAAAAGCAATAATAAAAATATATATAACGTCCCTTAAAAACTCCTAGTGTACTTTGAAATGTAGGAACCTGGTGAATGCGGATTCTCAATCTATTATATACTTTTTCCTTCTGTAAACATCTAGCCTCGCTCGGGATCCCATTGTAGGCATCCTTAACGCTAGGATTGCTACCCTCGCATCGATGGTCTCATTCTAGTCAATCTGTGGTTTTGAAGAAAGAAATACTTTTTTAATTCGGCTGCTTGATGAGAGTGAGTCGCGGTTGGTAATTAATTTCTCAGCTGTTAATTAAAATTTTAAAAACCTGAAGTATGGTGCATCATGAGACACTTTGGTCTAGCCTCAAAAAAATTTTGAGCCTCGTACGTTCAGTAGATTTTGCTAGCCACCGCACACAGACAGACACACAGACAGACAGACAGACAGAGAGATTTGTTCTTTTATTAGTATAGATTATGAGTATTTAATTATGAATATTTAATATTACTATGAGTATTTAATTATCATTAGAGAAAGTAAAAGCAGATTGTTAAAATAAAATAAACTGTGATAATTTTATTTTTCGAATAAATAGTCTCATTAATCTTTATGTATTATTTGGACCGCAAAATGTGTACGAACTTATGATAGGTATGTTTCTTATTTTCACAGTTATATAACTTTATTATAAATTCAATTATTTTTTTTCTCACAAAGTAAATACATATTTAAAAAAAAAAAAAAAAAACGCATTTCCTCAAAAATAAGAGCGTGACTAATTTATATTCCAAAATCTAATTTTTATCCGAAAAATATATTTGGTGTTTATAGTCTGAGGATATCGCAACTTTTTATACAACTATTTACATTTATTCATTTACGGAAAATACATTTATTCTTGCATTGCTGTACTGGAATATCTATTTGCATGTGGGGGGGGGGGTCATCTTTTGCTGACACCCTCATGTGATATATCATTGCAAAGTCTTGTGACCACTTATTCATATTTTGCACGTTTCTTGTACCTCCCCACTTTGCCCCTGGGCACTATTCTAAATTTAACCGAGACCCCTTATGTGACATATTGTTCGAAACGCCTGTGACCACATCATCATGTTTTGCATCTCCCGTAGCCCTCCCACCCACTGTGCCCCCAGTGAGGTTATTTTTATAAATTTAGCCGAGACCTTTCATGTGACATATCGTTGGAAAGACCTGTGACGAATTCTACATTTTATACACATCCGGAGCCCCCCCCCCCCACTTTGCCCCCGTGGTGGGTACACTTTTCTATATTTAGCCGTAACCCCTCATGTGATATATCTTTGGGAAATCCTGTGTCCACACTCCTTGCCCGTCCTCCCACTTTGCTCACCTGGGATGGGGTTCGTTTAACGTATACCACCGGAGGATTTTCTAAGAATGGGGAAATTATAGTTCTGATCTAGAAAAATGAATAAAAGAAATTTGATCTCATTTACGAACTTTTAGTTCATGTTTTTGTCAACAGGGGTTCTTTTGATTCTTATTTCTTTCGCCGTTTTTCTGCTAATTGCCGAAAAATTCTAATTTTTGATACTTAAACTCCCCTTATTATCCCATACATACTCGCGCCTTTTTAACTTTTTTGCAGCCAGGGGACGCCGTCACATGACTTTTCCGCTACTGCTGCTCCCTTATAGCCTCCCTTCAGTTTGTTGTATTTAATTCCATCTGTTCTCAGTTACTATCTACTTAATGAAATCTGCTTTATAAACATATAAAAAACATGATTTTAATAATTGTTTGTAGAATATCTCCATTGTAGAATCTCGGAAGTAATCGATGACTGTATCGATTGTGTTTTTTACGATGACGATTTTTTTTCTATTTGTAAATTTTCGAGAATCGCCCATAACTAATTTACGCTATATAATGAATACGTCAGTGATACAATGTCATTGAAATACAGAACAAAGAAATATTTCTTTGGATCTCAGTGCAACGGAATTTTTTGTTTGTTGCAGTAAAAGAACTATAAATGCCACTCAATTCACATTTTATAAAAAAAGATGTTGTGGATGATCAGTGATGCCTATTAGTTTAATTACCTTTGAAGTAGCTTAGCATATGTAACATTCTTCGCAGACAGTATTCCCTACTACGTAATACTATTACGAGTGTTACTTTTTTGTGTTTTTGAAAAAGAACTCTAAAACATACGTGCATACTGCTTATTCAATTAGTAATATGCTATTATTTACAAATCTATAATTTATATTAACGCCGAGGATATCTAAGTATAGGCAGACAGATAGACAAAACGTACTCGTAAACACTTTTCGACTATGTTGGGTAGTCATAATAATGCACCCTACGGAAAGCAAAAATAATGTTTTAAATAGATAATCATTTAAATATGTATATATATATATTAAATCCTAAAACATAAAAAAAACGTTATTTCATAGCTGAGGTAATTTCCACTGTCCTAATTGTGTATACTTTTTAGGATAATATTTTTATTTAAAGTTCATCGGGAAATGTACGTGTGCACTGACATATTATAGTTTAAAAAGAGTAAATCTCGCATTTTGTTCTATAAAATTTACATTGTTGCTTGGGGTTTTTAATTTGTCAACTCATTGTACTATCGCATTTTTAAAAATTAATTGCAGCCTGTTTAGGATTGCTATTTTCAGACCATTTACAGCTTAATTCTTCCTTTAGGGGAGATCAGGCATATACGGAACAATAGGAGGGACGGGTCATCTGCAGTAATGCTTAAAATAAGCATTATTTTTTATTTATGACTCTTCCACCAGATGAAGTAATCATTGCATCATACTTGCTGCTGTAAATCTTTTTAGTTGCAAGCACCTGTGAATTGGGAATTAAAAAGTATATCTTACTATATGGATAGTAATTAACTACTCAAGTTTTTCATGTAATTTTCCAATCTTATTCTTTGTTCCTAACTTAAATGTTTTTAATATTTTGTAAACACAACAGTATTTCTTTTATGAATAAACAGTTAAGTTAAGCCTAAAACCGAATTTTTTTTTGTAAAAGCCTGATTTTAAACAATATTGCTCTAAGGGTGTCCCTCCCAAATGATGTCTCTTTCCAAATAATTATGTTTAATTACATATAATTTTTTTGTATTTTATATTTATAAGAATATCTTCTTTTGGAATTGAATAGTGTAACAACTAAAACAACAAAAATCACAGAAAAAAGGAAGTTTCCAGTAGATAAATTCACTAATGAGGAATCACTTATTTCTGTGCATGACACCTTTGATGAAAGCATTGATATTTCTATAAATGAACATGAAAATATACAAAAAATAGATTGGTGTAACGATGAACCAAATATAGGTTTAAATGAATTTGTTTTAGTTACATTTTAACAAAAAAATAAATAAATAAATAAATAAATAAAAGTTATTCACCATGTGGAGTTGAAAGAGTTGAAAGCAACTCAGAGGAAGATTTGAGCATTAAGATACCATTTATGAAAAGCCGTGAAAAAGGAAATTTCATCTTCCTGCAAGAAAATAACTGTTCCATCATTGATGAATAAGACATAATTGTTTAAGCTGCATCCACCAAAAACAGAAAATAGGGCATAATTTTAGGCATAATTTAATGGGCCATACATTTTAAGCATATTTTTTATTTGATTTGGATTTTACAAAGTATAATATAAGTAAAAATGTATGATATTTACAATAAACATTAGGAATGTAAGTGTCACGTTATCTTTGTCATTTTTTAAAAACATTTTTGAAAATTAAACATGAATTTTCAGTTTAAAAGCATGTCCCATCTATCCCTCACCCTTTTTTACTTAATTTAATTGGTTTATTAACTTAAAAGTTTAATTACTATAATCTAATTTTAATTTTTTAAATATGTCAAAATGTTTCAAGATTCTATTCTGGAAATTTCCATTTTGTACCAGCGGAACATAATCTATAAAAAATATTTTTGTCAAAATTGTTCCATCCCTCCCTAATCTCCCCAATAACCCAAACCCTATATTTACGAATGTAAAATTGCAGTATACTGCTAATTTGATTATTTATGTAATATATTTTGGCGTATCAGCAATGCGGTAACTGAAACATTTATTTAAATTTTATTTTTTGTTTGATAATAATATTTGCCTAATTTGTTCAATATTGCACATTTAAAATGCAAAAACTGTAAATAAACACATTACCAGTGAAACAAATTTAGCCAAATATTACACATAGTTTTTATTTATTTTAATCACTTTTAATATATTTCGGAGTACTATGATTATGAAAATTAAGTAAATCTGAGAAACATCTCAAAAACCCAACCGCAATCAAAATCAAAATATGAAAAATAAATTACCAAAAACAGTAATAATGAAAAAAAAGCATTTATATAGTTTATTTTAGTAAAGATTTTAAGCATATTGTTTTCAATTAGTACAGTTTATAGTTTTTTCAACTATAGTGTACTTGAAAAGATCAATTAATTTATGAAATATATATATATATATATATATATAGCACATTATGTTTTAAATGCGTTTGTCGGACCCAGAATCCTGCACCATAAATAAACTAAGTATAACCATAAAACATGCAAGAAATTTAAACAGATATAACCTGAACAAGAAAAAACAACAAATGGCTGTGGCCTCTTCAGCGGTGGGCATTATAGAAAGCACAGCAATGTTTCAGATTAATTACAATTTACAACAAACTATTATTCAGTAGTGGCAGTGGGTTTCGGCCAGAGTGTCGCAAAGCATAAATCAAATGCATAAAAACAATTGAAAGCATATCGCGAACACTCCCCCACCGGACCCGACGCCACAATAAACAGTGCATCTCGAAGATACCACTGATTCAGAACGTATGTTTAATGTATACTGAAACAATAAAATTATTTTACCCAAATCCGAGCAACACAGCCACAAAAAACAATAACTAAATTCCAGTGATCCATAATCTGTCCATAAACGTTCCATGTCTGTTGCCACACAATTGCAGACATCCTTGTAAAACCGTCCAAAAAAGGCTTTAGGTTATACAAATCATTAACTGTCAATCGCATAGCATGACGATTGCTATGCGATTGACAGTTAATGATTTGTATAACCTAAAGCCTTTTTTGGACGGTTTTACAAGGATGTCTGCAATTGTGTGGCAACAGACATGGAACGTTTATGGACAGATTATGGATCACTGGAATTTAGTTATTGTTTTTTGTGGCTGTGTTGCTCGGATTTGGGTAAAATAATTTTATTGTTTCAGTATACATTAAACATACGTTCTGAATCAGTGGTATCTTCGAGATGCACTGTTTATTGTGGCGTCGGGTCCGGTGGGGGAGTGTTCGCGATATGCTTTCAATTGTTTTTATGCATTTGATTTATGCTTTGCGACACTCTGGCCGAAACCCACTGCCACTACTGAATAATAGTTTGTTGTAAATTGTAATTAATCTGAAACATTGCTGTGCTTTCTATAATGCCCACCGCTGAAGAGGCCACAGCCATTTGTTGTTTTTTCTTGTTCAGGTTATATCTGTTTAAATTTCTTGCATGTTTTATGGTTATACTTAGTTTATTTATGGTGCAGGATTCTGGGTCCGACAAACGCATTTAAAACATAATGTGCTATATATAATCTGTGTGGTTATATGCAGCTGTAGCGCTTATCGCATGGATTTTATTATTATTATTATTATTATTATTATTTTTATTTTTTTTTTTATTTTTTACTTTTAGTTTTACTTTTGATCTTTCTGAGCTTATATATATATATATATATATATATATATGTAAAATCGCCTTAAAGAAACTTTTTCAATTACAAATCCAGATCCAAAAACAATAAACATGTCGCAACTGATATTTTCTGGTTGCATTCCTTCAACAAATATTAAATTCATAAATTTCGTACGTCTTCTTAAAACATCTATAAAATGCATTAAAGTTTACCACATTATTTAAAAAAATCTTTAATGACATGCCTGGTACTGACATTTCTTCTTTAACAGTTTAATTAAGGATTTCGGTACAATGCATTTAATTATTTTTTTTTACTTTAAAGAAGCATTTTCTACATTCGACATATTCTCTAGTACAATTGTGTTTGTTATCGTTTTTGGAAATGATATGGAATACTACATAATTAATTTAACAGAGAAGAATGAATTTCTGAATAAATTAAAATATAACTGTTCAAGAAATAATTTTAACTCGTTATTCTAAGACGACATCGTTTAAATATTTAATGCTGTCAAATAAAAAAGTTATATATTACATGATTTTCAAATTAATTATGTGTTTTTGTATGCCAAAACAATATGACAAGGGAGCATTACGTAAGTTATTTTAAGCATAAATGTAGCAAATCGTGTATTTCTGTGTAAGTAGTCAAATAAAACGAATGGAAACCGATAATTAGCTTACTTTTAATAAATATATTTTTTGCCTTTTATGAAAATACGTGCATACATGTGTATTTATTTTATGAATAATATTATAAATGCCATTTAAAAAATTTTTTCTTTATTTAACCCATTTATGCGTAGCGTCTCATCCTTGGGCCGCTTCAAATATTAATAGATTTGTGTAATTTTCTTCTTCTTTATAACATGCAAATTGTATGAAATAATTATCTATAAATGTCTTTATCTCTTTCCGAAAGATGACAGCCTAAAATGGGCATTTATTTGCTTAAAGTGAAGGCTTTTTTTTCGGAGTTCAAAGATTTTTTCTTTTTTAAGGTGGCGAAATGTAAAAAGTAAGTTTATTTGTGTTTTTTCTACCAATGATCCAAATAAATAAGTTATAATATTACCTTGTAGACTTCTTTGAAATACATATTTTTTAAAACTGCGAAATTATATGTTCAAACCTATTTTTCATGCTATTTGTAACGCACAAAATATAGGACGTTATGCAAGAATGGGTACATATTTTTATTAGCTATTAAAGAGACAGTTATTTATGTAAATTCCTTTTCAAGACGATTGCTAAACAAATTGTTTTTAAGCCTTAAATACGATTATTCTTAGTTTATTATTACTAATACTTATAATGTTATTAGTCTCTGGAAAGAAATAAATATATATTTTTTTAGTAATTCATAAACATACTAATTACAGTATAAAATAAACAATTTAAAAGCTTATTTTATATAAATATAGATAAAACATATAATTATGCATGTTATGTTATTACAAATATTATGCACATTTCCATATTTAGTACGATTACATTTTATACAATAATTAATAAAATTCTTTAGTGTAATTCTTTGTAGTATTTTTCCAGTTCATTTTGCAACATTTTAAAGTGATTTTACCAGAAAATTTGAGTAAACAAAAATTCAGGCACAAATGGGTTAAATGCGACTATAAAAAGCAATCAATTCAATAACATTAAATAAAAAATTATCTTATAATAATAACATACAGCCGGACCCGGTTATGACACTTTTCAAGGAAGTGGCCAAAAGTCGCATAGTAAGCGGGATTGCGTATTAAACGTGATTTACATAATGTTACTCTACCTGGGTATGTTTACACATTTAGTTGTCTAAAAAACTTTAGAACTTTCAATTATATGTTGAGTGTGGAAAATGTGTCTGACATATATTTAGGTTAAAATTTAATTGTATTCAACTTTCACTATTTTATTCTTTGTATAGGATTAACTGGATTAATAACGGAAAATACAAATGGATTCTAACAGTGTTTTATTGTCGATTAATATGCTGCAACCAAAAATAAAACAACAAAAATAAATTTCTTACTGCACACATTTTTTTTTTTTTTTTTTTTTTTTTAAAGAAAGTAAAAATAAATGTTTGAAGCACGACCCAGCTTTTAAAAGTGTATTTAGTACTCTAATAATGTGTACCATTATAATCTGTCATTTTGTTTAGTAAGAGAACTATCAAAACTATAATGTTTTTTTCAAAGCAAAAAATAAAGAAAACATAAAAGAGTTATCCAACTGCAACACAGAGGAAAATTTTATGAAATATGTGGACAACATTATTTTGTGAGCTATATCAAGTTGAAATGTTGTGAAAAGCTATTTAGAGTCAGTATATATAATTTTTAAAAAATAAACAATTAAATTAAAAAAAAAACACTGTGTAAAATGCGAACTAATTAATTATTTCTCATCAATGTGGTTTTTTTTCAATTACTACTATTAGCTCACACTCTTGCTATATATATATATATATATATATATATATATTGTTCAAATTTTCAATCGTTAATAAAATACTTATTATTCATCCAGTCAAACTCAAATAAAATTTTTAAACTTGTAGTGGATGACACTTGATGTTAATCAAGTCTTTTTCAAATATTAATTCATTAAATTAAATTAAATTAATTAATTTCCAATAATCGGGAGAGCCCTCTTCTTGATCAAGGCATTTTAAACGTCACTGAAAAAGTAAGGAGAATGGGAAAAAAAAAAAATTTCTCTTACTGACCTAAGTAGGAATTGACTTAAAATATTTTTTTATATTACTTCTTTATATTACTTACCTATTTTTTTTTATTTAATTCTATTGATGACCTTTTTAAGTTGTGTTTAATTGTTAATTCCTATGTACAAACACAGTTTTGATGAGGTCTATAGATGTCTATGATGGTTACAGTTGCAGTAAAGCTAGAGATCCTACCTACATAACTTCAAGATTGTATAATATTTTAACAGCTTCTGATTGTAAAATAGTCAATGAAACATAGTCTTCATTTTGAAAAACATATCCAATGATATGCCACTCAATAGGGTGCGTAATTTTTTTTTTCTCGTCTCTACCACTATTTTGTATTTTACGGCCGCCATTTTGAATTTATAAAAACAAAACCTAGCCTATAGCCATCGGGCCGTTAAGACAAATTGATAGAGACCTCATTAATTAAAAACCATCCAGCCGTTGGGATGTTTCGAGGGTATAAAGAAATCCACATACACAGATACACGTGAAACACATAACCCTTCTTTTCAGTCGGGTAAAAAAAAAACAATACACTCTTTTTTACGTATTTACAAAAAATCTTTGCTTTTTAAAAAGTAAACTACTACTTAAAATAGTTTAAAATAAACATTTATGATATTTAGTGAAATATTCCGGGTTTCCTTTTACATATTTATAAAAAGTTTTTTCTGTAACTTACTATTCTAAGCAGATTTATCTTCATATGTTTCGTCTTCATCCTCATCTTCCACTTCTTTTGAATGTTGTCCAAATGGAGTTTCTGGCTATTTCACTTGAAAAATGCTTTCCTTTTTTCATAGACTTTGGTCTCGAACTAATAAAATGATCTGAATTTAGTAAACGTCCGTTCAAAACATTTTTTTTTTCTCTCGATGAAATTTGCGGGAAAACCTTTGCCTATATTGGCGGAAATGTTTGTTTGTAGCTTCAGCAGCACAATCCGAAAGTTGACCGATAGGCAATATTGCATGTTTAATTACTGTAGCCCCATGTACTATTGGCTAACTTTATATACTGTTGGTGATATTGGGTGCCACCCATATAATTCGACATAAAGCTTTGCAATTTCTTCGGTGTATTTTCAAAATGTTTAACATCAATTCAATGTCCAGTGTACAGGGCCTCTAAACGTAAAGGAAGAAGATAATTCTGAAATATATTTGCATCACTATCAGATGTATTCAGAAATATATGTTTAAATTGCCCTTGTTGGGAGCCATCGCAACCCCATTTAGACATTTGTTCTAAATTGTGGTTTTCTTCTTATGTATTATTTTGAATCACTTCTTCTAAATATTTACATATTCTTAAAGAGGTGTGATCAAGAAGATCCTGTAGGTTAACTTCAGCGCATGTTTCTGTCACATTCATCGACTCCTCATTTATATAGCAATCCTTCTTCGCTTTCTTAATAGGAGAATAACAAGCCAAATTTTTATTTGCACTATAGTCCAGGCAATAGGTAAATTTACCTAGCAAAATTAATGGTAGTACTGAAAATTGGCTTTCTAGATGTTTTTTGGGTCGCTGAATCCGAATTTGTAACTTCCCACCAAAATTTTCCCCGGCAACCCCCTCAAATTTTGGTAAAAAGCCCCCCAAAAAGGTTTTTATTAAAAGAATCAATTTTTTCATTGTTTTAGAGAAAAAGTATCTAGAAATTCAGAAAGTAGACAAAATTTCCAACAAATTAGATACATGACATTATGACTTCGGATGAAGGGGAAGGGGGGGGGGGGGGGGATCTGCCTCGGAACATGCGCGTGGTGCTGCGTAAACTAAGTTGCGCAATTCCACTTAACCACTCACAAGTTTACATTCGCCCTCCCATCTCCCCTCCGAACTTTCTCTATAAGGTTTACTTTAAGATTTTTGGGTCGCTGAATCCGAATTTTTAACTTTCCCCCAAAAATTTCCCCCCCTCGAAACACTCCCCAAATAGTTGTTTTTTACTTACATTTATTATAGTTTTAGGAGAAAAGCATTACGAAATTCAGAAACTAGACAAAATTTGCAACAAATAGGATATATGACATTATGAATTAGGATGAACGGGGAGGGTGAGGCCTGCCTCGGAACATGCACTGCGGCGCTAAGTGCACTAAATGATGAAATCCAGGCAATAGGGGATTTTATCTGGCAAAATTAATGATAGTACTAGAAATCGGCTTTCTAGATGTTTTTCGGGTCCCTGAATCCGAATTTGTAAATTCCCACCAAAATTTCACCCGGCAATCCCCCAAAAAATTGATTTTTTGAAAAAATTTAGCTTTTGACAAAAGCGCGCGGGGAATGTTCCAGGCAGCCCCCTCTCTCCCCGTTTATCATACGTCATAATGTCATATATCCTATTTGTTGCAAATTTTGTATAGTTTCTGAATTTTGTAATGCTTTTCCCCTAAAACAATAAGAAATTTAAGTTAAAAACAACTATTTGGGGAAAATGGATTCTTTTAATAAAAACCTTTTTTGTCGGGCTTTTTACCAAAATTTTGGGGGGGTTGCCGAGGGAAATTTTGGAAGGAAGTTACAAATTCGGATTCAGCGACCCAAAAAACATCTAGCAAGCCGATTTCCAGTACTACCATTAATTTTGCTAGGTAGAGTCCCCATACGGTCTCTATTGCCTGGACTACTATGAATAATTTCCCATTGCTCCCTCGTTAGATCAGTTTCTACAAAAATTGATAAGGCTTCTGATGGTATATGCTTCTTAATGGTGTTATTTTTATTTTTATTTTATTTTTTTAACCATTTAGAAAAATGGTTATTGTTCTTGTCAGGAAGGTAAATCTAAAGCATATCTGAAGGTTTTTAATGGTTTAATCCGCAAATTTTGTTCATTGACATAAGGGTTAATCCCGAATTTTATTCGTTTTCTGATTGGTCTATACAGTAATCTGTATTTCCCTTTTCTTTCAACACAGATGGATACCGTCTGTTGCCACTATGACAAAACAGTAATAAAAACTACAAAAAAAAAAATTAATAACTCAGAAACAAATTGAGATACATCTTTCAAACAAATTGCATTTAAAAGTACATTTTTTTTTCTATACGATGGTATAAAAAGTAATATTGTGGGAGTTTAGAAGTTTAAGAAAGAAATTTCCTTAAAATGTGTCGTCGAATTTCTTGGAAATCTGACGATGAAAAGCCTGTTCCCGAACAGCCAATGAAATGCTTGGATGATACATAAGTTTCAGGTGGATAATATGTACGAATCGCAGGCGATTTTTGTCGCTTGGAATTTTTACGTGTAATAACACTATTAATGTTTAATTCATGGCGTAAGTAATGTATGATCAACTCCGTGTGATTTTTTATGTCTTAAATTTTAGTCTTCGAAAAAATCATTTTCCAAATGGTCGTTGTAAGTTGATAAATTGCCTTTTTTTTTTTTTTTTTTTTTTTTTTTTTTAGAATTTTTAATTAAAATTTTTCTATTTTTCGTATATATTGTTGACTTAGAGTTACATGTTTTATGAGTGTCGAGGCATGAATATTATCTGCAGCTCGTTGATTGGTACTAGCTGCATATGTTAATTGATCAAGAACTCACTTAAATCTCTTGTTTTTCGTAAATTGCTTCTGTCACACAATTCGGCGAAATCATTTGTTGGTCGAACTTTTTTTGATATTGAACAGCTAATTTTATGGATCTGTTAAGCCAGTGTTAATTTATCTTAAGAAAGCGACTTTTTGTCCTATTGGCAGCCTCCCATTTTTCTTTAAAATCCGATTTGAAACGGCTTAACGAACATTTTATTGATTCTTGTTTATCTACTGGATATTTCGTAATTTTTGTAACTTTACTTTCTATGAAACATAATTTTTCATCGATTTTCTTATTAGAACAATGTTGCATAAGGTCAAACAGCAACTTTTTTTAAGCAATTTTTGCCGTCGCAGAAGTTTCTATAATAAAAGGAAGATTTTTCCTTTTCAAAATATCGTCATCTTCTGACACCATTTTTTTATAAAACGGTTAAAAAACAGGGGGGGGGGGCAAGTCGGGGCAAGATTTCATTTTATGAATATAACAAGGAATATCAATATTTTATATTCCAACAAAAAGTTCTGCCCCTGCAAAGGGTGGGATGTATTTATAAATCATTAATAATTTAAAAGAACTAGTAAAAATTATATTTAGTTTTAAAGATAAAACAATATGGCTATATTCATAATTATATTATTTTATAACTAAAACTAAATGTAGTAATTTAAGCTATATATCTCCCACTTTGTCCATAAAGGTTTTCTTCGTATCTCTATTGTATGCAAAAATAAATGCAATTAAATATTGCGCTTCTCACCACAGCGCCGAGAAAAGAAGAATCTGCGATGCACATTCCGACTGATTATGCGACAGGGAGTGTTACCGAGAATTCCAAAGATATTGTTTACATGAAACACTGATTAGTAAGCTATAGAAACAGATAAGGTATTGCTGTTTTTAACGAAGTTCATTTTTCGACTTTTGTCCAACATTTTTTTTAGAAATACTTCTCTGTGCGCAGTCGTATTTGTTTAATCTTTACTAGTTTAATTTTATTGCCTATAACATGAATTTTAAAATATAGTAGTCATATCACGTGCATTTAAAATATCACTAACAACAGATATGATCACCTCTAAACTTAATAATTTTTATGACGTATCTGAGTCACATGAATTCGTCTATATCTCTGTACTACATTAAAAACATACACAAACCGAGAGATAAAGAACGTTAGGAGGCGGCATGAAAGAAGAATTGCAGTATTGCTAAGTTAGCGTGTTTCAATTTTATTCAAATATTACTATCTACTACTATTTCTTATTAGTAAATTTGCCTTAATTGGTCTCTTACTAAATAAAGTAAAGAATACTATTCGGAAACAAGTGTTTTTTATCTGAATAAAAAAATCGGCTCGATTGACAACATTCGAGCAGAGAGAAGGAATTCGTACCTTGATCAATGAATTCGAGTCTTAAGCGTGACTTTTTCCTTCAAAGAATCTAACATTTATCGCACATTAAGAGGAATCACGTATCAACTGTTCGCATATTAGACGTGATATTTTTGCATTAGCCTTACGGGCGATGATTAAAGGGATAAAAAGAAATAGGCGTATAAAGGATCGTGTATTAACCATGGGCATCATAATCCGGATTGACTTTATTTATGTACAAAAAATAAAAATCATACATCAAGCATAGATTGTGAAACACTTTCTAACACTTCCTGAAATCTTTAATTAAATTTCGTAATTTAGATAAATAAGTTAAATAATATAGGTTAGTAAACGCTTTTAAAAAATAGATAAAACATTTGAAAACTAATTTCAGCAGTTACCGTCCATAGCCAAGTATTTATTCCAAGTCTTTTTAATTGATCTGTAGGGTGATATATACATAATAAATAATGCGAAAATTAAGTTTAGCAAGAAAACGCATAACAGGTTGAAATTTCTCTTTCATCAATTTATACTAATTAATGGAAACGTACTTGAATACTTATGTTCAGCTTTGTAATTTATCTGGTATCTTTATTATACGCTACTATTTAGCTAAAGTTTAATTCAAATTAAAACAGTGTTAATACTACTAAAATCACATTTCCAGAAATTATTCTTCATAGATGGCCATGTATCCCATTCTTCGCATGCCCCTGTATATCGTATCGCCCTGTATATATTAAAGAGACATTTCTTAGAAAACTATAAGCAGTTCAGCGAAAAAATGCATAACTCATTTAAAAATCACCTTTAAGCAATTTACGCTCATACTTAATAAACTTTACGAATTCTTTTGTGTACCCCTGTATATCAAATATAACATTTATGCTTACCATATATTTTGCGTAAATATAGTGAAACTTAAAAAAACATATCATAATTAAAAATGCATTTCCTACCATCATTGCTAATATACTAAACTTTAGATGAAATACACTATATGAAATCTTTTGTATGTCCCTGTAAATGCTATGTACTTCGTATTATTCATGAAATAACTTATAGTAAGCCTCAGCGATGTGTATAAATTTCATTTTATATGGGGTAGTTTTCAAAAGGTGGGCACTGCACACACATCATAACTTTAAGATTTTTAATAAATAAATTTAATTATCATTGACTATAATTTTTTTTTTTTTTTTTTACATTAAGATTTTAATTCTGTCCAGAGACAGAAAATGACGCAATTTATTGTAAAAGCTTTGTATAAATATTGTAAAATTTTGTTATTTTATGTTAAAGAGGCCAATTTTGGACATTCATAACGTTAACTGTTCCAATGTGTCATTAAGATAAAGAGTTTTAACTTGTTTCCAGGTAGTTCTAAAGGTAAACAACCAATGGATAAAGGAAATTGATGATTGTTTGATAATTTCGTTAACAGATGGGAGCCCGATTTATTGCTTTTTCAAGATAGAATGACTTTTCTAGAAAGAATTATTCTGTATTTTGTTATGTCCAAAAGTAACGATCGTAACATAGCTATCATTTCCACGAAAATTACATCAATTCAGTACTTTATACTCTTTTATCTAACTTTAAAATTATTAAAAAAATATTAAAGTATTTGTATGGGGTTTTTTTTGTAAGTTTTTTTGCAATAAATGCACTTTTCTCCAACAAGAAACTGGAATGTCCGAATCGCGTAACGATCGAAACGCCGATATTTTTTCTGGTAAATTTATTTTTAAAGATGGTTCGATGTCTTGAAACGTATAAAAAGATATTTATTGCAATGTTTTATCGTAAATAATTACGTGCTTTGTGTTACGGCGTAAATAACCTCAAATTTATTTGTTTATAATTTAACTCTGTTTATCTTTCATGTTGTAAAGCATAATTATAAAAGTGATTTCTTTTGACAGAAAAAAATCTAATCTGTTTATCTAAATTGTTTATAATCCTGAATCAATATTTATGAGTAACATTATGATTTCAAGGTCATGTAATATAGATTTATTTACTTTATAATAATTTTGAATTGATGGTGATTTATTAGTTTTATAATTACTTGGATGTCATTTAAATGAATATTATAGCTATTTAGAAGATTTATAACTGCATATTGTAATTTTTATTTTGATGTTTATTTTATATAATATGTATCATTTTTAAAATGGTCAGTCTTGACTCTGTAACCAAGCAGAGAACATGTAACATGTCCTGACTCTGTAATCAGAGATGCCAATTGTTAAATCATGGCTCTGTTTAATACAGAGTGTATAGTGGAAGTCCTGACTCTGCAACCAAGCAGAGAACACATTTTTTTTTGTATTGGCTCTGTTAAATACGGAGAATTACTATTATGGAACAATTATTAACTTCTAATGATGAATAGAATTTACATACTATTTCAGTTTTATTTAATAAACTATTTATTCTAATTGCTCTCCCATCTCACTTGGATTTTGAAAATTTATTTGTCAGACGAATTTCGGCGCCAACATTTATTTTTGGTGCCTCGTAACCCGCGAAACATTTTTTTGAAAGAATAGTGAGCAGTTTGTCAAAGTGATTTGTGATTAACAAGTGTGATTTATCTTTCAACCTGTGACTAGTGTGGAATTATTATTGTGCCATTTGGATTACGACATGCCATCTACATTACCTGGAATTAACAGGTAAGAAAATATTTTTTTCATTTTCTATGAATGGTTAATGTTTTAAAATAAGAATTATTCTTTATTTAAAATGGAAAATCTTGAAAAGCTGAAAGCAAAACGTTCTGTTGAACGAACGAGTTTCACGAAATTAATTACAAAATTAGAAACATTATTAAATGATGACATTGATAATACGAAAACCGATGAATTATTAGAGCTTCAAGAAATATTTCTCTTAAAAGAAACGGCTTTCCAAAGTTTGAATCGTGATATTGAAGCTCAAATATCCGACTTAAAAGAATATGAAAAGGACATTGCTAATAGTGAAAAGTACACTGACCAATTGATCAGTGCTAAATTTAAAATTAAAAATAGATTAAGAAAATGTAAAAAGGATAATGTTTCTATGATAGCAACTAGTCATGTAAATTCATTGAATGGTTCTGCTAGTGGAACAGAAACGAGTTCTGCCATGAAATTGCCTAAATTAAATGTTCCAAAATTTTCTGGTGAAATCGAAGAATGGGTCGAATTTTTTAACTGTTTTGAAACATCGATACACCAGAATAAATCACTATCTAAGATAGAAAAATTCGCTTATCTAAAATCCTTGTTATGTAATCGAGCCTATAATGTGGTAGAAGGGTTTCCTTTGACAGAACAAAATTATGATACTTGTATTGATTTATTAAAGGACCGTTTTGGTAAGGTTGATGTTATTATTAATAAACACATGACTAATTTATTAAATATGGAACCAGTTAAAAATTGTTCAAATTTAAATGCATTAAGAAGATTGCATGACATGTGCGAAGTTAATATTAGAAGTTTAAGAAATTTGGGGGTAACATCCAGTTCTTATGGACAATTGCTAAATCCTATTTTGCTAAAGCTATTGCCCCATGAATTAGTGATTGAATATCATAGAAAACGTGATACTAGCAAAGAGTCAGATGTAACCGATCTAATTGCCTTTCTGAAATGTGAAATAGAATGTAGAGAAAAGGCTTTGTCAATGACAAGTTCTAAAAATGATGCATCCTCTTCTTTTGTACATAAAAATAAAACTGAATTTCGTGAAAAGAAAACATCAAATAAATATCAACATGCTAATACCTTAAATGCCACTATTAAAGTTTTTTGTGTATTTTGCAAAGGTAATGATCATTTATCTTCCGAGTGTAAAAATTTAGCTGATGATAAGAAAAGATTAATGTTACGTAAGGAGGGTAGATGTTACAAATGCTTTTTGAAATCGCATTTATCTTCGCAATGCCGCATAAAATTAAAGCCATGTCTAAATTGTAAAAGCACTGAACATAACAAATTATTTTGCTTTAAGAAAAGTTTGAAACCGGAAATTAATGAAAATCAAAATCAAACAGTTGTATCTAATTCTCATTGTAATTTTAGAAATTCTAAGCATGCTGTTTTATTGCAAACATGTTGTGTAACTGCTCAAGGTAATTCTAAATCAAAGGTAGTTCGATTATTACTTGATTCTGCAAGCGAAAAAAGCTTCATAACAAAAGCATTAGCTCGTGAATTAAATTTGCCTGTTTTAAGAAAAGAACATTTAACTGTATTCGCTTTTGGCATGGATCAAGGTCGCGAAGAAGAATATGATGTTTTTAAAATTAAATTGCGAAGTAAAATGAATTATCATCGTTTTATAGATGTTGAGGTGCTAGCTACCGATTTGATAAGTGCAACAACATTGAAGGTTCCCAATTCTGACCCTCTAGTTATAAAATACATTGAAAGTAAAAGATGGAGGTTAGCCGACCCTACGCCCGAGGAATCCGAAGTACAAATTTTACTTGGAGCTGATTATTTCTGGAATGTTCAGAGAGGTGTCGTTGAAGAAATTAATGACCATTTATATGTAGCTAATACACTTTTTGGGTACACAATAGTGGGAAAAATAAACTCTAAAGGTAACGAAACAGTTAATGCTCATCTTGTATCTGTTAATGAAATAGAAAATTTTGATTTGCAAAAGTTTTGGAAACTAGAGTCTTTGGGTATTTGTGATAGTAAAAATGAATTATTTTCACAAAAGGATTTAGATGCTCTTGATTTATTTAATGATAATTTAAATTTTGTAAATGGAAGATATGAAACTAAACTTTTGTGGAAAGTAAATAAAAATGAATTGGAATCCAATTTTGATGTAGCTAAACATAGACTTTGGGGATTAAAATCAAAATTGTGCAAAAATGAATGGTTACTTAAGGAATATGAGAAAATATTAAATGAACAATGTGGTTTGGGTATAATTGAAGAATGTGAGTTTAATAAAGATGAAATAAACACGTATTACATGCCTCACAGACCAGTAATAAGGGAAGATAAATCGACAACTAAAGTAAGAATTGTTTTTGATGCGTCATCCAAAGATAAGGGGGCAAAATCGTTAAACGAGTGCTTATTTCCTGGGCCCAATCTAAATCCTAACATATTGGACATTATTTTAAAATTCCGTCTCCACAAAATTGCTTTCTTGGCCGATATAGAAAAGGCATTCTTGCAAATCCAGATACAACAAGAAGATAGAAATTTTTTGAGGTTCCTGTGGTTTGACAATATCACTAGTAACAATCCCATTTTGAAGGTTTTTCGCATGACCCGTGTAACTTTTGGTGTAACAACTTCACCCTTTTTCCTTTCTGCAACCATCAAACATCACATTGAGGGGTATAAAGATTTGTTTGGAAAAATAGTTAATATGCTGGATACTTCCTTATACGTTGATGACCTGTTTCATGGAGCTGATTCAGTAAATGAAGCTTCTGTTTTATCAAACGGTGCAGAGAAGATATTGAGTGAGGCCAATATGAAACTCAGAAAATTTAAAACCAATTCTTCCGATTTAAAATTTTTATGGAAGGAACATGGAATAAACTTTGAGGAAGACACTCTTGAACAAAATCTTTCGAAGGTATTGGGAATTATATGGATAACAGAAAGTGACACCTTGAAAATAGACATACAACCACTTTTAGTAGAATTTGACCATAAAATTATTACCAAACGTATTGTTTTACAAACTGTGGCAAAAATTTATGATCCTATTGGACTCATTTCCCCTTTCGTGATAAGAATTAAATTTTTAATGCAAGAACTCTGGGAACATGGAATTGACTGGGATTCTACATTACCAGATTCTTTAAGTGGAAAATTCAGAAAATGGCATAATGAAATAAAAGACTTGGTAAATTTTGAAATTCTTAGAAAATATTTTGTAACTATCCCAAAATTAAATCCTGAAACCGCTCAACTTTTCATATTTTCTGATGCTAGTTTAAAGGGGTATGGGTCAGTGGCTTATTTACGTGATTCTTCTTCTTGTGAAACTTCATTTGTAATAGCAAAGTCGAGAGTAGCGCCTCTCAAGAAAATTACATTGCCGCGCATCGAACTTCTTGGAGCACTTACGGCTGCAAGATTAGCGAATTATTTAAAGGAAATATTTAAAATTGTGAATGAAAATATATTTTGTCTAAGTGACTCCCAAATTACCTTGCACTGGATTAAAGGAAGTGCTAACAACTGGAAGCCCTTTGTGGCAAACCGCGTACGCGAAATTCAGGAACTTGTTGCTCCTGTACAATGGAAATTTTGTAAAGGAAAGGAAAATCCTGCAGATGTTCTCTCTCGTGGTTGCTCTGCATCTGAATTGATTAATAACGAGGTATGGTTACATGGTCCTAGCTGGCTGAAGGAAGAATCGTTACCAGTATTTCCCCCTGAAACTCAACCTAATCTACCTGATGAAGAGGTCTTGCAAGAACAACGTAAAACGCTTGTTTGCTCCATATCCCAAAATATTCCAGAATTTGAGCTTTTATTTAAATTTTCATCCTGGTCTAAATTAAAACGAATTACGGCTTGGTGCCTCAGATTCATCAAAAATAGTACATGCCCATCTGAACGTGTCTATGGTTTTTTGACTGTTCCAGAACTTGAAAGGGCAACAAATGCTATTGTGAAATTAATTCAAAACCATGAATTCGGAGACGAACTGAAAATTCTAAAATCAAGAAAGATCCTAAATTCTAAAAGCAAACTCCTTCCTTTACATCCATTTCTTGACGAAAATGATATTCTTCGTGTTGGAGGTAGGCTAAAAAATGCAAACTTGTCTGAATATCAAAAACATCAAATCATTCTCCCTAAAAGGCATCATGTTACAGACTTGATAATAAAGTATTTTCATGCGAAACATCTTCATAGCGGGACTCAATTGACAATTTCAGCAATTCGACAAAAATTTTGGATAATTAATGCTAAAGAAGCTGTGAAAAGAGAAATAAGGAAATGTATGAAATGTTTCCGAAATTCATCACACCTTTCATCTCAGTTGATGGGAAATCTGCCATCAGCACGCGTGACACAAGCTCGAGTATTTTCAAGAGTAGGAGTCGACTTAGCCGGCCCCTTTTTGATCAAACCTCGTAAGGGACGTGGTGTGAAACCCTTTAAACATTATGTTTGTCTGTATGTTTGTTTCGTAACAAAAGCTATCCATCTTGAGTTAGTCACTGATCTTACAACTGAAACCTTTCTAGCCTCATTGAAAAGATTCGTGGCTCGACGTGGAAAACCTCTAGAAATATTTTCCGACAGAGGTACAAATTTTGTAGGGGCAGACCGCGAAATAAAGAGAATGATGTCTCTAATTGCTTCTGATGAAAAATTGCACAAGTATCTTACTGACGAAATGATAGTATGGAAATTCAACCCACCTTCCGCCCCTCACTTTGGAGGCCTTTGGGAAGCGGGAATAAAACAAATGAAAAATCATTTGAAGAGAACAATTGGTGATCAGATTTTAACTTATGAAGAATTTTTGACCTTAATTGCACAAATTGAGTCATGCTTAAATTCAAGACCGCTTGTCGCGGAGTCTTCTGATCCAAATGACTTTACGGCTCTGACGCCAGGACATTTTATTATAGGAGCACCCTTGACCTCCTTACCTGAGCCTGATATCTCCTCTACCTATGTAACTCCTTTGGAACGTTGGAAATTGCTACAAAAGATTTTCCAAAGTTTTTGGAAAAGGTGGTCGTCAGACTATCTCTCACAATTGCAGCAACGTACAAAGTGGTTTAGAAGCAACCCGAACTTAAAAATCAATGACTTGGTGTTGATAAAGGAAGAAAACCAGCCCCCATTAAGGTGGAAATTGGGCAGAATAATTGAACTATTTCCTGGTGATGATAATATTGTTCGTGTTGTCAAATTAAAGACTTCTACTGGTGAACTGAAACGCCCTATCACAAAATTGTCTCCTCTACCGATGGACATTTAATATAATAGAATTTTACTTTATTTTAACTAACTTTATTATTATTATTTTTTTTCTATGTCTAATTTTTGTAACTTTCTGAACTATTTTGTATATTAATGTCTTTTTCTATTTTTAGTTGTTCCAGAAACTGTTTTTATAGAAGTAGTAGGATTTAATTGCATTTCATTTTAGTTATACTTAACATTTAAGGTAATATTTTAAATTTGTATTTAATATTTGATTATTTAGTATGTGATAGTGGAAATTTGGTAAGTTATAATTGTTCGATGAACTCCGTTCATGGAGGCGGAGGATGTTACGGCGTAAATAACCTCAAATTTATTTGTTTATAATTTAACTCTGTTTATCTTTCATGTTGTAAAGCATAATTATAAAAGTGATTTCTTTTGACAGAAAAAATCTAATCTGTTTATCTAAATTGTTTATAATCCTGAATCAATATTTATGAGTAACATTATGATTTCAAGGTCATGTAATATAGATTTATTTACTTTATAATAATTTTGAATTGATGGTGATTTATTAGTTTTATAATTACTTGGATGTCATTTAAATGAATATTATAGCTATTTAGAAGATTTATAACTGCATATTGTAATTTTTATTTTGATGTTTATTTTATATAATATGTATCATTTTTAAAATGGTCAGTCTTGACTCTGTAACCAAGCAGAGAACATGTAACATGTCCTGACTCTGTAATCAGAGATGCCAATTGTTAAATCATGGCTCTGTTTAATACAGAGTGTATAGTGGAAGTCCTGACTCTGCAACCAAGCAGAGAACACATTTTTTTTTGTATTGGCTCTGTTAAATACGGAGAATTACTATTATGGAACAATTATTAACTTCTAATGATGAATAGAATTTACATACTATTTCAGTTTTATTTAATAAACTATTTATTCTAATTGCTCTCCCATCTCACTTGGATTTTGAAAATTTATTTGTCAGACGAATTTCGGCGCCAACACTTTGTATAAATAAAGCGTATTTAGAGCGTGTAATAATATAACTTGACTAGAAGCATGCTCGACTTGCGTGTGTATGGTCTATACAAAATGGCGGCCGCTGCGATCGTTACGAAATTTCGGACATGCTTATTTAAAAGTATGCTTTAAAATTAATAGTAAAACTTCTATTTATTTCAAAAGTAATTCTTCAGTGAACTTGTGCGTATTTATGTAATTTTGAAAACTTTTCTTTTCAGCAAATGTACCCAAAAAGATTATTTAATAACCATGATGGTGAATAAATGGTGAACAAATATTTTCTGTAAATTGTTTGGCTCATCAGGGAGACATTGATTTTAACAGGTTTCGTTATCCATCTAAAAAAGACAGCACAAATTTAAAATAAGAAGATATTTTGTTGAAATCACTATCTCCACCTCACCCTGTGATAGCAAGAGGATACTTCTTTTGATGAAAAAATTATAGATATTTGCATTAAAAAATGGCAGTGGAACTTTTTTTTCTGAGAAAATAAAAATAATAAATTATATATTGTACACTTCTAACATTGTGTAAAGGTGTTTTTTTTTTTTTTTTTTTTTTTTTTTTTTTTTTTTTTTTTTGCACAATGTGCAATTCCTATAAATTTTAGATATTACTTCTAAAAAAGTAGTAAATATTTTAATATCAAAGTTTAACATTTGTTTTTATTATTATTATTACTGGATAACAAAAAGGTAGTTATACATATATGTGTATACACATAAAATTATAGAACAAATTAACTACATTATTACTCTTAAGAAATTTTTAAATACTAAGCACAACTTCTTTATATCTATTCTTTGCTCCGCATATTCTACAGAATGCATATTTTAGAGCACTTCGCAAATGCAAATCAATACTATTATGTTTAAATGTATGCAACATCTTTAAAATTCATTTGAAATGATTTTTCCCATTGACCGTAACGGAATACGTTGACTGTCCCTGTAAATAAACTAAACGTGCTACAAAATTCATCTTAAATAGGGATGGTGCTAGTGTAAGCGCCAATAACATCCAAAAATTTAAGGAAAATCCCATTATATTTACAAGAGTTAGAGCGAGGACAGACGGACAAACAAACCGAAATCGTAAATACTTTTCAACTTTGTTGAAAAGTGTTAAAACTAGCAAAATACAATAATAAAATAAAATTTAATAAGTTTAATTTTTGCAATTAATTTTGCTTAATAAATTATACATATTTACTAAATATAAAATAGCATGACAATCATGACAAGACACGATAATTAGATCTATTCTTTTTAATTTATGAAAATGGTAATATGAATGAATTTTTTAATAATAAAATTGAAAATATATTTAATTAATTTACCAGATAATTTGTTTGAAAAAGTTTAGTGTCAAAAAATTTCACCTTGCAATTTTGCTATTTAAAAACTAACCGTCTATTTAACCTTTGTACAATTTTTAAGAAATCTTATAGAATTTACAATACATAAAAAAGTCTCAATTGTTTTATTTTTTTTATATAAATTCTATCTGAACTTCAAAACTGTTTGTAAGAATGTACAATGTTTTAATTAATACTTTTTGTGAATACTTCACTATAAAATCATTTATCATTGTTTTTCCTGTTTTTCTATCCCGAACATTGATATATTAATGAGTCATAGGACTTTTAAAACTTCAAAAATTCAATGTTATAATATGTAAATATATATATTTAAAGAGTAATCTGAACACTTTTGACACTATTTCTGACCTAATCACAACTATTTCCAAATATGTTAAAACAAAATGAATAACGATCTTAATAGCTTGTCATATAAGGAACATTTTCAAATAGAGAAATTTAAGTTCCTTTTTTCTGAAAATGAGATTTTTGAACATTGCCTGCAAGGTAGCTAAAACACTTTTCGATTTTTTTTCATGAAATTTTCATTATATATAGAATATGGTAGACTCTATAAATTCAACCTATATTTTCATAGTTTGCTGTTGAAAGAATTATATTGGCGGTATATTGCTAAAATTTTCAAAATGTTATATAAGGAAATACAGTTTTGTTTTTATAGCATAAGAATACTATAAATAATTTTTTGTTTTTGGATCAGAGTAAGCGCAAGTCTCTCAAGTATACAGAAGATTGTTCGCACTTTATGGAAACGTTTTTCTAATTTAGTTTTCTCGTTTTCATTTTGGGATAAAAAGTTTGCCTGCTACTCTTATCTTTTGATTGTAATGTAAAATAAATGATTTATTTTGAAAATAGCTTCTAAAATTAAAAGATGACTCGAAGGTACGTCTTATATACGAAGAAGGCTTACGTAACTGCGCTTCTAACGCGGTGTAAATGTTGCGGTTATTTCATTTCCAAAAAAGGTATTTATAATCTATCAAACTTGATCGGAAAAAATTCTAATTCAAAGTAAAAATGAAATCATGAACACTAAACCTCATCCTAACACTGTTCTAACGCAGGTAAATATCAAGAAAGCGAAGTCTCATGTCCTAAAATAAAATCTGCCGAATCAAAGACCCATTGTACCGAAACTAGGAAGTATTCTGGTAATGTAATTAAAGTCAATAATAAAGATTTCTAATAAAAAAAAAGATGTTTATACCTAAAGTTCATATGTTTTTCCCAAATCCTATTGCTGAAAGAAAAACAAATTGTACAAAATTATATGAAAATCACCTAGTTGTGGAAAAATGTAAATTTGTGGTGACACTCGATGAGCATGGGTTTATTTAAGGAACAGTTATAAAAACAGATCAATTTTCTATTGCTCAACTGATTGAAATGACCGTACTAAATGCCTTTGTAAGTGTAAAGAAAGGTTCTCAACTGCTTTCAGGATAGCCACAGGATTTTCTTACAACGGCAAATTAAAAAAAAAAAATCACATAATACCAAAATTAATTCATCCTAGAATCAGTAAAATATTTTAGAATCAATTTTAGAAGAATAAATTGCAACTTTATATGTAAAGAACATTGATAAAATTGAGCTACATATGGCCAAAGCCTCTAGTCACAAGTCTAAATCAACTCCCGTTTATTTACCAAAGAAATAATTAGACACAAGAATAAAGTGTATCTTATTTAACGAAATACATATAAAACCTCCTAATGCTTCTCCTATTGACTTTTTCGCTTTCTGTTTATTAAAAAAGGCTTGGAAAAACGACTAGAATCAAGAACACTTAACGCACTTTCGAAAACGGTCAAAGTGAAGTGGAGTAAAATTGATATGACAGTAGAGCTCGAATATTTATGAATATATCTTAAAATATTGATATTTTTTTAAATACAACAATAACAATATCCAAGTTCCTTCAGTGATTTATCTGACTTCTGTTAATATTCCAATATTTCCCAGTACACTCTCTACGTTCTTTTGTTTTAACCGCAAATCTCACTGTCCGCTAGTTACTGAATATTAAATGCTGTTATCACCTGAGTTTTAAATCCGCCGCTGCTGTCAGTCTAAACATATTGCAACGTATCAAGGCATTGATATATTCCAATAACAACTAAAATGGTACGCGCTCATTATTGTGGAGTCCGCATATTACTTATTATACCTCAGCAGCTGAAAAGCTCGACTTTAGAGCAACCAACCAGTGTCAGCAAATGGTAAATTTTCTCATTCTGCTTCATTTTCTTACATTGGCGAAGCCTCTCTGTTCGTCCATTTATTGCTTTTAAACTGAGCGTACTGTCTAAAAAGTCTACGCTACGCTCAATGATCATTTATATTATCATTATCTTCTCTGTACACTGTAAAAAAAAATATCTGTAACTCTACAGATCCAAAGTTACAGAAATCTGTATGCTTACTAAAATTTTATCTATACACTGTACAAAAAAATATGTAAATATACAAAACTAGTTTTCGCAAAGCTACAGAAATCTATACCTGACATTTATCTTTGGAAATTTATCATTTTTCCTATTCCCACAGCTTTAAAGTAGTTATCGCGAAATATCGTTAATATCAATATAAACTCATTGATATATTGCTATATTAAATTTCTGATATCGTCCAGCTCTACATGACAGTTGTTACGAAATCGCATCTGCTTTGCGTTGGGGAAAAATCTAAAAATAACCGAGATCACGTGGCTCAGTACATGTAGAAAGAGCGCCCGAAAAACGGATTGATGCTAGAATTCTTTTAATAAGTAGAAAAATTTTATTGTGTTCGGTCGGGGAAAAAGTTTCCTCCGAATAAATGTATCGAAATATGTTATTTTCTCGAAATGTTCAGAATATATTTATGCTTGCTGAGATGATATTATCGCATTCTCGGAATTTATTATCCCATTTTAAAAGTTAAATATTAAATGTGCTAAATGTAGTGAAGTGGTGCTGTCCAAATAAAACATAAAAAGACTTTCAAGATTTATTATTTTACAAGAATTGGATTCAACGAAATATATTTAATTTTTCTCGAAATAATTTTTATTACTTCGAATAATATGTCTTGATATATTTTAATATAAATATGATTTAACAGTATTAATAAAAGACACTTTTCGTGGAAAATTCGAGACATACGTATTGTAAGGAACCATGGTTATCAGATAGAAGCGAACCGCCGCAAAAATTCAGTATGTATGCATAACACGTAACTATCAAAATCGTTTCTGTGAAAGTTTCTCGCTAGTGGTGTGCTCTTATGTGTATTATATTTACCAAGTAAATATTCATTTGTAAACATTCACTATTTATTACAAAATTACAGGAACAAACACTAACATAAAACATAAAACAACATATTCAATATTTCTTATCCTAGTTCTGTTATTTTAACCATTGCCAATATCTGTAAGTAAAAGTGGTTATTCACGTGTTGCCATTAAAGTACATAATGTTAATTTTGAATACACGACAGTTTCCTCCCCTTTCAATTAACAGCACAATCTTTTTGGTGGTTTCCGGATCCTTTTAGATCTTCTTAGCTGCATTGGATTGTGAACAACTTTGGGTGTTGGAGTTGTAGGAGATACGACTGGAGGCAACTCTTTGGAGGTATTCCCGGAGGTCCCAGGTGGCTCAATCGCTGCGTCTCTCTCCGTTGATATTATTGTTGTATCAGATGGTTCATTCACATTTACTATTCTTGGTCTGTATTCAACATCATTGTGTACTTCTTCGCCTGCTGATCGAATTTGATCGACATGTCGCCTAACCAAATTACCTTGCACATTTATGGTATAGAATAATTCACCATCTCGGCTGATGATACGACCGAATTTCCATTTGGCATTGGCTGCAGTATAATCTCGAACGGCTACTTTATCACCCACTTCAAAATACCGATCATTAAAATATATATCCTTCCTAATCTTGTTTTGAATTCTTTCTTTAGGGTTAGGAATTAAGAGGTCAATTCTCGTACGAATTTCTCTTTTTAAGAACATACTTGCTGGAGACTGCATTGTAGTCATATTGGGTGATTTCCTATATTGTAACAAGAAACAGTTAATCTTTTGATTGATACTACCAGGGTATTTTTGCATTGCTCGAAGAGATTGCTTCAAAGTATGTACATATCTTTCTACTTGACCATTGCTGGAGGGCTTGAAAGGTGCACACGTTTTATGTATAACTCCATTATTTTGCATAAATTTCTGGAACTCGTATGATGAAAACTGCGGTCCATTGTCACTGACTAACATGACTGGCAATCCAAAACGAGCAAAACAATCTCTTAGACATTCTGCTGTTTTCAAGGCAGTTGTCGATTTCATAGGGTAGACTTCGAGCCATTTTGAATATGCATCTACAATTAATAAAAACATATGCTCAAAGATTGGCCCGGCAAAATCAATATGAATCCTTTCCCATGGAGAGCTTGGATACTCCCAATGGTGTGTTTTTGACCTTGGAGGATCATCCTTAATCCTTGAACAATCAGTACAGTTTTTAACAACATCTTCGATGTCTTTATCTATGTTCTTCCAAGTGACATAGGATCTAGCTATTGCCTTCATTTTTACGACTCCCAAATGTCCCTGATGAAGTTCTTCCAAAACCTTGTCATGATATTTTTTAGGTACACAAACTCTTTGGCCGTACATAATGCAACCATCCTGGAGAGTATATTCGACTTCCTTCCCTTTTAAAGAAGTCCCCTTTTTTAAAGCATTTAGCAAAGGCGCCAAATCTTTATCATTTGCAGTTGCTTTAGCTAAATCTCTTGCTGTTATTGGAAGTGTTTCGATTTGGGAAAGTTGAAAAACTGAAACTTCATCTTTTAATTCTAAGTCTTCAGATCTTAAGGGTAATCGTGAAAGACAATCTGCATTACCATGGTCCTTAGTATTCCGATAAATTATGTCGAACTGGTAAGCCTGCAATACTAGAGCATAATGCAAAAGTCTTGTAGCAGACAAAACTGGAAGACCCTTTTTGCAAGCAAAAATTGCTACGAGGGGTTTGTGATCCGTAATGAGCGTAAATCTATTTCCTTTAAGGTAAAGATAAAACTTTTTTACAGCCCAAACTAGAGCTAAAGCTTCTTTATCAATTTGTGAGTAGCGCTGTTCGGTTGACGAAAGTGTTCTTGAAGCAAATGCAATAGGCCTCTCAGAACCATCTGGAAATCGGTGGGAGAGCATTGCACCCAAACCGACTGGAGATGCATCAGCTGCAAGAAAAATAGGAAGTTTGGGGTCGTAGTGTGCTAATACTCTATCAGAACATATTTCATCTTTTATATTTTGGACTGCTTCCTGACACTTTTTATCCCATTTCCAAGGAACACCTTTTTTAGTTAAGTTATGCAATGGATATGCTAAAGTAGAAATTTTGTTTGAGAATCTAGAGTAAAAGTTAAATAATCCCATAAAAGATTGAATTTCCTGAACATTCTTAGGAATTTTAGCATTCTTAATTGCAGCAATCTTTTCATCTGTTTTACATAATCCTCGGGCATTTATCTTAAATCCCAAAAATTCAATTTCATTTTGGAAAAATTTGCTTTTAGCTTTATTTATTCTCAATCCATGTTGACGACATCTGTCGAAAAATTTCCGTAGTCTTGACAAATGTCTGGAAATCTGGTGCTGCTATCCGCGCATCATCATAAAATACTTCTACTCCTTCTAAATCATGAAATACACTTTCAATATATTTCTGCCAGATAGCAGGTGCTGAATTAACTCCATACATTAATCTTGTGCATTCGTAAAGCCCCTTATGGGTATTAATCGTTAATAACTTTTGACTGTCAGGGTGAACCTTCATTTGTAAATAAGCTTGACTAAAGTCAATCTTTGAAAATATCTTACCATCACTGAGCGAAGCAAGAATTTCTTCTGTTTTTGGAAGAGGGTGTCTTTGAATTCTTAGATTTTTATTAACAGTGACGGAATAATCAGCACATAATCGAATTTTCCCATTTGCTTTAACTACTGGTACTATTGGAGTCGCCCAATCTGAAATATTACATTTTTTAATAACTCCGTCTTCCTCAAGTCTTTCTAATTCCTCTTCAACACGCTTTTTCATTGCAAAAGGTAATGGTCTCGGCCTGCAAAAAACTGGAAAGGCATCCGGTTTCAACTCAAGACTACATTCATAATTTTTTATTTCGCCCAATTTTTCATCAAATAACTCTACGTATTCTTCTAATAGTTTTGTAAGATTTCCCTGTTCTATAACTGTAAGAGCTTTTATTCTCGCCCAGTCTAAATTGATTTTATACAGCCATTCTCGACCCAAGATGGTGTCTAAGTTTTCTTGAACTATATACAAATTTAAATACTCTATTTGATTCTTATATTTTACTCTAACCGTTGAGTAACCTAGGGGTTTAAGGACTTCCCCGTTGTAGGTCTTAAATGTCAAGTCCGTAGGACAGATTTTCTTTCTCGAAATCTCTTTAAATTTCTTCAAACTCATTACTGATACCGTACCGCCCGTATCAACTTCCATTTCAATAGATTTACCTTCAATTTCCACAATTACTATTATGGGGAGTCTCTTAGGAAATTCTTCTTTGATAGAAATGTTCTCGACTTCTAAACTATGAAGTGGAACTAAATTTTGAACTTCTGTTTCGCTTACATGAAACTGTTTTTGTTTCACAAATCTAGTTGGTTTAGCCTGTTTAGCGAAGTAACAAGCTCGTTCAATGTGACCAATGCTTTGGCACGCTCTGCATTTACTAGTTTTAAACTTACAGTTATATTTATTATGATTTGATCCGTTACATCTAGAACAATATACTACGTTATTTTTTCTTTTGTGTGTTCCTAGGTTGTGTTGTTTTATTTTTCCCATTATATACACCAACAGCTTTAATTTCTTGAGGCTTACTCATTATATCATTAACGCCTTTAGTGGCTCGTTCCATTGCTAAAGCGATCTGAACGGTTCTATCGAGATCGATATCGTCTTCTTCAAACAGTCTATCTAAGATTGACCTATCTCGCAACCCACTAACGAAGACATCTCTCAGCATAGTATTCAACATAATTTGATTGTACTTGCAAGGAATTGCTAAAGAGCGAAGTTCAGCAAGATAAGAAGTAATGCTTTCCCCTTCATTTTGTTTCCTGTTCAAAAACGTATGTCTACTGGGTATTATTAATGGTTTAGGGTTCAAATGCTCTTGTAAAATATTTTTAAGCACTTCATATTCCTGATCACTGGGATTCTTTGGAGCAAGAAGATTTTTGAGCAAGTTATACAGTTTAGCTGATAAACTTGATATTAGTGTTTTTGCGCGTTCTTCCCTATGTACATTTTGTATGTCTAAAAATGCTTCAAACCTATCCATGAACGTATCGAAACTTTCTAATGATTCATCATATTTCTCAAATTGTACACCAGAAACCTTATTATTCTTTTGGGTACTTTCCCCTTTTAGCGCATCCATTAACGCTTTATTTTGTTTAATTAATTCTTCTACTAACTTTTCCATTTTTACAGAATAATAAGAAATTTCTTACCTTGGCAATCTTGCGAAATCGTAGAAGTATTCTAACGTATCAATTTTATAAACTTGATGAATCAATCCCATCCTCGTCGCCAGTGTGAAAGTTTCTCGCTAGTGGTGTGCTCTTATGTGTATTATATTTACCAAGTAAATATTCATTTGTAAACATTCACTATTTATTACAAAATTACAGGAACAAACACTAACATAAAACATAAAACAACATATTCAATATTTCTTATCCTAGTTCTGTTATTTTAACCATTGCCAATATCTGTAAGTAAAAGTGGTTATTCACGTGTTGCCATTAAAGTACATAATGTTAATTTTGAATACACGACAGTTTCCGTAAAGTGCGAACGGCATTCTGTAGTTAGAATGAAAACTTTGTTTTTATATAAAGAAATTACATTGTAATGTTGGACGTAACATGTGATCCCACGTTTTTGTTATAGATGTTAAAAAAACCTTATAAGAACTAATTTTCCCCATTATGATCTGTATGAAAATATGAAAAGAAATACGAAACATGCACCACATGCTACTGCCACCTTCAAAAATTGTGCTTTTGTAATGCATTTCAGGTATACAATGAAAAAATTGCATTTTTTTTTCACTTTTCGGCTTATTAAAAGTCTTATGACATTTTAATGTTTGAGTATTATCACTCAAGAACAGAAAAAATGGAAAAGTAGTCATAACAAATTTTTATTTTAAACGAAAGCAATAATTCCATAGAATATTTATTAATACATTTTCCTTTGAAGCTCCGAAATGCAAAATCTCTTTCTATAAAATATTTTCAATCCTATAATACAAACATAAGCTGTAGCGAAAAGTACTAGTAACTAATTTACGATCCGATTTGTGATTTAGTGCACTAATTTGTATAGTTTCTTAAAGTATAACTTGTAAATAATTGTCCTTTCCATGGAAATGTTGCTGGATATCCACTAAAGTTTAGGAGAAATTAGTTGTACTTTTGAAACAATTCTAGCAACTGGGATATTCTGATTTTACTAAATTACCAATTCCCGAAATTTTCCTTTTGCAAAGAACATAAACGCCGCTAATTCCATGCACTAGTTTAGATACTTACATTTAGTAATGCATTCTCCATATTTATCTTAAGAGTCTATTAATCTTATGTTACCTATTTTAGACTAGTTAAAGGTTGGTAATGGTGGAAATCTTTAAATGTTTGCAAATATGATTGTAAAAAGTTGGAACAATGTAATTAATTGAGGAGCATTTTTAAAATACACCGCAATCCTACGCAATAAGCATAGTTATGTCTAACAAAATTATTAAGAAATTGGAGATAATAAGCTAATTTTTCGTAACGCATGACTACTTAAAAAGTATGTGATTATATCTAACACTGGAAAAAAATAATTTATTTTAATAACTGTTTAAAATATATAATTGAGATATATTCCAATTATTCCTCAAGCTCTCTTTTCTTATATTTTACAACAAAGACCACACAGCAAAGGCAACACTTTCTGAAAAATTAACTACACTAACTGATTTAGAATACAAACTGCTGATAGGCATTGAGATGTCAACTCTATGAATTAAAACAAAGAAAGAAATATTTAACACCTTATTGATCTTGAAACACCGCTATTGGCAACATAATTCTTATATACATATATTATGTGTTTTCATAATTATTAGTAGTTTTTAAATGCAGTCTTACGGCGAAAAAATCCCTTTGTATTTGAGACATTATTATCAAAATGACGAGGCTTTAATGTTAATTATAGTTGCGATTTATCTACCACGCGATTATAGTCGGGTAGACAGCATCATTCAATAAATTTTGATGAATTAATTTTCTGCACTAGGGGGCTCTGCACCCTACGAGCTACGCTCGTCAACCCCGTTCAGACACCGCAGACTCTAACAGCACGCTAATTTGATCGGCTTTAAAAATATTTCGGAAGATTGAATTATAATTTGAATCTGACGTAATTTTCATCAAACTTTTCTTTCCCTTTTTAATATTCACTTAAAAATACTTTTGTTAGAAATGTAATATTATGATCTTCTTAAAATATAAAATAAATCTCTCGCTCAATTTTTTAATTTAAACTGTTTTGCAATATTATTTTTTGTTCATTTTACGTAATAAGTGTAACGTGACGTAAATGTGACGTAAATTCTCCTATTTAAGACTTCTAACGCATGTTAATGAATTTATTATTTTACAATATTCTTCCTCTTTTAAAATTCACGTGTAAGTATAGTTTTTATGACGTAATTTTCAATGAGTTCCTGCTTTTCATATTTTCTTTTTATAATAGTCACGTGTAAAATAAATTTTTAATTTGAAGCAAGCATTATTGTTTGCGCTGTTAACACAGTTGGCAAAAGTTTAAATTAATATAATCTCTCTATTCTAAAAAAAGGTAACTACCGCTGTCACCGCCGCCGCCGGTTTTGAATTTTTTGTGACCGGAGGTCTTTCTTCGTTAATATTAAGATAAATAATGCATACAAAAATATGAAATTCGGTGGTTTTATACAGAAATGTTTGATAAACACGCTGATGCAGACAGTTTTCAAATCGAGCCATATCTTATAGCTATACGTTATCGCTAAGTGTTGTATTGGTTTAGATTCAGTGCTAACATTTTCTGTGATTTATAGCGAAAAGAGAGCGGTTATTAACATTTTCAAAAATATTCTTGACAGATGTCTTGATTTAAAATTTATGGAACATGACATCATTTCATCTAATCATTGTAGATTTAATTTCAATAAAATTTCAAATTTTCCAAATAAAATTGTAGTAACTACTACCTCATTTGGATGTATTTGTTTGCGTTTTCCCCCGTATTGTATGAGATATTGTATACTTCTGTTACGCGTGTTGAAGAAAACATGTATTTTAATTTTAAAAGTTCAAAAAATTACCACAATGTGTCAAAAGAATATCCTTTTTCTGAATTTAAATTTCGCGAGTTCCAAAATTAAAACTAAAAATGTGAGTTTTTTCATAAACGTCAAGTTAAGGTTGTTCAGAAAGTTAAGGCTGTTCTGAAATCCAAAGAAGCTATTTTCTGACATATTTTTTAATTAATTTTTAATTAATTAAACGCATGAAATTGACAGGAGTTCTTATTTAGAAACTATGTAATCGAAATATAGTTTCCATATGTTGTAATGTATAAGATATGTTGTAATGTAAATGTATAAGATCTTTCAGTTGGTGTTTTGAACTGAATTTCGGACGCAACAGTGCAATAAAGGATAAAAACCGGCCGTCCTGCAACCACAATTGCTCATAACTCGATAAGTAATTTATTTATGAAAAAAAGGAAAAACTACTTTCAATTCCAGACCTCTTTAATAGTCAGGCCTACAAAATTTAAGCCTTTACGTTTAATGAGTCAGAAAATGTGTCAGAAAGTTTTGCGTTGTTGAGCAGGGAACTGGAGAAGCACCTTAAGCAATATTGCAGGTTGGTATTTTGTAATCAAGTTGCATGCCACAAAGTCACTTAAAACATAAGACATTCTATATTGTTTTAAACAAAGGTGCATGCCATAATAGGTGTCAGGCACACTCATTAAAATAAGAATACCCTAACTCACAGCCCCATTACCGAAGATAAACCCGTCAATATACTTAGAGATAAAAATAGTTCTGCATTTTTCATCCAGCTAATAAGTCTAATCCTTCATAATTGGGCTCACATGCCATAATAGGTGTCAGACACACTCATTAAAATAAGAATACCCTAACTCACAGCCCCATTACCGAAGATAAACCCGTCAATATACTTAGAGATAAAAATAGTTCTGCATTTTTCATCCAGCTAATAAGTCTAATCCTTCATAATTGGGCTCACATGCCATAATAGGTGCCATGCACACTCATTAAAATAAGAATACCCTAACTCACAGCCCCATTACCGAAGATAAACCCGTCAATATACTTAGAGATAAAAATAGTTCTGCATTTTTCATCCAGCTAATAAGTCTAATCCTTCATAATTGGGCTCACATGATTATATAACTTTCCCCTATAATTCTATGACTAAGTAACGAAAAACAATATGTTACGCACTAAAATCTTCCCTTAAAAACTAATAGTGCAAATCGCATGGAAATCCGTTCTAAAGAATTCAAGTTATATGCACCCGGAACGAAATTCCCATTTGAATTTTATATACTTATCAGGTTGTTCTGAGTAGTTTGATTTGATATCTGTTAAATTCGTGTTTTATTTTATTTTATTTTTGGCGTTTTAATTTCGTTTGTCAATTTAGTTATTAAATATTACGCGAAAGCAAACAAATTCTGAATTATTCACAATGTTTTTGAACAATTGAGTTAATCTTTTGTATTTGGGTTGCAAGCACATTTAAAAAATATGCATACTTAAAAATTATTTTAAAACCCATAAAAAATTTGTAAATTGAGATAAACATTACAAACAAATATTACTGAAAGTACTTTTGTTTTCTATAATACGTTGGAACAATCGAATGTACAATGTTTAGACGTTAAACTGCAGTAAAAGGGAAATTTACTGTTGTGTTACGTTGTTGCCACCGAAAATGTGATACGAGCGTTACTCATAGACATGTCTTTTCTTTATACAATTGCATTAAGAATAAACAGGTCCATCTTTCGTAATCGGGTTGCACTCAATTTTAAAAATATCCATGCTTAAAAATTACTTTAAAATCCATTAGAAAACTGAGGTGCAATTTTCAAACAAATTTCATTTGAAAGAACTTTTTTCTATTCGACATTGTAAAAAATGAAATTGTGTGATGTTTAAAAGTAAGAAAAATTGCAGTAAAGGCACATTTTATGGGTTACAATTTATGCGGCACAATTTATGGGGGCTAACATAGTGTTTTTACTTTATAATGTAGATAATACCATACAAAAGAGAATTTCACTAAGTGCTGCGCGATTTTGAGGAATTTCTTTTTTTCGTATTGTCAGGAAAATCACATATTTTTCTCTTACAATCGCCAAAGAAAACGTGCATTCTGCTATTAAAGCTCAGGGATTTTACTATGGTTGCAAGGCAATAACGCCATGTTTTTTTATTGTCTTTATAACGATTTGTGGATGGGAATGCACAAATTTCAGTTATTGTGATTGCCGTATTATTTCGTTTTAATTTATTTTACCTGGAAGGCTCCTTATAAGTGACACGGGCAAAGCCGGGTAGTTATGCTAGTTAAATATAATTCTTTATCAATTCTAATTTATTGAAATTAAAATGGTCTGTAGATGTTTAAAAATTAGTAAAAACGGTATATGTAAAAGTAATGCAATAAATTTTATTTATATTCAAATTCAATTTTAACATAAATTGACTAAATTCTTTTATAAGTTTACTCATAGTTACATTAAATAAAGAAAAGTTTCTTTTTTAAAAAACATTACGAATTTTTTAAATGCATTTCATTTATATTTATAATCATTTAAATCATATGTTATATAAATGTTAGTTTTAATAATAAGGAATTGAAATATAATATTGAAAGAACGCTGCTATTTTTTTTAATTAATACAAAAATCTGTTCAAAACACATCTCATTATATTAATTCTTTTAAATTAATTATTATTTACAATGAAAATGGAAGAACATTAATTTATAAAGGCTTAAAGTTTATATGAATTTTAATTTACAGTTTTTCAACTATTGACAAATGTAAATCTCACGACAGAAAAAGAAGTAAAATCAAACACGTCTAATTACAATTAATAATTTTGAATTGAGAAACACGGAAATCGGATCATTAGAAAATTTTACCCAATAGCTAACTTTAGATATTTCTTTTTCGGATACGAAAAACTTGCAGTTTATACATAAAAGTACTAACTTAATATATATTTTAATTTGTTACATAAGCATTATCTTAATTTTGATTTTCTCGTTAATAAAACAAGATAAGTTCCGTGTGATACATTAAATAATTTCGTTAAAATTAAGTAAGAAAATCACTTGTAATCATCAAACTAAATTAACACATGCTAAAAGCGGTAAAAGTACATTTAAAAGGCATACAAATACATCTTCTTGTCTCACATACTTCATCGATCAAACGCCGATTTTTTTAAAACCTATACTGATCACAAATATTTCCACTATTATTTATTCTGAAAAATGAAAAAAATATATATTTTTTAAAAAAAATTAAACTGGCAACCGAAATTCAAAAGATCAAATGTATAACAAAATCACGGGCTCTAATACAAAATTGTCATCTTTGAATGTGAATTACTTTATACTATCATAATGAAGAGAACGAATATTTTTTTCCCTCTGGATTAAATCATATTCAAGTCTGGAGTAGCACAGATGGTGTTTATTCCAACAGATCTAGAAATGGCCAGACCAGGAATCGACAAGTATCCAGATTCGATTTCTGGTCTGGACATTTTTTGCTCTGTTAAAATAAACACCAACTGTGCTACTCCAGCCCTGAATATATTTTATACTATTTGTTTAATTTACAAATTATCTTTTTCTAAATTTTATACAACTCAAAATTGAATTTGCCATTCATTTACAGAGCAATAAAAATAATTCCGTTACATAAGGGTCTACTTGAAAAACTTTTTGCAGCGTATTCTAGTTCTGTTGCACTATTTCATATATAATGAAAGTGATATACCTTACCGAGGCTGACGGCAAGGTACTTGTTGTGTAACATAATGTGCATAGCATTTATCATTCATTTACAGGGCACACAAAATATTAGGTTACATTGCTGTAACTATTAGTGATAAATCCTGAAAGTGCGATTTTATTTATGGTTTGCGTATTTATGTTGAACTAAATTTATGCCTTCTACGTTGTGTGTTTAAATGCTATAGATGATGTATGTGGCACATATGAAAATCTATTGGTAATGTACAAGACAGTACAAAAGAATTTTAGTATGTTTCTGAATATTGGTAGAAATTGCAGAAGGTGAATTTTCAAACCATTATGGATTTTCTTACTAAACTAAGTTTTAGCTTACCAATAAATACTAATATATATAATATATATGTAGAATATATACATATATAGATTGATTACAGAACTGGAGAAAAGAATTAGACTGTTTTTTCTGATATGAATGTAATTGCTGAAATTTGGTTTTTAGATATGTTAAGTGTTTTCTAAAATGTTTACTTAGATATTTGTTTTACTTTATTAATAACAAAGTTTCATTAAAATATTCTAGAAATGTCGGAACGTATTTCATAACCAGTGCTTAAGGCATGGTTTTGCTTTCTTGTTTTAGCGTGACATCGTTTTCTGTTCATCTGTTGAAACAAAACTTTATTTCTTTTAGTAATGAAAAAAATGCCATCACCAAAGATGAATTAATTCCCATTTTTTTTCAACTATAATAATGGAAGTTACCCAGTTGCCACCGTGTTCAATAAATTTCTTTAAAAACAGTAAAGTTAAAATTAAAGCATACAAAAAGAAATACTTTTAAAAATAGCTAAATAATACTCTTACAGAAATAAATAGGTTTGGATAAAATAAACAATTATCAAAAAGCCCAGAAAAATAGCAAAAAAACCTGCTTGTGTTTTAAATATTTATTTTCTCTCTCTCTCTCTCTTAAAATAATGATTTTTTAATATTTTTAGTGATTTTTATAGTTACAATTAGATACTGAAAGCAAAGAAAAATGAGATAGATACCGATTGTTTAACATTTACAACTTATCTAATATTTTACGTGATAGACCCTTTTATCATGTTATTAATATATAAATAAAATCATTAAAGCGTTATTTATCGTTAATATGCACAGGTGAATAAAAAATACAATCTGCTTTCGTATTTTGAAATCACAAGTGTAACTGTAAACTGCTGGCTCTAATTAGACCAAGCTACTTCTCTTTCACAACTATGCGTAATCGATTAACCATATTAAATAATGATACAGTATAAACGATACTGACAATTCTTAAATTGACGATGTTACTTAGAGTAAAACGTTTACTTGCTCCAGTTGAAGTAGTGCTCTTGATTAGTTATAAATTCTGGATGAATAAAGTTTGTAGAATACTGTCCTCTGTATTTATAAGTATATAGCAGCGTAACACGTAACGATTTTCTGCATATTAACGCTTGTACATGTAATTAAGTAGAGAGCACTTTTACGAAATTTCAAGTAAATATTGATAATAAATTTAATTAATAAATATATTCGACATTTATTTGAATAAGGGTTGTATGACAAACAAAATAGTGTTTTTCAAATATTTATTGCTCCAGCAAATTAATTAAATTGATGCTAATAATTGCATGTTTTGAAACATAATCAAAATTTGAGAAATTATTATAAAAAGTGCTGAGTAATGCTATATAATATTTTTAACAGATATAATGTACTTTCAGAAAATGATAAAACATGCGTTTCTAGAACTTAAAATACATTTTGTTACATATTTTTATCTAATGTCGCCTACCTAATACAACAGTAGAAGAGATAAGTTAATGATCTCTACCTTTATAGAGCAACGGCTCGTAAAAGTGTCACTGTATCTATATTTTACAGATTTCACAAGAGAAACCAGACTTGTTAATCCAATAACTCTTATTATCACATCTAACAAGGAAGGTCACCATGTTTATTTTTTTATACTGAACGTTGTTCTCATGAAGAAATATATTTTTATAACAAATTTCCGGCGTAAACTCTATAGAGCATCCCTAAAAAAATATGGAAAATTTTGTTTTCGTGGCTATTTATTGCTGGTTGGCGACACAATGGAATAATACTACTAATAATAAACGTCTTTATGATAAATATACTATTTAAGGAAACACTTTTCTACTTTTCATATTGAACTAATTTAAGTAAGTTTTACTTAAATAAATACACCTTTTTAACTACATATTTTTCATATACATTTATAAGTATATATAATGAAATTCAACGATCGTTCAACGACTGTTTATACGAAAATTTAAATTCATTAAAATTGCTTCAAATTTTCAATTAAAGTCCGATTTCGAGCACTGTCAATTTGACTTGGATATTGTCAGAGACAACAAGAGAATAGTATCGTTTTTTTGGAAAGAACAAAATATTCAATATCGAAATGTATAAGGAGAGCTTTCTTAATAGGGTAGTTACTTTTAAAATTTATTTAAAACTTACCCAACCAGTCAAACCGTGTAAAATTAAATATCTATATATGGTCTATATAATATGGTTAAATATCTACATATGATTAAATATATATAATCTATAATAAACTGTTTCATCGTTTAATTTTAAATTCATCAATGACTGCGCATTTAAACACTCATTTAATAAGCAATTTCCAAATGCATTAAAATCGGTTGAATTTGTCGAAGAAAGGTTCTGCTTGACAAATTGCGTGGCGCTTTTTTCTTTATACGCCAAATATTCGAAAGTGTTTTATTTTTTTACAGATATTCTAATAGAGCGAGAGGTGGTGCACAAACAATCACCACATGGAGCTGACGACTGAAATTCTAGGGCTACTTAAAACTCGATTTGAATATTAAAATAAAACTGGCCTGCCAAGTAATATATTGGTGGGAAAAACCTGGACATCCGATTTTTGTGGTTGACTGGTAGGTCATGACATTGTGTTTTCCTGCTCCCAGTCCTCCATGTTTTTATACCTTTGATTCACACAGTTATAAACCTACCGATTAATCAATAAAATCGGGTCTGCAGTTGATTCCCATGAAGCATTTTAATACGGTAATCGAGTTCTGTTTGATCCTGGAATTTCAACAGCCAACTATCTAAGGTGATGCCCCGTGCTGTGCTCTTGGTCTATAATGTGATTCCGACGCTATATTTGACTGATCCTTTATTACACACATAAGTATTTTCATTGGCATGTTTTTCAATATATTCTGAGTAAGCGTTTTAAGGAGACACGTCTTTGAAAGGACATTTGAAATTTAAATTCATCAAGAACTGTGCATTTAAATACTCATTTAACAAGCCACTTCCAAATGCATTAAAATTGAATTTGGCGAAGAAAGATATTGTTCGTTAACTTGGAGATTTCTTCTTTTCATTCCAAATATTCGAAAGTATTTCATTTTTTGCAGACGTACTAATAGACCGAAAGGCTGCTGTTCAAACAATCACCTCATCAAGATAACAGCCAAAATTTGAGGATTATTTTAAACTGGATTCGCATATTAAAACACAACTGGTCTACAAGCCATATCTTGATGGAAAATACCTGTATACCCGAATTTAGTGGCTGAGTGGTAGACTCACCATTGTGTTTTCCTGCTCCCATTCCTCCATGTTTTCATATCTTTCGGTGCAGGGAAGCACAATTATAAAGCTACCTATTAACCGCTAAAATCGAGTCTGCAGTTGGTTTCCACCAATGTATGACTTACTATATGAACTATCAATTACATTTTAATACGCTAATCGTGTCTTGCAATTTCAGCCGCCAACTATATAAGGTCATGGTTTGTAAGGGCATGGTGTGATGCAAAAAGTTTCCTTTTTTTATACTTTTTACTTTGCTTGATTTTTGAAGATAACAAAATATAAAAGATGACAAAATATTAAATTAATATTTGTAAGATTTCAAATGTTTGTACATGTTTTTTGTCGCAACTTGTAAGTGCTAAGTGAAAAGCATGTTTGTAATAGTGTGAATGGCTTCTAAAGTTTAATACTGATATTGTTTCACGGTTTATCACAGAAGAACAGGTATAGTAGTGTAGGAAACTTCACAGGGAATTATTGCTCTGGTACCTAATTATCACTGTAGTGAGCAGTGTGCGGTTCTATAAAAGTCTTTATGATAAGATTTGATGTATAATTTGTAGTTTACATGATATTAGCCAGTTTTTCACTCATTAACATGGTCTTCAAAATATTCTGAGTATGCTCTTTAAGGAGATACGTCTTTGAAAGGACATTTCTAGGCTTCGTTTTTAATTGAGTACTAGGGGGATCGGCCCCATACGAACTACGCTCGCCCACCCCCGTTCAGACACCGCAGTCTCTAAAATCACGCTAATTTGATTGGCTTTAAAAAGATTTTGAAAGATTGAATTATAATTTAAAAGACAGTGGCGATCTCCCTATAAATGGGTTTCTATTCATTTTTCTTCGACTGGAGAATTTTAAGTAAACATCAGCTGCTGTTAAAAGATACAATGGCTGTTTTTGTCTTTGATTAAATAAAATCAGTTAAAAATTTCAAAATAAGCTAATATAATAAGCAAATCTGCATCAAAATGCAAATATATTTTACAAATACCAATGACTTCTTTTGACGGAAACGACACAGAAGGTGAACGAAGCTTAACTAAACCATTTAAGCAATTTCACACATTTTTCTCTTTCAAATCATATTTTTCGCTGATGACACTTTATTTTCAGCTTGTAATCTTTTTTTATTTTTATTACATTACTAAATAATCGTTCGAAAGCAGTCTAACCGCGTTCAATAAAATTAATATTAATCTTATTAATACAATCTCAAAATATCAAATTAATGTCTCGCGCAATTTTTAAATTTAAACTGTTTTGCAATATTACTTTTTGTTCATTTTACGTAATAAGTGTAATGTGACTTAAATGTGACGTAATTTCTCCTATTTAAGACTTCTAACGCATGTTAATAAACTTATTATTTTACAATAGCCTTATAAAATTCACGTATAAATATAGTTTATATGAAGTAATTCTCAATAAGTTCCTGCTTTTCACACGTAATTATTTAATAGTCACGTGTAAATAAATTTTTAATTTGAAGCAAACATTATTATTTGCGATGTTTATACAGTTGGCAACAATTTAAATTAATACAATTTCCTATAATCTCTCTATTCTAAAAAAAAGTAACTACCGCTGTCACCGCCGCCGCCGCCGCCGCCGGTTTTGAATTTTTTGTGACCGGAGGTCTTTCTTCGTTAATATTGAGAAAAATAATGCATACAAAAATATGAAAATCAGTGGTTTTATACAGAAATGTTTGATAAACACGCTGATGCAGGCAGTTTTCAAATCGAAGAATTATTTTAAGAGATATTTAATGCTAAAGTTGGACAAAATCGTTCCACTAAAAAAGTTTTATAGCAGCAAAAACTATACATGGCAGTGTAATCATTTTTAGATCATTTTATGCGTTAGAATTTGCCGGAGAGCAGATTGCATTAATTTTTTTTATTTTGACTCATTTTTCGAGGTTTTATGTCTATTTTAAATTCAAATTTTCAGCATTTCTAGAGATATTTTTTACAGATTTCAGAAAATTGTACTAATTTAAACTGTTGCCAACTGTATAAAAAGCGCAAGCAATAATGTTTGCTTCAAATTAAAAATTTATTTACACGTGACTATTATGAACAGGAAAAAAACTTTCAAATTAGAATTAAATAATTATGTACAAAAAGCAGGAACTTATTAAAAATTACGTCATAAAAAGTATACACGTGAATTTTAAAAGAGAAAGGATATTGTAAAATAATAAATTCATTAAATGCGTTAGAAGTCTTAGGAGAAATTACGTCATATTTACGTCACATTATAGTTATTACATGAAATGAACACAAAATAATATTGCAAAAAAGTTTAAATTTAGAAATTGCGCTAGACATTTATTTAATATTTTGAGAAAATATTTTCAACTATTTTTGTTAGGAAAGCGCAAATAATATTTCATTGCTAACAAAAGTACTTTCACGCGATTATTTAAAAGAGAAAGAATAGCTTAGTAAAAATTACGTCAGATTAAAAACGATTAATTTAAAATGTCTCATTTAAAAGAACTTTCTTTTCGCTTTGTTAAAAAATACCAGGAGACAAAGACTCTGTTTACTTAATTCCTTTTATATTAGCTGATTTTGAAATGTTGTTACACGTGTCTACGTCATCAAGTTATTTTTATTTCGACGTTTTATTTGTATTTTTATTAATGTTGTACGAATTTATTTGTTCTTTCGTTATTTAAAATAAAAATTATTTCAATTTGTATAATTTGGCGAGTGGTTTGGCGATTTATATAATTTGGCGAAATTGGTCGACGGGATAATCAAGTAGTACCGCAGCAGATTTGGCGTTAAAATTCCCCAATCAAAGAGAAATAAATAGAAATTCGTTTATAGGGAGATCGCCACTGTTTTTTAAATTATAATTCAATCTTTCGAAATATTTTTAAAGCCGATCAAATTAGCGTGCATTTAGAGACTGCGGTGTCTGGACGGGGGTTGGCGAGCGTAGCTCGTAGGGGGCCGAGCCCCCTAGTAAGTAAAAAATATCTCTCGAAATGCTGAAAATTTGAATTTAAATTAGAAATAAAACCTCAAATAAACGGTCAAGTGAGAGTATTAATCGCACACAGAGGGTTCCGTACAATAATATATGAATTAGTAAGAGTATTATTAAGAAAATACCGTTGCTAAAAGAATACTAAGACTTCGTAAAATCTACACAACGTAGAGTTGGGTATAGCTGTATAGTATACAGGTTGCAAAGGAAAGTCCCTTTAACCTGACGATACTTGCGATCGGAGAGAGCTACAGCTATACAAGTGAGGTAACGGTATAGTAAAGCGACTAAGCCTGACATAGTGCAAACCACAGCAGCACCCCTAGTGACGAAATTTGGAAGATAACCATTGAAAATCGAGAACGAAAAGAAGTAGAGCAAATTTTCCAATTAGAAAGATTTAGAGCATCAATTAATTAGTACGAAACGACATTTGGTTCACACGGATAAAATAAAGCGTCGCCTGCATACCCAAAAATGTCCGAAATCGATGAGCGACGATTCTATTTTGCCTATTCACATTCCGGAAATGTAGCAGTGCACAATTGCAGATTGTGACGTTGTACTGGGCCCTAATGTCTGTAAAGATTCAATTTCCACTGCATTTAAAATTTTAGAATAACCCTTTCAGGGACAGAAGATTTCTGTTCGTAAACTGATGAAATAATTGCGAATTTCTCAGAAAACAAAAAACCGCTAATTTGCACTTTCATTACGAAAGCAGAATTTTATTAAAATATTCTTGATGCCATTTGTCAGTTTTGGAATTAAAATTAGGTGGCTAGACCGCCTAGCCACTGCCCTTGAAAGGGTTAAATCTACGTGGTCGTATTGAAGAGGCTTGCAATAGACGTTCCATGCTGAGAAATGTGCATGCAGAATTACTCTCACGAATACAAACATGTATCGTGAAGAAATGGCGAACTTTTCGAACATACTCAATATTAACTTTTTATTACTTTGAGACAGTTTATCTTTTTTTTGTGTGTGTGATGTTATCAAAATGTATTGAGATAAGTATGTATTTATAGCATAGATTGTGCGTATTTCTTCATACTTCTAATTATTCCATTCAAACTTTTACACAAAATGGAGTGCATCGATTTCGGGCATTTTTGGGCAAACAGGCGAAGATTTATCTTATCAATGTAAACCAAATGCCGTATTCTATTAATTAATTGATGCTCTAAAACTTTGTAACTGGAAATTTTGCTCTATCTATTTTCGTTTTCGATTTGCAGAGACTATCTTCCAAATTTCGACACTGGGGGATGCTGCTGTCGTTTTCATTAAATCGGGCTTAGTCGCTTTACTATCCCGTTACCTCACTTTCATAGCTGTAGCTCTCTCCGTTCACAAGTATTTTCAGGCTTTCAGGGTCCTTTGCACCCTGTATACTAGAAAAGTATAAATGGATATACCATGAAAGTTCAAAGATATATGAACCTAAATAATAACAAATATAGCTATTCTGTATATTTGTTATTCCATATAGGTTTTTAGTTAACCTTTAAAGACATAGTAGGTATATTGAGAGAGCCACTCAATGTAAACTAGTCGCGAATCCCATAGTATTTATGTGATTAATTCTCATTAAATTAGTCAGTTTTTAACAATTTGACGTTTATTGCTTTTATACTGCTACTGGGCATTGCATTGCATAAATATGTCCAAACCGGCCGTGTCTTTATGGGTTAATATTTCGTTAATAATTTACGACGATTTTTTTCCCGAAATTCATGATCAACAATGGTTTTATACTTCTGCTACGATGGGTGCCTCCAGCTCTGCTCAACGCTTTTGCTGAAGCCCGTAAATCTTAATTTGAGTGTAACGGAAAAATGCAATTTTCTCAAAAACTATGTGACCTAGGGTAATCGCTATAATTTTCCAGCAAGGTTTAAATTAATGTCTACTACATCTAATTTTTTCATAATTTTAGTTTCAATAGATTCGGAGTTAGATGGGGGGGGGGGCATATTTTTGCCCTACATTTTCCACCATACCTTTGAAAATATAATACCTAAATTTAAAATAAATATATTTTTTATTTCAGCGTTACGAAAGCTTTCACACGATACCCCACACGATATACAAAGAAAAGATTTATTTTTTTCAAGTAACTTAATTAGCCACTCTACATTTTTAATAAATATATTTATGAATATTTATTAATATGTAAATATGTGGGTCAATAGTCTTTATTACTTCCCCGAATTTGAACTTTCTACGTTGCATAGTTTACGAGTAAAAGGGCTGTGACAGACAGACAGACACAGGAGTGATCTTATAATGGTTCCGTTTTTGCTTCTTAAGTACGGAACCCTAAAAATGAGTCAAATTAAAAAAAGTGAATGCAGTCTGCACACCGGGAAATGATCTAAAAATGAAATGATCTAAAAATGAATTAATTCCCATGTATAGTTTTTGCTGCTATAAAACTTTTTTAATGGAACGATTTGCTCAAACTTTAGCATTAAATATCTCTTAAAATAATTATTCGATTTGAAAACTGTCTGCATCAGCGTGTTTATCAAACATTTCTCAATAATACCGACGATTTTCATATTTTTGTATGCAGTATTTTTATTAATATTAACTTAGAAATACCTCTGGTCACAAAAAATTCAAAACCGGCGGCGCCGGTGACAGCGTAAGTTACTTTTTTATTAGAATAGAGAGATATGACATGGCACATTTATTGGGCTCTATAACGTTAGAAAAAAGTCGCATATTTCAAAGATTTTCTGATATTATACGACCTTCCAACGTTTTGCACCTCATGTTCAAGGACGTAAGTGCATTTTATTTACCTGTACTAGGGGCTCCATCCCTACGAGCTACGCTCGTCAACCCCCGTTCAGGCACCACACACTCTAAAAGTACGCTAATTTTATCGGCTTTAAAAAGATTTCGGAAGATTGAATTATAATTTAAAAAAACAGTGGCGATCTTCCTATAAATGGATTTCTATTAATTTCTCTTTGATTGGAGAATTTTAAGGCCAAATCCGCAGCGGTACTACTTGTTTATTCCGTCGACCAATTTCGCCCAAATTATATAAATCGCCAAATCAATCGCCAAACTATACAAATTGACATAATTTTTATTTTTAATAACGAAAAAACAAATAAATAGTACAACATTAATAAAAATACAAATAAAACGTCGAAATAAAAATAACTTGATGACGTAGACACGTGTAACTTGCTTAAAGTCAAGTTAATGTGACATTTACGATCAACCATTATTGGCATTTAATCTTATAGTTTGGAGAATGATAGAATTGTGGTCGACGGGATAACTAAGTAGTACCAAAGATACAATCGCTGTTTTCGTCTTTGATTACGTAAAATAAGTTAAACATTTCAAAATAAGCTAATATAAAAGGAATTAAGTAAACAGAGTATTTGTCTCCCGGTATTTTTTAACAAAGCGAAAAGAAAGTTCTTTTAAATAAGACATTTTAAATTAATCGTTTTTAATCTGACGTAATTTTGACCAAACTTTTTTTTTTTTAATATTCACGTGAAAATACTTTTGTTAGAAATGAAATATTATTTGCGCTTTCCTGACAAAAATAGTTAAAAAATATCCTCTCAAAATATTATATAAATATCTAGCGCAATTTCTAAATTTAAATTCTTTAGCAATATTATTTTGTGTTCATTTTATGCAATAACTGTACTGTGACGTAAATATGACGTGATTTCTCCTATTTAAGACTTCTATCGCATTTTAATACAATTTGTTACAAAAATGTAATATTAAATGTAGAACGAATTGAATGAAATATCTTAATATCTGTCCATTCTCGGGCTTACAGGATTTAAGAAATAAATTCTGTTTTTTTTTTTTTTTTTTTTTTTTTTTGTTCTGCAAATTAGGTTTTTGTTTAATATGTCAAGTTTTTTAAAAACTACTGCATTCAGACGAACACATTTCAAAATTAATGGAGGGTATCATCACCAGGCTTTGATTTATGCGATATCGCATGCCAATTTGTGACTTAAAAAATCTGTTTTTAAAAAGAAGATGTTCCAAAATCATCTTCTTTTTAATTCTTAAAAAAAAACTATTTCAGTTTCATTTTTCCACGTGAAAATGATACAACTAAAAATAGACAAATTATTATTACGGCTTTTGAATTATTTGCAACAATGAAGGAAAAACATTAAATTTTATTACAAAATGTCCGCTGATTCTCAATGAAAAAAGCGAAATTTGGAATTAGTAGGAAAAATATTTGATTAATGTAAATAAAAATTAGCCCATGTTATTCTCTGGGTTAAAATTCACCCATATGTAAAGGCATTTTATGATCCGTTTTGACCCTGACGTCAGGCAAATATTTTCACATTTTAAATTTATAATATTATTAGAATTAGCAAATAATAAAAAAAAAAAAAATGTGGCATCAGGGACAAAAAGGTGGAAAGAAAAAAATGAAAAAGTTATGAGCTCCATAGGATTTTCTATGTTAAATTAACATTGAGAAGCCACACTGGAAATAAATAAATATTGTGCTGCCGCGCAATACTTAAATTATAATCTGCCGGAATATTATTAAATCCTTTGTCAGGCATTGGCCAGACTGTAAAAAAATCGTACTACCTAGTGAAACATTGCTGCTGGAGGCATCAAAATTGTAGAATATTGGCAGTTTTGGACAGGATGAGCACTTTGCTGCTGACCAATTTAATCAACTATATCGACATGACTCTAGTAGTGAGATTGGTTAAGTCCAATCGAAACAACTGTGATTCATGAAGCAGTCAAATTCTATTTCCATGGTTAGGCCATATGAGTGTTAACCAACAAAATAAGAAATCCGGTCGTTTCCCGATTAAAACAGAGGTCAAAATCACTTTAAAATGTAATGTTTATTCAAGACACATAAAAATGTGAACAACCCCCACAATACAAGAGTTTTCACAGAGCTTTCAGGATAGAGCGCGAATTAATATTCCATGCGAAACACATCTTAATGCACAGATTTACTATTTGACGATAAGGCAGCTGGTAACAGTGTTTTTAAAACAATCGAGCCGACAGAATTCTCCTTCTGAGTTCATGCAAGATGATTTTGTCAGGACTCGCGCAGGAATACAGATTTAAATATAAACTTAATGACGAACCAAACAGATTCAGGAACGAGACACAGAATAAAATGCGATCCGTCACTCAACCAATGGAGTGCGAGAGAGGGATTTAATAAAGAAAAAGTTCCTTATCAGCTCAAGGAGTGAATTGTATGTAATACGATCGACGCTAGTAAGGTGGTTGGGAAGTTGATTCATGGAATAAAATAAGAAATATTAAAATGGCGTTTAAAAACATTCGAAAAATAAAAGTAGCTTCTCTCTGAATATTACAGTTTCATAGCTGATAAAAAAATAATAACGGGTTAAAAGTTTAAATTAAAATTTGAAATAAGATAATTATTAAGATAGGAGTTTTAAATTTATAGGAATTTAACTAGAAATAAATAATAGAGATTATTAAGAAACAGTGAAATAATGAATATGCCGGAAATTTCGAATAATTTAAATGAATCTTGCAAACTAAAATTTTTATATAACATATATATGAATATATTTGATGAAAAGTCTCGATAAAATTATCAGTAAAATACCTAATGTGTTTTCTAATTTATTTATGAACGGTTTACCTTTATCCTATAAAGAATTACTTTTTTGATTCTGAAAATAATTTTACTGCATTTTTGTTACATTTTAAATCTGAATAAATTATATTCCAATCTGATTCCATTAAATTCGCTGAAATCCCTGCTTCTGCATTAACATGAAACAGAGTAACTTTGAATTCGATGCGGATCAATCAGTTCCCATGTAAAATGCATGACGACAAACGAAAAATATTTTAGAGAAATCAATAACATTCCTCTTAAGATGTGCATTATTTCTCTCCAAGAGAATATTTTAAAGATCAATGCATGAAATTATATTAAATCATCCTGTCTATTTTGCTTTATTTTACATCAAACATGGAACAAATATTTTGTAGCCATGCAGAAACTTTGACTTGAATAAATTGGAGTTTAATAACATGGATTCCCTTTGAAATTTAATACATGATGTCGAAATTATTTATTTCTTCCACACTGAACAAAAATAATGTTAATATATATATATATATATATATATATATATATATATATATATGTATTCATTTATTTATTATATATATACACACACACACATATATATATATATATATATATATATATATATATCAGCAGTCTTTTAAATATTATACGCTTAGATATATTCTGCAATGCGCATAATCTTTGAGTATTATCAATTTGATTTCTACTCTGTAGTTATCTGATACCTCTCTTAGGAAATGCCATTAAATTTTGCATTCTTATCATCGCAAAGATTTAATAAACGATTTTTACGAATATAGTTATGCATGTTATATGCATTTTCTATTGTTATTGTATGATATTGTCCTATATCTATTTTTTAGTCTACTCAGCACAATATCATATTATCAATGTTAAGTATTCATACTATCACAGTTTTTGTTGCTGATCGGTAATGTTTATTTAATGGTTATATATATATATATATATATTAGGGTGTTCCTAAAAAATTAACTTTTAAAATTTCTATGGGGCACCCTCCTATTTTGTTCTATGTATAAAATAAAGACCTCCACATAAATTTCAAAATTTTAAAACATTTTTTAGGGGTCGCTACCAAGGTTTGATTTTTTTTTTTTTAATATTTTCGGACAATAGGCTGTGTAAATATATTGGAACTTGAAACAAAAGACAGTCTTTACAGCCTAATATCATACCATGATTCCATTTGGCAATGACTATGGATTTGTATTAATAATATATTATTAGTTTACAAAATATGTCAATTTTTATTTTTTTTTAAAAATTCAAACCTTGGTAGCGACCCCTAAAAAATGTTTTAAAATTTTGAAATTTATGTGGAGGTCTTTATTTTATACATAGAACAAAATAGGAGGGTGCCCCGTAGAAAATTTTAAATTTAATTTTTTAAGGACCACCCTAATATATATATATCCTTTTATTTCTTTTGCTTTTCTTGTACTTTCTCTTTTTAGTTTCATTTTTTCCGTTACTCTTTTTTTCTGTTACTTTTTTCTTTCTTTTTGGCAACAGCGATTTTCTCTGTGATTGGTGTTTTCCTTTCAGCAAGCGCCACATTTCGCATTGTTTGTAAGTTCGCCTCTTTGCCCTTTCTGTTCACTTGTAACCTTCTCCGCTTTCGGATACGTGTTTACTATTGCTAATAACAGGCTGTTAAAATTTCCATTCCGAAACGCGTGCTGTGTGTTGTTTTATATTTTATGGTGGTTTTGTTATGGTGGTAATGTTATATTTTTCTAATGTTTCAAAATGAGGTTGTCCATTCTAGTTCGTTTAAATAATGTTGGGTTGTAATGGTTTCGTCGTTTTAGAAAAAAATATATATATATGAAAAAACACAATATATGGGATTTATAAGCTAAAGAGCAAATAAAAGTTAAATGGCAGATTTTGCTCTCATTTCGGAAATTTTTACAATATATATATATATATATATATATATATATATATATATATGTGTGTGTGTGTGTGTGTGTGTGTGTGTGTGTGTGTGTGTGTGTGTGTATTATATATAGAGAGTAAATTGGGTGGAGATGCCGTAGTTTTTGCCTTTATTGTTTTAAAAATCGCCTGTTGTTTTGATGTGTTAATTATGGATTTTTTGTTGAAGTTTACACCCTTATGTATCATTTAAAACCGTATTTCATTTTATAGATATTATATAAAGCATAAAAAATATTGTTTTTTTGTAAACACTTGCATTTTGGCATTCTACCCATACCTATGGGTAAGATGGAAAACTATCTAGGAGTAAGATGTGGAATTTCAATGTAAACAATAATTTTTGTGAAGCAGCATAAAACATAATGGGACGAATAAAAGTAACTTTAATATTTTAGACAAACTTACTTAATATTAGGAAATTACAAAAATATGAATGTAAAAAACGTTGGCAATTTAATAAAAGAATAAACTAATATTTGAAAAAAAAATGTTATGTTCTTCTTAACATTTGAATGAATTATGGCTATTAAGTATGCCTATTTTTAAACATTATAACAAATTTCGTGATAAAGTGCTGTACAGTGTAGCTTTTTTGTTGTGTTTTTCATATGCCCCTTTGTTCTTTGCAGCTATAACTCAGATCTGCCACACATGTGGCACTCACAGTGTGCGCATGTTTAGGCACTTTGAGCAACTTTTATATAACCAACAGTTTCACTGAATGCATTTGATCCAATAGCATTTTTCAGACGTTTTATTGCACTCTGCTAGACACTCATAATACTGATTTTCATTTACTTAAAAAAAAATCCTCATCTTCTGAAACTTGGTAGAAAATTTAATCCGCTATCTTTTCAAATCAGATCAAATTAGCGTGTTTTTAGAGTCTGCGGTGCCTTGATGGAGGTTGGGAAGCGTAGCTCGTAGGGGGCAGAAGACCCTAGTTATCTAAAACTATATTATATACTACCGATATTTACATTTATTAAAATCATTTATAACTGCATTTAACATCAAATTTTTAACACTGATTAAAATTACTAATAATTATTTACAAATTATTTATAAGGCCAACAAAGTTTATTTATAAGGCAGAATACACATAGAAATTTTTCAAATTATGTTCACCTTAGATTTTAATGTTTCTTTATGTCATTTTAAACATTTAGAAAATTTATAATTTTAACTAATGATTTTTTTAATCAGTTGATTAAAATCAAGATTTAATCACTGATTTAAATTATCTAATTAAAATTGTTCACAAGTTATTTAATGTACAAGAGTAATTTATATAATGAAGAAACAACCAGGCATTTGACCGCAACGGAAAACAACCGGCATCTTACCCCAAGAAAAAACAACTGGCTTCTTACCACCAAAAAGTTTCGTCGACTCACACCAAAGTATTGGGAAAGACACCGTCCCCCCCCCCCCCCCCCCACTGATGTGAAGATGCGGGAACCGGCCACCATTTAGGATTTGCCGAAAGGTCAGGTATCAGTACTCTCTAAAAACATCAGATTTATTTCTCTGGTGTTTAAAGTAAGACTTATATAGGCAAACAAAGAAGTCACGTAAAAGATTTTTGTCACTTACCAGAAGTGTGTTGATAAAATAACAATAAAATAATACCACTTATTATTATTATTTTTTTAAGAACGCAAACGGAAATTAAAATATCAGTAGGGAACCCTCTTCCTTACAACTGAGCGGCATTTCCCTACAGCGCCTGCACATATGAAAACTACATAATTCGGCATCTTGTACAACACGTCATCTCAGCTCAAGTTACCCTATATGCGTTATTTATCGAGTTCGTTTTCCCACAAATAATAGGTGAAATTATTTAACGACTGTTTTGAATAAATTATGTATATTAAAACTTGAGAGCGCTACACTATAAAATATCTCAAAACGACAACTAACAATATTTTTTACAGTTTGAGACAACGTTGTACAGCTGGCATAATAGTCTTTTAGAAAATAGATGTTGTACCTACAGATACAATAAATTGTTACTTAAACAGACCAAAATATTTAAAACTGTTTTGCTAAGTTTTGTTTTTGAAGTCTTCATTCTTCGAAAGTGAAACAAGGATTTTTTTTTTTTTTTAAACGCAATAAAAATATAAAATAAAAACGCATGAGATCGTATGCAATTATGAAGCAAAACGTGTGACTTTGTACAAACGAGAAAAAAATTAATCTATTTTTGTTTTTAAAATAAAAAATGCAAAAGCATAATAATCAAACAAAACAAATGGAAAAAAAGCAATGAGAAAATTAGAGATTCAATACAGAAGGTGTCCTCTAAATTGTTTATGAAGAGTCCTCATTATCCTAGGTCTAAACGTAGGATTAGTCCAAAAGATTTTTACGATAATTTTAAGTAGTATTATAAATCTGACAGTTAGAATGAAATTATAATTATATTCTCTTAATAACGTTTTACACGATCTTCTTTGGGACTGCATAAATATGTATCACAGTACGAAATTTTCAAATTTAATACAGATGAATGAATTCCTATGTGAAATGTGATATAAGCCAATGAAATATTTTTTCAGTGAGCAGTTGTTTTGTTAAAATGAATTTTTAAAAGATCAAGACATGAAATTGTGCTGAATCATCTTGCCCATTTTATATTGTTTTTAATCGAACAATGTATAAATATATTGATTCTATGTTAGTATGCAAGAACTTTGGGTAAAATAGTGTAATAAAATAACATAAAGTCATTTTACGATTTACTACATGAACAAATTCGTTATGACTTCTATGCAGAAAAAAAAAAAAAAAAAAAAAAAAAAAAAAAAAAAAAAAAAAATGTTGTTCTTTCCACTTCATTTGAACACTTTTTTTTAGTTATTTTAGAAAAAGGCATTGAAAAACATATTATATAGGTGCTTATTATTGAAAAGCTACTAACAGATTAAGATTTCATTTGGGGAATTTTTAGAAGATATAAAAAAGGATATCATGAGTCCATTTAGCCTAAAATAACTGGTCTTAGCTACAGCCATGAAAGTGGCACTTAATTATAGTAAAACGTCAATGAGTTATATAATGCGGTAACTGACGGCTCTCCTACACTATAAATTTAAAAGTTAGAGACTTTACCTGCAAGTTAAAGTCTACGGGTGTGACCGAAGTTTCAAAGATAAAAGTTCAAGAAAATGCACTGAAAAACATTTCTGTGACTGGCATCTGGAAAATAAATGGTGACTCTTGAAAAAATAGTTCCATGACATCCATATAAGTTTTAATTCCCTTTGCTAGATAGTTCTAATTATCCCTAATAAAATTCAAGGGCGGTTTCCTACATTATCTTAGCCATACTTATTTAAAAATCTCTGCAAATAAATGCGAACACAAGAAGTGAGTTTTAGTAAGTATAATTCTAGTCTATGAATTAATTCTAGAAATGAAATTGTAATTTCACGCAATTCAAATGATTCATAATATAATGTTTTGTTTCATCACCTAGAAAACTATAGACTGGAAATTATCGATCATTTCGTGTAATCGGTTTATTTGCTTACCTGATTCGCACAACTCAGAAATCTCTATTTCTAGTTTAGGGAGTTAAAAATGACTACCTATTAGTTCTAGATGAAGGCGGTATATCTTGTCTTTCAGTGCGTGCACTCTGGAACATTTTGGAGTTGCTGTAGAGACTAAAACGTACAATACGAATGCGAAACGTTCTACTTTTTAAAAACACAAAAAATATTCTTCCAGAGTGAAATGATGATTTCCTTAAATGCAATTTTATCTGCATGCGTATAGAAGTCGTACGTATGTAATAATTGTGACGTAGTGCAAGACAGAAAATAAATGTAATCTACTTTTTTATGTAAAATATATAGCAAGTAAGGAAAATTATAAGAAGAGAAAGGATATGAAAGAAATTTCTTGAAAAAAATATGGATTAAATACTGAAGATGTTTTCAAAGTTGTTTATAAATAGCCTACATTATCACGTGTATAAACGTGAATAGCGTCCTTTAAGGACCTTCGGGTTGCTTTTGGTAAATTTGAAAGTTATAATCAGCTTCAAACGTCATTCACTTAGTTACCTTTTACACTATCTTCTTTTATTTCCATTAACTTGCATCACAGAAAATGAGTTCGAATGTAATGCAGATCAATGAATTCCTATGTAAAATGCTATAAAAATCAATGTATTGTTTTTTCTAGCAAGCTCTGTTTTTGTTAAAACGGAATTTTCGAAGATAAATGCATAAAATTTTATTCAATCATCCTATCTAATTTATTTTATTTTCCATCCAACGCGGAAGAAATGTGTTAATTCGTAGAATTCACTAAGCGCTTTCATTTGAATTGTAAATGAATAAATCTCATTACATTTTAAAATCTAATACTACATCCATTATTCAGTCCGTGTTGATTTTAAGATGAAAAAAAAAATGTTTCAGCAACAAAATGTGTGAAAATGTATTATCTCATCAAGTGAATTAAATTATAGATTTCCTTTTAGTTTCGGGATTTGATATTTTCATTATAATTATGTACTGGATAATTATGTAAGATGACTTAAGGTGATACCTTAAGTCCCGTTACCTCAAATATCTGGTGAACCAAGTTAACTATAGCCCTGGATGCTATATCTATGTATGTCTATTGTGATACACGTTGTGTTATCTCAGCTATAAATACTAAGGTTAAAAATAAATTTATAGAGAATTATTTATTTAGGACTGTTATATTGTAAACATGGTAATAATAAACATTTGTCTGCACCGAGAAATGCATATGATGCATTTCGTTTACAAAAAAAGTATATTGTCTTTGAAAGCGAAAGGAAAATGTTTTTAAATGCTTGGAGCTGCAGGTGTAAATATGAATCTTATCTCATGCTAACATGAAGTAAAAACTGTACTTACTCTAATACTTACTTTATAGAAGCAAGTGAGAAACGAAATCCTCTGTTACTTTTGTTTTTAAATTAAATCACTACCATTATATATTTTCCCACACAAAATATTTATTTTTATTTATTTATTTATTTATTTATTTATTTTTGTAAATGAAATTATTTCTCGAATCGGAGTGCAAAATAGGTGTTTTTTTCTATGGAATTGACTATGCTCTACAATTTTGACATTGACCGCTTGATTGCGTCTACCCATTGTCTTGAATATGCCATCTCTAATTCCAAAAAATATTGTTAGAGACGCTTCCAATGTCCAACAGCGCAAGATCTTTTTACTATGCCTTTTATTTCCATTCATGTCTGCAGCTATCTTGGTTTACCATTTCTATGAGGCAAAGCGCACTTAAAGAATTACCCAGCACATGAATGACTTAACAGTTTGTAGAACGACCTTTAATCCACTATGATTTATTAAATGGAGATTAAATAAAGATTTCAATATCAACAGGGAAACATTTCTAAAATGAAGAATGCATTTTCTGATGCATATTAAAAACATCATAAAATTAAATGATTACAACAGAAATAACTTTCCTATGATTGATGTTATACCAACATAATTTTTCAAACATTGGTAATTGAGAAAAACTTTTTTAAACAATATTTAAAATAAATATTTTTTTTTGTTTCGAATATAAAAAAATTCAATCAATTTGTACATATCACATTACATATCAGTGGTTTTCATCTTTGAAAAGATAACAATATTATTTCATTTAATCCTTTCATAAATTAAATTCAAATGTTCTGCTTTAAATGAATACCGAAATCATTGAATGAAAACGAGCTACAAAAGTTAGAAAAATAGCAGTAAGTTTGCATAATGACGCAGTGTCGTGTTTTGTTAGATCATCATTTACCTTTTGAAGTCCTGTACGAATTACTTTCCAGAAATTTCACTTCAATTGTATTTTTTAAAAAGTGAAATTGTTCAAGCATGTTTTACTGAGTTAATCACGGATGTTTGATTTCCAGAAATTGAAGACGAAGAACTTTGTTGTAAGTCTTTATCGGTAAGTGTTATTTTATGTCGAATTATTATTTGCATATGGTGATCCTGAATTATTCTTTAGAATCAATATTTTTTTATCATTTCTAAATTCATTTTGAATGTATTTTTTGGTGATATTTACTTTAGAACATTTTTTAAAATACAGTAAACTCCCAATAATCCGCCACTCTATCAGCCGCCACGTTCGGTTAACCGCTAGTCCCCTATCTTATTATTATTTTTTTTTAAATCAGAAACAAAATTCAAATGTATACAAACTCGAGTGACGGCGCTATTTTGAGTAAAATACATGTATGACGACAGGAACAGGAGCTAGAAAGTATTTCTGCGGTTGAAATCACAGACTGGTTTATTTATGAAAAGATGATATTGGTTACTAAGAATTAACGGATAACAAAATTATACAAAACCTTTTGAATCCAGGGGAACCTCAATCTGATGAATGTGATGAATCGGGGAAATGATCATCTAGGAGTCAGTCTTGCAGACTATGCTCTCTAAATGCATTAATTTGTTTGAGGTGCATGAGGAAGTAAACCCAAATACTTTTATTACGTAGAATTTGTAATCGTGCTGCAGTAAAAACGCAAGCAAAACGAAAACAAAAAAAAAAATAAAAGGGATTACTATTATGAAAGCAGATACTGCATATTTAATTAGTAAAATTTCTAACTTTTCTGATAAATAGATTTCTTATTATCAGTTATGCTTTTTATAAATAAAGGTACACAACAAAGAAAAAAATTACTTTTATTATTCTTATTTAAAATTAACATACAGAAATGTAATTTTAGTAACAGTCTTTAACTGAGTTTCGATTAACCGCCAAACCATCGGTCAAGTGAGTGGCGGATAATCGGAAGATAATATGTACTATTGAACATTTTGAACACATAAAATATGCCTTTTTTTATTTTAACACAATCATAGTGATTGTTATAAAGAATCATATGAATTTTAATTTACATTTGAATGAAAAAGTTCCTTGTATGTAGGACATTGTCAACTTCCGATATCTATTAAGAGTTTGAATATCTATCAATTAAGTTTTCCTGCACAAATACAGCGGAAACATTTCACCCAGAGTATATTATACTTTCTTTAGAAATCATTATGATATATATTTTTTAATAACAAAAAGTATTATGTATATTTTACCTTCGCAAAATGTTTATCAGAATACACTTCGTTCTATGGTATTAACGAAGAAACGCACGTTAAGTTTCTGGTTTCAAGTCCTGACTTGAACACTTTTATCAGATGGATAAATTACAACTTGCATACCTTTTTACTAATACAGTGTTTTTCTAGGAAATTGAAGTATATTTCATATTTTTATTAAGACAAGCTTTTGAATGTATTTATATCTTTATACCTAAAATCCTATCAAAACGAAAAAAAAGACACTACGCTGTCATTAAGTTAGATTTTATATATTTCAGAGTTACAAGCAGAGAGGTAGTTTTAACACTTAATAGAATTTTTTCAACTATAATGACCCTCAAGCCGCCTCGGTCGCCCAATGTATTAAATGCCCCAGCCATAACCGAAGCGCTGCTCTATGCCTCAAACTTATCGATTATAACTTTTAAATTTTTCGGCTAATATCTACTGTAATTGGGTCTGCCGCTACTATTCTGGGGTAGTGTTGAAAGTGTAAAGGGATCATTATAATAAGTATGAAAATAATTTATGACCAATTTGTTTGTTCCCTGATTTACGTTTTTAAATATTTTTTTAATCAATAATAAATACAGTTATAATGTAAAATAATTTATTGTTTAATGCATTGATATAAATGATATTAAATTATATATTTGGTTTGTCTTTACTGCACACGTATTTTATACGTAAACTCAAAAGATTTTTGTAGTTGTTTAATGTATCATAATATGAAAAATTTAAAAAGTACCACTAGACTAGATCAGCATATAGTTTACCCTATAATAATACACACAGATATTCTTCTAAATACTGATTTTCTGTTAATTTATAAACTTTACCTCAAAATAAAATGTTGATGCTGCATATTATTTAGATATGCTTCTCAGGATGATTAGTATTCATATGCATAATCATATGAAATTATATCTAACATAGAATTCATAATGCAGCTAAGCATGAATGGCCATCTCGCTCCGAAAAGTGCTTACTTAGTATGTGATGCTGGGAATTCTTATAGACATTGACAAGGCATATATCACTTTTGATTACATACAATGCTTTTAGTTACATCATAAGTACAAATACTAATATAGCTATTTCGTGATTTTCTTGTAGATAATAATATTCAGTATATTAATATGCATAAAATGCAAAAGGATTTCATACAAATATAAACAAAAACTTTAACCGATTAACTGCCGAAGCTGTAAGATAATGGTCTTCGACGTTTTTACGTTTGTCACTACAAATATTAACAAATATTCTTCGATTTATTTGATGTTCAAACTTTCTGTAATTAATCAAGGCATATTTTAAATTAAGAAATAGTGGTATCTAAATCGTTAATTTATATTTAGTTTTAACGGTTCGAAAACGCACTATTAGCAGGTAATAGGTTAAGGGTTAAGTACACTTTGAGCTAACAAAACAGATTAAAAAGTGACCTATATAATAATTGCAGTCACTCTATAACTAATTGAGTTTAATTGAAAAATTTTAAACTCATATCAAGAAAGATTTATTTTATCAATTAAAGTTTTTAAAAAAGTGTACATAGATATATATATATATATATTAATTTTATTTATATTTATAAATAATAAATTTCTTGAGAAATAACTATTTTTAAATGCATTGTGCGCATGATTTGTCAAATCTGAATGACAATATATAACCAAGATTTTCTTAATGAGTATATTGTGTTTACAAAATGAACAAAAGAATAAAACTTGTAGATCCCGAGAAAAGTTTATAAAAACACAACTCGAAATATCGATTTATTTCTATACAAAAGTAGTCGTGAATTTTAAACTTCTTAAATGAGAAACATAATAATAGGTCATTTATAGAAGAATCTGTACGTTTATTAAATTCAGTGTAAATATCGTGAAATTCTAGGCAACCATTTTTAAGAAATCGTGCGCGCAATGATCTAAATCGCCGTTTCGAGAAAACTTACTTGAAAGATTAAATCACCCATTGATCACATACAAAACGCTTGAGTATTTTTGACATAACTTCTCTTCTGATGCGAATTTTTTAATGAAGTTTTTTTTTTTATGTTTTAACAATATTTAATTATAATCTATTTTTTAAATCGACTTTTGGACACTTTAATAGTTACCGGACCCCTTAAATCATGTAGTTTTCTATATTACTTTTTGACGTAGTATTAGCGCCTGCTACTAGCACATTTATAATTATTAAAAAAATATTGTCGTATATGCATCATTTTAATTCTTTTAAAACAAAATAAAAATCATGAAGAACCATATAAAAGAAGTGGACGGAAATATTAGCAGCATTTTTACTATATTCCACATTTTGCCCCAAACAAATGTACTGCATTTGATTTAATACAAAGATTGTGAATTTATCAAGCTGTGGAATTATTTTCGATTTCACTGGAACCCATCAAGCCATTTTGGAGGTCCTTCTCCAGCTTTTTGTCATTTCGGGAATATCCAACAACAGCAACAACAACAAAAAAAAGACATAACAATACAATACCACTTTCATGGTTCAAAAGAATGCTTTTCTTCATCGCATATTTGTTTATTGTATAGATTTTTCATAGTCTAGTTGATTCTTATAATACTTACAATAGAAAAATAATCCAATAGCTTCCCCCAAAAAATAAACACAACACCATTCTAACTGATATAACTTAATTAAAAAAAGCAAGATAATGTTATGAAAAGCAATATAATGTTAAGCAATATAATGTTAAGCAAGATAATATTATGAAAGTAAAGCAAGTAAGTAATTAAATAACACAAATGAGTTTAACAATTTTATTTCATATTATTTTATAAGAAAATTACTATATCATTTTTTGTTCTTCGTTTGAGTTTTTTTTTTCTTATGTAAAAAAATATTAATACTTACGAATTGTGAATTTAGACTGAAGAAAAGTAATTTTTGTTTGATTCTGAAAAGATTCTAGTTTAAAATTTTAAATTGAAGGGAATTCATTCTATATACATAACATAATACATACCATTATATCAAAATTCACGGTACACAATCTTTCAGACGCAAGGGTTTAATACATGGATTTCAAATTTTAAAAAGTTTTCCATAAGAAATTTTTATTTCATATTTACGTAACTGCAGGCTTAAATAATATGTTTAATTGGTAGTTGGACTCCAAATACCCCAAAAAATCGATTTTGAAATTTATGGCTTACGAAACAGGGCTCATTTTGAAGATATACAAATATATAAGGTTAGTTGGAGCAACTCGGCCATGATTTTACAATGTGACTCTGGAGCGTCTGACAATTCAGCTTCAAAAAGCTAATGTTCATTTGAATTAAAGTCTGAACTTCTGTAAATGTGTTCAGTTAGGTTCACTCTATCAGACAGAAATGCTCAAAATTACATTTTAATATTTAAAAATATAAAAATATGCATAGTTCGTCTTTCTTTCCTCATGGGTCCAGTTGCCCCATAAAAAGTAGTGGAGTAAGTGGATCAGGAGGGTCTATGTTCCACACGCCTTTTTTTTTTTTTTTTTTTTTTTTTTTTTTTTTTTTTTTTTTTATCATGTGGGATATCAGATCCTGTTTGAAAAAAATGTAAACAACTTAAAAGAATTTAAACCAGGCAGATCATGTAAATTATATGTCAACAAAGAACGTTGTAAGGGAAACCACTGCTGTCAATGTGTCTTAAAAAAAGCACAAAAATTGAAAATATTAGATTTATTTATACCAAAAACATAAAAATGAAGTAAGTACTTATGTACTTTAGTATAGGTAATAAGTATAAAAGACACATGGGTATTTTAAGGAAAAAAGTAGCAAGGTAAATCTATGAACAAACGGCTACGTAAGTAATTAAGTACTTTATCTATATCCAGGGGTCTCATTATATAGGGAAAAAATTATTGTTCCTACCAGAACCCTTAATGAGTTACCTTCATGATCATTTTATTTAACATATTAAAAAAAAAAGTGCGATGAAGATATTATTTTCAAAATAGTGGTAGGAACAATAAGAGTTTAAACTATTATTTTAACACAATCAAACTGATTGGTAAAGTTATCATACGAATTTGAATATTTCCAACTGAGCGAAAAAATGCCCAGGCTGGGAATCGAACCCAGATCCTTGGCTTACAAGGCCAATGCTTTTCCGTTTAAGCTAACTGGGTAGACAACCTGCCAGCATATTTCGCTCAGAAAACCTTATTGGTAGAACATCTGGTCTGTCATGTAGACAGCTAAACAGAATAAACCGCAGGTAAAGGAACTCCATATAAACGATGGATACGTAGATGAACTATTATTTTAACACAATCAAACTGATTGGTAAAGTTATCATACGAATTTGAATATTTTCAACTGAGCGAAATAATGCCCAGGCTGGGAATCGAACCCAGATCCTTGGCTTACAAGGCCAATGCTTTTCCGTTTAAGCTAACTGGGCCGACAACCTGCCAGCATATTTCGCTCAGAAAACCTTATTGGTAGAACATCTGGTCTGTCATGTAGACAGCTCAACAGAATAAACCGCAGGTAAAGGAACTCCATATAATAATAGTTCATCTACGTATCCATCGTTTATATGGAGTTCCTTCACCTGCGGTTTATTCTGTTGAGCTGTCTACATGACAGACCAGATGTTCTACCAATAAGGTTTTCTGAGCGAAATATGCTGGCAGGTTGTCGGCCCAGTTAGCTTAAACGGAAAAGCATTGGCCTTGTAAGCCAAGGATCTGGGTTCGATTCCCAGCCTGGGCATTATTTCGCTCAGTTGGAAATATTCAAATTCGTATGATAACTTTACCAATCAGTTTGATTGTGTTAAAATAATAGTTCATTTACGTATCCATCGTTTATATGGAGTTCCTTTACCTGCGGTTTATTCTGTTGAGCTGTGTACATGACAGACCAGATGTTCTACCAATAAGGTTTTCTGAGCGAAATATGCTGGCAGGTTGTCGGCCCAGTTAGCTTAAACGGAAAAGCATTGGCCTTGTAAGCCAAGGATCTGGGTTCGATTCCCAGCCTGGGCATTTTTTCGCTCAGTTGGAAATATTCAAATTCGTATGATAACTTTACCAATCAGTTTGATTGTGTTAAAATAATAGTTCATCTACGTATCCATCGTTTATATGGAGTTCCTTTACCTGCGGTTTATTCTGTTGAGCTGTCTACATGACAGACCAGATGTTCTACCAATAAGGTTGTCTGAGCGAAATATGCTGGCAGGTTGTCGGCCCAGTTAGCTTAAACGGAAAAGCATTGGCCTTGTAAGCCAAGGATCTGGGTTCGATTCCCAGCCTGGGCATTTTTTCGCTCAGTTGGAAATATTCAAATTCGTATGATAACTTTACAAATCAGTTTGATTGTGTTAAAATAATAGTTCATCTACGTATCCATCGTTTATATGGAGTTCCTTTACCTGCGGTTTATTCTGTTGAGCTGTCTACATGACAGACCAGATGTTCTACCAATAAGGTTTTCTGAGCGAAATATGCTGGCAGGTTGTCGGCCCAGTTAGCTTAAACGGAAAAGCACTGGCCTTGTAAGCCAAGGATCTGGGTTCGATTCCCAGCCTGGGCATTTTTTCGCTCAGTTGGAAATATTCAAATTCGTACAATAAGAGTTTCCCTATAGAATGCGACCCTTGTATCGTAGAATTTCAAGATTTGGCTATTTGGCTTTCAGGAGCAAGGTATTTGCATCCGTAAAATGTTGAAATAATTTAATTACAACAGTATTTACAAGAAAATCTATTTGAAAACAAGTAAAAGTATATTTTCGCGTACTTAATAAAGGTGAAATTATCAAAACTCCGGTGTCAATGTGGCAATTAGGAATTAAAATTATGTAATGCCATAACGGCATCACCGCCTCTCAAGGGGTTAAGAAATTTGTTTTGATATCACACAATATCTTTAAAAAAAATTTATTGCGTAATTTTAATAAGGTATTCCATACTTTTCTTTATTGTTAGCAAAAATCAATGGAGAAATTTACTTCCCGTTTTAAGAAAAACTCAAACGTATTATTTATAACTATTAGGATAACTGGATCCAGTATGGTCCAGTTCCCCGGGATACATGTCCAAGTTGCCCCATTCTTTAAAAATTTATGGGGTAACTGGAACACCGGGCTTACATTTGAAACATGATATATATATGTATAGAAACCTAATAATATTAATGTAGTTATATGCCTAATCTTAAAAAAAAAAAAAAAAAAAAAGATTGTTTAATAAAAGTACTTACAGTATTTAAATTAAAAGCCGAGGAAGTTCAACCAAATTGACGTTGTTTTTTAAAAAAGAAAGGGAAATTTTCGACAACATATCACAACAAAGAGAGAGTTATGATTGAGTTGACACACGTGTTTTAGGAAGTAGAGGTTAAGAGGCATTGTTCACAAACGTTAAAACATAAAATATATCAACGGTTTTTTATAAAATAGCCTATGGCACAGTTACCTCGTGGTTCCAGTTACCCCAACTAACCTTATGATTTATGTACCCTCTTTATACGCTTAAAAATTTAAACAAACATATAAATGCCATTTAAAGGGACATTTTTTTTTCCTCAAAATGTAACTTTTCTCATATAATAGTACTCTTTGTGCAAAATGTGTCGCAAATACATCTCTGTAATTTAAAAATATGATTGAGTAGTATTAACGCCTGCCACAAGCACATTTAAAAATATTAAGAAAATATAATCATATATGGATCATTTTAATTATTTTAAAAGAAAATAAAAATCGGGAAGAATGGAAATAATATAATAATGGAATATAAAATAAATGGAACGAAATATCTACAGCATTTCTACTTTTATCCATAATTGCCCAAACAAATGTACTACTTTTGCTGTAATACAAAGATAGGGGATTTATCAAGATGCTGAATTATTTGGGATTTCACCAGAACCCATATAGCCCTTCCTCAGGACTTTCCAAGCTTTTTGTCATCTCTAGAATATTCAACAAACAAAACAAGAAAGACAAAATTTTAATACATTCATGGTTCAATAAAATGCTTTTTCTAATCACGTATTTGTGTATTGTATAGTTTTTACATATTCTAGTTAATTCCTATAGCATTTCCAGTGGCATATATTTATTTGTATCATTTTAATTCCTTCTATATATAAAAAAAAGTTTTGATTTGGAAATGGACCAATGAACATCTGCGTAGATATTCCGGGTAGATGACATCCAATTTGAATGTTTAAGCATGGCCTTTCATCATTAATATTAAAAAAAACTATTGCATACACAAATATGAAAATCGTGGTATTATAGAGAAATTTTTGATAAATACGCTGATGCGGACAGTTTTCAAATCGAAGAATTATTTTAAGAGATATTTAATGCTAAAGTTGGACAAAATCGTTCCATTAAAAAAGTTTTATTGGAGCAAAAACTATGCATGAGAATTTAATCATTTTTAGATCATTTTATGCGTTATAAGTTCCCGAAGTGCAGATTGCACTTAGTTTTCTTATTTGACTCATTTTTTGATGTTTTATTTCAATTTTAAATTTAAATTTTCAGCATTTCGGGAGATATTTTTTACAAATTTTAGAAAATGTTATTAATTTAAACTGTTGCCAGTTGCATAAACAGTGCAAACAATAATTTTTACTTCAAATTAAAATTTTATTTACACGTGACTATTACAAACAGAAAAAAACTTTAAAATTAGAATTAAATGATTACATGTTAAAAGCAGGAAAATTACGTCATAAGAACCATAGGCATAGATGTCATATAAGCGCATTTTGGCGCAATTTTTTTCCGACGCCAATTTGGTGAAAACATTAATAGTATAAACAACAACATCCGGGTACCATATCAAGCAAAATAACAACACTTTAGCACCAGTTAAGTACCCGTTGCGTATATGAAATTGGCGTCAGAAAAAATTTGCGCCAATATGACATCTGCGACGAACCATATTTGCACTTGAATTTTAAAAGAGAAATAAAATCTTAAAATAAAAAAAAAACATTATTATGCGTTAAAACTTGTAATTTGAGGAAATTACGTCATATTTAAAATGGCAAACAATATAGCAAAACAATTTAAATTGAAAAATATATTTGTGCGAGATATTTTGAGATAATCTTTTCAACTATTATCGTGAATTCGAAGACAGCGCAAATAATATTTCCTTCTAACAACAAAAGTATTTTCACGTGAATATTAATAAAAGAAATGGAACTTTGGTGTAAATTACGTCAGATTTAAAACGATACATTTAAAATGAATTATTTAAAAGAACTCTCTTATAGCGTTTTTGTTGCTTATATAAGACTCTTTTAAAAAAGTAGAAGGACACATAAGTGTTTTATATTAAAATTAAAGTATTAGTAACACGTTTTATTTCAATTTTTTTGTATCACTTGAAATAACCTGATTGTCGTTGAATCAGAGACTGCTTGTATTTCTCTTTGGCGAAAATATCCCAAACGTCGTTAAGTACATTCTGAAACTCAACAACTTTTTCAGACAGTTTTTCTTTATTATATATGCGGCAAACTTGTCGCCCATATGTTTTCAACTACATTCAAGTCTGGGCTTTTAGCTAGCTATGGCAAAACACGGACGTTATGTGTGTGGAAAAAGTTTTTAACACCAATAATTGTGTGAATCACTGCTCAATCGTTTTGAAATATCTAATCTTCTACATCTAATGCTGTACCATAAGGAAGAAATTCAGATTCAAACAACCAAATGTAACATATATGTTTCTGTCTACCACTCATATAGACCAGACTCTTTCCACCTCCATGTCCAACTGCTAGCCAGTCCATCAAAGTCATCTTTCACATAGGTCAAGTGGAATAAACTTCTTCACCATTCTTCATATAATACCAATAGGACTGATATTCATCAGGACCATCTACATTGAATTTTTTCTCGTCTGTGAAAATGGTTCATTCATGGATCAAGACATGTGGTCTCTCGCCAAAGATAAGTGGTTATCTATATGTATTTTTGTCCACTTTGAATGGTGTTGTCTCTCCTTGAAATGGAAACTTTGGACTTTTTATATCTACCCTATATATATAAAATCCTAATGAAACGAATTTATGAAACGGATATATGAAACGGCTGTAATGAAAAGAATTTATGTAACAATTCTTTGAAACGACTGATTATGTTTCACGGCGATTACTCCTAAAATATGGAATACTTTGCGATGAAATTAACATTAAAATTCAGTATGGATCCGCAGAATTCAAAACTGGTATTAGAATTTTTAAATTCGAATCAGTTTTTGAAATATTATTTTTTTTCTAATTTTAAATGCATTTTTCTAATGATGGCAATTCAAATTTTAATCATAACAAATATATATATATTTTTTTTCAGAAAAGGTTATTATTTTAAAGTAATTTGGCGACCAGATTGGCCTCCCTTAAATTTATGCTAAGAAATGTATCATACTACTTTTATTCATAATTCTATTTGCTTGAACAATCTTTCGCCAAATCGAAAGATTCTAATGGAGAAATCAATTCTGGCGGTATTTTTATGTTAGTGAGAAGCAGGTGATAATTCGCTAAACATTTTTCCCGTCGCATTTTTTTTTTTATATTTCACTAATTTCATTTAAAATATAATCCTTTCATTCATTTTATTTAAAATACACAACTTTCATTTAAAATTGATGGCTTTTATTTCTTTCTTTGTTTTTAAAACAAAACGAAAAGAAAAAAAAATAGGCACAGATGTTATCTACGCACCGAGGTTCCTAATTGGCGCCAAAATGACATTATTGTGATTGACATGGTAACCCGGCTATTGTTGTTTATTTAAAAATAAATGTTTATTTACTTTTATTTCTTTTTTAAAATTATATAAATTAATTTGTTCTATACGTAGTTATTAATTACTTTTTTAATTTCCTTTAGAAAATAATAGAAAATAATTAAAAAAATACGGTACTGCTTAGTTATTCCGTTGACCAATTTTGCCAAATTATACAAATTGACATAATTTCTATTTTAAGTAACGAAAGAAAAAATAAATTAGTATAAAGTTAATAAATATACAAATAAAACGTCGAAATAAAAATCAGTTGATGCCGTAAATACGTGTAATTTGCTTAAAGTCAAGTGAATATGACATTTACGATCAACCATTATTGGCATTTAATCTTATATTTTAGCGATAGATTTTTGGTCGACCGGATAACTAAATAATACCAAAAATGCATTTATAACTGGTATTTGAAAACGAGGTTTTCGCCAAATTTTCGTAAAAAAAAAAATAAATAAAATAAAAATAAAAATAAAAAAAATCACGCCAAACCTGAGGACATCTGGATAAATCTTTCCACTTGAAAAAAAAAATACTAATTGTCGAGAATTCTTTACGACCATGGCTAATTTTATGTAGTTTTATTTTAAAAAAAATGATTTTTTAATCAAAATGGAAAACCTACGGCCCCATATTGGCGCCAATGTCATATACGGATAGGGCACTTAACTGGTGCCAAAGTATCGTTATTTTGCTTCATATGGTAAGCCGGATGTACAAGGGTCAGCTAGGTGGGGAGGCCTACCAAATGGCTTAAGCACTCACAAGCCCCACCCAGCGGTTTCCATCTACTACCGCCGTCACCACACACACACACACACACACAAAAAAAAAAAATAACAATAATAATAATAATAAATAAAAGGCCCGAAGGGACCTACAGGAAAGCCAATTGAGAATATTAAGATTAAATATAATATAAGTACAATATATACACAATGGAAAGCCCAATTTTTACTGGGCGTTTACGAGAGAAATTTAGATATTTGTAATTAATAAGATCATGAGATAATAGATAATAGGACTTTTTGGATAATACATAAATAAAATTTTAAAACTTTTTGGAACGGCAAAAGCTCAATTACTCTGCAAAGCTGGGCGTTGTGCAAAAATACAATAAAAGCTACGTATATGTATACTAAATTAGAAAGAGATTCATAATTTTAAAAATAATGTAGAATATAAAAAATAGGTAAAATAGTGAATAATTATGATGAATATTATATAATTATATACACACACAAAAGTTCAAAAGTCTATTGTTCTTGCAACAGTTCAATTATAGTTCAATCGTGTTGTTTGTGGCTAAGAGTTTATTTTGAATTGGTGGTATCTGTCTATTTGTTAATATACGTTCTCATCATCATCTATAAATGGCAAAACACTTTGAAACAAATAATGGTTGTTTTCTAAAACTTTCATACATTCAATTATCTTTTGACAAAATGATGGATTTGACAAAACCACTGAAAACCACTGAGACAAAGAAATTTTTGGAGATTTTCTTATATGGTAATATGATGTAAGGGTACAGTTAAAGATATAATGCAATGATGTTGCTCGCTGACCGCATACACATAATGGAGAAGGAACCCTGTCAAATTTATAAAGATATGATGAAAATGGGCCGTGGTTAGTGGCAAACAGAAAAAGATTTCTATGCAGCAGGATTCTCTTTTCCGAGACTTTTGGGGCTAAAGCGTATGTGTACCGTCCTGTGGTACCATAGTCCCAGCGAGTCTGCCATTGTTCGTGTAGAGATGATTTTAGAAGCTTCTTCAAGTAAGAAGGAGGGTTGGGAAAGAATTTGTATTTGGCATGTGATGTGGCTTTGGTTGCTTCTTTTGCCAAAGAATCTGCATGCTCATTCCCCACATTACCCACATGTCCACGGACCCATGTAAAGAAGATCTTTTTTCTTGTTTCTTGGAGTAGTGTGATAATTTGTACTGCGATGAGATTTTTTGAAAAAACATCTTCTATTGCTAAGAGACTTGAGAGACTGTCCGAGTGTATTAATACTTCGTTATGAGGGGAGTTCCTAATCCACAGCACAGCCTCTTCTATGGCCAGGAGTTCTGCCTGAAAAACAGTATTTTCTTTACTTAACTTAGTTTGATCCTCGTGGATTAACTCTCCTCTCTGATACACACAGAAGGCATATGCCGATTCATGTTCCATCTTGGAAACATCCGTATAAATGTTTATTTCTACATGTGGAGTATTTTCTGGATCTATTTGAAAGAAATATTCTTTAAATGGTTCAACTTGATCTGACTTCATTTTTGGTTGGTAAAATATTGGTTCTTGATTTCCTGTCGGGATTCCAAAACGTAAGACTCTTCCTGTTGTTGCTATATATTCAAGTTGAAGTGCCAAGGGCGGAATACCTGTTAAAACACAAAGGGCATCCGCCGAAGTTTTTCTGTAGGCACGTGAAACTAATAACAGGCATTGGTATTGTATTGATGAGATCAGACGAAGCCCATTGGCTTTGCTTATCCGGTGAAACCAAGTTGCTGCAGCATACGTGATTTTCTTCTCCAAGATACTATTGTACCAAATCTTCAGAATTAATTTGTTTACCCCTCCGACCACCCCTTCCTAAACCAATGAATTTCTTGTGCTAGCCAATTTGGTTTCGCTCCTCTGTGAGATAAAAAGGATTTCAGGATATTAACATATGGCTCCTCCAACCCCAAAAATTCCAGTTCTTGGATTGTTGCGTCCCAAGGTAAGTTGTCAAAAGCATTTTGGATGTCTAATGATATTAATGATATGTAGTTGTTTTCTTGTTGAAGTAAGTCAATTGTTGAGAGAACTTCTTGTATCGCTGATTCAGCCGATTTACCCTCTAAGAATCCGTGTTGAGAACTCTGTAGAACTGTCGAATTTCGAAAATGATAATTTATTCGTTTTAATAATAATTTTTCAAAGATTTTCCCCAGAATAGGGAGTAGAGTGGGTCTGTATGACTGAGCAGATTGTGGGTCCTTACCTGCCTTTAGAAAAAAGACTAGTTCTCCAATTTTCCAACTTTTTGGGAAGTAATTTAAGTTTAATAGAGTATTGTAAAGATTCAGTAATAGTGATGAATGTGAGTGGTAAATATTTCGTACTATCAGATGGTCAACATTATCAGGACCTGGTGCTTTATTCCGATTGAACGAGAAGATGGCAGCTTTTAGTTCTTGGAGTATAAATGGATTAACTGGCTGGGTTGAGCGCGGATGAATTTGATGCGGTTGCAAGTCCGAAGGACCAAATATTGAATTGGCAATTTCTGCATAAAAAGATTGTCTTGAGTGGGTTGCTGTAGTGGAATCAGAAAGAGCGTAGATTTCCTGCGTGTAAAAATCTCTAAATGCCGTCTTTTTTAGTTTCCCAAAGGGGTCTTTGGTATTTGAGCAAAAAGAACTCCACGCTGTTTTCTTTGCTTCCAGAATTTTCTTTTTATAGAGTGCTCTATACTTTTTTAATTTGATCATGTCTTCCTCTGATGCAGACAAAAGTTTTGTTTTCCTATAAAGTGCTTTAACAAAGCTTCTCATTTTCCTAAGTTCCGCTGTCCACCAAGAAACTGTTGGTTTAAATGTGGAGTATTTTTCTTTAAAATATGGTCACAAGTTTGTGTTATTATATTTATAAAGATGTCGTACTCTTTTTCGAATGCCCCCGTCGTTTTTATATCCTGGAAAGTTATATTATTTTCTTGCAATGATTTAGATAATTTTCTATTGAATTTTTTCAATGAGACATTCTTTGTCCGATATCTACGCTTTGGAAGCTTCGGGGTTTGGATATCCATATACAAGGTTACCAGCCTGTGGTCACCGTAGTGCATATCATCCTCAACAGTCCATAAGGAAACTTTTGGGAACAGTGGGAAGGATGCTAGTGATACATCTGGCCAACCTTTCAAATGCGTGGTTTCAAATGTTGGTTTTGAGAAAGGATCATTTAGGACTAATAAGTGCATCATATTGAGATGATTGATGAGGTGTTGTCCTTTTTCGTTATCATTCTCATACCCCCACAGGACACTATGAGCATTCAAATCACCCAGAAACAGAAGTTTTGAACTCATACCCGACGTGTTCGCCCAATCTTGTAGATCTTCTTTTAAATTAGCCGATGCTGCGGAATACTGACTGCCTATAGTTATTTGTCCTTCTGTTGAGGAGATATTCACGAAGACTGAGTTATCATTTTGTTGAACTCTTATATGTTGTAACGATGTATCTATGATTATTATTTGGCAATTCTTTTTTTTTTTTTGAAGAGTAGCAAGGAAGTCCTGAGGGAAGGCCATGTGGTCTTCCTTTGACTATATTGGAGTCCTGTATGCATGCTATTTTGTAGTCTTCTTGAATTAAGAATTGAAGGAATGAAGCTGTTGCACTTTTATTCTTTTGAAGATTAATCTGTGCTATTTTAAAGGATGATGATATTTGATTAGTTGTTGAAGGTACTTGCATGTTTTGATGTTGTCCTTGCGGAGAAGAGTTTGAGTCCGAGAGATGAGAAATTTGAGTAGAATTTGGAATTGAAGGTGAGTTTGAGTTTTTGTTTGTATTTGATGAAACGATTTTTGTATTGTTTAGTTGGTTGAATGTGGAGCAGATACATTTATGAAGGTTTTCCTCGATTGAAATCGAAGTTTAAATAATGGACATTCATTTGAATCCGCTCTGTGTGGGAAATCATGTTTTGTGTTCAGACAATTGATGCAGCATATTTTCTTAGGATCTTCTTTATTTGGGCAAGTTGTTGTTGTGTGATTATACGCACAAATAGCACAGGCGGCTTCAGATCTACAGTTGTTACCTGTATGGCCATATCGTTGGCATTGCGAGCAGCGAATTATTGGGCGATAATCCGCAACTTTACAGGAATTAAATCCAATCAGGATACGGCCTTGCTTCGTCAGATGACGGGCGTAATTGATATCTAAATCCATTACCAAATGGTAAATTTGTGATTTTTCTCGGTCAATTTTTTTATGTATCGATATTGGGATTTCTCGATCATAATCTTTCAAGATTTTCTCTGTGACTTCTTCTGGTTGAGTAAATAAAGGGATTCCAAGAACAATTATCTTCTTAAAATTTATAGTTTTGTACGTTAATTCAGTGATATCTTTAAGTCTTTCAATTCCTTCTATTATTCGGAGGTTTTCTTCAGTATTTTCTTCACTGTTGGATCTTATAATTAAGGTGTTTCGATCACGAGCCGTTTCACAGTAGATTTTAGAGAGGTCCGGAAAGTTCTTTGTCTCCGTATTAAGAAGATTTCTAATTGTGTGGAGTGAAGTTTTTGTTGCCTGTGTCTTCAGAGGTGGTTTTTGGATTTTTATAAACCGCACTGATTTTCTCTGAATACAGAGGTTTTGATGATAGTGAATGTTGTTGGCTGACCGTTGGGATTTTTTCTAATGGGCTTTGAAACGAATTTTTTAAGAATTCTGTATTTGCTTCAATTGAATGTAATTTTTGGTTGATATCTTGAAGTATAGATTCATCTATCACCATTTCTCTTTTTGAAGGGAGTCCTCCTTGTGATCTTTTTTGGGACTGGGTATATAATTTTTCTTTTAACTCTTTAATTAGTTGATTCTTTTCTTCTATCGTTAGGTGGAGATTAGAAATTTCTTTCTCTTTTAAGTTCAAAATTCCTGCTTCATCCTTGTTGGACAATTCATTGTATGATTTCAGAGAATCTATCTCCCGAGTTAGTTCTTGAATTCTATTGTCTTTTTGTTGTATATAAACTTCAAATTGTTGCTTTCTGTCTTTTAATTCTTGTTCCAGGTCGATTGCCTTGTTGTACCACTCTTCCTTTTCGGTTGTTATTTGTTTTAGGTCTTGGGATTGTTGAGATGCGTTTCGTAGCTGATTTTCAATGATTTGGATGTTTTTTTTTAATTAATTGCCAATATTTGTCGACTTCTTTACTGGATCCTGTTTCGTGTGATTTTAGAAGACCATTGTGAATTTCAAGCAGCTCTGTTATTGAAAGTGTCTTCGCTAAACAGCATAAACCAACAGCATATGTTTATGCTGTTGGTGCGTTCCCAAAATTGGCGTCGGAAAAAAAGCGCGCCAATATGGGGAGTATATGACATATGTGCCAAACTTTCATATGAAAGGCGATGAATTCAGACCGAATTTATTTACAGCAGTTGATGACTTGAACTATTATAATATAGATGAAATGATGGCGATATAATAATATTTGGCGACTTATCATCTGTGCCTGGCTAACATTAAAGTACCAAAATGGCACCTAGAGTATAAAAAGCGAAGTGGTCTGCCCGGAACTGTTGATGATAATCACATGACTTAGGCTATTGTTAGAGAGATTGTTTTAAAATACCGGCAGACAAAGTCTCTTTGTACTTAATTCATGTTATTTTAGATTATTTTCAAATGTTTAACTGATCCTCTTTAATCAAAAAAGAAAACAATCATTGGATGTTTTAACAGCAATTGATTCACCCTTTAATTTTTGCAATCAAAAGGAATTCAATGAAACCCGTTTATAGGGAGATCTGTACAGCTTTTATCAGTATAATTCAATCTTCTCTAATATTTTAAGAACCCATCACATTAGCGTATTTTTAGATTCTGCGGTGTCTGAACGGGGGTTGGCAAGCGTAGCTTGCAGGGGGCAGAGCCCCCCAGTATTTATATACAGTTTGACGTGACACAGTTGTTAGACGTGTTTCTTTTCGGACCTATAAAATTGTAGAATCTTTCTTTTCCAACTCCGGAATAATGTTTCTTTTATCACGAGGCATGAGTCTATTAGATCTTGATGTCAAATGTTAGTACCGTGATGCTCTGGATTTGTAAGATAGTTCGACATTACAGTTTTATTATATTAAGAATAACTCTGATGCTGCTACCGGTTTTCGTTTCGATGCTATTTCTTGACTTTTTCAAAATTATTTAAAGGTATTCCTTTAGGCATTCTAAAAACAAACAAATCTAAAAATAAAGAAATATTTTTTCTTTGACAAAACAATAAAATAGTAGAGGAGAAGGTCCAAATACCGGCTAGGGTCCAAATACAGGCCACTAGGTGTTCTGAGAACTGAGCGCAGCGCAGCCTAGTGGTGATAGGTAGAGTTTGTAACTTTAATTGAAAGTAGAAAGTTACGAAAAGTACGTCGCTGAAGTCTGTGTCATTTACAAATAGTAAATGCAAAAGTGTCGAATCTACGTAATCTGGTACATCAAAAGTTTTTCAGATATGTGTTTCTCATTTTTTAAAAATATACTGATCGTATATTTGCTTGAATTGTTGATTAAGTTATTTTCTAGACATACTTAGCTCTCAATTGCCAGGCGCACAGTATTGGTATTTTCTTATATGAATGAGTAATACCGGTTTTAACTTAAACATAGCAGTGGTCCGAATACCGGCTACCTAGAGCGGTCTACATACCGGCTACCTAGAGCGGCCTATATACCGGCTACCTAGAGCGGTCTATATACCGGCTACCTAGAGCGGTCTATACACCGGCTAGCTGGTATTTGGACCTCCCTCGGTTGCTCTGCTTGAAGGGGAGGAAAATAAATTAATTTAAATAGTTCCATAATTAATAAATTCATTTAAATGGTTCAGAAATAGCTCCCGTCCCATTTTGCAATATAAAAAAAAGCAACCATTGCCGTAATTCTTCAGGACCGACACTGGTTACCGGATCACTTTCCAAAAAAAGAGCTGTTGGACACTACAAAATTGCCTGTAATAAATGTGTAGAGAAAGAAAAAAGATGACGGAGTAAACCAGGCGAAAGAGGTAGAAATTTGATTTTAACCCTCTCGCTGCTCCACCCGGGATTCACTTGGGCATCGTAAAAGTAGCAAATTTTTCACAAACGAAGATTTCCTCGGGGATGCATTTTTTCCATCTAATTAGCCCTCCTTAATTATCCCCACCAGTTATTTTTTATTGTAAATTATGCCTTATTTAATCGGAGCATTTTCCCAATTAAATTAGACAAAAACTTTTGTTTTGAAAAACCGGTGACAAAAAAATAAAAATTCTTAAAAGACGCTCCTTACGAAGGCGTTAAATACGCAATTTTTGAAGCTATTTTGATAAAACAATTACGCAGCGAGAGGGCTAAAAAAAGTGAAAAAGGAAAATATCCAACATAGGAATATGATAAATTAGTGTCTTCTGCATGGGTGCTTTCTCTCTGGACAAGAAAAGGGGGGGGGATTCTGGGTTCAATGTTAAGAATGCGATATGTGGTCTGATAGGGACTATACAGACGCAGAGAATGATATTATGCTTTTGGATTTTTTTTTCAGATAAAATAATTCTCATTTCAATCTGCAAACTTTTTTTTTGTTTTACACGTTAAAAAACAAGATTAGAAACATAATGGGAAGAAGACTGTGAGAGATAGTCGTAAAGAATTTTAGAAATTTGACAAAAATACTTATTTATCAAACATTACGTATTTTTTCTATACATAAGAAATGTTATTAATGAATACAATTTATTAAAATAATATTCTTATTGCTTAATAATTGTCATTAGCTCTATTTGTGCGATCTTTTGGGAAAAAAAAAAACCTTAGGTAGCTGGTATTTAGACTCCATTTTAAAAGCTCGAAATTTGAAGACTTTCGGAATTTTGCTTCTTATAAACAGAAAACGCCTTTTAAATTGATTTTTTTTTCTCTAAACAGGTGTAAGACGTGTCAAGGTTCCCTACTGTCACTTTTTATTTTATTAACTTTGAAAATTGTATGATCTAGATTGAAAAAAATTGGTAGCCGGTATTTGGACCTTTTCCTCTAATATTACATACTTTATCTAAAGCAGAATGACCCAATATATTCAATTTTCCACAGCTGCCCTACTTTTTTTAAAGAGTGCAATACATAGCTAACTTTATTTTTCTAGAAATTAATTGTGGTAGCAATTTATGTTTTATTTCACAACATAAGGAGGAGTGTAAATTGATACCGTTAAAAAAATCATACCGTAATTGTAAATCACAACTAAGTATATTAAAATAATCGGGTGTCCTTCAATTGTTTTACACAGGTATAACTTATGTTTCAGTTATATTTCAGTTATGTTTCAAAATAGGAATGTTGCCAGTTCCTGTAGTTTTTGACCATAGTTGTAAAAAAAATATTTTTTAGATAAGAAATTTTTCAAAATTTTTATCAAAATTTTGTAAGTGTTTAATTTATCTGTACTATATTTGAAAAAAATAAAGAAGAAAATATATTTAAAACATTGTAATAGCTGTTTGAAAAGAAATAATCTTTAAGTTTATGGGTTCTTATTATTATTCTTTAAGTTTATAGTTAATCTTTCAGTTAATGGGGATTTCAACGTATACGTTATCTAATAAAACTTTTTTTTTTCACTGGAATTGTGGAAGTAAATAACATGGTTGCATTTTAAAATGTAATGCACGTCGACGAAATTCATTATAACTTTTGTACTGAAATAATCAATGTTCTTCTTTTAACTTCATTTAATCATTGTTCCTTTTTAATCTTTCAAGTTTTAAAACAGGGACATTAAAGTAATTAAATGTTTAAACAGTTTAAATTAAGTACAATTGAAATAAATTTGAAATAATATCTGGAAAACTATGACGTACGATGAAAAGTACAATGCAAACTCTCCAGTTTAACGAGAAAGACATTTTGTGCTTACGGATACGCTAAAATGTTTCCATTTTAGAACAAACAATGTTATACATATGCGAGATGTTTTGTTTATAAAAAAACACGAATGTTCTTTGTAAACAAATGTAGATTTGTTTTAAGGAATGCAAATGCAATTCTATCACGACATTTTGCAACCATACAAAAATACTAAGCAAAACTGTAATGCAGTGCAAGTAAGAAAAATAATGGAATTCTCTGTTAATTTTACCTTTAAAATAAAACTTATTTTTAGATACAAGGCATTTTTATCTCCAAACGATGTTGTGCACAGAAATTCAAGTATACTTAGGCACAACATTCATGACTGTGGCTGATTTCATCAGTTACTTAAGGCGAAACGGATTTGAATATCTACGATTTAACAGCTCCTATAACGTGATATAATAATTGTATTAGTAAAGGAAAATTAATTAATTATTTTAATGTCATTAGGAATTTTTTAAAATAAATAATATATTTTGTAGTGTATATTTAAATACAGAGTGTCCATAAAAGCATGTCCCAGATTTAATGGTATACTATAACAGTTTAATTTAGACTATTTACAACAAATCATACATCAAATTGAATGTAATCTAACAATGTATTTCTGACAAGCGATCAATATGTGCACTTTAGTTATACCGCGCAAATTCAAACTAAAATCCATTCTTCCCGGACTTCGGTTAACAAATCCGCAGTACTATGGAAGCAATATCCTCTTCAATTCTGTGTCTCAACTATGACACACCATTATGTAGTGGCAGAACATAGACAAAGTATTTTAAAAAGCCCAAAATTGAAAAGTCGCATGGCTCTTACGGCTTTTAAATCTTTCGTCCAGGAATAACGCTTTACACTCAGGAGTCGACATTTTGCGTACGTGGCACTACAAACGTGTGAATAACAATGCAGTAGTCTCGCATATACCTATGTAAAAAAGTTCCAGTTACTCTTTATTCGGGAGCTTGAACCAACATTCTACAACGCTTACAGTTGATACTATTAAAATTTGTAACAGGGACTCTCTTTCATTGACATCCTATATTTATACATTTATTGATTTCATCAAAATAAACTTCCCTTTATTTGGTGTTACTACGATCAACTTAATGGATTAAACATTGGTATTGAGATGAAACAGCTTCAAATAACAGTTAAAAATAAAGCTTTTTAAGCTTTTAAAATATTAATAAAGTTAATTATACATTTATTATTTAATTGTTGATAAATATTTCACGTCAGTGTATGGAAAAATGCAATTCAAAATTTAGATATCAGTTTTACAAATTTAGATATCAGTTTTACAAAGTTACTACTAATGTATTTGTTTACCTAATATCATCCGTTTTCTTTCTCTCATAATATAACCGTATTATTTGTTTTCTAAAACAAATGAAGTTGAGATGTTTCTCTTTAAATCAATAGCTAAAATCAATGAATGTAAATGAGGTATAGAAGTTTGAAAAATAACACTTTCAGTTACACCCTAACGATGTTTGCATAATGACACGGTGTCGCGTTTTGTTAACACTTCATTTATTTTTTGAAGTTCTTTATGAATTACCTTCCCGAAATTTTAACTTCATTTGTATTTTCAAAAAGTAAATTTATTCAAGCATGTTTTACGAATTTAATGACGGATGTTTTATTTGAATAATTTGAAGACATTTGTTATAAGTTTTATCTATAAAAGTTAATTTATATGCAAATACGGTTTGTATGAAAAGGTAATACGGAATTTCTATTTAAAATCTACATTAGTTTAGGATTCTTATATTCATTTATATTTTATTTGTGTGATATTTAATTAATGAAATATTTCATGTAGAAATATTTTTGAATGTATTTGTAAATACTTGTTTTTTGTTTTATATTGAGTTCGAACATCTCACCTATTGGAATACATTTATCAAGACAATAACATAAATGGCATCATAAAAAGTTTGAGGAGTTTCTTACCAAGCAACAGAAACAATGATGCAATTAACTGGACTGCCACAGTCGGCTATTGTTTAATTCTATCTCGCACCACGTTTAAGAAACAAAAATCATTCACATACACTTTCGAAACGTGTGCAAGAGAAGTATACTACAAAGTATGTATTTAAAAAATAGTATAGAATATAAAAACAGTCGCCTGTGGTAGCCCTGAATTAAAATGCAAATGGTCTTAATAGATTAATTTAATACTCTATCTAAGTTTATATTCTGCGAATTGTACAAAATAGGGTTTTGACACCTCTATAGTACGCGTTCTGTTTCTCACAGAAAAAAAATCTTCCGGACGGAATCCTATGAAAATGTTTTCAGTAAATGATATTTAGCAACTGCATTTTTTTTTCAGTTATATAGATTAATTTTCCTATAATATCGTTTAGCAGGAATATACAGACATGTGCCGCCCTTGGCGACCAGTTTAGTCTCCCTTAAAATTTATGTTTAAGAAGGCATACTAAGCATTATATCATGTTACTTTTAATCATAATTTAATTTGCTTGGACTGCCTTAAATATAATTAATATAATGCCTTAAGATAATGTTAGTTTTAACTGCGTTAAAATATTTCAATTTTTTTATTTTCTGTAAGGAAGTAAACCCTATTGGTTTACAATTGAAGTCTATGGGAATTAGGCGAAATATTACAGATGTCGCGAAGTTGGCGTCACATTTAGCGACTAATTTTTGTTGCCAATTTTGGCGATATCTCTTCATGTTGGCGACAGAACAGGGTCCCCCTATGGTAACCCCCCTTATAGGTGTGACGAATCATTAAATGCTGTTCAATAACAAATGATATGTGTTTTATTCAGACGTTACCATTAAACAATTAACAAAAAATCGCGATTTCTATGCAACGTACAATAGCGTAATATATATCTAACAAAATCATAACAGTGAAAAAAAGGAGCAAAGTTCTGTAAAAAAAAAAAAAAAAGCTAAGAAAAGAAGTGATATCTAAGTGGGTGCCAAGTTCAAATAAATTTCACTCAAACTTACCTGCTGAAGTATTATAGCATCGTTTAAATTATTTCAAAATAAAAATTATTGATAGCATATTAATAATAATTCCAGAACAAGTTTTTAACTACGAGTCATTTATTTTTATTAATGACATTATTATATCAAAACTTGTTATTTAATGTTTGGAAGCCTTAATTTGAGTATATTGAGGCTCCTTAATGAGAATTTTTTCTCTAGAGGGATGTCCATCAACAATCGTAAGAGTACCTGTCACTTTGTCAGGCCTTTTAGTCTGTTGGCATTGAAGTTTCCGGGCGGGGTAGCTAGAGTGATAACCAAAGACGAGCGAGAGTGTATGTGTGTGTTTATTGGTTTATCAAATCTTTAACATGAGTCATTTGTTTATAATATTAACTATATTAAAAAATTATAACGACATTGTTATTAGTATTAACATTATCATTTTATTAAGACATGAAAATGATAGGCATAACATTTATCAAAAACTTGACAAGTTCTAGATTTATTATTAATATGCTATCAATAATTTTTATTTTTAAACAATTTAAACAATGCTACACTTCTTCAGCAGGTAAGTTTGAGCGAAATTTATTTAAACTTGGCACCCACTTAGATATTAAGGTCAAGATTTGAAAACATTTCTTTACTTGCCCACCTTGGCAACCAGTTTGGTATTCCCTTAAAATTTATGTTTGGGAAAGTATGCTAAGCATTGTATCATGTTACTTTTATTCATAATTTAATTTATTTGGACTCCCTTAAATATAATTAATACAATCCCTTAAGTTAATATTAGATTTTGTTGCATTAAAATATCTCAATTTGTCGATTTCCTGTAAGCAAGTAAACGCTATTTGTTTGCAATGGAAATCTATGAGAATTTATCGAAATATTAGATATATGAACAAGGTGGCGACAAACTTGGTGGCATTTGACGACAGAGCAGGGTCCCTCCAATGGTAACCACCCTTAACGGTATTTAGATGCATTAAATGATGTTCAATAACCAATTATATGCGTTTCCATTTGCGTTGCCATTAAAAATTTAGCAAATAATCGTGATTCCTGTGCTGCATACAATAACGCGTAATATGTATGTAGATTTTTTAAACTTTTGGACTGTCAACAAAACAGTAGAGACGTGTACAACCTTGTAGAACAAATAGATTTTCATTAGAAAATTGGTGAAAACAGCTCAAAATGGTTTGTGAAATGTAACACTCGTCTGCCAGTACTTTTTTTTACTAACAATTCTTTTTTTTTTTTTTTTACACACAGCATATAAACTTCAAAATAATCAGACAGTAATTATTCAAATTCGAATTCGTCCACCAAAACTACAGCATAGCAATAATTTTCATCTTCAACCCCCACCCCCACCGTATCCAACAGTTTGAAAGTTCGTGTCGCTATTGAACGACATCGAAATGATATTTGGTAGTCCCCAGCAAGCAGTACCTTCATACTTATCGGCAATCGGTCGAGTACCTTTATACTCAGAGGCAATTGGTAGAGTACCTTTATACTCAGCGACAATCGATAGAGTACCTTTATACTCAGTGGCAATCGGGAAAGTACCTTTATACTCATTGTCAATCCATAGAGTACCTATAGCACTGACATTGAGAATCCGAGACACTGTAAGGTTGCCCACAGCTAGACTACCTAGACCCATGCTAGCCACACATCTGTGATCAATGTTAATTTGAAACATAGGAATGAATCTCCTTTTGTTTAAATTTTTAATTCTGGGATTAGGCTAATTTCAACAACGGATGTCTGGAAATATATGAGTATTTCAACATATGTATTCTCTCAAGATGTTTTTGTTTTTTCACAATGTGTATAAACAGGTAAATTTTATGCACCATTATTCAAAAAATTAATTCTCTGAAATTAACAGGAAATCGCTGATATTCAGGTGATTTTGCTGCTTGTTCAGCCGGGATATAACATTTGGCGCTTTTTGGCAAATTAATATTTCGCCTAATAGTCGTAATGTTAAAGTAAAAATGGACACCACCCAATGGGTAATTAATCGATTTTCACAATTTTTCTTCGATTCCTTAGTTTTATACCGTAAACAAACGTCGCACTAAATTTGAAGTCTGCAGATGGAGTTGTTATATGAGATCTTGTAAACAACCAGTAACTTTGTTACAAATGATCTCTAATGGTTTGAAGGTGAATATGGTGTAAGACGTAACTCTAATATAGAGGCACTCTATTTGTCCGCGGTGCATTTTTAATTAGGAGTTCACTGTTGCGCGAGTTAGCGGTAGCCTTATGTAAATTTATTTGCTCAGTCTGCCAGAGTATAAATAGGGGAGTGAAAATATGTTAAGCGGTTAGTTAGGCAGTTAGTGGATAGTTGGTTAGTTAAACGGTGGAGAGAGTGTGAGTTGGTGTAAGTAGTTTTGGTGTGGAGAAACGGCCTGTATGGCTGGAACTTAGCCTGGGAACAAGAACAGATTTAGAGTGAGATGAAATCTAGTCGTGGATTTGAAATGAACTTCGCCGTCGCAGCTTACGTACGCTCCGGAGAAATGAAGTTACGTGAGTTAACTTTTGACTTTATACTTAATTATGATTGTTTTATTGTTATCACTGAGTGAGGGCGAATTTTATGTGATCTTGTCTGCCAACCTTTTGCCCGTTGTTGAATAGAAGCTCTATATTTAAATCCTATAAGACTCCTCATGAACTCCCACCACTATAAATACTCCCCAATCTTTTTGATGAATGAGTAAGTCAGTGATAAAATTATCAATTTTCAGACATTTTCAAATATCATTATCTAGGAAACGTATAATGCGTTATTTATAAAATTTTGGATTCCAGGTAATTAGGTGGACCTTACTACGTATTTTATATAACAAGTACGTAGGGCACATAGATTTTCCGTCGTAGAGTGTCGAAATTTGGCAAAAACAGTTCGATGTGGTTCGTGTAATATCACACTCTAGTAGGTCAAACGAATGTGGCTGACACACTCCCATGTATCTAGATATGTATGTAAGTATTGGATTTTTACCCAGATTACTGCATTTTTCTTTTTTATGAACGATACAGATCTTTAAAGTGTGATTTAAAAATATTATTTAGTTCTTGATTTATATCATTTTAAAGTGATTTAAGTCATTTTATTCCTATACTTAACATATAGGAATAATATTAAGGGGCACATGATCTTTAAAATCAGTTTTCGGTTTTTGTTTTATTCTGAATTTTTTACAATTTCTGAACAGTGTGCAAAAAGACCTGTTCAAAAATCTACATTATTTCTTGAGTTATAATCATTTATAAACGCTAAGTTCAATTGAAAGTCCGTTGATATTTACACTTTAAAATACGTTTTCTCATATTAGTAAATTTGGAGTATGCGCTCACTGTTAAATTCAAACTATATAAGCTACAGCTTTAAAAAAATAACCAAACATACTATATGCCAAATATACCAAACTAAATATATTTATAATCTTCATGCTAAAACCAAAAAAATCACATATTTTGGTTATTTATTTTTTGCACTTGATAATTTGAAAAAAAAAAAAAAAAAGATTTTTTTTTAACCATTAACCAAGTACAAATCATACCTTGTACCAATTCAAAGAAATCATACCAAGTACCATTTACAATATTTATACAATGCTTTGTAATTGCTTGTAACAACTGTTTTATTTATGCACCATTTAGCCATCTGCATGTATCTGTGTATTTTATAACCCCATTCTACGTCAAAGTAAAATCAAACGATCGCGTAAACTATAACAATTCTTTTGATATAATATAACAGTTTTATACTTCAGTTCTCGAATAGATGTATTTTCAAAAGCTTAATTCGAGCTGTTTCGTTTAGAAAAAACATAATACACCATAGCACAATGTCATGCATAACAAATCTACCAATCTTTGAAAAAGAAAAACAGTAAATATCACTGTTGAGGTTAACATTCTCCGTAACGTTTGATATTTATGCTATCTCATTATAAATAAATAGGTATTGACAGTACCGTCCAATTCAATTATATAGTATTGAAAAAAGTTAGAGATCTGCATAGATGGAATTCGATGGCTGTATTGCTATTATTATAATTATGATAGTTATTACATTCGTATTATTTTATATTGGAAGGAAAAACAGTTCGATAGAATAAAAAAAGGAGCTTTTATAGTTTGGTTTCTAGTTTACAAATTTGTTAGTATGTTCATTATTACCTGTTTAATATTGTAATAACAAAATTATATGAGTAATTATATGAGTTGTTTCGTAAAATTTAAAGGTAAAATTTATAATAAAGGAAGCAGACGTTGGCTTGACTACTGACAGCTATTGAAATGAGAAATAAAAACAAACAAAAAAAACCTGTGAACTACATTAATTTTTTCCTTAATCAGAATTTTAAAGATAGTGCAAACTGATAAAGTTTTCAGATTATCTGAATTCATTATGTATTCAAATTTTACATTAATATACGTTTTTAGATATTATATAATTTAAATTAATTAAAAATATAATAAGTTAAAATGCATAATTGTGATAAATTAGATGACTTTGAATGTTATTTGCACTGTTTTTATATACATTCTGTGCTAAATGTACCCATAATTTATCATTTATAAAACGTGCATAGCAGATATAATGTCAATTTTCTGTTCTGTAATTTGGAACTACTATACCTGGTTACAACGTGGTGTTTTAGCGACGTCTGTGACATTGTGTGTTGACAGCAGCAATTTTTCAGACATTACTTTAGGGTACACTGAAATAATTTGTTTAACAAAGTGTTTGCCTTAAATTTTGTGTCCCAAACAACATGTCATGTGCCGAATCACTGAAACATTGCAGAAAGTCTACTGTAAATGGTGCATGTCAAAAACACAGTCATACGAATGGTATAATCCATTTGAATAGCGCCGATAAATTGTAGTTGATTTCTGACTTTCTGGTCAATCTTCAGCGTCTAAGAACGACTCAAACATCGATAAAATCAAGATACTAGTGCTCGAAAACATTCGTATGAGTCTTAGGTAGTTGGCTAAAGAGGTGAACATACCTTTCAAGCCCGTTCATTATGAAATGACTAATATTGTGGTCGTGAAGCGAGTCGCCGCACGACTGATTTTAAAAGAGTTTAATTTTGGTTTTTCAATGTACAAGAGCGTTTGATCAAAAACTCAACGAATATCATCGACCAAGCCCCGTATTCACCCGATAAAGCCCTGCATGTTTTTTGCAAGTTCCCAAAGGTAAAATTACCGCTTTGAGGAATGCATTTTGAGTCAAGTGAGGACATAAAAAAATTCGCTGAAGGAGCTAAAGGCCCATACATACCAATTAGCCTATTAAAATTGTATGGAGGATCGAATCGTGCGCTGGAATAGTTGTATTCTACTTGAAGGGTAAAATTTAAAAGGTGACAAATACATTTTGATGAATAAGTTAATTATTTGTGTTCCATGTAAGAATTCCGTATACGTCTTACACAGAATGTATTTTTAGATAATGTTCATTGGTTACAGATTCTGATTTAAAGTTTCTATGAACAAATCTTGGAAATATCCATCATACGATGTACAATGTGTCCCTTATTAGTAGCATCGAGAAACTAAAGAAACAGAAAACATAAAAAATCTAAAATAATTAAATTTTTAAAGGTACTTCAATTTACGAAAAATGTTTGAAAATTTCTTTGTAATCTTAGATTCCATTTACGTGAAAATATTTGTTTTTCCAATATAAACGTATTTTCGGTTTATAGTAGGTCTTTACTCATGTACATAATATAAAGAAATGTTTTCTATACGCTGAAAAAAAAATTAATAAAACCCCATTCTTTAAAGACAAATCTTACCATGTTTCAATAGTTTGAACTTAAGGAATTTGTTGCGTTTTACAGCATCTGTCATTTTTTAATGTCGGAAGAATTTTTTTTATCAATTATTATTTATTTTAAACGAAATAAAAATTGACATTTTTTTTTCTATTTTAATCATTATCAACATTAACATGCTTCATGATTCTGTCGATTGCTTTACTCTAAAACGTTTTTGAGACGTAGTGATTTTTAATAACCGTTCAGCTACAATAGCTAAAGTAATTTGCAAGAAAGCTATATTCATATTCTTTCGGGTTTTTAAACGGTGAAATACCGAGCAGAAATAATTCCGATCAGGAAAATACATTGCTTTTAACTTAGAAGAAAATAAAATAAAATGTTCTTTTTTCAAATGTTCTTGAATTTAAATAAAGTTGTCGTAGTTGAATTTATTTTCAGTTAAACTAAGAAATAGAGTTATCTCCAGCTTTGATTACGTTTAGTTTTTGAGCAGAAAGCAATTTTTCATACTATTATTATCATCTTCAACGTTAACATGCTTCATATTTCTTCCGATTACTTTACTCTAAAACGTTTTCGAGAAGTCGCGATTTTTAATAACCGTTCAGTTACAATATCTAAAGTAATTTTTAGGCAAGCTAGAATAATATTCTTTCAGGTTTATAAACAACAAAATGGGGGACAGAAATAATTCCGTTCAGGAAAATATATCGCTTTTTCCGTAGAGGAAAATAAAATAAAATGCTCTTTAATGGAATGTTCTTGCATTTAAATAAAGTTATCCTGGTTCAATATATTTTGAGTTAAACTAAGAAATAGAGTTATCTCTAACTTTAATTACGTTTAGTTTCTGATCAGAAAGCATATATCCCGCCTTTCCAACAGGACGACTTTGGAGAAAATTAAGGATAGCAAGTACACTAAAACCTCCCTAAAGCGACCACGTTCGGTTCCAATAAAAATTGGTCGCTCCGAGAGCCGGTCCCTTAATGGAGGTCATGTTTAAATCTAGATTCCAATTGTGAAAGAAAGGTAACAATTAATGTTACTAAAATTTATTTTTCACATTAGGAAAAAAATGAAAATTTAAGTATCAAAACAAAAGTTAATTACATAAATTAATTACTATAGAGAGTTTAAAAAATGAATACATTGAGGTTTGCTTTAATTTTACAGTTTTATCTTTTATAATTTTTTTTTTTCCAAGTCCTTTCGAAGTTCAGAAAGTAAATGCATTTTTTTGGATGGAACGAATAATGACGATTTCTTTAATTTATCTATTTCTTGACCGCCATCCTTAACTTATCATCAGAGTTAAATTCATTGCCTACAAAGGCACAAAGAGTTTTAAACACTTAAAAGTTACCGGAATAAAAAAAAAAGAAAAAAAAACTAAACGCAGTTTAGAAGTTTGATGAATAATGCGCTCTCCGGAATTATTTTTCTAATAAAACCTTCTTCAAGAGACCAGTAAAAAATGGAATCTGTTTCCTTTTTTAAAAGAAATGGGTCACTCATGGAAGGAGTTCAACTAGGATGGTCTCTGAATGGAGGTAAAATTTGTAGTGAGCCTATGGACATAAATTTCGTTCCATGAAAAAATGGTCGTTCAGGGAGCTGGTCGCGCAGGGAGTTTTCACTGTAAATATATAAATAAAAGCGAAATTCTGATATGAATTGTTTGGTAACACTGCAGCAAAAAATTAACATTTCATATCCACAGCTCTCTCGTACCCATTCATTCTTTTAAGAAGTATTTTCAGTGCATGGCTTACCAATTTAACCATGCGGCTTTTAGTCGTATCATAATTATTGGTTTGTAAACACAAAATAGATTGAGTTATGGTTAGAATTCAGTACTTTACTTTTCAAATTTCATAGGTTTCCAAATGAAAATGGAGGTACAAATTTAGATATGTAACAACGAGTCTTCTAAATTATAAATGATTTAAACATGCTGCTGTAATATTTCTGACATATAAGGTATAAGAATCATAAAATTTCAATCCTCAATAGGTTTAATACGATAAAGAGAAATATCCAATTAACTCCAATTTAATGAATTTTTACTTGCTTGATTTCTTGAGACGTGAGGTACACAAACGTCGGCCTTTATTAATTTCCTCATAAAAACTAATCTGTTTGATTTTTTTTTTTTTACTTTTCACGTTACTTCCATGTAGCTGAATATTTCTTGCTTTCGAGCAAAACCAATAAATGGCAACGCGAATTCTTATTCCCTTTTAAAATAAAAGTTATTTTCATCATGCAACTAATAATAAAGATAATCAGACATAACATTAAAATAGTGAAGCCTGTAACAGCTTTTATAGGGCTTGATTACCACCGAGGAAACATCCATTAGTAAAATTAAATAGACAATTTCTCGTTAGTTAAACGCATTGTTAATGCAAAATTTCTTTGGCAGAAACATATATTCATTTTTACAGGTGGAAGTTTACTTTGAAGGTGGCCTTGCGTTTCCGCCATATTGTGACAACCTACACTCTAAAAAAACCACTGTAGATTTGCCAGAACAAACTCGATCTCAGTGAATGTGCTGTATCTTTAATTGGTTTCCTGACTATATTAACATGGAAAATACAGTAGTTGCGTAAAATTACCAGAACATTGTGCAGTTAATTTTACGCAACAACTGTATTTTCCATATTAATATAGTCAGGAAACCAAAGAAAGATTCAGCACATTCATATGTGATCGAGGTTGTGCGCGAGATAAACAGTGTTTATGTTGTCTTATTAAAAATGTTTTTTTACAGTGTAGGCACCATTCTGTCAATGTCGGTGTAAAAGGTTATAATACCTGGGTGAACTGACACAAGTAATAATAAGTAGAAACATTTTTACCATGTTTGAGTGAAAATATTTCAATGAATAAAGCGATCAGAAGAAATATTCTATTACAATTTACAGGAGGGAAGCTGGGAAGTTTTCACTGACGGTAATCATAAACTATTGATCCGATAAAAAAAGGGCATCTTGTGCCAGAAATTTCAGAAAACGGGCTCTTTCTATGCTCTTACTTTGCTCAACTTACTCTACTAGCCTCCTTTTGCGATATATATATGCTATAGATATATATATATTATATATATGCTAAGCATTGTATCATGTTACTTTTTTTTTATTCATATTTAATTTTCTTGCTCAATCCTTCGCGAAATCGGAAGATTCTGATACAGAAATCACCAACTCTGTATTGCTATGTTAGCAGGGCGCAGGTGATAAATCGCCAAACATTGTCCGTGTCGAATTATTTCGTATTTCAATAATTTCATTTCATTCAATAAAATACATAACTTTAATTTTAAACTGAAATATTTGAAATTATGACTTTCAATTACTTCTTTAAATAAAAAGAAAAGAAAAGAAAAGAAAAAATAAAAGTAACAAATAAATACTAAAAACTATGACATTTAATTTCAACATCAAAGTTTGTTTTAATTTACCACACGAAAAATTGATTATGACAGTCGCATGAAATGGACAATTATAATACTGATGACATGATGGCGATGGAACAATATTTGGCGATGTATCACCTGCGCCCAGCTAACATTAAGTTATCAAATTGGCAGCCTGACATATAAAATTGAAGCGGTCAACCCAGAACTGTTGATGACATTTATATGACATAGGCTATTATTATAGAGATTCTATGATATCATTTTGTTTGCGCAGAAGCAAGGAATGTGTATCTCTAGTGTTATTTACATTCACAATTGAAGGAGAATGGGGACTCGGTACGCTTTGAAGAATGTTCTTTTTACTGATGTACATTTACTTATTATATACACATATTACTTTAGCTAATACTTAGAAAAATTGATTTTGACAAGAAAAAAAGAAAATTTTCTTGCTGAAAATTGAGAATTTTATTTTATTTTATTTTAATTCGAAGAATTTTTTAAATCACTAGGTGGCTCGGGCCCCTACGAGCTACGCTTACCAACTCTCGTTCAGACAACGCAGTTTGTAAAAGCACGCTAATTTGATCGGCTTTAAAAAGATTTTGAAAGATTGAATTATAATTTAAAAAACATTGGCGATCTCACTATAAACGGGTTTCTATTCATTTCTCTTTGATTGGGGAATTTTAAGGAAAAATCAGTTGCTGCTAAAAGATACTAGTGCTGTTTTTCTCTTTGATTAAATAAAACCAGTTAAACATTTCAAAATAAGCTAATATAAAATGAAACAAGTAAACAGAGTCTTTGTCTCCCGGTCTTTTTTAACAAAGCGGAAAGAAAGTTCTTTTAAATAAGACATTTTAAGCGGGCTCTCATGTCAAGCACACAAGTCGTATGTTTGTTGTTCGATAAATAAATAAATAAATGAAAGACATTTTAAATGTATCGTTTTTAATCTCACGCAATTTTCACCAAACTTTTATTTCTCTTTTTAATGTTCACTTGAAAATACTTTTGTTAAAAATGAAATATTATTTACTCTGTACCAACAAAAATAGTTGAAAAGTTCATCTCGATATATCAAATAAATGTCTCGCGCATTTTTAAAATTTAAACTGTTTTGAAATATTATTTTTTGTTCATTTTACGTAATAAGTGTAATGTGACGTAATTTCTCTTATTTAAGACTTCTAACGCATATTAATGAATTTATTATTTTACAATATCCTTTCTCTGTTAAAATTCACGTGTAAATGTAGTTTTTATGAAGTAATTTTCAATAAGTTCCTGCTTTTTATACGTAATTATTTAATTCTAATTTGAAAGTTTTTTTTTCTGTTTATAAATGTCACGTGTAAATAACTTTTTAATTTGAAGCAAACATTATTGTTTGCGTTGTTTATACAGTAGGCAACAGATTAAATTAGTACAATTTTCTAAAATAAGTAAAAAATATCTCTCGAAATGCTGAAAATTTGAATTTAAAATAGAAACAAAAGCTCAAATAATTTGTCGAATTAAAAAAATAAATGCATTTTTCACACCGGGAAATTATAACGTAAAAAAAGATCTAAAAATGATTAAATTCCGATGTATAATTTTTCCCTATAAAACCGTTTTAATGGAACGACTTTGTCCAAATTTAGCATTAAATATCTCTTAAAATAATTCTTCGATTTGAAACTGTCTGCATTAGCGTGTTTATCAAACATTTCTCTATAATACCACCGATTTTCATATTTTTGTATGCAACATTTTTCTGAATATTAACGGCGAAAGGCCTCCGGTCACAAAAAATTCAAAACCGGTGGCGGCGGTGACAGCGTAAGTTACTTTTTTTTTCTAAATAGAGAGATTATACCACTATAGTTTTCAAAATTTTACCATGCATTTTCGACATTTGTCAGATTATAATTCATTATTCTAAGAACTGATTTTACAATTAATGAATAAGTTTTGGGGAGACTAGGGACGATTGACCATACGGGAGCTTGACCCACCCATCAATTTTCATATTTAAAAGAGTTTCAGAGTTTTATCAACAGGTATCAAGCAAAGCTTCTGAAATGCTCAAACAACAGTCTTCGTTTCATAGAGGTAATCGAAATAGGTGTGGAAAAAATCAAATGTGAGGCGTTTTCAACCTAAAAGTTGTGTTTTTAAAAATATTTTGTAAGCTTTTTTTAGATAAATTATATCATATAAATTTAAGTAAGTAGATTGACAGTAATGCAGAAATATCGAGCTTTAATTCCAGGCATAAAAATTGTACAGTAAGTTAGGTTTAACATGAAAATGTGCTATTCTTTAGAAAAGGTTTATGTAGGGAGGCTTGACCCAGTCAATGTGAGGGAGGATTGACCAGATGCTCAAGGCTCCCTTAATTAATTGGTTTTGGACATATATTTTTATTATACACTGTGCAGAATGAAAAGTTAATGATTATATATATACATATAATAATGTAAATTTATTCTGTAAAGCTACAATAAAATGGTGTGATGGAAAAGGAAATGTTTAATAGGTAAATAGAAACAGTGGGAAAGATTAGAAAGGATTAAAGCAGCAGTCTTAACCCTTTCAGGGACAGTAGTATATTTATTAATCCACTTAATTTTAATTCCGAATCGTTACAATTGCACTATAATTTTGCTAAAATATTTTCCATTTAATATGTATCTGAAATATAGTATTTTTTCTTATTTCCAAATAAATTTGTTCGTAAATTCCGGTGCCAGTCCTTTATTTGAACATTTTAGTACAGAGAGTTCTTTGCCCCGTAAAGGTGTAAATCTTGTTAATGATAAATTAAGCTCTCATGCGACTGCAAAAGAACATAGCAACGATCGAAAAACTTTAGGAAGGAAATTTAGACAAATTTCAACGTAATGAATAGAGTGAGATGAAGGCAAACGTATTGACAACTAGAGTTGTCAGACCGAATGACAAAAATGGTAAGACAAGGAGTCAAATAAAAAGTTGGACAGTGGCTCTTAAATCCGGACTTAATAATATATGAAACCCTATGAAAACGGAACCTGTCTCTAACGGAATACTGTCTTAAATGTTAAAATTTCATTTTCCCTGTTGTACAATTATACCTGCTCAGACAAAATCCTGTTTGTAATAAAAATTTTCTCCTCTGACTTGCGATTGCGTCTTAACAAGTTTGTTTAAGCCTCATATTTAAAAAATATATTTATTTTATAATAATTAAAGCATGTAGAATAAAGTTATTTTGCTTTTTCTAAACTAATTTTATTTATCTTCACAAATGGTGGAATATAAAACAAAGTGGGACATGCCTCCCATATAGTGGGTCAACCCTCCCATATGTGGGGAGCCTTGACCCATTATTTTTTCATGAATAAAATCAATCACTTTTCGAATTTCTAATATGTTACACTTATGCAGCAAGTTTATTTTGATAACTGATTGTACAACGAATAGAATTATATATAAAACTTTATTATACGTTCAATATTTAAAAAATAAAAAATCATTTTGTAAAAAGCGGGTGAACCCTCCCTAGTCTCCCCTATATGATCAAATAAATAAATGAAAAATAAAGAAATAAATAAATGTAACCAAAACACAGCAAAAAAAAACACGATTTCTTTAACATTTGGATATTTATTTTTTCTTGTTCTTAAATTGTAAATTTCATCCCGAATTCAACCCTGTACAAACATCCGATATCTTCGAATTATCTATAGAATTGACTCTGTGGATGGTTTTGTAACATGGATGATCACAATTAAACTTTAAATGAAACGCACGTAGAACTGAAATTACAGATTCACTCTTAGCAAACAGAACATAGAACGCTTAATGACAGGAGTCGCAATTTTGCGTATATGGCACTGCGAGCCAGTAAATAACAAAGCAGTACTCGCCCATGCGCTTATCTAAAACTGTTAGAGTGACTCTTTATCCGTGACCTTCAACCGACACCCTACAACGCTTATAGTTGTTACTATTGAAATTTACACCTGGACATTCTTTTATGGACACTCTGTGTAATACGACGTTACGCACATTATCGTAAATATATTATCGATAGTTATCAATATCGGAAAGAAATTACGATATATTTACAATAACGGAAAGCTTTTTATGAATTAATCATGGCTTTAAATGACTTCTGATTTCTACTGTAATGTCATTTGTAAAATAAACTTTCAGAAATAGATATTTATTTAGACAAATATCTGAAACAAAATACGAAGAACGAATTTAACAACATACCGTACCAGTTTGTACTGGTTTGTTTTATTCCATTTTTATTACCCTCACAAACATGTGATCGAGAAACATTTGCTCAGAAAATGGAACAATTCAGCTATTTCAGTTAAAATAAGTTATCTTCAAAATCCAAAATAACCCCTTTCATATACCTAAAGAACAGCCATTATGGATGTGCGGTGATAAATTCTCAGTGTTATGCCAACCATATAAAAATAATGTGTGTTTTATATCTATACGCCTCATCACTGCTGAATTTTATCTTCACTGCAATAAAGAGCTTTATCCAATATTTATGGTATTGTCATTTTTTATCTTTTGTATATATTATTATGCATTTGTACAGAATATACGGTATATAACACTATTTTCTTTGTTTAAATTTTTGCACTCGTTCCTTTTTTCAATTTTATTATAATTTACCCTTTTCTATTATGATGTTTTAAATTAATAATTACTAAGCAATACATAATTACAGGTTTGCTTTTACGAGTATAATGTTTTAATATGAATAAATTGTATTTTTCTTTTCCCTATAAATGTATAATAAATAATATATAAATAAATAATTACGTTATATTTAATTATGATTCATGTAAATCTCACTAAACAGCGGCATCTGTTTAGTGTAGATACTTAGAACAGTGGCTAATGGGGACTAGGAAAGCGGCGCCAAACTGAGAGAGATTTTAAACAAAACTTATCTCACATATTCTGGAAATAAATAAGTATTGTGGAATAATTGTGTGTGTGTGTGTGTGTGTGTGTGTGTAAGCGCTCTAGAAATTCGGTGGTGGGAAGATGAGGGGAATTGGAGATATCCATCTGTGTCAATCGCGTATGGAACTTTATACTTTCTAGCCTCCAATAAAACAAATACCTCTGCTGGTGTCACATTTCTGATATCAAAATAACTTTTTTCATTTCCCTGCTGGATTTTATGCTGGTTTTCTGGTTCTTAGTATTTCATATGTATATTTTTGTGTGATGGGGGCTTCTGTAATCTAGTGCAAAATAGATTTTGCTGGAGGAATACTAAATAAATATCTTATTTCTTCTTTATTTGAAATTCATTTTTCCGTCGAATAGACATTCAGAAAAGCAAATTAATAAAATGTGGCGACCTATCCAAAAATTTTACCTTCTTAAAACGTATAAAAACGAAAGAAGCACTCTCAATTCTTCTTAATACGATCAATACAAATGACTCTGTGAAAATTGGAAGAACCAAAACAATTCTTTTGACCTTGTTCACTGTTAAATGTACGGAAGAGTATGAGATCATTAAAAGGATTTATTAATTTAAATGAATATTTAAAAAATTAAGGTATGTGCAATACCCTCAAGGAAAAGTATCCGTGTGATATACATGTTGTACAAGCATTCCGCGACTTGAAAGCTATCACAAGATTATTAAACAGAGATGTAAAAATAATGCGACATTTGATTATACACCAAAAGATTTACTGAAGTAGATTTGCGCAATGGGCTTAGAACATACCAACTTTACAAATTTTTTGCACTTTACCTGTATCTGTTGCATTGTGCTAACGATAATATAGCATGCTTAAATTTAACCTAGAGTAAATGAATTAAATCATTTTTCAGATCAAATATGTAAGGAGAAATATTACCAAATATTTCAATAATTTCGATTGAAAATGCCTTAGCTTCTGCTTAAATTATGTTGATTTAAAAATTGGCTTCACGGCAGCTAAGCCTAAAAAAGGTATTTCATAATTCATACTATTTGAATCAATGTATATTGAATGCAGTGATAAAAAAAAAAAAAAAAAAAAAAAAAAAAAACGTGCATTATTTTATTAAATGTTATAAATGTATATAAAGTATTAAACATATATATTACCAGTTACCTACTTACATTTTTGAAGATTAATTAGGTTTTAAAAAATGAATAAAATGTATTTTTTTTTGTTGTTGCTGTTTTATCACACAGCAAAGAAGAGAGAAAAGGACCAGGAGCTTTTTACTCGCCCGTGTCTTCTAAAAGGGAAACGGTAAAATTATCAAAATATTAAAATACTGAAAACGTATTCCTAAATTTCGTAATTTTTACTTTTGAGCGCCGCAAACCGTATAGAAAAAATACGAATTATTTCCCTTTCGAAAACTTTTTTGAAAAACTTCGATTTCTCAATTCTTTCTCACTACCCACGCAAACACACAATTTCCCCGCAGTTTTATTGGTCTCAATTTTGAAGAGGATTTTAAACAAAATAAAGAAAACCCAATTAATATAAATGCTTTTTTCTACACGTATATTCAATTCATTTTCAAAAATATGAATATTAACTCATTAAAAAAGAATTTGTGGCTAGAAAGCAGTTCGCACCTCCTGCGGACACTCTTTTTCAAAGCTAAAAGTAAATAAATGTCACTATTTTAACACAATAATTTTAATTATTCTTTGTACCTTTGATTATCGGGTATAAAAATGTCGAAACGTTCCACCGATTATACGTATTTAAAAATAAAATAAAATATTCAAATTTTTGTTTAGAAAGTGAATATCTGGAAACCTTTTGTTTATCTTTTTATTCTAAATATCCATATTTTTGCACGAAAATTATACGAATGCACGAATCATTATATTTCTTACGCATAAATCTTCAAAGTGTTCGGACGATAAGAACAATTTTATTTCTAATAAAAAATGACTCAACCCGAAAACAAAAAGTGAGAAGATAACACAGACTTTTTATACTGAAGTATCAATATATGTTCTTGAGTGGTTTACATAGGCTTCAAGATCTTTATATTTATAAATGATTGCCATCTGTTATATAAACGAATCCAGACGATCCAGAATTTCAAAGTGTGCGGAATTAATTTTTTTTTTTTATATCGGGTCATTTAAAATTAAAAATAAATAATTATATTATTTAAACTAGGGGTGCACAACCTTTTTAAGAGAAGGGCCACTTACAAAAATGTTTGGGTTGTCGAGGGCCACATCAGTAACACAGAGAAAATTCTATATCGGGGAGGAAGGGGGGTGTAATAAGTCTTTATTCTTGATGAATAATTATTTTTTTGTCTATAATACAAATAAACAAACGAAAATAAATAAGTGTATGAAGGAATGCAGGGCTTCTTCGCATCGGTATAAATAACCATTCAACACTTTATGAAAACTAACGGTTCCTTCTTGACATATGGTAACTTAAAGAAAAAAAATTACACAAAATTTCTAAATAAATCAACGTTATTGAAAATTATATTAAAAAAAGATTATTGAAGAATAACTTCATTTAAAATAAATGGAAACTTGTTTTTGAAATAACAAGGCATGATGGACTATATTTATGCTATTTTTTCTGCGGGCTATTAATAAAACTCTTTTTTTTTTCTTTTGTCGATCAAGTGCGACTGATTGACGAAATTCGCGATTTTTTATCAACGTCCGATTGACAGATTTCGCGGTAATTTTCCATTCCCGATTGACAAAATTTGCAATCTTTTCAAACAACCAATTTGCGATACCTGCGATAAATTCACGCAATTCGCGATTTTTTTCTGCAACAAATTTTCAAATTTTGAGATTTTTTTTTCCACAACTGATCAAAGGAAATTGTGCTTTTTTCGGCCCCCGATCGAATTATTCCGTGACTTTTTTGTTCTGCGACCTATCTTCGAAAGTTACAAGTTTTTTCCATGAACGATTGGCAAAATTCGTGATTTTTGTTTCACGAGTGACTGGCGAATTTTGCGATATTTTACGTGACAGATTGAGAATATTTGCAATTTTTTTTTCCAATGACCAATCGACAAAAAGTGATTTTTTCCTGAAATACATTGATGTAATTTGCGATTATTTTCGCGCAATAAATTGGCGAAAATCGCGATTTCTTTTACGCGCACAAACGATGAAACTTGCTATTTTTTCTTGCGACCAATGGATTTTTATTTCATGATATTTTTTGGGATCGATACACAAATTTTGTAATTTTTTCCATGAGCTATTCGCGAATTTTTGAGAAAATTCACGATTTTTTTTCACGAGCAATTGACAAATTTCGCAATATTTTTGCGACCAATTGATAAAATTTGTATTTTTTTCCATCAATTGTAAAAATTCGTGATTTTTTTCCACGACAGATTGAAAAAATCGCGAATTTTCCCCAGTCGATCAACGAAATTTGCAATTTTTGTGCCTCATTGACAAAATTCGTGATTTTACTGTGCACTATTATCAAAATTCGTGATTGTTAACTGACTATGATGAAATTTGTAATTTTCCCCGCGGTGAATTGACGAATTTTGCGATTTTATCCCGCAATAAGCTGGCGAAACTCGCGATTTTTCCGAAGCCGATCAAGAAAGTTTGCAATTTTTCCGCAGCTCGTCGAAAAAATTCGCGATTTTTCCGCGTCTGATCAACGACATTCGCCATTCTTAACTAACTCTGAAGAAATTTGCAATTTTTACGCGACAAATTGATGAAATTCGACATTTTTTCTCGCGATAAACTGACGAAACTCACGATTTTTCCGCAACCGGTCAACAAAATTTACAATTTTTCCGTATCTCATCGACAAAATTCGCGATTTTTCTGTGCCCGATTAAAGAAATTTGAGACTTTTCGCGCCAAGTTGACAAAATTCACGATTTTTCCTCTCCCGATCAACAAAAATTGAAATTTTTCCGCGCCCGATAAACGAAATTTTCGATTCTTAAGTGACTCTGACGAAATTTGTCATTTTTCTTGCGGCAAATTGACAAAATTCCGATTTTTTCTCACGATCAACTAACAAAACTCGCGATTTTTCAGTAACCGATCAAGGATTATATAATCGACAAAATTCGCGATTTTTAACACGTCCAATCAACGAAATGCACGTTTTTTAACTGACTCTGACGAAATTTGCAATTTTTTCAGCGGCTAATTGTCGAAATTCGCGATTTTTTCTCGCGATAAACTGACAAAACTCGAGATTTTACCCCAGTTTATCAACGAAATTTGAGATTTTTCTGAGAGTCATCGATAAATTTCGCGATTTTTCAGAACTCGATCAACGAAATTTGCGATTCTTAATTGGCTCTGATGAAATTTGCAATTTCTTGTCGGGGCAAATTGACGAAATTCGTAATTTTTTCCTGCGACATATGGACAAAAAATTGCAATTTTTCCAGTTATAAATGGACGAAATTGTGTCAAAAAACAAAAAAAATTATATAAATTGTGATCGCGACCCACAAGTTAACCCATGGCGGGCCACAGGTTGTGCATCCCTAATTTAAACGATTTCAAAGAGAGATTGAACAATGAGAACTATTTATTTTTAATATTAAATGACCCGATTTGAAAAGAATAACAATCTGCACACTCTCAAATTCTGAAACCGTTTTTTTTTTTTTTTTTTTTTTTTTCCGAATTAGAGAAAAGCATATAACACTAATTTATGTAGCGTTCACTGTTCTTTAAAAGATGTATTCGGTTTTAATTAACATAAATATGGCTGGAGCACCAATACGAGGTTCGTCTGGGAAGATATTTGTTTAAAAGTAAATTCATACAAAATAGTCTTTAATAATTTATGAAATAAAACTATTGATCTATTATTACAAGTAGCGGGCTTGACCGAGCTAAACTCGGTCAAAATTAGCCTTGTGTTCAATTCGATATTTCATTCTCACAGTATAATTCTGCTGTTTAAATAAAATTGGCATGATCCTAAGCCATAGGGACACACTAACCGAAATTTTTCGAACACACGACCTATCCAAGGCTCTTCCCGAACCCGAAAACGATAGAATACAAAATTTTGTCAAAATCGTTAAAGTCATTTTATACATAAAATTAGCTTGACCCACGCTAACCCAAAAAGGACCTACTAATCTAAGTTTAACGAACATCTGACCTATCCCAATGTTCTTCTCGTCCTAGGAAACGGTGTAATAAGAAATTTTGTCAAAATCGTTTGAGGCATTTTTTAGATAAAATTAGCTAAAGCTTGACCCATAGTCACTCAAATTGACAGGTTAAGCGAATTTTCTTGAGCATGCGACCTAGACTAATGGTCTTATTGAACCCGAAAACGATATAAAACAAAATTTAAACAAAATCATTAAAGCTGTTTTCTAGATAAAATTAACTTGACCCACAGTGCCCCAAAAATGACACATTAATCGAATTTTCTCGAACATGTGACCTAACCCAATGATTTTCTCGTGTCCAGAAACAGTATGATACAAAATTTTGTCAAAATCATTTGAGCCTTTATTTAAGATACAATTAGTTTGACCTACAGTGACCAAAAATGACACACTAATCAAATTTTCCCGAACATGTGACTTAGCTCAATGGTATTCTCATGCTCAGAAACGGTAAAATACAAAGTTTTGCCATAATATTTTGAGCCGTTTTCAAGATAAACTTTGCTTGACCCACAGTGACCCAAAAATGACCCATTAATTGAATTTTCTCGCGCTATGTGTGAACATGTGACTTAGCCCAATGTTCTTCTCATGTATAGAAACAATATAATACAAAATTTTGACAAAATAGTTTGAGTCGTTTTTTAGATACAAATAGCTTGGCCCACAGTGACCCAAAAATGACCCACTAATCGATTTTTCTCTAACATGTGACTTCGCCCAATGAACATCTCATGCCCGGAAACGGTATATTACACAATTTTGTCAAAATGTTTTCGTCCTTTATTAGATTCAATTAGCTTGACCCTGATCCATTGCGACCCAAAATGACCCACTAATCAAATTTTCTTGAACATGCGACCAAGCCCAATTGTATTATCGCGCCCGAAAACGTTAAAATACAAGATTTCGTCAAAATCGTTAGAGCCGTTTTTTAGATAAAATTTGTTTGACCCACAGTGAACCAAAAATGACCCACTAATCGAATTTTCTCTAATATGCGACTTAGCCCATTCCTCTTCTCGTAATCCAAAACGACATAATACAAAATTTAGTCAAAATCGTAAGAGCCGTTTTTTTTTTATAAAATTGGCTTGACCCATAGGGAGCAAAAAATGACCCCCTAATCGAAATTTCTCGAAAATGTGACCTAGCCCAATAGTTTTCTCGTGCCGAAAAACGGTTGGATATAAAATTTAGTCAAAATCGATTGAGCCGTTTTATAGATATAATTATCTTGACTTTATTCCATTTGACCCAAAATGACCCACTAATCAATTTTTCTCGTACATGTTACGAATGGTCATCTCATGCCCGGAAACGGTATATTACAAAATTTTGACGAAATGATTTGGGCCTTTTTTTTGATTCAATTAGTTTGACCCTGACCCATTGTGACCCAAAATGACCCACTAATCGAATTTTCTTGGACATGCGATCAAGCCCAATGGTACTCTCGTGCCCGAAAACGATACAATACAAAATTTCATCTAAATCGTTAGAGCCGTTTTCAAGATAAACTTTGCTTGACCCACAGTGACAAAAAATGATCCATTAATCGAATTTTTTCTAATATGTGAAATATCCCATTGTCTTCTCGTAATCGAAAAAGGCAAAATACATAATTTAGTCAAAATCGTTAGAGCCATTTTTTAGATAAAATTGGCTTGACCCATAGTGACCCAAAAATGACCTACTAATCGTAATTTCTCGCACATGTGATCTAGCCCAATAGTTTGCTCGTGCCGAAAAATGGTTGGATATAAAATTTAGTCAAAATCGATTGAGCCGTTTTTAGATATAATTAGCTTCGCCTTGACCCATTATGACCCAAAATGACCCACTAATCGAATTTTCTCGAACACGTGACCTACCCCAATGGTATTCTCGTGCCCGAAAATGGTAAAATACAAAATTTCGTCGAAATCGTTAGAGCCGTTTTTAAGGTAAAATTTACATACACACACACATACATACACAAAACAATTTTCCTCGCAATTATAGTATAAGATATGCTATGAATTATTTTTATTTTTAAATAATTTAAACAATACTATAATACTTCAGCAGGTAAGTTTGAGTGAAATTTATTTGAACTTGGCACCCACTGAGATATCACATCTTTTCTTGTTTTATTTTATTTATTTATTTTTTTTTCACAGAACTTGGCTCCTTTTTTTCACAGTTATTATTTTCTTTGATATATATTGCGCTATCGTACGTTGCGTAGAAATCGCGATTTTTTGTTAATTGTTTAATGGTAACGTCTGAATAAAACGCATCTCATTTGTTTTTTAACAGCATGTAATGCATCGCCACACCTATAAGGGGGGTTTCATAGGGGGTCCCTGCCCTGTCGCCAACATGGCGAGATATAGCCAAAATTGGTAACCAAAATTAGTCGCCAAATGTGACGCCAACTTCGCGACATCTCTAATATTTCGTCTAATTCCCACAGACTTCCATTGTAAACCAATAGGGTTTACTTCCTTACAGAAAATCAACAAATTGGAATATTTTAACGCAACAAAAACTAACATTAGCTTAAGGCATTATATTAATTATATTTAAGCGAGTCCAAGTAAATTAAATTATGATTAAAAGTAACGTGATACAATGCTTAGTATGCTTTTATAAACATAAATTTTAAGGGACACCAAACTGGTCGCTAGGGGCGGCTCATATCTGTATATTCCTTCTAAACGATGTTATAGGAAATTTAATCTATATAACTGAAGAAAAAAAATTGCCGTTGCTAAATATCATTTAGTGAAAACATTTTCATAGGATTCCGTCCGGAAGATTTTTTTTCTACGAGAAGAAGAACGAGGTGTCAAAACCCTATTTTGTACAATTCGCAGAATATACACTTAGATAAAGTATTAAATAAATCTATTAAGACAATTTTGCATTTTTGTTTGAATTGTTGACACCTATAGTAATTAATATTCCTAAAAGTATGCCAAATTACTTTTCTCCAAAAATGGGGCAGTTACAATCTATGAAATAGGGGTGCTGTATATTAACTCGCGTATGTTAAAATCGCACCGGGCACCAGGGTATCCCAGTCTTTGGAGACAGAGACAAATTTTGGTGATTCACATGAGGGTTAAACTCTAATAGTTTGTACTAGGATGATTTTCGCACGTACTACTAATCATTTTAAAGCATATTTTTTAAAATACCGTTGTATTTTTAAATTAATAGGAAAAAAGCTCTTAAGGATATATATATATATTTTTTTAATGAGATACAATTTTGTAGTTAATGTAATTTGTACTAGAATATTAGTGTACTTTTTAATAGCAGAAAGAATTGTTGAAGAAGGAAAGGGGCGGTTTTACAATGGAAATGCGCACTACACTTTTCGAGAATCATTAAAGTTACATTCATGAGATATGGTATTGAAATATTTCGGATACCGTGCTATCAGAATATCTGTTCAATATACTTAAAAAAAAAATCTGGATTTAGAATTCTTATAACAACACCCACAAGAGCCAATGTTCTTTCTTGTTACCATATAATGTTGGTCGTAAATGGGAGATTCTGAAGACAGCGAAAATGTGAATGTAATTGATTAGCAAAATTTTTCAGCGTGAGAAAACGAAAAGAGCATATTTGAAGATTTCTTATGGTTCAAAGTAACATATATATTATTTGATGCAAACATCTCTTTTTTATACACATTCAAAAATCACAATTATGAATATGATATAACACAAATAATGCAACATTCTATGAAAATAAAAACCGATAATTTTATATACGCTTAACTAACAACTACCGCGTACTAATGAAATACGTATGAGATAAATATTAGAAATTAATTTTTTTTTCGGGTTAATAGTACTCATTAGAAAGTACATGTCTTTCAGAATTTATAAAAATAATTTTATTCAGCTTCCTTCATTATATTATAAACAGTAAAAAAAATAAATGAAGAATACAATAATGTATGCTAGATTAATTTAACACAATTATTCTAATTGGTAAATAAATCATATTATATGTAAATTTCCAACTGGGCGAAAAATGTCCGGACCAGGATTCGATCGAGGGATCTACTGGCTGAAGCCACCAGTGCTCTGCCATCTGAGCTATCCCGGAAGATTCTGGTGGAACTTTTTGACCCAGCTGACCTTAATGATTATAGCATCTGGTCTGTAAACGAGCGACTAGGAACAGCGTTTCCTCTATTGAACAGCGCATGCGTCACTGCTTGGAGAAATTCAGATCCATATGAAGTCTGTTAGTTTGGCAATTTATATGTAGCACAAGCGAATAGACTTTAACTTTGTAGTAAAAAAAAAATATCAACAACTCTAAAATAGTATTCACGTAGTTAAATTATGAGAAAATAATGCTATGACAAGATGAATATAACTGTTTTATTGTTTGCTTAGATGTATGCAATCAATATTAAGATTCTTACAGGGTAACTAAAAATAAGTTATTGAAGTTCTAACATGAAAAAAAAATGTATTTTTAATTTAAAGTCATTTTAAGAGATACCGTTATTGCACTTAAGTAGATATTTTGTTTTAATTATTCAATATTAGCTTGTAACTGGTATTATACAGGGTGTACCAAAAAAACCGCATAAACTCTGCACAGCTAAATTCCTCGTTCGGAGTACATAAAAACTGCCCAAAGAAGCGTTCCTGTACGATCCATCGTTTACGAGAAAAATACGAAAAACAAAGTCTAACGTCACGGCTGGTGCAAGAAAAAAACAATTTACTGGACATATCAACAACTCTGGGCGGATATCGACGGCATACTACCTAGAAGTTCGTAAGGCATTTCCATTACATCTGCCGTACATCAGGTACATGTTGCACTAGTCACGAACGGAATACATGGCCACCATACGCAGACTACCGGTAGCTGCAAGATGCAGCCTTTTAAAAATACGAGTTCAACGTCGGCTTAACGTCATTCCATGGCGCGCGCGCATGCATGACGCGATATGCGCGGCGAACATTTTAACACTAGAACGCCCGCTACCATTTCCCCCCTAGAACGCCCGCGGGAGTCGCTTCGACTCCTGTCTCTTTTAAAAGAGAAAAAATAAACGAAAAGCATAGAAATGAATAGAAGAGTGTAAATATAATATTTATATTTGAATTTAAGATTCATATATATATTTTACAATTGAAAGAACAATATTTATATACGCATTTTTAAGAAATTGGAAAATATTTTCAAAGGAAATACTCACAGGATCGTTTCAAATTTTCAATCTGAAAGCCAGTTTTTGCAAGTATAGTCAGTTTTGGCCAAGCATTTTCCACAAACCATTTTCTTGCATGTTATGTAATCATTGAAAGTCATGCTGCCTTTACATAGTTTTGCTTTGCATTTTCATCTCTTTAGGGATTTTGTTTCAGATGATGTATCAGCGAGTCTTTTTCTTGTTGGTTTATTTTAGCAGATGTATAATTTTGACGCAATTCATCTGCTAATAACTGAATAAATCCTTGTCTGCTTATTTTTGTTTCTCCGGTAACTTCTCTATAAATGATCCAAGCATTTATTGCTGCTAAATCTAAGAGATTGTAAAAAGTATGCACAGGCCATCTTCGGGAGGGCGCCTTCACTGAATATTTCCTAGCCATTTGATCAATAACGTCAACACCACACTTAGTTTCATTATAAAATCTAACAGTTTCTAGGGTTTTATTTTCGTTGTTTCCAATACCAATGAATGGGTGGAGAGTGCAAATAATAATAACATTTTTCTTTCTCTTTCCTTGATACATGGTTAGAGTAGTACCGAATTTTTCGTGTTTTAATAATTATCAACCGTGACGTTAATGCCTTTGTTTAGAAATGGCTGCATCAATCGCATAACTACATATTCTAATAAAGTTTGATCTGAAGGCCGTTCTTCACATTTGCCTAAATAAGGGAACGCATTCAGTAAGTACTTTGTTCGAAGGTCTACTGCAAGCCAAAACTTTTGTCCGTATTTATCAGGTTTTGAAGGTATGAATTGCGTGAAAGGACAACGCGTTTCGCTTGGAAATAACTGTTCATCTACTGTTATATTTTCACCAGGCTTCAAACAAGTAATACAGTTTTCAGTGAATCTATTCCACATATCAGATATCATTCCAAATTTATCTGTTTTTAAACGTATAGATCTGGTAGATTTCAAATCGAATCTCAAAAAGCGCAAACTTTCACAAAACCTATTTCTTCCCATAGTTTCAGTGCAAAAATTCAAACCCCATGAGTTTGACCACAAAGAATGAATATCAATTCCATTTGCACCGCATGCACCTCGGGCATACAAAATTCCAATAAAGGCATACAACTCGTCTAACGTAACTATCCAGTTATCGGTTTCAAGAACACGTCTTGCTTCTGTTTCTGTGCATCTCTGTATTTGTTTCAGCATTTTTTTATCTACAAATAACAGCCATGCACTCAAAACGCTTTCAGATTTCACGAATTTCTTGGCATAAATAGTTGGTACAGTTGACTGACACATGATATTTTGCTTCGGATATCTTCCAGAAATTTTCTTAAATGCACAAATTTTCCATTGTGTGCTATCTGGAGCGACATGAATTCCATCTCTTTCAGATGCAATAATTAGCATCTTCATTTGTATCGGAATCTGATGAAGAATTATTTCCAATACTAATTTCTTGAATTTCGTTTTCATTTTCTGATAACTCACCACCTTCAGATTCATTATCTGAAAGCTTCCGTAATAGAACAGTTATTTCGTCCGGTGTTAGAAATTTTTTCCGTGACATTATGTTTTATTTCTAATAAAAAGGATAAACGGAGTTGCTTAGCTATGCTGAAACACAGGACTGATAAAAATTAAAACAATTCAATTGGAATGATACAAAGAATTTCGCAAGCAGCACGCAATCATTTCAGCAGGTGCATGGAACTAACCATTTTTCTCAACAAAAGGGGTGTAGAGAAAAAAGAAACAAAAATATTTACTTTCCTGATAAAAGATAAAAATATTATGAATCCCAAGGTCATGTTACGCAAAAATAATGAAAGTATTTTACAAATCTTACTTTGGAGTCGATTCGACTCCGTCGGGCGTTCTAGGGGTAATGCCTCATTATCAATTTATTAAATGTGCAAATAATTTATAAATTTCTGAATAAATAGAGATTATAAAAATAATAAAAGTCAAGGAAGCTGGGGGAAAAAAATCAAAATTTCTCAGAGATATGGGTGTTTTAGGGGCATTTGGAGTCGAAACGACTCCATCGGGCGTTCTAGTGTTAAACATTGTCGCCTGGAAAGATATGCAAATACTGTTGTTGATATGTCCAATAAAGTGGTTTTTTTTCTTGCATCGGCAGTGACGTCATACTTAGTTTTTCGTATTTTTCTCGTAAATGATGGATCGTACAGGAACGCTTCTTTGGGCAGTTTTTATGTACTCCCAACGAGGGATCTAGCTGTGCAGAGATTATGCGGTCGTTTTGGGACACCCTGTATAGTAAAATTCCAATAACAATATTGGATTTCAACTACAAATTATAAACCAACTGATTATCTATACTCCTATTATAAAGAGGAAAAAATTGTTTATTTGTAGGAGGTAAGCTCAGGAACTACCGAACCGATTCCAAAAGTAATGGTATCAAAATGATGGTGTTAGTCCAACTTAGAACATAGGCTATATCTTATGTCGGTGCCACTACCCCAAAGGGGGTGCAGGAGCAGAAAACGTTCTAAAAATGCGATTTTTGCGTTACTGAAGGGCCTAGAAATATGAAATTTGGAATATTAGTTACTTATAAGATATAAATGATGTTTAAGAACAGTTCTTAAACAACTCGAAATTTAAAAGGGGTGAAAATGCACAAAAAGCGTTCTAAAAAACGTTCTAAAGGGTAGTTTCTACATAATCTCAGGAAATACCAAACCGATTTAAAAAATATTGGTGTCAAAATGATAGTGACAGTGTTTGCTCCAAGATAGGCTATGTTTTATGTCGGTGCCACTACCCCAAAGGGGGTGTAGGAGCAAAAAACGTTCTAAAATGCGATTTATGTGTTACTGAAGGGCCTAGAAATATGAAATTTGAAGTATCAGCTACTTATTAGATATAAAGGATTTCTAAAAACAGTTCTTAAACAATTCGAAATTTAAAAGGGGTGAAAATGCGCGAAAAGCGTTCTAAAAAACGTTCTAAATGGTGATTTCTACACAATCTCAAGAAATACAAAACCGATTAAAAAGATAATGGCGTCAAAATGATGGTGAAAACCCTTGCTCCAACATAGGCTATGTTTTATGTCGGTGCCACTAACCTAAAGGGGGTGCAGGAGAAAAACGTTCTAAATTGCGGTTTTTGCGTGACGGAAGGGCCTTGAATCGTGGAATTTAGAATGGTAGTTAGTTATAAGATATCAATGATATCTAAGGACATTTCCTAAAACAGTCGAAATTGAAAAGGGGGGTCAAAATGCGCAAAAAGCGTTGTAAAAAACGTTCTAAATTGCGATTTCTAGCAATCTGAGGAAATACTGAACCGATTTCAAATATAATGGTGTAAAAATGATGGGGACAGATCTTGCTCCAAGATAAGCTATATTTTATATCTATTTCCACTACCCCAGAGGAGATGCAGGAGCAAAATGAGCGAAAAGCGTTTTAAAAACGTTCTAAATACCGATTTGTCACCAATATCTCAGGAAGAATCAAACTGATTTCAAAAGTAATGGTAATAAATTGATGCTGACAGCCTCTGCTCTAACATAGACGCTATATTAAGTCGGTATCACTATCACCTAGACGTTGCAGGAGCAAAAAAGTGTTCCAAATTTCGATTTTTGTGACCGGTAGGGGCTAGCAGCTTAAAATTAGGCAAGGTACATATTTATTACATATAAATGATCTTTAAGAACAGTTTCGAAAAAAATGGAAATTTAAAAAGTGGTGAAAATGCGCAAAAAGCGTTCTAAAAACGTTCTAAATTGCGATTTCTACTCAATCTCAGAAAATTCCAAAGCTATTTCAAAAGTAATGGTTGCAAATCAATGGTGACAGTCCCTGCTATAACATAGGTCATATTTTATGTTGCTGTCACTACCATCTGAGGGTTGCAAAAGCAAAACATGTTCTAATTTGCGTTTTTTGCATAACTGAAGTTTCTAACACTTTGAAGTATGACATGGTATTTACTTACAAGATGCAACTGCTTTTTAAGAACTGCCGAAAGAAAATTTCAAATTTAAAAAGATGAAGTGAGTGAAAAGCGTTATAAATTACAATTTTTATGTAATCTTATCAAATACCATACCGATTAAAAAAATAATGATGACAAATTGTTGGTGATAGAACCTGCTCAAACATAAGCTATATTTTATGTCTATGCCACTACCACCAGAGGGTTGCAGTAGCTAAAAACTTTCTAAATTGCGATTTCTGTGATACTGAAAAGGCTAGAAACTTTAAATATGGCATGGCAGTTACTGGTAAAATATAAATGCCCTCGAAGGACTGTCGAAAATAAATTCGAATTAAAAAGGGGTGAAGTGAAGGGGAGGTGCGAAAAGCATTCTAAAAAAGTCCTAAATTACGATTTCTATGCAATTTCAGGGAATATAAACCAAATATAAAAGTAATAGTTGCGAATCAATGGTAACAGTCTCTGATCCTACACAGGCTATATTTTATGTCGATGATTCTACCACCTGGGGTTCACAGGAACAACAAATGCTCTGAAAAAGGCTTTTAAATGCTTTCTAAATTATGTTTCTAAGAAATATTAGGAAATAACAAACCAATTTCATAATTAATGTTGGCAAATTAATGGTGACAGTTCCTATTTCAACATAGCTCTTTATGTTGCGAGAGGTGGTAGGACTTGGAATTTGACATGATAGTTAATTTTAAGATGTAAGAAGATGGTTGCTAAAAAATTCAAAATTTCAAATGAATACTGAAATGAGCGTATTAATTGAGCATAAAAGTTTCAAAATATTTTCTAAATTATTATTTATTTAGTTTTATTTCGTTTTATTAATTTAAATCTCATTTCTGCCTTATGCAGTGTAACAATGATGTTTAACCAAACTGTGTTTTAAATAGTAATATTTTTAATTATTCCTAAAAGTAATAAGTACCTTTTATAAAATAAAATATTACCTTTTAATAAAATAAAAATTTAGTTAGTACCTTTTAATAAAAATTAGACATATAAATATCACTTGGAATATTTCAAATATTACGCGAGCAAAGCCGCTGTGTTTGCTAGTAAATTAATAAATATGAGATTTATTATTGCATTTAAATAAATGTTTACTTTAATAGATATTTAAAATAGATAAGATTTTTTTAATTATTGAAATTTATTTAAAATTACATTCTATTTACAAATTAAATTCTCTCAAATTAAATTTATTAATACAAATTAAATTCTCTCAAATTAAGTTCATTAATGGTATTTAATTTATTAAGCAAATTAAATTAAATTTATGAAAACAAATAAAATTATATTTGCAAATTAAGTATATTAATTGTATTAAATTTATTAATGCAAATTAAATTAATTAATACAAATTAAATTAAATTTTGTAAAACTTAATTATAATTTAATTTAACTATCTAAGTGACAATAAAAGAATTGCAAAGCAAAATGATAATAAAGACCGACTGATCTTTATTAACTGGCTTAATAAAGATTAAAAAAAAAGAAAAGAAAGTCCTCAGCAAGGACAGAAAACGCGACCTCAGGATTTAGTGTTTCAGTACCATAACCAGCCCTAGCTTTAACCACTAGACGAGATCATCTACACTAGCTTTTTACCACACTACCATGTACCGGCTTTATACAATACTTTCTCAAAATACTTGGCATCTCATCGCCAAGTCAATGACAGGAATCAGACCAAAAATTCACTTGACGCATGCGCTGTTTAATGGAGGAAACGCTATACCTAATCGCTCGTGTCTGAAACCTGGTTCAGCTCAACAGAATAAATCTCAGGTAATGGAACTCCAGAAATCGTTGGATACGAAATTACACAAGATTAATTTTAACACAATTATTCTAATTGGTAAATAAATCATATTAGATGTAAATTTCCAACTGGGCGAAAAATGTCCGGACCAGGATTCGCACGAGGGATCTCCTGGCTGAAGCCACCAGGGCTCTGCCATCTGAGCTATCCCGGACGAATCTGGCGGACCTTTTTCACCCAGTAATGACAGCAATGACCACCTCGAAATCTCAGCTTTCGCTTTTTCACCCAGCTAACCTTAATGATTATAGCATCTGGTATGAAACCTGGTTCAGCTCAACAGAATAAATCTCAGGTAACGGAACTCCAGAAATCGCTAAATACGAAATTACACTACATTAATTTTAACATAATTAAATGGGTGAAAAAGTTCCACCAGATACGTCCGGGATAGCTCAGATGGTAGAGCACTGGCCGCTTCAGCCAGGAGATCCATGGTTCGAATCCCGGTCCGGACATTTTTCACCCAGTTGGAAATTTACATCTAACTAGGGGATCGTACCCCAGCTTCCCGGGTTACCACGGTTGTAGGTGAAAACCAATTTTTTTTAATTGAAAAGTAATTTTTTTACATGCAATTTATTTTTAGGTTGCCCACAAAAAATAAAAAGAGCATTTTTCATATGAATTATACAATCAAATAAACTTTTGAAAAATATCAAAAGCCATTTTTTTTGTATTAACCAGATGCTAAGCGTTATTAGCCCAAGATTTTGCAGCCTACGGCATCCTTTTATATTCTGATAATTACAGAGATTTAAGCACGTATTTCAATTACATGTCTGTTAAATTTGTGTTTTATTTACATTATTTTATTTATTTAATCATAGAGGAAATATTTATTTTTGTTTACGGAATATTAGTCTTAAGAAAATGATGAACTCTTTATGTTGTTTTAGGCTAATGTCAAACGAACGTCTTTTTGACAGCTTTTTTACTTACGTATTACCCTTACGCAATGCTAGCGGTATTGTATAGGGATAATACGTAAGTAAAAAAGCGAGCAAAAAGACGTCATAATGCCTTAAGGGCATAAACGGCTTAATCTTTCTTAATCGAGCTCCATGCGATAGAGATAAATTTAAAAATTAGCATCTTACACCCGCAATCAGCCTTTTTAAAAATTTTTTTATTTTAATTTGATCATTTTAAAATCATTTTAACTCAAAAAGTGAAGTCACGATTGTCAGCAAAATCTTTGCATGTGAACAGTCGCACTTTTAACTCGGGATTCTAATCTCAGTACCAGAGAATAAAAATTGCCGTAATTTATGTTTTTTTGACGCATTTGTGTTAAAAAGTTTAGTTTTATCAAAGAAAATCATCGTTTCTTTTAAATATGGCGTCATTTTCACTTACTTAAGCATTTCACCTAGTGTTTGAAACTTAGTACACATACTGAAGGAAAAAAATATGGAAACTATATGAGGAAAATGCGTATTTTCAAAAGCAGTACGTAATTTTCCGTTCGAAATATTATGTCCCTAATGGACTTTTGCGCCATTAGACCCTATTCAACAATTTATAATTTTTATCAGATATTTACATGAATAAATATAAATAAACCTCATTATTCTTCTCTTCTCTGCAGTAATGAAAGCTATCTCATTACCATCACTTTGACGAAGTTTCATAGAATATATTTAAAATTAAAATATAATAATGGGATATTAAAAAAAAAGCTACTGCGGCCACATTTACAAATAAACAGCTTTCAGTTAAAAATTTATTAGTAAATTTGTTTCAGCAGAAAGCTCAGGACAAATAACTAAAAAAACATTTTTAAATATTAGATTATATAAAATTGTGAAAAATTAATTTAAGCAAATTATATTATTTTGATAAAATTGCAGTAACATGTCTTAAAGAATAGAAATAAAATTTTATTAGTAGAGATATTTTTGGACAAAAACTATGGAAACCTGATATTATTTTAAACCACGAATTATTGCCATTTTCTATCGCCATTTAGTTATCTTCTTTGATTGCCTGTCGACTCGGCGAAGCGAATTCATCCAAGAGAGAATAATCAAGTTCTGTAATATAAATCGCTATTTTTCAGACAAAGGGCATGCACACTGTATGTTACTGTTCTTCCATAAAGTCACTCTAAATGTTTGTAAAACATAGTGTTTTATCAGTTTGTGATTTCGATTACGTTATTTTCTAAGATAAAGCATTTTCACCCGTGAAGAATTTCAAAGCAGTTGGAGTGAAAATGACGCACTTCTACGAAACATATTTCAGTTTTTAAAATTAAAATACACGCTTTTTTAATAAAATGACGTCAACTGCATCCGTTAAAGCATCCCACTTTTAGGATCCCGTCTTAAACAACATCTATAGAACGGTATGCAAATGACATCATTATCGAGGAATAATACACAAACCCAGCAGAAAACAATGACGTCATTTAAGAAGCTCGGCAAAACAATGTCAGGTATTTAATGATTTATATGACTTCATTTTTTTTGTTTATAATAGCTTCATGTTTTATCAAAAGTCATTCATTTCTATTTTTTCAAAATTCGGAAAATGTAATTACACACGGATTAATAACATTGCATTCTTTCAGATTTTTGATACGAATTAAGAAAATGCGGAGAAAATAAGTAACACAAATATTCTTTATAATACATTTTTGTAAAGAGAAAGTTTTGTATCGTTTGTAACTTTAAATTGCAATAAACTAAAAATCATTTAATTGATAAATGAAAACGAAATAAAACCAAAACTCACCGGGTTTATAACAGACGATATTCTTGACATAGCACGTATTTTAATTTTTTTAAAAAAATCAGTTTTTATGAGAAAATGACAACAAAAAGATACAGCAATCTACTATTTTCTTTTTTTTTTCCTTTACTTTCAACAGAAATGGAGTACTTCAGTTGCCACGATAACAAAAAAATAATAAAAACTACAAAAAAAAATAATATCTTAAAATTAAATTGAGATACAGCTTTGAAAGAAATTACATTTAAAAGAGCTGTTTTATTCCTCATACGATGGTGTAAAAATTTAAAATGTGCTATGTTCAGAAGTTTAAATTTGAAGTAGAGAAAATTACAAAATCAAAATTTTATTTCAAATTTCAAAGTGTTACCATTCGCAAAATGACGCATGCGTTACGCACAGATATGTTTGTCCTTTATAATATAGATAGATATGATTTATTTACCAATTAGAATAATTGTGTTAAAATTAATTTAGTGTAATTTCGTATCCAGCGATTTCTGGAGTTCCATTACCTGAGATTTATTCTGTTGAGCTGAACCAGGTTTCAGACCAAATGCTATAATCATTAAGGTTAGCTGGGTGAAAAAGTTTCCACCAGATTCGTTCGGGATAGCTCAGATGGCACAGCACTGGCGGCTTCAGCCAGGACATCACTGGTTCGAATCCTGGTCCGGACATTTTTCAGGCAGTTGGAAATTTAAATCTAATAATGTATGATCCTGGTTTTAGCTAACATGTAAAAAGAAAGAAAAATGAATGTAAGAAAATTGAAAGAAGGACAAAATTTTAAATAGTTTAATTTTTAACGTACTGCAAATAATATATACATATACATAAATATAAGGCATTTGAGTTACATTTATCGATTATTTCTGACGAATATCGTAATGAAAATTAATCGGAATTAATTGTTAAATATAATAAACGAAACATGATAAGAAAATAGTATTTTTTTTTTAATTCACGAAAGTCATTTTTTTAAATTTTCTTGCTATCATTAAATACCCAGTCCTGTAGTAAATTAGACTTTGTTAAATTCGCTAGATATCCAAATATTTCATTAAATGCATTTTATAGCAGCTCAAATTGAAAACCAAATGTTTACGGTAAATTATTTTTATCTATTTTATTATATAGAATATTTTTTGTTTCAGTGCAATAAATTTCTGTAATTTTTATAAATATAAATATAAATAAATATAAGTATTTTTTATAAATATAAATATAAATAAATATAAGTAATTTTTATAAATATAAATTCAAAAACGTACAAAATATTTTACGGGAATTTCTAAGTATAAAGTCTTATGCATTTTAGTAATATTGGATATTTAGTAAATGTAATTTATTAAACTGATATTTGGTATGATATTCAGTAAACATATATTTTGTAACCTCTTTCTTCGCATTGACAAATTGTTTTTGACAATTTTCACCTTAATATCATATTGAAACCGTCTATCTTCATATAAATGTACTGCATCTACGAGTCAAATAATGACTTACAGAATGTTACGAAAATTAGTAATATATGCTTGAGAGTATCGAGGGAACGATTGGCATACATATTTAAAAATGCCATGTATTTAACGCACACGTACAGAAGCAACGGATATTTGAGCGACGAAATATTCCTGGAATCGCAAAAAGGCGCACCCCCAATCCATCTCGTCCCAAAAGTTGCACCAAGGTAATTGCTCAAAACAGTGCAGAAATGTGCCCCATCATGCAGACACTACAGTCCCGCACGATTCCAGTCGGAACATTTTACAGTATTTCTGGTTAAACCTATTTCAGAAAAATACGATAACATCTGGCTGACTTGCATGCTGAAAGAGTCTCTTGGCCATCCTGATATCTTGATTTTTAACCCTAGATTAAGTCTTACGGTAACATCTGAATATCCGTTGCTTCTGCTGAACGTGTGCATGAAACTCTTGCTATCTTTGAATCTGCATGTCAGTCGTCCATCGATGCCGCCAAATATGCATTACTGTTATTTGACGCAGTTCTGCACACTTATTGTAAACGTAGCATTTGTCAATGCTGCTGTGTTTGTGCTTCAACGCATCACTTGCGACGGTAGATTTATATACAGTAAATTATTTTTACAGTGTACTGCACCAGTCCTTAAAGTTTGTATCATATATTCGAGATCATCCTGTATATGTTATTTATAGTCAAAAATAAAAATCCATTAACAATTGACATTCATCCAAAGAGAAATTATTTTGCTGTTTTCAGAAACCTTTTGTGCACTTTAAAATGTTTTCAATGTCCGATCTTTAATATTTTCATTTCTATCCATTGAACGTCGATATTTTCTACAAGTCACGATTTCGATTGTCTGATTTATAATAGTATTAAAATATCTTGGAAACTGAATAGTTATAATCATTTACTTCAGGGTCTATAAGCAATGAAGCAAAAAAAAAAAAAAAAAAAATACACTGCTATGTTTAGGAATATGGGTTGCCTTAAATTTACTGGAAAGAAATCTTTAAACAATGGTTTTTGAAAGTTTTATTCTAAAAGTCGTAGTATTTTTCTTGAAAAAGAATCAATGATTATGAGTTTGTATTTTCATTCCAATATTAGATTTTTATTTTGTAAAATATTTTATCAGGAATTTTTTTTTTTTTTATTATTATTATTATTATTTTTTTTTTTTATAATCCTATAAGACAGTTGAATTCTAGTTTGCTAAAATATATTTTCTCACTCTCCTAGAATCAAAGCAAAAATGTGCCAAAAGTGTTTCTCATGTCGAAATCTTAGCCATATATAGTTATTCTCCCTAATGTAAAGATGAGAATATTTTATCAATGTTATCGCAATTTCGAAAGATAATAGCACTCTTAAATTTGACTTTTTATGTTTTGCAATATTAACGCCATATTGGTAAAACAAAAATCTCATTTTTAGCCTATATTTTTCTACATAAATCCAATCTATAGTATAAAGTACAAAGATATCTGTGCGTAACGCATACATCATTTTGCGAATGGCAACACTTTGAAATTTGAAATGAAATTTCGGTTTTGCATTTTTCGCTACTGCAAATTTTTAAACTTCTAAATATTGGACATTTTAAATTTTTACACCGTCGTATAGAGTAAAAAATGTACTTTTAAATGCAATTTGTTTGAAAGCTGTACCTTAATTTAATTTTGAGATATTAATTTTTTGTAGTTTTAATATAATTTTTTGTATTTGTTGCAACTGAAGTAATTCAATTTTGTGCTGAAAGTCATGGTGGGTTGAAAGTAAAGGGGAAATAATCACGGAGGAAAGAAAATAATATGTTAATGTACATTTTGTTTCCATTTTCTCATTAAAATAAATAAATAAATAAATAAATAAATGTGCCATGTTAAAAAACGTGCCATGTTAGCGATTTTTTAAATTTCTAAATATCGCACATTTTCAATTTTTACACCGTCAAATAGAGAAAAATATCTACTTTCAAATGCAATTTGTTTGGAAATTGTATCGTAATTGACTGAGTTATTATGGTTTTTAAAATAACTAGTCGCTCGTAGCGGCCAGTTTGGTCTCCCTTAAATGTATGGTAGGCATTGTATCATGTTATTTTTATTCATAATTTAATTTACTTGCTCAATCCCTCGCCAAATAGGAAGATTCAGACTGAGAAATCAAGAACTCGGTATTTTCATGTTAGTCGGGCAAAGGTGATAAAACGCCAAACATTGTGCCCGTCGCATTTTTTCATATCCCATTAATTCTCATCACTCATCTATATAAATAAAAATGTAAATGTTCGTTTGTTCATAATCCCTAATCTCCGAAAGGTCTTCCCCGATTGCTTTAAGATTCACAGATTGAGTTGCATTCGAATAGAGAAGTTTTGTTATATACTTATTATGAACATTGCTCCCCCCCCCCCCCATTTGCAACCAACCCCACCAGGGTGCGCTTTTTAAATTTTTTCCAAAACCAATCATGTGATATATTATTAGAAAGCTCGTGGACTACTGTTTCATATCATGCTCCTCGCATCTGGCTCCCCTCAATTTCCCCACGTGGGGGCACATTTTTATATAAATAAAAACATAAATGTTCGTTTGTACAAAATTTTAAACCTCCGAAAGTTCTTCACCGATTGCTTTGAAATTCGCGGTATGTGTTGCATTCTAATAAGCGCGCGTTTTTATATACCTATCACGAACTTCGCTCCTCCCTCCTCCAATTTCTCGCCTCCGCCAGGGGGCGCTTTTTTAATTTTTTCAGACACACGTCATGTGACATACCATTAGAAAGCCCTTGGACAACTATTTTATATTATGCACCTCACATCTCGTTACCCCCAATTTCCCCACGTAGGGGCACACATTTATATAAATAAAAATATATATGTTCGTTTGTACAAAATTTTAAAACTCCGAAAATTCTTCATCGATTGCTTTGAAATTCGCGGATTGAGTTGCATTCTAATACGCGCGTGTTTTTATATCCTTATCAGAAACTTCGCTCCTCCCTCCTCCAATTTCTCGCCACCACCAGGGGGCGCTTTTTAATTTTTTTCAGACACACGTCATGTAACATATCATTAGAAAGCTTTTTGACCACTCTTTCATATTATGCATCTCCCATCACTATGCCCTCCGGAGGGACACATTACTGAAATATTTCTTCAGTATTTTTTATGATATTTGTTTTTTCTTTGTTTTTTTAGTTCGTATTTTTTTTTTCTTTTTAGCTCATAGACTATTAAAGCCTGATAGCTAATGTGCCCGCAGGTTCTGTATGTATGTAACGCGATAACTCTTGATAGAAATATCCGATTTGCTTCAAATTTTATAAATAGTTTCATTCTGATAAGGCGCTTTCCACATTAGTTTTAGGAGTTCATTAGTTAAGTATAAAAGGGGCAACGTGGGGCTAATCTCCCCTTAATTTAGATAAATGGGTTTTTCATGCAGAAGTATCGGATTTGCTGCAAATTTTGTAAATAGGTTCATTCTGATAAAGTACTTCCTTGATCAGTTTTGGTGTTTTAATAGCTGTGCAAAGGGGAACGGTGAGCTAATCCCCCCCGCCCCCCGTTAAATTAAATAACTTGGTTTTTCATGTAGAATTATTCGATTTGCTTAAAATTTTGTGAATAGGTTCTATATGATAAGGCGCTTTCCTGATTTGCTTTGGGGATCTTTGATTAAATATAAAGGGGCGAACGGGGGCTAATCCCCCTTTAAATAGATAAATGGTTTTTACATGCAGAATTACCCGATTTGCTTCAAATTTGATATGCCGGTTTATTCTGGTAAGGCGTATACCTGATTAGATTTGGAGATTCATTGGTTAAGTATAAAGGGGCGAAACGGGGTGTAATCCCCTTAATTTGTTTTTCAATGTGTATTATTCTTTGAAATAGGAGTATAATATACAATTTGTGTGAATACCCTGTAAGCTCAATGCTATAAGTTTAACTCAACACATATTTTTTTAATTTACTCGATCTGCAAGGGATGACACCACACGTACTGCATTTGACAATCAGCCTGCCAATTATGATGTTGCGAAATATTCACAAGCCAAATCTTTGCAACGGCACGTGGCTTGCTGTAAAAAAATAATGAGCAATTTGATAGAAGCAACAATCTTGGCAGGACCTTTCAAAGATGAAGATGTCCTCATCCCTCGCATTCTTTTGATTCCAATGGATGCACAATTTTAATTTAAGAGATTGCAATTATCTATTTGATTGGCGTTTGTAATCTCCATCAACAAAGCTTAGGGCCAAGCTTTAAAATTCTGCAGTTTAGATGTAGACATGAATTGCTTTTCACACAGCAATTTTATGTTTCGTGACCTAGAATTGGCAAATCACACAATCTCTATATCTGTACAGATAATGTAACAACAAAAAATATTGTATAACCACAAGTATTGTGAAATTAAACATATTAGAAACGTGCAATTTCTCTTTTCTTTATTTTCCATTTAGCCAGATTGAGCCACAGGAACGCGTGGCCGGGTACAGCTAGTATTTATAAAATAGTTTCTCATTCTTGGACGCCTGTATATTACAATTCTCAATTTTCAGACGTGAAATAAAACAAACTAACACATAACAATATGCCTTTGTTATACTGACTGGAGTACGTTATGCTTATAAATCATAAAACATAACAAATCATATTTCTGTGGGATGAGCTAATAACAAAAGTGTCATTTTGTATTGATTTTACAACTTCAATTAGGCTTGTACTCGTATTGTTTATTTTTAGATATAACAAGTTGGAAATTGCACGTCAAACGTGGCAAATAATGTGCTTTCGTACTAGGTTTATTAATATTTTTTTCACTCCATATTGTACTGAATGTATATTTTAGTACACTTCATAAGTGCATACAATTTCATTCTGCTAGAAAGGCTTTAATATCATTAAAATGCACTTGAAGTAATTTTTAGGATTTCGTTCATCTGACGAAACCTATTCGTCTCGCTCCAATGAATGTCTGTCTGTCTGTCCGTCACACAGCCCGTTCTCAGAAACTATGTATGTTGTAGACTTGAAATTTTGCATACTTATAGCTGAACAACTCACATCAAACGACAGATCCTAAAATTTTGAAAAAGTCTTATATTTAACCCCCTGGGCTCTAACTTGCGTATTATAACCTTTTTTTTTTTTTTTTTTTTTTTTTTACTGAGCCTCTAATTAAGTTGTATACATGAAATTTTGCATACATATAAATGAACACCTCACATCAAACGAAGAATCATAAAATTTTGAAAAAGTCTCATATTTAATCCTCTGGGCTTTAACTTGTGTATTTTAAGGTTTTTATTCTAAATGAGACCCTAATTAAGTTGAATACTTGAAATTTTGCATACTTATAGCTGATTACCTCGCATCAAACGACAAATCATAAAATTTTGAAAAAGTCTTATATTTAACACCCTGGCCTCTAACTTGTATATTTTAACCTATTTTTTCTAACTGAGCCCATAATTAAGTTGAAGACTTGAAATTTTGCATAATTATAGCTGAACACTTGCGATCACACAACAAATCATAAAAATTTCATAAAGACATCTCCGGTCTCAAACTAGTGTATTTTAAGCAAATTTTTTAACCTTCCCCCATTGCACCCGGTGGGTACTTTTCTAACTTTTGCCCTTTGACCACTCTTTCATATTATGCAAATAGCGTTACATATTTCAGTTCCACATTTTACCGCCAGGGGGCGTCTACCTATCTCGGTTGCTATGGGCCCGATAACCTCGACTAATAGAGGAAAAGGTCCAAATACCGGCTAGGGTCCAAATACCGGCTACTAGCTGTTCTGAGAACAGAGCGCAGAGCAGCCTAGTGGTAATAGTCAGAGTTTGTAGCTTTAATTGAGAGAAGAAAGTAACGAAAAGTACGTGGCTGAAGTCTGTGTCATTTACAAAAGGTAAATGTAAAAGTGTCGAATCTACGTAATCTGGCACATCAAAAGTTTTTCAGATATGTGTTTCTCGATTTTTAAATATATAATGATCATATATTGGCTTGAATTGTTGATTAAGTTATTTTCTAGACATATTTAGCTCTCAATTGCCACGCGTATATTATTGGTATTTTATTATATAAATGAGTAAAGCCGGTTTAAACTTAAACATAGCAGTAGTCCGAATACCGGCTATCTAGAGTGATCTAAATACCGGCTAGCTGGTATTTGGCCCTCTCTCGGTTGCTCTGCTTGAAGGGGAGGAAAATAAATTAATTTAAATGGTTCTGAAATAGTTCCAGTCCCATATCGCAATATGAAAAAAGAAACCATGGCCGTAATTCTTCAGGACCGACACTGGTTACTGGATCACTTTCCAAAAAAGCGATGTTGGACACTACAAATTTGCCTGTAATAAATGTGAAGAGAAAAAAAAGATGGAATAAACCAGGCGAAAGAGGCAGAAATTTGATTTAATCCTCTCGCTGCGCAACCCGAGATTTCCTCGGGGATGTATTTTTTCCGTCTAATTAACCCTCCTTGATTATTCTCATCAGTTATTTTTTCATTGTATATTTTGCATTATTTAATCGGAGCATTTTCCGGTTAAATTAGACAATTTTTTTTGTTTTGAAAAACCGGTGACAAAAGAATAAAAATTCTTAAAAGACGCTCGTCGCGAAGGGGTTAAATATGCAATTTTTGAAGCTATTTTTATAAAACAATTACGCAGCGAGAGGGTTAAAAAAGGTGAAAAAGGAAAATATCCATCAGGAGAAGATGATAAATTCGTGTCTTCTGCATGGGTGCTTTCTCTGTGGACAAGAATGGTGAAGGGGATTCTGGGTTCAATGTTAAGAATGCGGTATGTGGGCTGATAAGGACTATACCGACGCAGAGAGTGATATTATGTTTTTGATTTTTTTCAGATAAAATAATTCTCATTTCAATCAGCAAGCTTTTTTCTTGTTTTACACGTTAAAAAACAAAATTAGAAACATAATGGGAAGAAGACTGTGAGAGATTGTCGTAAAGAATTTCAGAAATTTGATAAAAATACTTATTTATTAAAAATGCGTATTTTTTTCTGTGGATAAGAAATGTTATTAATCAATACAATTTATTAAAATAATATTCTAATTGCTTAATAACTGTCATTAGCTCTATTTGTGTGATCTTTTGGAAAAAAAAACCTTAGGTAGCCGATATTTAGACCCCATTTTAAAAACTCAAAATTGGAAGACTTTCGGAATTTGTCTTTTTATAAACAGAAAACGCTTTTTAAACTGATTTTTTTTTCTCTAAACAGGTGTAAAACATGTCAAGGTACCATGCTGTCACTTTTTATTTTATTAATTTTGAAAATTGTATGATCTAGATTTAAAACAAAAGTGGTAGCCGGTATTTGGACTTTTTCCTCTATATCCACGGATAGGTTATAAGACGGAGTTTCATTCAGATAGAGGTTTGTGTAGAATAGAGTGCGCCCCCTGGATTCGAAATGTGGAACTAACAGGTTTTGGAAAAGGATAAAGTGTTTTGAAAGGAATATTAAACGAAACCCTCTGTGCGATCTGTGATCACACATACCCACTTGTTTCTCGTTGGCAGTAATGTAACGGAAAAATTTTGACTGTCAAGGTAATTAAACTATACATCCGATTTTCATAAAATTTGAAATGACTCTACAACATTATACAACAATAATATATTTTAAATTTCAAACGATTCTGATGGGTAGATTATGCGCTGTTATATGCGGACGTACAGGCAGACAAACAGACAAACGGACAAACAGATAAACAGACGGACTGAATGACGACTATAGGTGCCATGTATTTATATAATTACGAACACACCTAAAAATGCGGATTGAAAATAAAATCATTGAATTAAAACAAACTGGTAAAATTAATGCATCTTTGAAACTAAATATTTTTATTCGAAAAAACCTATAAAATTAACAGCATTTCAATTCGTTGAAAAATATATTTCATAAAATAACACCAACTACTTAAACTAGATAGCGAAAATAATTCTAACACTACAGCTATTCTACTTTAAATGACATTAAAAAAATAATGTAATTTTTTTTATTTGAAAATCAAATTTTAAATTATGTTAAAGAAATGGAATGATTTTAAATTTAAAACTCATTGACAAATAGGACAAAATATTGGTTTAAAAGAAGAGAACAAATAGTTATTTTTATGGTTTAAAAAGGTTTTTATCAATTTCGAAAATTTTCTTATATTTTAGATTACGAGAATAACTTACCAAGCTTCCAGGAGAAAATACCTCTTACATGTTTGTAGTTATTTTCAAATTAAAATGCGAAAATAAACGAATAGTTTAGTTATATGGTTTCGGGTTACTTTCAAGCACAGTAAATGAACAAGTTCCAACATTCCGATTTTGATCAAAATTCCTTACGTAAAGTTTGCGGGTAAATTAGATGTTTTATATAAACATTTCATTAATTATTGTGTTGTAAGATTGAGTATTGACATTGTTGACCGTTGTTTTGGATGTATAAAAATATAATTTTTTTTATTAATACTACATGCTGGCATTTGTCTATACTATCGAATAAATAAGTTCAACGCAGCTAAATTTATCCATTTACCTTAAAACAATGGTCGATTTTCTGGATTTTCTCATGCTTTAAAAATTTAATTGCACTGGGGGGGGGGGATTATAGAACACTAATATTTTGTATGTAGTAGTAAAGTTTTTGTTCGACAAACTCAAACAGTGTATCCATAAATTAATTATAAACAGTATTTTTGTAATTACTACACTATAAATTTAACACTTCATTTAGAAACGATAGAAAATTTTATCTTGGAACAGAACTGCGACATCTAATTCCATATTCAATCTACTATGTGAAAAAGAAGTCAAAACTGAATCTACAAGTATAATAAAAGAACTTGTTGCCTATATAGTTCATGCAGTAATATCCCATGTCGAGCTACTTTGTATTGTGTGGCGTAATTTGAGTATAAATTGCAATTTTTATTCATAAAACTTAATTCTATAAATTTTTAATTATTTATTATGTATCATATCTCTCACCCGCAAGAAAAGTGACACATCTCGCAAAAATTCAATTTGCGTTTTATTCCAATAATACGTCTGTCATAGGTGCGTCTTGCTACACAAGCAGTTTCATAAGTGTAGCTATGCGGAAAATCACTTTATTATGCTATACGTCCATTTGTCACTTCAGAACAGAGGTGGATTGTGTGGGGAGGTAAAATTATCGAACAATCCAAACAAAACCATACATCTTCATTTTTAAGGGTTTTATGCTTTTATACACGTTTTCATTCCTGCATACAGAACTAAGCGCTGTAATTTCATGTTATAGTAAAATCATGAAATTTTCTTTTGCCTCTCCTGTAAAATTCCCTTTTGTCGAGATGTGTCACTTTTCTTGCGGGTGAGCGATATGTCTATACAATGTTTCTCAACTGCTTCAGTGCAGAAGTATGAACTTCAAATCCATCTCTATATTATAATTCACATTGTAACGCGTCCGGGGTTGTACCCATCTGTCTTACCAGTCTCCGGTAAGCTGGCGCCACGTTAGGCTTAATTACGATTTGAGATGTGCAAGAGAAAACTTATCTGCCTAAATACAAATCTTTTCTACCTGAAATCCCTTCTGTTCAACATAATTTTCTTTAAAAGATTCAAAACTGATGACTGTTCAATGATTTGTGCAGTTGAAAAACAATTTCAAAAATCGAGTTAAAAACAACATGTAAACAAGCGATAGTGAGTCATTCACTTGATTCATTGAATTGAAAAATAAACCATGGAGCTATGGCGCAAATCAACTACGGGGATCATCTTTCGGGGCGAAGCTTCCAACGGTGTTAGATTGATGCGTCGTCTCCTTTTAATCTTCATGGCTCCATGAAAGAAACAAACATATTTTTGTCAAACTGATTTCTGTAAAATAAAGCATTATTGGTATAGTGATTCATTCATTGAAAGTTTGTTTGAAGTGATTTGGCAATACTTATAGATTCGTTATTCGTTTCTTTTGAATGAGCTTTACATGATTTATCTAATTATTTTTGTTTATAACGAACACTAATTATACACTAGAGAAATTTTGCTTTTTTTGCATAAAAATTTTTATGCAACAACATGGCATATGTTGAGACACCTCTTGAAAGGAGGCGCCGTTTAAATAGAGACCGTGTTCGACGTTACAGAAACAGGGTCAGGGATGAAAGACTGAATAACACTAGGCAACAAGTAGCTGCTGCAAATGAACGTACAGTTGAACTTCACTACTGTGGTCCTATGAATCTAAAATATCAGTTGTGCAATGCATTGCATTTTGAATTTGAAAAACGTTCACATGGTAAATTTAACTTTTGTTGTCATAAAGGACGTGTGAGATTAATGCCTAGACAGAGATTCCCTGCCTCTTTACAGAGCTAAATGAGTAATCCACACGATCCAGATTACAAGAATTTCAAAGAAAACATTCGGCAATATAACAGCTCAATTTCTTTTGCGTCAATGGGAGCTGAACTTGCGGGAAACTCACCAGGCCATGAACCTTATTGTTTTAGAGTACAAGGGCAGTTTTACCATCGTACTTCTCATTTGCATCCAGAAGAGGGTCAGCAGAGAAAATATGCACAATTGTATGTATTAGATACAACACAAGCTGTACAGGAACGACTGAATAATGACTGCAATGAAAATTGTTTACCACATGTTTTACGAGAATTAGATGAAATTATGAGAGAAAATCCTTTTGCTCAGGCATACAAAATGCTTAGTGAGGTTGAACATGAGCAGCAGGAGCATGTTAGACTAAACAATCTTCCAATGCCCCGAGTAAATATGGTTTTACGTCGAGATCGTCACTCAGACCAACGGCGATACAATTTGCCAACATCTAATGAAGTTGCCATGGTGTTTCAAAATTATGATTGTGAACCACCTTTTGAACGTGATATAAGAGTATATCCGCAAAACAGTGAACAACCATATTTGAATCTAAATATACTAAGTCCAAATCTTGATCCTATGACATATCCAATTTTTCCCCCATGGTGAACCAGGTTGGCAACCACAGTTATCATATAACCCATATCCAGGAGCTTCGGTTGGTATTAGAACAAAATGTAGCATGCTTCAATATAAGAGTGCATTATTTGCAGTTCGCGAACATGAATTCAATCCGATTTTACATGGAGGAAAATTAACACAACAATATGCAGTAGATTCATACTTACAAGTGGAAGCCAACAATCTAAATTATATTCGCTTTAATCAAACAAAGCTTAGAGCTGAAGAATATAGTGGTTTACTTGATTATATTGAACGAGGGGTTGCGAATGTCGGAGTTCAAGCTGGAAGAGCAGTTATTTTACCATCTTCATTTCAAGGATCGCCACGAAACATGAGAGAACGCTACAATGATGCAATGGCAATTGTAACTAAACTTGGAAAACCTGATATATTTTGTACTTTCACATGTAATCCAAACTGGCGAGAAATAACTGAAAATTTGAATCCTGGTCAGGTTGCAAGTGACAGACCAGACTTAGTCAAGTCAACGCAGGTGCTTAAGGAGTACTTACAGTGGGTCGCAACCCCTGTTTAACCTCCATCGAAAGTGCAAAAAACATAAAGTTACGATTAAATAAAGCATGAACAAAAACTAATAATTTGGAAACTCGAGTGGGGCAAACGACGGAAACTTGTTCCATCGCTGCATTCTTGAGTTGGGAGCACCAGGGTTAAATATAACCCGCAGTGACGCAGTGATTTTCTCAATTTTAGAAAATCATCACTTCGTTGACAGACTGTGTGGTCGAAGGAGGGAAAAGCAGACATCGGGGGGTACCAACAGGCCCAGAATAAGTCGCAGAGATATGAAAACCTTCAAAAAAAAGGCCCCAAAGGGCCACATATTGAAATTATAAGAAGTCTAGTAAAGATTTTACTCTCTTCGCAGCAGTTTCCCTGACAGCCTAGTGTTCACCATTTCTGCGGTTCAAAACGCTACTAGCACCAATGGACGTACATTTCACTGGCCCCGCCCCATACTCATTTTCAAAATTCAACAGCACCATTCGTTTGTGCTACGTTTGTGCTGGTTTGTGCCGCAAAAATTTTCGTTTGTGCCACTTCCGTTCTCTCGTTATAACGAACACAATGGGGCGGGGCCAGTGAAACGACAGCCCCGCCCCATCAATGAAATCAAAATTTTATTACTGCATTTGTTTGTGCTAAATTTGTGCTGGTTTGTGCCGCAAAAATTTTCGTTTGTGCCACTTTCGTTCCCTCGTTATAACCAACCCAATGGGGCGGGGCCAGTGAAACGACAGCCCCGCCCCATCAAGGTGCCACTTCCGTTCTCTCGTTATAACAAATTTTTATAATTCAAGGTCAAATAAAGAAAATCACTTATAAAAATCGTAAATAACTACATGTCACGAAATGAAATACGTATATCTTTAGTCCCATGTAAATGTCGGTTTGTGCCGCAAAAAGTTTCGTTTGTGCCATTCTGGTTCCCTCGATATAACGAATTTTCCACTATTTCAACAAAGAACGACCATTTAAGTGGCCCCGCCCCATCAAGGAAATATAAATTGTATTACGGCATTCGTTTGTGCTACGTTTGTGCTGGTTTGTGCCGCAAAAAGTTTCGTTTGTGCCACTTCCGTTCTCTCGTTATAACGAATTTTTATAATTCAAGGTCAAATAAAGAAAAACACTTATAAAAATTGTAAATAACTACATGTCACGAAATGAAATACGTAAATCTTTAATCCCATGTAAATGTCGGTTTGTGCCGCAAAAAGTTTCCTTTGTGGGATTCTGGTTCCCTCGATATAACGAATTTTCCACTATTTCAACACAGAACGACCATTTCAGTGGCCCCGCCCCATCAACGAAATCTAAATTGTATTACGGCATTCGTTTGTGCTACGTTTGTGCTGGTTTGTGCCGCAAAAAGTTTCGTTTGTGCCACTTGCGTTCTCTCGTTATAACGAATTTTTATAATTCAAGGTCAAATAAAGAAAAACACTTATAAAAATTGTAAATAACTACATGACACGAAATAAAATACGTAAATCTTTAGTCCCATGTAAATGTCGGTTTGTGCCACCAAAAGTTTCCTTTGTGCCATTCTGGTTCCCTCGATATAACGAATTTTCCACTATTTCAACACAGAACGACCATTTCAGTGGCCCCGCCCCATCAACGTAATCTAAATTGTATTACGGCATTCGTTTGTGCTACGTTTGTGCCGCAAAAAGTTTCGTTTGTGCTACTTCCGTCCTCTCGTTATAACGAATTATTTATTTCAAGGTCAAATAAAGAAAATCACTTATAAAAATCGTAAATAACTACATGTCACGAAATGAAATACGTAAATCTTTAGTCCCATGTAATAGTCAGTTTGTGCCGCAAAAAGTTTCCTTTGTGCCATTCTGGTTCCCTCGATATAACGAATTTTCCAATATTTCAACACAGAACGACCATTTCAGTGGCACCGCCCCATCAACGTAATCTAAATTGTATTACGGCATTCGTTTGTGCTACGTTTGTGCTGGTTTGTGCCGCAAAAAGTTTCGTTTGTGCTACTTCCGTTCTCTCGTTATAACGAATTTTTATAATTCAAGGTCAAAGAAACAAAATCACCTATAAAAATCGTAAATAACTACATGTCACGAAATGAAATACGTAAATCTTTAGTCCCATGCAAATGTCGATTTGTGCCGCAAAAAAGTTTCGTTTGGACCATTCTGATTCCCTCGATATAACGAATTTTCTACTATTTCAACACTGGGCCACCATTTCAGTGGACCCGCCACATCAACGAAATCTAAATTATATTACGGCATTCGTTTATGCTACGTTTGTGCTGATTTGTGCCGCAAAAAGTATCGTTTGTGCCACTTCGGTTCTCTCGTTATAACGAATATTTATAATTCAAGGTCAAAGAAACAAAATCACTTATAAAAATCGTAAATAACTACATGTCACCAAATGAAATACGTAAATCTTTAGTCCCTGGCAAATGTCGGTTTGTGCCGCAAAAAAGTTTCGTTTGGGCCATTCTGATTCCCTCGATATAACGAATTTTCTACTATTTCAACACTGGGCCACCATTTCAGTGGACCCGCCACATCAACGAAATCTAAATTATATTACGGCATTTGTTTTTGCTACGTTTGTGCTGGTTGGCGCTGCAAAAAGTTTTGTTTGTGCCACTTCCGTTCTCTCGTTATAACGAAGTTTTATAATTCAAGGTCAAATAAAAAAATCACTTATAAAAATCGTAAATAACTACATGTCACGAAATGAAATACTTAAATCTTTATGCCCATGTAAATGTCAGTTTGTGCCGCAAAAAGTTTTGTTTGTGCCATTCTGGTTCCCTCGATATAAAGAATTTTCCACTATTTTTACAGAGAACGAACATTTCAGTGGCCCCGGCCCATCAACGAAATCTAAATGGTATTAAGGCATTCGTTTGTGCTACGTTTGTGCTGGTTTGTGCCTCAAAAAGTTTCGTTTGTGCCACTTTCGTTCCCTCGTTATAACGAATTTTTATAATTCAAGGTCAAATAAAGAAAATCACTTATAAAAATCGTAAATAACTACATACCACGAAATGACGGCATAACCCTTTCAGGTGCGAAGCAATGCTATTGATGAAGTGTTGAAATTAATGACTGACACCGGAATTTTGGTTAAAAAAATTCGGTTTATTATGTGTGTGAAATATAGCTTTTTCTTATTTAAAAATAAATTTGTTTTAAAATTCCTGTGTCAATCATTAGTTTCAACACTTTAGCAATGGAATTGCTTTGCCCCTGAAAGCGTTATGCCGTTTTACAAATGCAACTCTAGCCTTCTTATTCTTAGTAGATAACAAACGTGTTTTTGCTGGTCTTCTACCATGTAAACCATAGAGGTTTATGCGTCGTTTGACTGATGAAACGTGTATGTCTATGCAGTAATTTTCTTTCAATTATTATTTTTGTTACTACAGCGGACTTACGACAATCACTTGTAGATATCATTTTTATAATATAGTCAACATTTCAAGTTGTTTTTTTTTCGGATGGCCACTTTGAGGGATATTTTTGATGTATTTTTGTTTATTAAAAATGTTATTCCAGGTAATAACAAGTTGCCGAGACACGTTAAAAGAACGAGCTAGTTCTATTTGCTGTCTACCTTTCTTAAGTGCATTTACAGCGGCTTTTCTAGAATCACTTCAATATTTTTCACATTTCTGCATTTAAAAATAATCACAATAAGTCGATATAAACACTAATCGAAGCTATAGCGCCACTGACACCTTCAACAATTAAATGCAAACTAATTGTCAAAATACTTTTGAGCTAAGGAGGAGTCATATTTCTTCGGTGGCGCCGATTGTAAACAAACAAGTTGAAACTTGATACATTTAAATAACTGCAGTCATCGTGTTCTCAATTATAGGGAATATATTTTCTTTTACATTTTTATATTAAATAAAATAAGAGAGAATATAAGGTTGTCAAAATACTTTTGAGTGCTACTGTATTACGGTATTCGTTTGTGCCACTTCCATTCTCTCGTTATAACAATTTTTTTTCATCCAAGGGCACATGCAGGAAATCTGAAATGAAAAAAGGCATGGGACGAAATGAAATAATTAAATCTTTAGTCCCATGCAAATGTCGGTTTGTGCCGCAAAAAAGTTTCGTTTTGGCCATTCTGATTCACTCGATATAACGAATTTTCTACAATTTCAAAACTGGGCCACCATTTCAGTGGACCCGCCACATCAACGAAATCTAAATTATATTACGGCATTCGTTTGTGCTACGTTTTTGCTGGTTTGTGCCGCAAAGTTCCGTTTATGCCACTTCCTTTCTCCAGTTATAACGAATTTTTATAATTCAAGGTCACGTAAAGAAAATCACTTCTCAAATTCGTAAATAAATTTGTGTCACGAAATAAAATACGTAATTCTTTAGCGCTATGTAAATGTGCATGAACTTTTTTAAAACACGGCAACTGTAAATATTCGAAAAAAAAAAATCGGAAAAAGTAACCAAATTAAAAAAAATGATTAAACTCTGCACTTTGCAATCTAACCAAGTATATGTGCATGCAAAAGCTGCTTAAATTGCTCTTTTTGATTAAATTAAACTTGTTGACCATATAAAGCTTATAGACTTATGATAACATATTTATGAAAAATATGACTTCTTGGTAGTTCTTGAGAACTAAAGCTTCATTATGACACTTTTAAAACGTAACCTACAATGGCTTGATGCACACAGAAATTGCATCACATCAAAACAGAAATGTTACCATTGAAAAAAATGTGAGAGTGTTGAAAAATATTTTAAATAATTAAGTGAAAATATTTTTTAAAGAGTTAATGAATTTTAATAATTAAACAACCTTAATGAATTTTAATAATTAAACAACCTTAATGAATTTTAATAATTAAACAAATAATAAAGGAAAATATTGATTTTTTAATGAAACAAGAAGAAAAAATCGTGCGTTAAGCATAGATTATGAAACACTTTCCAACACTTCCTGAAGGCTTTAACAAAACTTCGTTATTTAGGGAAATAAGGTACATAAAATAACTAAGTCAACATTTTAGAAAACGTATAAAATATTTTAAAAACTGATTTCAGCAGTTACCGTCCATAGTTAAATATGTATTTCAATTCTTTTGAATAGCCATGTATTTGATCTGTAGGTTGATATATATTCTATATAATGGGGAAATTTAGTTTAGCAAGAAAACGCATAACAGGTTGAAATTTCAATTTCAGCAATTTGTACTAATAGATTGAAACATACTTGAATACTTTTGTACAACCCTGTAGTTATAAATGCAGTTCATCGTAACAATGCATAACTCACATCAAAACCATCTTTAAGCAATTTGTGCTCATAGCCAGTAACCATTACGAATTTTTATGTGTGGACCTGTATATGAATTATATCACTTATATACATCATATAGTATGTATAAATATAGTGAAACATAAAAGCGCATATCATAATTAAAAATGCATTTCTAGCAATCATCGCTATGATAAACGTCAATAACATTCATAAATTTCAGGGCAATCCGAGTATATTTACGGGAGTTAGAGCGCGGACAGACGGACAGAGGGCCAGACAAACCGAAGTCATATACACTTTGCAACAAAGTTGAAAAGTCTTAAAAAGACTAATTCAAACGAATTTGATTAATTTTTATGCTAGTTTGACATTTTATCATATTTTTAGATGCTAGCTATCTAGAATTTTAACCCTTGAACGAGGTACACTTCAAGAAATACTCATTACTAAACAAAATAAATTAATTTTTAATCTAATCAATAACTGAAAATTCACATTTTAAAAATATTTTCATGAATGTAGATATAAAAATAAGAGTTTACAAACTAATTTTCTTAATTTTATCACATTGGAAAGAATTTTCCACATTCGAACTCAATTTTTTATACATAAAGCGTTACTTAATCAAATTCTATACTTTCTGATTAAACGAAATTCAGTGATTTCTTCAGTTTTTAAACCAATTCTTAAATTTTATAATTATTAAAATTTCCCAACCTCTATTACAAAACGTTTGAAGAAAAACGGATCACTTCATTAATGAGTATTTCTGGAAGAGTACTTCATTCAAGGGTTAAAATTCTCTAAAAGTAGGATAAAATCTCAAACTAGTGTAAAAGTTAATCAAATTCGTTTAAATTAGTCTTTTTTCATTAAAAAATCAATATTTTCCTTTGTTACTTGTTTAATTATTTAAATTCATTAAGGTAATGGTTGTTCAAAAACTAAAATATGTGTTTCAGTTTCCCTTTTAAGTTGAAATCCTCATAACCTTTCTCTTTTAAGTTGATATTTTGATCTTATAGTTGAAAAAATCTAAAGGAATCAGTCTTTTGCCTTAAAAAATGATATTTTCCATTGTTTTGCTTAATTATTGATGCTCGTTAAGGTGTTGTCCATTCAAAATTCAAATATATGTTTAGTTTTCATCATTTAAGTGGATATCCTTATCTTGTAGTTGAGTGGCCGCCCCTCCGGGTGGTTCCGACCCGACCCTTTGAGTGGGGGAGGTGACCGGAAGCCCGGCAGAGTTCGTTGTGTACGAATGCGAGGGGGGCGGATGGGGACGAATCGCCACCTCCTCGAGAGGCTCATCTCGGACAGCCGTTGAGTCCGGTGGCCATGGTTAACGGACGTTGTGCATGGGTGCGTAGACTCTTCGGGGTCCGCGTTCGAACGCACCCTCGGAAGCCAGTTTCTCTGGCCAAGCCGGGTAGCGACGCTCCATAGGTCGATCCCGGTGCCGGTCTAAGGGCCGGACGGTGTCGCCGGGCAAAGACTAGCTAAGGCGATAGGACCCCATCCACCATTTGACTAAGAGGGAGCCTGAGGTAGGAGTGAGGGCTTTGTAGTGGAAAGTCCTTGGTGCTCGCTAGTGACGACGGGGCTCGCGGGAACGCCATGCAGGGACTCCCGGAGCAACCGAAGGGCGAGGGTTTCGGACAGCGCCCAGGTTACTTTTTGACTTGGGTGGCTCATCCCTCCAAGGACCTCAGCTGAAGCAGTTGTGAGCCGACTCTTAGGGTGGTAGGGTTTGGCGGTGCCCCCGTTGACCAAGGAGCGGTCGCTTGGGGAGGCCAGTATGGCTCTGGTTGCTCCATGTCGTGCCGTGACCCTTGGGGGGGGTGTCGGCCGGCAGGTCCACCATCGAACGCTGTCCACGCGGGGAACCGAGCCGGAGGCTCGCCGGTAACGCGGCGGCTCATCGTGCCTCAGAGGAACTCTTGGTCCGATCCAGGCCCTCCGTGTCTATGCGGTACCAGAGTTTTCCTCGCCTGGTGATGAGGACCTAGAGGTGTCTCCACCTAACTTTCGAACGCATTAACAAAGGTAGCGGTCGGTCACTGCACGGGATCAGGGACCTTCGGGCCTGGGTACCCTCGACGGCCGTGAGGTAAGGTAGTGGTGGGCGGGCTTCTGTCGGCCTCCGCTGGCTTCTCTGTCTTCGGACGGAGTCGAGTCGGCCGGGGCTGGCGGGACTCCGTTCCATCCAACCCCCTAGCGAGGCGGAGTCTATTCCGTCTAGGTGGAGCTTTCCGTGCCCGCCTGGGGTCGCTAACGGCACCTAGTCTGGGCCAACTGGTTCCCGGCGTGATCCACGAGGGGTTCCGTCGGTTGAGCCGGGTGGCTTGGGCGAAAAGCCCGGAGCTGGGTCGCTTTACAGCCTGAGGGGCTTTCCCCGTCCTCCCGGGTTTTCAAGCTAGGGGCCCTTCATAACTTTCTTATCGGCTTGCACAGATATATGTCTCTGCCGGAAAATGGTATCTGATCTTGGGGGCCTGCCGTAAATCAAATTCCGGTCGGGAAGCCTCGGTTCAGTTCGTGGGCCCAGCGTCTTTATAGGCGTCTGGTTCCTGCAGGGCTTGCGGGGTCTACCTGCTCGAGTAACCAAGTTTAGGGACCACTTGGTTTTTCTAGCTGGGTGGTGAGGACTGCCGTAGCGGCCGTTCGTCTCTTCTTGGGAATAGCCGTCGGCTTGGCCGGAGTGCAGGTGAGGCCCGGGGTCTCAGGGATCGCCTTGATGGGGCGTGTCTGGCGGCGACCTTCGGGACGCGTCGCGGGGCTCGTCTCTCGGGCGGTCTCAGCCTGGACAAAAGGATCTGCAAGGATCTAGGACCGGAAGACGGTCCCATTTTTTGGGGCTCCCACCATCTTATCTTATAGTTGAAAAAATCTAAAGAAATCAATTTTTTTCCTTAAAAACTGATATTGATATTTTCCGTTTTTTTCCTTAATCAATAATACTCATTAAGGTAATGATTGTTCAAAAACTAAAATTTTCCTTTTTGGTTATATTGTTATCACTATTTAAATATATAATTAAAGATTCAAGGAAATATACCCTAATCATATGTTTACTGAACAGTTCATAATCTGTATTCTTGAGACACGAAAATACTTCTATAAACCTGATATAACATTCTTTTATTCGCATCTCTGCTTGAGAAAGCAAGATTCGGGGTTGGCGAATGTGTCATTTTTCGAATATTTCACTCAAATGTTAAATGATGTGGTGCGTTTTTCTTCAAACGTTTTGTAACAGAGGTTGGGAAATTTTAATAATAATTTTAAAAATGTACGAATTGGTTTATAAACTTAAAAAATCACTGAATTTCGTTAAATCAGAAAGTATAGAATTTGATTAAGTAATGCTGTATAAAAAATTAAATTCGAATGTGGAAAATTCTTTTACAATGGGATAAAATTAAGAAAATTAGTTTTAAACTCGTATTTTTATATGTACATTCGGGAAAATATTTTTAAAATGTGAAATTTTCAGCTATCCGCTAGATTAAAAATTAATTTATTTTGTTTAGTAATGAGTATTTCTTGAAGTGTACCTTGTTCAAGGGTTAAAATTCTACATAGCTACTAGCATCTGAAAGTATGATAAAATCTCAAACTAGTGTAAAAATCAAATTCGTTTAAATTACTCTATTTTTATTAAAAAATCAATATTTTCCTTTGTTATTTGTTTAATTATTAAAATTTATTAAGGTAATGGTTGTTCAAAAACTGAAATATATGTTTAAGTTTCCCTTTTAAGTTCAAATCCTCATCTTATGGTTGAAAAAAAAATTAAAGAAATCATCTTTTTTTCTTTAAAATCGATATTTTTCATTGTTTTGCTTAAGTAATAATACTCATTATGGTTACAGCTGTTCAAAAACTAAAATGGATGTTTAACTTTCTTCTTTTAAGTTTATATTCTGATCTTATAGTTGAAAAAAAAATCTAAAGAAATCAGTTTTTTCTTTGAAATTGATATTTTCCATTGTTTTGTTTAATTAATAATATTCATTAAGGTGTGGTTCATTTAAAATTCAAATATATGTTTAACTTTACTCATTTAAGTGGATATCCTTATCCTATAGTTAAAAAAAAATCTAAAAAAATCAGCTTTTTTCCTTAAAAATGTTATTTTCCCATGTTTTGCTAATGTTAATAAAAACATTAAGGTAAATGTTGTTCAAAACTCAAATGTAAATTTAATCTTTATCTTACAGTATGATAATCTAGTCGATCTAACATTCACCCCTGATGTTATAGTAGAACAAACTCTAAAAACGTCATTTTTCCCTCTATGGGGCGTTCGAATCGGGTTGCGGTGGGAGCGGAGGGGATGCGGTGCGAGTGTGGTACGGTGGCGGGACGATGCGGTTCGGCCCCGCAGTATCGCCTCCTGACCGAGAAGCCCCGTTTTCCTACTACTAATGATAAATAAAATAAATCTTTTTAAAAAAATTCTAACTACTAGTAAATAAAAAAATTATGTTCTCAAAATTTAAAACATTTCTCCTGTAAAGAACAAGCAAAATTTAAAATTCAATTCTTCTGAAAAAAAAAATTCTATCTTTTGGTATTTTTAAAGAAAATAAATCCCCTGCTATATTTTTCTATCACCTGAAAAAAAAAATAATAATGTCCCAAAATAAAAGTTTTTAATACGAAAAAAAAATTCAAAATAAATATTTGTAAAAGAAAAAAAAAATTCTAAAGAATTTTTCTATCACCTGAAAAAAAAATATTAAGTTCACAAAAAAAAATATTAAGTTCACACAAAAAAAAATCAATTTTTTTTTTCTATAACTTCGAAAAAAATGTCAAAATAAAAATTTTCTATCTCCCACTAAATAAATAACATCCTACTATAAGACGCTTATCTATCCAATTCCGCTAAAATATTGTTATCTAACAACACTTCCGCTGTTATCTTTACGCATTTCCCCTCCAAAACTCTCTTATCAGCTTAGAACTCTGAGATAAAAAAAGACTTCCGGTTGACCTTCCTTTGACCTTGAGTGAACCTCGGTGGTATAAAAATGTCATTCCCACACTGCATACAGTAATTTCGATTTGCGGGCGTTCAGGAAAGGTATTGAGGAGCTCTGGAGGTACCTATCGTCACAGATGTATAAAAGAATTGCTGATAATGATTTTCGAAGAAAAATGCCGGTAATTAGCCGAGATATTAACCCTTAAAAACACGGACAGGACACTTTGGACATACATAAAGACACGGGCGGCGTACTCTATGCGCTATCGGCTTTATAGCCTAGATAACAACTTTTAATGATATGTTTATGTAATTTCAATGCCCAGTAGTCGTATGAAAGCAATAAACGTCGAACTGTTAAAAACAGATTAGTTTAATAAGAGTTAATCACATAATTACTATGAGATTCGCCGCTAGTTTGCATTGAATGGCTCTCTCAATACGCCACCCGAGTCTTTAAAGGTTAATTAAAAACCTATCTGGAAAACCGCGCCACGAGCCAGGGCGGTGTTGCATCTTTGCGACCTCCTTTCGAAGCGCGCTTAGCAAAATGCCATGTCTAAAGTTTGAACAAGGGTTTTATTTTAGGTACACTGTAAAAAGAAAAGATTACTATTACGCTGAATTAGTGTTTATAAAATGCCAAATGAAGTTAAATATGCACTATTTTTATTGTCCGCACCAAATTAAGTTCATCATAAACAGATTAGGATAAGATTAAAAAAAAGAGTTATACAGATAGCAATATTTGATACGACTTAGGCTTCATATCTCTCTGAACTTTCGTGGTATGTCCATTTATACTTTTGTAGTATATACAGCTATACCCAACCGTACGTTGTATAGTTTTTTACAAAGCTTTATTGTTCTTTTAGAAACGATATTTTGTGCAGTATACTTACTAATTAATATATTTATTGTACGGAACCCTCTGAGCACGAGTAATACTCGCACTTAACCGTTTATTTATTTCATAAAATTACGCTCATCCATACTGCTATGTCTCTAAAACGAGGAAAGAACAAACCCTCTTACATTAACTTTTTTTTTTAACAGGAAAAATAATTATTTGTTGAATTATTGTTTTTTATACATTTTTTTTCTTTACTATATACTTTATTAAATGAAATTTGCAAATGCACTTTTCTATATTCATCTATAGATAATGTGCACACATTTTGTACATATTATTAAACTGTGAATTATTTTTTATTTCATAAAATTACACTCTTCCATGCTTATGTCTATCTAAAACGAGGAAAGAGCAGTTTTACGTTAGTAATATAGAAAAGACAGTTCGAAATCGGCGGAGGGGGGCGGAAGTGAAAATCCTGCTATAGTAGGAGAGGTTTAGAGAGAGTTAGGTTCTTATCAGCCGGAAATGAGATAAGAAATGGTAATCTGATAAGAGCGTGTTATAGAGAGATGAGGATAAAGTATGGAAACTGAATGTCGAATATAGAGGTTAAGATCGTTTTAGAACGTAAGGAGTCGATTACCCTTGTAGATCATACTATAGTATGATGGGGTAGAAGGGGAGTAAATTTTTAGACGGGGCTTAATTTTTCGTATCTTCTTAAGGTTTGAATGAATGACCATATAAGGTAATGTTATACTATAACATAAGGGGTTAGGTCTTTTTGGGAGAAAGTGTGAGGAAGCTTATTTATTTATTTATTTTTTTGGAATCAACTTAAAGTTTGAACATGAAACGTAACTGAAAAATACTATGTGGCGCCCTCTATTGGTAGGAAATCGAATTATAAGTAATGCAATCAGGTTTTTTTCGTAAAAATTTCACTTGGAATCGAACCTGTGACAAAATAGTATTTTGACTTGATAATTTGAAGTAGGTTTAACTGATGAAGCCAAGAAACTATACCTGTGATTCGAGATTTTAAATGCTTCAAGACAAAAAATTATGTTCGTCTCATTTATGTGCAAAGAGAGGTTGATTTATCGGTTACTTAAGATAAGTCAACAGTATCTGTTTTAACTACTACTACAATTTGAGAATTACTTTAATGTACACGATTTTTATTTTTAGTTTAACTGATTTTATCGATTTTGTATACAGGAGTATGGTTGTTTTACCAAACCATAGTTTCGAACTCGCGAACTTCGTATCAAATTTCATTTTTTTTTTTTTTTGTAACTGATATGCTATCCAAGGATTGAGTATTACTTTAATGTACACGATTTTTACTTTTAGCTTAACTGATTTTATCGATTCTGCGTACGAGAGTATGATCATTTTACCAAACAGTAGTTTCGAACTTCGTATGAAATTTCATTTTTTATAATTGATATGCTATCCACTGTTAGAAAATTACTTTTATTTAATACATGCTAAATACAGCTCAACTTGTGCAGACTATGTTTAAACACAAAACAATACAGCATATGTAGTGGCCAGCATACACTCATCATTTAAGGGGCACAGGACCTTTCAGTTTGTCGAAACAATAAAAAACATCGCCTTCTTCAAAGTACCAAAACACAAACAATACGCAATTAAGATCTTTTTCTCCTCTTTCTGCCTAAAGTATATATCCTTAAGTACATTATCCAGAAAAATAAATGTTGTATGTACAAAATTAATATTTAAATTTTAAATTTAAAAATTCATCTCCCTAATGCGTGATTAAGTGCTGCGCGCATGATAGGACTCTATATTATGCATATAGAAAATAATTTTAGAACAAAATAGAATCATGACATACCTACTTATAACTTAAAACAAAGATATACGCAAAAAGTATTGTTTAAAATTTAATTTTAGCACAAAATAAAAAACAGTTCAAAAATCTCAAGTTTTTTTTCAAGTTTTTCAAGTGCAAAAAAATAAATAACCAAAATGTATGAATTTTTTTTGTTTTACCCTGTAGACTTTAAAGAAACGCATATTTGGTAAAATTTTTCTAAGCTGTACCTCACATAGTTTAAAAGTAACAGTGCGCGCAAACTCCAAATTTACTAATCTGAGAAAATGCTTTTCAAAGTTTCAATATCTACAGACCTTCTATTATTCTCATCATCTAAAAATGATTATAACTCAAGAAATAATGCAGATTTTTTGAATGCGGTTTTTTGCATATTGTTGGGAAATTTTAAGACATTCAGAATAAAGCAAAAATTGAAAACTGTATTTTTGAAAGTTTAAAGGTTCTGTGCCCCCTTAAATCCGATCGAGCGAAATACACTCTATTGCATGCCACTGTTGACGTGTTCGTTACTTTGGTACTATATCAGATTATGAAGAGTTACTTCCTTAAATCTTATCGACAACCTCATTGCATCCGTGGAAAACAGATATTGTACAATATTAACTATTCCGGTGGAGCACACACCATATAAAGTATAGTCCATTCTTTTCAAACATCATATATATGTCATTTAAAGTTTCTCAAATTGGTGCGGAGCGTTTGATTATGCTCTTGACATCATTTTATACAGTTAAAATTCCAATATAACATAATTTAGTGTTTGATTTTCTATTTTACATTCAATATAATGCCTACTTTCAATTTTATATCCATGCATGGCTGTCTTGCAATGTTTGCTTTCCCACCTTGTTAAAAAGTGTATACGAATTTATATATAAGATTTTGTAATTCTGATTCGTTTACTTTCATCATTTCAATTAATCGCAGTATATGGACAATTAAAGATAACATCTCATTTTCTTTGCCTCCATATGTTATTATTAAATCTATGTTCTCAGCAATATCGCTCAGACTAATCCCTCTGAAGGAAGTCGTAGTCTAGTCAATAACTGAAAATTTCACATTTTAAAAATATTTTCCCGAATGTACATATAAAAATACGAGTTTAAAAACTAATTTTCTTAATTTTATCACATTGGAAAAGAAGTTTCCACATTCGAAATTAATTTTTTATACATAAAGCATTACTTAATCAAATTCTATACTTCCTGATTTAACGAAATTCAGTGATTTTTTAAGTTCATGAACCAATTCGTACATTTTTTAATTATTATTAAAATTTCCCAACCTCTGTTACAAAACGTTTGAAGAAAAACGCACCACTTCATTTAACATTTGAGTGAAATATTCGAAAAATGACACCTTCGCCAACCCCGAATCTTGCTTTTTCAAGCAGAGATGCGAATAAAAGAATGTAATTCCAGGTTTATCGAAGTATTTTCGTGTCTCAAGAATGCAGATTATGAACTGTTCACTAAACATATGATTAGGGTATATTTCCATGAATTTTTAATTATATATTTAAATAGTAATAATAATATAACCAAAAAGGAAAATTTTAGTTTTTGAACAATCATTAACTTAATGAGTATTATTAATTAAGGAACAAAATGAAAAATATCAATATCAGTTTTTAAGGAAAAAGTTGATTTCTTTAGATTTTTTCAGCTATAAGATAAGGATATCTACTTAAATGATGAAAATTAAACATATATTTGAATTTTGAATGAACAACACCTTAATGAACATCAATAATTAAACGAAACAATGAAAATATCATTTTTTAAGGCAAAAGACTGATTCCGTTAGATTTTTTCAACTATAAAAGAAAAATATCAACTTAAAAGAGAAATGTTATGAGGATTTCAAATTAAAAGGGAAATTGAAACATATATTTTAGCTTTTGAACAACCATTACCTTAATGAATTTAAATAATTAAACAAGTAACAAAGGAAAATATTGATTTTTTAATTAAAAAAAACTAATTTAAACGAATTTGATTAACTTTTACACTAGTTTGAGATTTTATCCTACTTTTAGATACTAGCTATGTAGAATTTTAACCCTTGAATGAAGTATTCTTCATGAAATACTCAATAATGAAGTGATCGTTTTTTCTTCAAACGTTTTGTAATAGAGGTTGGGATATTTTAATAATTATAAAATTTAAGAATTGGTTTAAAAACTGAAGAAATCACTGAATTTCGTTGAATCAGAAAGTATAGAATTTGATTATGTAATGCTTTATGTATAAAAAAATTGAGTTCGAATGTGGAAAATTCTTTTCCAACGTGATAAAATTAAGAAAATTAGTTTGTAAACTCTTATTTTTATACAGTAAACTCTCTGTAAGGCGGACTCTGTGTAAGACGGAAATCTGTCTAACTCGGAAAGATTTTCAAGTCCCCACGAATCCATAGACATAGAGTTAAATTTGTCTAAGGCGGAATATTCTCTACAACGGAAACTTTTCTCGGTCCCGATCGATTCCGCCTTAGACAGAGTTTACTGTATCCACATTCATGAAAATATTTTTAAAATGTGAATTTTCAGTTATTGATTAGATTAAAAATTAATTTATTTTGCTTAGTAATGAGTATTTCTTGAAGTGTACCTCGTTCAAGGGTTCAAATTCTAGATAGCTAGCATCTAAAAATATGATAAAATGTCAAACTAGCATAAAAATTAATCAAATTCGTTTGAATTAGTCTTTTTAAGACTTTTCAACTTTGTTGGAAAGTGTATATGACTTCGGTTTGTCTGGCCGTCTGTCCGCGCTCTATCTCCTGTAAATACACTCGGATTGCCCTGAAATTTATGAATGTTACTGACGTTTATCATAGCACGTTCACAATTTTAAATGAAGTTTGTTGCATGTTTAATTCATTTACAACGGCCTATGTGGAAAAATCGTTAAAAATTATTTTTAATGGTGTTACAATCTTTAGAACATAATAAAATTGATATGCATTAACGAAGTGCACTAAAGTATGCATTCTGCAGAATATGCGATGTAAAGAATAGTTATTATTCCTTTACAGGGACATACAAAAGAATTCCGTTACATAATGATATAGGATTGGAGGGAATTGTTTCCGGCGTATTTTAATTATGTTAAATTATTTCATGTATAATGAAATTGTTATATGTCGCTGAGGTTTGCTATAAGTTATTTCATGCATAATACGGAGTGCATAGCATATACAGGGACACACAAAAGATTTCAGATATTATATTGTATCCGAAGTACTGTACATTAGCGATGATTGCTAGAAATGCATTTTTAATTATGATATGCGCTTTTATGTTTCACTATATTTATACATACTATATGATGTATATAAGTGATATAATTCATATACAGGTCCACACATAAAAATTCGTAATGGTTACTGGCTATGAGCACAAATTGCTTAAAGATGGTTTTGATGTGAGTTATGCATTGTTACGATGAACTGCATTTATAACTACAGGGTTGTAGAAAAGTATTCAAGTATGTTTCAATCTATTAGTACAAATTGCTGAAATTGAAATTTCAACCTGTTATGCGTTTTCTTGCTAAACTAAATTTCCCCATTATATAGAATATATATCAACCTACAGATAAAATAGAGGGCTGTTCCGAAGAATTGAAATACATATTTGACTATGGACGGTAACCGCTGAAGTCACTTTTTAAAATGTTTTATACGTTTTCTAAAATGTTTACTTAGTAATTTTATATACCTTATTTCCCTAAATAACGAAGTTTTGTTAAAGCCTTCAGGAAGTGTTGGAAAGTGTTTCATAATCTATGCTTAACGCACGATTTTTTCTTCTTGTTTCATTAAAAAATCAATATTTTCCTTTGTTATTTGTTTAATTATTAAAATTCATTAAGGTTGTTTAATTATTAAAATTCATTAACTCTTTAAAAAATCTTTTCACTTAATTATTTAAAATATTTTTCAACACTCTCACATTTTTTTCAATGGTAACATTTCTGTTTTGATGTGATGCAATTTCTGTGTGCTTCAAGCCATTGTAGGTTACGTTTTAAAAGTGTCATAATGAAGCTTTATTTCTCAAGAACTTCCAAGAAGTCATATTTTTCATAAATATGTTATCATAAGTCTATAAGCTTTATATGATCAACAAGTTTAATTTAATCAAAAAGAGCAATTTAAGCAGCTTTTGCACGCACATATACTTGGTTAGATTGCAAAGTGCAGAGTTCAATCATTTTTTTAATTTGGTTACTTTTTCGATTTTTTTTCGAATATTTACAGTTGCCGTGTTTTAAAAAAGTTCATGCACATTTACATAGCGCTAAAGATTTACGTATTTTATTTCGTGACACAAATTTATTTACGATTTTGAGAACTGATTTGCTTTACGTGACCTTGAATTATAAAAATTCGTTATAACTGGAGAAAGGAAGTGGCACAAACGGAACTTTGCGGTACAAAGCAGCAAAAACGTAGCACAAACGAATGCCGTATTATAATTTAGATTTCCTTGATGTGGCGGGGCCACTGAAATGGTGGCCCAATGTTGAAATAGTAGAAAATTCGTTGTATCGAGGGAATCAGAATGGCCCAAACGAATCTTTTTTGCGGCACAAACCGACATTTGCATGGGACTAAAGATTTACGTATTTTATTTCGTGACATGTAGTTATTTACAATTTTTATAAGTGTTTTTCTTTATTTGACCTTGAATTATAAAAATTCCTTTTTTCATTTGCGATTTCCTGCATGTGCCCTTGGATGAAAAAAATTCGTTATAACGAGAGAATGGAAGTGGCACAAACGAAACTTTTTGCGGTACAAAACAGCACAAACGAATACCGTAATACAGTAGCGCTCAAAAGTATTTTGACAACCTTAAGTAGAAGGAAAAAGCCGGTTCTACCCCAGCAGGCGTCATGCGTTGAGGTGGAGGGCGTGGCCAAAGATGAGTGACAGGTAGGAGGAGTCGAATGATTGACAGGTTAGGGGAGATAAGAAAGTGATAGACAGGTGGGTGGAGTCGAGACAGACTGGCGCCCGCGTCATGCTATAGTAGAGGGGTTAAAACAAAGAAGCGATAATGAAAAGTGTACTGTAAGAGAGGGGTTAGAACAAAGGATAATGAATGAAAGTGTACTGTAAGAGAGGGATTAGAACAAAGGAAAATGTTAATGAGGATGATTAATGAAGGAAAGTCTACTCTTAGAGAGGGATTAGAACAAAGATAATGATGAGGTGATTAGAAAAGATCGCATGCAATTAAAAAAATACTTACCACAGAGCAGCGTCGAGACACGTCCTACCTGTATGACATCCACCGGGCTAATGAACGAAGAAGCGTGCAACAACCGGTTTCATCTAGATAAGGAGCTTGCTTCTGATTGGACGAGAGACGAACCTAGGGGTCAGCACCATCGATTCCGGCGACACCAGCGCCCTCTCTTGAGAGGATGATTCACTTACCTGCGATGTCGTCATCCTATTTGAACTGACTTAAAGAAGTGAATACATTTTTTATGAGTTTAACGAAATAAGTTTTTGTCATTTGCTAATTTTCGAATCATTATTTTTTTATTTAGGCATTGCAAATAAAGCTTTAATAATTAATTCATTTTTAATTAGTCATTGCTAATAAAACTTTTTGAGAGAATCACCTGACTTGTGTTAGGAGCAGACGGTGGAGGAGGGTTCCATAATTTTCAAAACATGTTTTTCATTTAGTCATTGTAATACAGTTTTAAATAAATTAGTTAATTTTCATTTAGTTATTTGTTAATTTCCGAAACAAGTTTTTTTTTTCAGTAAGTCATTTGGTAATAAAACTTTTTAATAAATTAGTTAATTTTTCTTTCAGTCATTTGTTAATTTCCGAAACAAATGATAAAGTTTCGGAATAATAATAAAGTTTTTTCTCAAATAAAGCTTTTAATAAACAACTTTACATTTATTTTCATTTAATTATTATTTAAAAGAATATAAATTATTTTTACTAATCAAAGAACGCGAATTAGTTCTTAACAATAATGTTTTTGTTTAATTATTGTGAAGGATGATTGTTAACTGAAATATATGCTGAATATGAAAACGGTTTTTTTTTAACTAAGAAAAGAACTTTTTTAAATTAATGAACAACTATTTTTGGAAAAAGGAGAAATATTGTACTTTGCAACACTGAAAAAGAGTTGAAAATTAATGACTTCACCTAGTTTAAAGCATATTTAACATAAGATGAAGACCTAAGTGCCGTGGAAAGGCTTAAAAATAACATACTTTTGAATCGACCGATTTATGTTGGATTTACAATCTTAGAATTGCCTAAACTTCTAATGTATAAATTTCACTATTATTTTATTAAAAAGAGTATAAAGATGATGTAAAGCTAATTTTAAACGACACGAACTCATTGTGTTACCATATACACACTAAGAATATTTTGGTTGATATGGAACATCATGCAAGCTTATTCGATTTCTCTGAGTATCCAAAGAATCATATACACAAATTCCATTACGGTTTTGTAAAGGAAACATCCTTTAGAATTACAGGTTTTGAACCCATACACTGCAACACACTCCCTTTCAAGAAAATAGATTGTATCAGTACATCCCGGAATTTTTTTTTTTCCTGGACAGGTGAAATACTTGATCATTATCAAATCTCGCTCGGAGAGGACACATTATTGCAACCCGTTGTTTCACCATATGAATATGCTTTCTATATTAGTTTTTTTAACTACTTATTTTGAGATATATATATTTTATTTATAAGAATGCAAGTTAGTTTTAATCTTTTAACTAAGACATTTTCAGTGACTAAGGAAGTAAAGTTTTGTTTTTTTAGAAAAAGTGGTATGATCTTTATATTTTTTTTTATTAGTTACTAATGAAAGATAATATATATATATATATTCAAGTTAACAGAAATTTAGGTGAAAGCTTTTGAATTTTCTTAAGTGTTTTCTCTAAAAGAATGCGAAGTAGTTGTAATCGCTTGTTTTCTCTCACGTCTCCTACGAGACAAGTGGTTTCTATATATATAGTGAAAGGTTATTCTGTGTGTAACCATACGGTTGCGCATCAATGATGTTTCTTGCCTGTATTGTATCAATTAGTATTTTACTGCTTTTAACTAAGATATTTAAATGATAGATAACGCAAAGTTTTATTTTATTTTTAGAAAAAGTGGTTTGTACTTTATTTATTTATTTTATTTTATTATTAGTTACTAATGAAGGAATATATTTTTTCAAGTTAACAGTAAATTGATGTGAAAGCTATGAATTTTCTTAAGTTTAATCTTATCCACTAATTTGGAGAAATAATTTTAAATGCGCGAGCTACTGAACTCTTTTCAAATAGAACGAACAAGTTCTCTTGATAGTTTGAATCTTATACCAAAAAAGGTTAATGATAATATATTTTAACAAATAACAATGTAGGCAATTAGATAAATGTTTTTAACTAGTAAAATAACTATTTAAAGAAGCTTTTAAGTATTAACTTTTAGTAGTGCATTTTTTTTTAACAAAATTTTCCAACATGTCAAAACAAAAACTTACTTCTTCAAAATTGAAAATCTTCATTGAATTCCCGGTCTTGAAAACACGCTAGCAAAATATAGAAAATAACAGCCCGCAAATGATTTCCGAATGAAGGTTTACAATGTTGTGATATTATTTTGTTTTCAATGACATCACTTTTAGACCCTTTGATTTGCTGAAACTAGCGAAGCTTTAAACGAATGGGAAGCCAGTCCATAGTTTCACACGTTAGTTGAAATAACAATTGTAAATGTTTATTATCAAGCAGCTTTTGAAACGTTCACCCCTCTGGCGAGTTTTAGAAGGGGTGTTTTATCTTTTAGCATCTCCTGTGGGATGCAATCTCTCATAGCGTTCAACTATGAAAACTATGTATTGCTTTAGGCAAAAAGAAAAAAAATAGTTTTCAGACATTTCCTATCACCATGTTTCTTATCTCAACAAAGATGTTCTATTAAGAATAGAAGATAAATCTTTTTTATTTTTAGTTTAAAATAAAAAGAGTATGTTTCGATTCAAATATAAATCTTTTTTTCCTTTTTATACAATAAAAATCAAGATTCCAATTAACAGAAATTATTTTTTTAATTTTCTGGAGACTGTATTAAGTTTTTTTTATAATAAGTTTTTACTAAAATTGATGAAATAAACAGATATTTTCTGCTAAAGAAAAGAATGCTATTATTGCTTTTTATCAGCTTTTAACCTGTTCAGAACCAGCATTTTTTTTCATGAATTTTATTCGTTTGGCACTACTTTTATTAATTATTTCAATTAACTTTGTAAATCACAAAAATCACGTAATTAAATACAATCAATTTTACTTCTATTTTTTTACTGTTATCAAATTCAAACGTTTTAAGTACTTTCGTGGGTGCATATGCGCTCATGGTTCCGAATGGATTAAAGAAAGATCGCTTCAAACATAACAAAGATTTGTTTTAGACGTTCATTAACCGTTTCAGTTGTATGAATAAATGTCTCTCATTAAATTAAACTAATGTTATCATAAATTAAATTGTATTTATTTTTCAAGTTTTCAAAAGAATAACGCTTGATTTTCTTAAAAAGGTTGAAACACAAATAGATATTTTTAAGTTGTTCTTTAATCCAAAGACAACTTTTTAACGAAAGTTTTCATTCATTTGTTTACAAACTAACAGATGTTGTTATTAAAATACTTTGAAATAGAAAGACATTTATTTGAAAACAAAATAAACCTTTCAGATAATACTCTGAAAGTAGATGTCTTTAACTAAATTATCAAACATATGAGTGAGAGAAATCTGATTGCTACGCGACAAAAATCGCTTTTAACAATGAATTTTGAGTCAGTTTTAATTTAGAAAAAAGTAAATGGCTAACTTCAATGACTTCAAAGTTAATTGAAATAATTAATAAACGTAGTGCCAAACGAATAAAATTCATGAAAAAAAAATGCTGGTTCTGAACAGGTTAAAAGCTGAGAAAAAGCAATAATAGCATTCTTTTCTTTAGCAGAAAATATCTGTTTATTTCATCAATTTTAGTAAAAACTCATTATAAAAAAAACTTAATACAGTCTCCAGAAAATTAAAAAAATAATTTCTGTTAATTGGAATCTTGATTTTTATTGTATAAAAAGGAAAAAAGATTTATATTTGAATCGAAACATACTCTTTTTATTTTAAACTAAAAATAAAAATGATTTATCTTCTATTCTTAATTGAACATCTTTGTTGAGATAAGAAACATGGTGATAGGAAATGTCTGAAAACTATTTTTTTTCTTTTTGCCTAAAGCAATACATAGTTTTCATAGTTGAACGCTATGAGAGATTGCATCCCACAGGAGATGCTAAAAGATAAAACACCCCTTCTAAAACTCGCCAGAGGGGTGAACGTTTCAAAAGTTGCTTGATAATAAACATTATCTACAATTGTTATTTCAACTAACGTGTGAAACTATGGACTGGTTTCCCATTCGTTTAAAGCTTCGCTAGCTTCAGCAAATCAAAGGGTCTAAAAGTGATGTCATTGAAAACAAAATAATATCACAACATTGTAAACCTTCATTCGGAAATCATTTGCGGACTGTTATTTTCTATATTTTGCTAGCGTGTTTTCAAGACCGGGAATTCAATGAAGATTTTCAATTTTGAAGAAGTAAGTTTTTGTTTTGACATGTTGGAAAATTTTGTTAAAAAAAAATCCACTACTAAAAGTTAATACTTAAAACTTTCTTTAAATAGTTATTTTACTAGTTAAAAACATTTATCTAATTGCCTACATTGTTATTTGTTAAAATATATTATCATTAACCTTTTTTGGTATAAGATTCAAACTATCAAAAGAACTTGTTCGTTCTATTTGAAAAGAGTTCAGTAGCTCGCGCATTTAAAATTATTTCTCCAAATTAGTGGATAAGATTAAACTTAAGAAAATTCATAGCTTTCACATCAATTTACTGTTAACTTGAAAAAATATATTCCTTCATTAGTAACTAATAATAAAATAAAATAAATAAATAAAGTACAAACCACTTTTTCTAAAATAAAATAAAACTTTGCGTTATCTATCATTTAAATATCTTAGTTAAAAGCAGTAAAATACTAATCATGGAAGACGGTAGTATTCCGAGTGACGCAGCCTTAAGCCTAAAATCATATTGTATCGTATCCTTAAAATCGTATCGTATCGTATCATAGAATTCGTAGATGGCGGAACTCATATATACAGCTAACTCGACATCAAAGAAAACGCGAAAAGCCGCCTTTTAATAACTCAGCAGATATATGTCTTATTGTTCTGAATTTTCTAGAACAGTCTTATATCTGCAGTCTAATCGTATACTGAAATTTTTACATTTCTACGTGCAGTATATTTTGAGATCTAAATAGCCATTTTTAAAGTGAAAACGTTGGTATCATATCGAGGAAGTTCCTAATTTGAAAATCTCGAAAACGGTTCTAACGATTATTTTTAAATTGATACATAATATAAATGTGATTAAGGCGAGGTGAATAACACTTTTCTTTTTTCTGGGAAAACTCTCGTTCGTTAAATAATTCGATTTTTTTTTCTCTCGAAAATGACACGGGCGATTTTTTAAAAATCAAATAAATATGTTTCAGATGAACCACATAACAATTTACTTGTTTCCAGCAAGACTCTTGTTCGTTTTATAATGCGCATGAAAAATCGGACTATATTTCTTCGCCATTCTATGGAAATTTCACCGAAAATGGATGACACTGTATTCATACACATGCTTTCTTTTTAACCACTTTTGGGGAGAAATATTTTGTCTTCCCACTGGCTGAGTGGCTAAGGGCCATCGTTTACTGGTCATAAGATAGACAGTTCGATACTCCCTGATACTTGTTTTCACATGTGAATGTGTTTTTTTTTTTTTAAAGTCTGCTAGTTGACCATTATTCTCAGTTCCTTTGTAATTTTTTTAATTGCTATTAAGTTAAATAAAATTACAATTATAATGACGCCAATTTGACGATGATTATTTCTTGGCAATTTTTCAACAATAAAAATATTACCATAAATTTTATAAATATATTTAATTTCAATCACTTTAAAAAATATACATTAATAATTATTATTTGAATATAAATCACACGATCAGAAACGTAAAAAAACAATTCATTTCAGCTCTTCTTTTTATAATATCATTTTTTATTATTATGACGGTCAATCAATATATAATCACTGACATCCATAATATTATTATTATTATAATTATTATTTTCGTTGCATAAAAGCTATTGTGATGTAATAATTCTTTTATAATAAATAATTTAGTTGAAATGTTTTATTTATAAATATCAATGAAGTTTGATTACAGTTTACATAACAAGCATATCAGACTTCTGGTGTCGCCATCTTTTGACGCAATTGCGTAGTATTATAGAGAAATGTTTGATAAAAACGTCTATCCATCTATGTAACTATCCATCTATGTAACTATCCATCTATGAAACACCAACTATGTAAGGATTTAATAATTATAAATTAACATTTAGGATTTATTAATTTAAGGATAAAGTGTTTTTAAAGGAATATCAAATGAAACCCTCTGTGCGATCTGCGATTATACTTACCCAGTTGTTTTTATATACAAACTGCTATAAGGAAAATTGTAATAAAATAGTAAAAATTAAATCTGCATTAAATTCCATAAGTATCTTTTTTTTAAATCATTTTATCACTAACCTCAAAAAAGTAATGATATCAATGCAAAAACCCTTGACGGGTTAAAAGTTTCTGACGCAGCACTTTATCTTATGCTCTAAGAATTTTAAATATGGAACTTAAAAATACTGATATCAAATTTTGAGTGACGTTATGCTATTTCTTAAAAAATATATTTGTATTTATTTCATCATTTTATTTTTGTTTTATTTATAATCGCATGTGCAAAAGTTATGTTCAACATGAAAAGCTGCATAAAATTTTATTCGCTGTTGCTTTATCATTTACATCTCTCATAAATTCAAAATATGAGTTTTAAAAGATATGATATAAAATTTAAGTGACGCCTTGATGTGACTTTAAAAGGTTTGTTTTAAAATTCAATTTAAATTATTTTTGACTTGGTTAAAATAATTTTTTACATCTACACAATAATTTTAATTTTCCAATTCACTGTTAAATATATCACTTTCATTGAATCTATACTATGCATTGAAATGTATTTATTTCAATAAATTGATTTATCTTTTGTGTCACGCTATTCAAAATTGTGAGTAAGATTTATGTAAATGGTTTATTTGCGTCAAACTATCCTTTTTCATACATTTCATGTAGTTTGGACACAATGACGCAAATAAACCATTTACATAAATCTTACTCTAAATTTTGAATAGCGTGACACAAAAGATAAATCAATTTATTGAAATAAATACATTTCAATGCATAGTATAGATTCAATGAAAGTGATATATTTAACAGTGAATTGGAAAATTAAAAGTATTGTGTAGATGTAAAAAATTATTTTAACCAAGTCAAAAATAATTTAAATTGAATTTTAAAACAAACCTTTTAAAGTCACATCAAGGCGTCACTTAAATTTTATATCATATCTTTTAAAACTCATATTTTGAATTTATGAGAGATGTAAATGATAAAGCAACAGCGAATAAAATTTTATGCAGCTTTTCATGTTGAACATAACTTTTGCACATGAGATTATAAATAAAACAAAAATAAAATGATGAAATAAATACAAATATATTTTTTAAGAAATAGCATAACGTCACTCAAAATTTGATATCAGTATTTTTAAGTTCCATATTTAAAATTCTTAGAGCATAAGATAAAGTGCTGCGTCAGAAACTTTTAACCCGTCAAGGGTTTTTGCATTGATTGATACAATACAGGCAAGAAACATCATTGATGCGCAACCGTATGGTTACACACAGAATAACCTTTCACTATATATATAGAAACCACTTGTCTCGTAGGAGACGTGAGAGAAAACTAGCGATTACAACTACTTCGCATTCTTTTAGAGAAAACACTTAAGAAAATTCAAAAGCTTTCACCTAAATTTCTGTTAACTTGAATATATATATATATTATCTTTCATTAGTAACTAATAAAAAAAATATAAAGATCATACCACTTTTTCTAAAAAAACAAAACTTTACTTCCTTAGTCACTGAAAATGTCTTAGTTAAAAGATTAAAACTAACTTGCATTCTTATAAATAAAATATATATATATCTCAAAATAAGTAGTTAAAAAAACTAATATAGAAAGCATATTCATATGATGAAACAACGGGTTGCAATAATGTGTCCTCTCCGAGCGAGATTTGATAATGATCAAGTATTTCACCTGTCCAGGAAAAAAAAAAATTCCGGGATGTACTGATACAATCTATTTTCTTGAAAGGGAGTGTGTTGCAGTGTATGGGTTCAAAACCTGTAATTCTAAAGGATGTTTTCTTTACAAAACCGTAATGGAATTTGTGTATATGATTCTTTGGATACTCAGAGAAATCGAATAAGCTTGCATGATGTTCCATATCAACCAAAATATTCTTAGTGTGTATATGGTAACACAATGAGTTCGTGTCGTTTAAAATTAGCTTTACATCATCTTTATACTCTTTTTAATAAAATAATAGTGAAATTTATACATTAGAAGTTTAGGCAATTCTAAGATTGTAAATCCAACATAAATCGGTCGATTCAAAAGTATGTTATTTTTAAGCCTTTCCACGGCACTTAGGTCTTCATCTTATGTTAAATATGCTTTAAACTAGGTGAAGTCATTAATTTTCAACTATTATTCAGTGTTGCAAAGTACAATATTTCTCCTTTTTCCAAAAACAGTTGTTCATTAATTTTAAAAAGTTCTTTTCTTAGTTAAAAAAAAAAACCGTTTTCACATTCAGCATATATTTCAGTTAACAATCATCCTTGACAATAATTAAACAAAAACATTATTGTTAAAAACAAATTCGCGTTCTTTGATTAGTAAAAATAATTTATATTCTTTTAAATAATAATTAAATGAAAATAAATGTAAAGTTGTTTATTAAAAGCTTTATTTGAGAAAAAACTTTATTATTATTCCGAAACTTTATCATTTGTTTCGGAAATTAACAAATGACTGAAAGAAAAATTAACTAATTTATTAAAAAGTTTTATTACCAAATGACTTACTGAAAAAAAAACTTGTTTCGGAAATTAACAAATAACTAAATGAAAATTAACTAATTTATTTAAAACTGTATTACAATGACTAAATGATAAACATGTTTTGAAAATTATGGAACCCTCCTCCACCGTCTGCTCCTAACACAAGTCAGGTGATTCTCTCAAAAAGTTTTATTAGCAATGACTAATTAAAAATGAATTAATTATTAAAGCTTTATTTGCAATGCCTAAATAAAAAAATAATGATTCGAAAATTAGCAAATGACAAAAACTTATTTCGTTAAATTCATAAAAAATGTATTCACTTCTTTAAGTCAGTTCAAATAGGATGACGACATCGCAGGTAAGTGAATCATCCTCTCAAGAGAGGGTGCTGGTGTCGCCGGAATCGATGGTGCTGCCCCCTAGGTTCGTCTCTCGTCCAATCAGAAGCAAGCTCCTTATCTAGATGAAACCGGTTGTTGCACGCTTCTTCGTTCATTAGCTCGGTGGATGTCATACAGGTAGGACGTGTCTCGACGCTGCTCTGTGGTAAGTATTTTTTTAATTGCATGCGATCTTTTCTAATCACCTCATCATTATCTTTGTTCTAATCCCTCTCTAACAGTAGACTTTCCTTCATTAATCATCCTCATTAACATTTTCCTTTGTTCTAATCCCTCTCTTACAGTACACTTTCATTCATTATCCTTTGTTCTAACCCCTCTCTTACAGTACACTTTTCATTATCGCTTCTTTGTTTTAACCCCTCTACTATAGCATGACGCGCGGGCGCCAGTCTGTCTCGACTCCGCCCACCAGTCTATCACTTTCTTATCTCCCCTAACCTGACAATCATTCGACTCCTCCTACCTGTCACTCATCTTTGGCCACGCCCTCCACCTCCACCTCAACGCATGACGCCTTCTGGGGTAGAACCGGCTTTTTCCTTCTACTACCTTATATTCTCTCTTATTTTATTTAATATAAAAATGTAAAAGAAAATATATTCCCTATAATTGAGAACACTATGACTGCAGTTATTTAAATGTATCAAGTTTCAACTTGTTTGTTTACAATCGGCGCCACCGAAGAAACATGACTCCTCCTTAGCTCAAAAGTATTCTGACAATTAGTTTGCATTTAATTGTTGAAGGTGTCAGTGGCGCTATAGCTTCGATTAGTGTTTATATCGACTTCTTGTGATTATTTTTAAATTCAGAAATGTAAAAAATATTGAAGTGATTCTAGAAAAGCCGCTGTAAATGCACTTAAGAAAGGTAGACAGTAAGGTGAACTAGCTCGTTCTTTTAACGTGTCTCGGCAACTTGTTATTACCTGGAATAAAGTTTTTAATAAACAAAAATACATCAAAAATAAGCTTCAAAGTGGGCATCCGAAAAAAACAACTTGAAATGCTGACTATATTATAAAATGATATCTACAAGTGATTGTCGTAAGTCCGCTGTAATAATAAAAATAATAATTGAAAGAAAATTACTGCATAGACATACACGTTTTATCAGTGAAACGACGCATAAACCTCTATGGTTTACATGGTAGAAGACACGCAAAAACACGTTTGTTATCTACTAAGAATAGGAAGGCTAGAGTTGCATTTGTAAAACGACATAACGCTTTCAGGGCAAAGCAATTCCATTGCTAAAGTATTGAAATTAATGATTGACACAGGAATTTTAAAACAAATTTATTTTTAAATAAGAAAAAGGTATATTTCACACACATAATAAACCGAATTTTTTTTAACCAAAATTCCGGTGTCAGTCATTAATTTCAACACTTCATCAATAGCATTGCTTTGCACCTGAAAGGGTTATGTCGTCATTTCGTGACATGTAGTTATTTACGATTTTTATAAGTGATTTTCTTTATTTGACCTTGAATTTAAAAAAATCGTTATAACGAGAGAACGGAAGTGGCACAAACGCAGCACAAACAAATGCCGTAATACATTTAGATTTCGTTGACGGGGCGGGGCCAATGAAATGGTCGTTCTGTGTTGAAATAGTGGAAAATTCGTTATATCGAGGGAACCAGAATGGCACAAACGAAACTTTTTGCGGCACAAACCGACATTTACATGGGACTAAAGATTTACGTATTTCATTTCGTGACATGTAGTTATTTACGATTTTTATGAGTGATTTTATTTATTTGACCACGAATTATAAAAATTCGTTATAACGAGAGAACGGAAGTGGCACAAACGAAACTTTTTGCGGCACAAACGCAGCACAAACAAATGCCGTAAAACATTTAGATTTGGTTGACGGGGCGGGGTCAATGAAATGGTCGTTCTGTGTTGAAATAGTGGAAAATTCGTTATATCGAGGGAACCAGAATGGCACAAACGAAACTTTTTGCGGCACAAACCGACATTTACATGGGAATAAAGATTTACGTATTTCATTTCGTGACATGTAGTTATTTACGATTTTTATAAGTGATTATCTTTCTTTGACCTTGAATTATAAAAATTCGTTATAACGAGAGAACGGAAGTGGCACAAACGAAACTTTTTGCGGCACAAACGCAGCACAAACAAATGCCGTAATACATTTAGATTTCGTTGACGGGGCGGGGCCAATGAAATGGTCGTTCTGTGTTGAAATAGTGGAAAATTCGTTATATCGAGGGAACCAGAATGGCACAAACGAAACTTTCTGCGGCACAAACCGACATTTACATGGGACTAACGATTTACGTATTTCATTTCGTGACATGTAGGTATTTACGATTTTTATAAGTGATTTTCTTTATTTGTCCATGAATTATAAAAATTCGTTATAACGAGAGAACGGAAGTGGCACAAACGAAACTTTTTGCGGCACAAACCAGCACAAACGTAACACAAACGAATGCCGTAATACAATTTAGATTTCGTTGATGGGGCGGGGCCACTGAAATGGTCGTTCTCTGTTGAAATAGTGGATAATTCGTTATATCGAGGGAACCAGAATGGCACAAACGAAACTTTTTGCGGCACAAACCGACATTTACATGGAACTAAAGATTTACGTATTTCATTTCGTGACATGTAGTTATTTACGATTTTTATAAGTGATTTTCTTTATTTGACCTTGAATTATAAAAATTCGTTATAACGAGAAACGGAAGTGGCACAAACGAAACTTTTGCGGCACAAACCAGCACAAACGTAGCAGAAACGAATGCCGCAATACAATTTAGATTTCGTTGATGGGTCGGGGCCACTGAAATGGTCGTTCTCTGTTGAAATAGTGGAAAATTCGTTATATCGAGGGAACCAGAATGGCACAAATGAAACTTTTTGCGGCACAAACCGACATTTACAAGGGACTAAAGGTTTACGTATTTCATTTCGTGACATGTAGTTATTTACGATTTTTATAAGTGATTTTCTTTATTTGACCTTGAATTATAAAAATTCGTTATAACGAGAAACGGAAGTGGCACAAACGAAATTTTTGCGGCACAAACCAGCACAAACGTAGCAGAAACGAATGCCGCAATACAATTTAGATTTCGTTGATGGGTCGGGGCCACTGAAATGGTCGTTCTCTGTTGAAATAGTGGAAAATTCGTTATATCGAGGGAACCAGAATGGCACAAACGAAACTTTTTGCGGCACAAACCGACATTTACAAGGGACTAAAGGTTTACGTATTTCATTTCGTGACATGTAGTTATTTACGATTTTTATAAGTGATTTTCTTTATTTGACCTTGAATTATAAAAATTCGTTATAACGAGAGAACGTAAGTGGCACAAACGAAACTTTTTGCGGCACAAACCAGCACAAACGTAACACAAATGAATGCCGTAATACAATTTAGATTTCGTTGATGGGGCGGGGCCACTGAAATGGTCGTTCTGTGTTGAAATAGTGGAAAATTCGTTATATCGATGGAACCAGAATGGCACAAACGAAACTTTCTGAGGCACAAACCGACATTTACATGGGACTAATGATTTACGTATTTCATTTCGTGACATGTAGGTATTTACGATTTTTATAAGTGATTTTCTTTATTTGACCTTGAATTATAAAAATTCGTTATAACGAGAAACGGAAGTGGCACAAACGAAACTTTTTGCGGCACAAACCAGCACAAACGTAACACAAACGAATGCCGTAATACAATTTAGATTTCGTTGATGGGGCGGGGCCACTGAAATGGTCGTTCTGTGTTGAAATAGTGGAAAATTCGTTATATCGATTGAACCAGAATGGCACAAACGAAACTTTCTGCGGCACAAACCGACATTTACATGGGACTAATGATCTACTTATTTCATTTCGTGACATGTAGTTATTTACGATTTTTATAAGTGATTTTCTTTATTTGACCTTGAATTATAAAAATTCATTATAACGAGAGAACGGAAGTGGCACAAACGAAACTTTTTGCGGCACAAACCAGCACAAACGTAGCACAAACAAATGCAGTAATAAAAATTTGATTTCATTGATGGGGCGGGGCTGTCATTTAACTGGCCCCGCCCCATTTTGTTCGTTATAACGAGGGAACGAAAGTGGCACAAACGAAAATTTTTGCGGCACAAACCAGCACAAATGTAGCACAAACGAATGCAGTAATAAATTTTCGATTTCTTTGATGGGGCGGGGCTGTCGTTTCACTGGCCCCGCCCCATTATGTCCGTTATAACGAGAGAACGGAAGTGGCACAAACGAAAATTTTTGCGGCACAAACCAGCACAAACGTAGCACAAACGAATGGTGCTGTTGAATTTTGAAAATGAGTATGGGGCGGGCCCAGTGAAATGTACGTCACCAATGGTTTAGCCTTGAAAAAGGCTTGGATTTAGATCCCCGCATCTACGATTTACATTTCGACTGTCAGTTCGGCTGAAGTTCAGAGAGTGAGAGAGAAAGCGAAACTCCTGCCTGCTATATATGCAGGGGGTGGAGCTAGAACTGTGACGTATCGTCAAAGAGGGAGGAGTATAGTTGGTTAGTTGGAGCGCATGCCACCGTGAGGAAAGGTAGGCAGTCTGCTCTATTTACTAATCGAGAAATGAAAACAGTTCCGTTTAAGCCAGAATAGTTAGTAAAAAAGGGTTAGTTCTTTGGATTGCAGACAGTCAATTTAAGTTACAATGAGAATGAAACTAAAGTGACGTTAAATTATGCATTTAAAATAAGAAAATTATTATTAAATATAAGAAATAAACAATTTATAAAGATTTTTTTTTGTATATATACAAAAGGTAGTAAAATGCTCACAATCGCGCTGAAGTGAATATTCAGAGTATTGCAACGACCGGGGTGCCAATCTAGGTGAACAATTTGTTCGACCTAGGGGAGATTTGAATTTGGAGTGAGAATTCTGAGTTATAACTCAGAGATGGGATGAGTTATGTGACACCAGAGGGGTTTCTCCTTGATGTTTTTGAGCACGGGATGAAATTGTCATCCCGTTGGAGAATAGCAAGGGTGCCCACCCTGGCATCGTACCGTTGAATGGAATCTAACTCAGAATTCTGCACTAGTGGGACAGAGTTATGAAAATTTCTCGTGGGTTTTTTAATTTCGGCAAAAATTGGCCGAATATTTAAATCTTTATGAATCTGGTCGTTACGAACATAGCGAGTCGCACAAGTAAACTTACGCAATTGCTTATTTTGGAAGACTTGAATTCTTTCAAGATGAGTTTTGCTGGCACATCCGAAAATGACCGACCCGTAGGTTATAATGGGTCTGATCATCGATTTGTATAATAACAGCTTATTTTTGACCAGACTTAGTTGCAAGAATATTTCACATCAAACTAAATGCATTAATGAACGACATTACTGATGGAGAGATTTTTGGTACAACTATTGGTTATGTGCACTCAATAGAATTTCAGAAGAGAGGATTACCACATGCACACATTCTTTTAATTTTAGCTGAGCCCTACAAATTTTGTGAACCATCTCAAGTTGACCGATTGATTAAAGCAGAACTACCAGATCCAATTACCGACCCCCATCTTTTTGAAATAGTTAAACGCCACATGATTCATGGCCCATGTGGTAATTTAAATCCTAGATCACCTTGCATGGTGGATGGAAAATGTTCAAAGGATTTTCCTAAACAGTTTCAACAAACTACACAAGTTAATGTTAATGGATACCCATTGTATCAAAGACGGGAAACTTTTAATGTTTTGGTGAGAGGGAAGCCTGTCGATAATCGTTTTGTTGTTCCATATAATCCTTTTCTATTGCAAAAATATGATGCACACATCAATGTTGAAGCATGCACCTCAATAAAATCTGTTAAATATATATATAAGTATATATACAAAGGATACGATTGTGCAAATTTGGAAATTAGACATATTAATGATGAATAAAATGTTTTAGCTCATGATGAAATCGCTAACCATGTTGATGCGCGATATGTTAGTGCTCCTGAAGCAATGTGCCGGCTTTCGAAATTTGACATGCACAGTAGATCGCATAAAATCTATCGCCTTGCTGTTCCTTTGCCTTGCAAACAAATTGTTTATTTTCAAAGTGGTTAGGAAAATAATGCAGTACAACTCACCAGAAATCGTGATACACATCTTACCGCATGGTTTAAGTTATGCCTAATTGATGAACAGGCTAGGCAATACTTCTATCATGAAATTCCCTATCATTATGTATACAAAAATGGGTCTTGGGAGAGACAGCAGCAAAGAGATGAAAAAATAATTCCTCGGCTTTATACTGTAAGCCCAAGTGATATTGAACGTTTTTCACTTCGACTATTATTACTTCATGTTCCTGGAGCAACCAGCTTTGAGTATTTATTAACCTATAACACTGTTACGTATCCAACATTTCAAGAAGCTGCCCGAGCACGTCAACTATTGGCAGATGATCAAGAATGGTAAGATGTTTGGAAGAAGCAGCCACAACTAAAATGCCAAGACATCTTCGGCAAACATTTGCCTTCATTTGCATCTTTTGTTCACCAGCCAATGCTCTTGCTTTATGGGAAAAGTTCCTTGCAGATATGTGTGAAGATTTCAGACTAAACTTTTCTGGTGAAGAAGCTCTCAATCTGGCCCTCTGTGAAATTCAAGATATTTTAACGGTGCATGGTAAAAAATGCAGTGATTTTCTTTTACCAAATCCCCAAAACTTGCAACAACAAAGACTTTTCATGCAAACCTTTGATCCCATTTCTGAAGCTGTAGAAGCCACTGCAAAGATAGCGACATTAAATACACAGCAAAGACAAGTATTTAATACAGTACGTTCTGCACTAGATAGCCCATTGATAACACAGCGTTGCTTTTATCTTGATGGTCCTGGTGGCTCCGGAAAAACTTATATATATAACACTCTTATGTGTTTTGTTAGAGGGAAGAATCAAGTAGTCCTACCTTATGCAACCACTGGAATTTCCGCAATTTTACTGAAATCTGGCCGAACAGTACACAGTGGCTTTAAATAACCTGTTCCTATAAGAGAAACTTCAACATCATTAATGAAAGTTTCGTCACCAGAAGCGCATGTTCTTCGAGTGGCAAAATTAATAATCATTGATGAGGCTACAATGTTGACAAGTCATGTACTTCGCTGCATTGATAAATTATTACGTGGAATTATGTGTGATGAATCGCCCTTTGGAGGAAAGGTAATTTTGCTGGGGGGAGATTTCAGACAAACCTTACCAGTTGTACCCAGAGGTAATAGAATTAAAATTGTAGATGCATGCTTGAAATCTAGCCCTCTTTGGAAACATTTTGTTCATTTACAACTTTATGAAAATATGCGATCTTAAGGTCAAAATAATTTTAATACATGGCTTCTTAATATTAGCGAGGGAAAAACTCCTGTTATACCTAATTTACAACAAGACATAATTGAAATTCCCCAATCAATGATTTCAAATGAATCTATTATATCTGAAATTTACGGAAACCAGTTGAATATTGAAACGGTTCAATATTTTGCAAGTAAAGTAATTCTTACTACAAAAAATGCACATGCAATGAACATCAATAATGAAGTTTTATATCTAATTCCAGGCGAATCAAAAACATATTACAGTGTTGACTGTGTAGTATTAGATGACATAGGTAATGAAATCAATTATCCACCAGAGTTTTTCCATGCTCAGACACCATCGGGGATGCCCCCACATAAAATTACATTGAAAATAGGTGCAATAATAATGCTTATCAGGAATTTAAATCCAAAACAAGGATTATGTAATGGAACACGTATGATTATAGAAAACCTCCACATACATTTTATTGATGTCAAAGTTTTAACTGGAACTAACAAAGGAGATAGAGCATTTATTCCCAGGATTAATTTGGCACCAAGTGAGACAACACTTCCATTCATACTTAAACGAAGACAGTTTCCTGCGATAATGGCCTTTGCAATCAGAATATGCAAATCGCAAGGTCAAACATTTGATTCTGTAGGTATTTACTTAGAAGAGCCTGTTTTTGGTCATGGTATGTTATACGTTGCTTTATCGAGGTGCAAAAATGAGAGAAATGTAAAAGTATTTATAAATCCAACTGAGAAACAAGGAGCACTACTACATGACAGTCGAATTTTCACAAAAAATATGGTTTACCCCGAAGTATTGTAAATTCGAATATAAAGCCGAACTTTGCTCATCTGAACACTTTCTTGGTGGATGCCTTTTGCATCGGTGTTTCGTGCTATTATATACTCAAGAAATTTAAAGGTTGTTACATCCCAGCTGCTGTGCACTTTTAATATTTATGTGTGTTCTATAACTTTAAACTTACAAATTTGAGCACATGCTGATTCTACTGTTAAAAGTTTGGATAAATCTTCTTTATTTTTCTTTTTACAAAAGATACTTTGGTATTAGTCTCTTGCCAAGATTTATTATACCAAAAAACTTGCCAAAAACTTTTAATAGATGCAGCGGACTGTTTACATTATGCAGTTTAATTGCATATTTCTCTTATTAAGGAGTCTTATTTTTGTTATGATATATTAAGAGAAAACCCTCTTTTACCCAAAGGAGTGTTAATGCTAATGATGTGTTTATTAAAACATAAACAAGCCTAATTTGGCTCATTTGAACGCTTTCTTGGTGGATGCTTTTTGCATCGCTGCTTCGTGCAATTACATACTCAAGAAATTTCCAGGTTGTTTAATCCCAGTTGCTGTGTACTTTTAATATTTAAGGTTGTTCCATAATTTTAGACTCACAAATTTGTGCACATGCTGATTCTACTGCTAAAAGTTTGGATAAATCTTCTTTATTTTTCTTTTTACAAAAGATACTTTCTTATTAGTCACTTGGCAAGATTTATTACACCAAAAAACTTGCTAAAAATTTTTAATACTTGCAGCGGACTGTTTACAATTTGCAGTTTAATAGTGATGTGTTTATTAAAACATAAACAAGCCGAACTTTGCTCATATGACAGCTTTCTTGGTGGATACCTTTTGTATCGGTGTTTCGTGCAATTACATACTTGAGAAATTTCAAGGTTGTTTCATCCCAGCTGCTGTGTACTTTTAATATTTATGTGTGTTCTATAACTTTAAACTCACACATTTGTGCATATGCTGATTCTATTGTTAAAAGTTTCGATAAATCGTCTTTATTTTTTGTTATGTAGTTTAATTGCATATTTCTTTTATTAAGGAGTCTTAGTTTTGTTATGATATATTAAACAGAAACCCTGTTTTACGCACACAAGTAATGTTAATACTAATGATGTGTTTATTAAAACATAAACAAGCCAAACTTAGCTTTTAGCTAGAACACTTTTTGCCTTAAAAGAAAAAAAAAACAAAAAAAAAAGAAAAAAAAAAAAAAAACACTTACCAAGATTTAATACCAAACAAATCGTCAAAAATTTTTAATAGTTGCAGCGATGACCACCTCAAGAACATAGACTTTGTTAATTATGGACTTTTATTGCATGTTTCTTAAACTTTTGTCCTAAGAATTCTTAATTTTCTTATGATATATTAGCCAGAAAAGCTGGTTTACCCAGAAATATCATAAATGCTAATAATATGTTTATTAGAACATAAACTAGCCTAAATTTTCTCATCTGAGCGCTTCCACATTGTCAATTATTTTCATCTTTTTATTTTTTTTAATGTGAAAAACACAATTCTTACACACCGTCCTAGGACGGGCATTTACACTAGTATTTTAATAAAACTGTGTTATCCTCGGTTTCCTTATTCTGATATTTTTAAATTATATTTTTTTCAGTAATATGTTTTAACATTTTATGTTAAATGGGGATGCTTAGTGTATATTTTTAATTTTAAATGATTATTTGTGTATACGTTGTGAATTTTGCGACCGATCCTATCAACTAATGTCTTTTCCGGAGATGCCTCGAATGTATGTAGAGAAAACACCAATGTAATATTATTAGAATTATCTCAATAAGGACTTAAGAGGTATCAGATGGTCTTAAGGCTGCATGCTGTAGCAAATAGTGCATTATGTTTATCCTAGGTTTATGCTTAATACATTTTCTTTAATAAGCATCTAAAAAACTTCTTTATTGCTGAACATGCCTAAATTTACATGAAGAGGGGAAAGTTAATAAAAGTTTATCATATAAAAACATAGCTCTTCGTCATTACACATTAAACCGAAATTCCTCCACACAGGGGTAATTTGGTTATAGTTTAAATTCTATCTGTAATCAAGTAATAAAAGTGGCAATAAATATAATGCATTCTTTTCTTCTAATAGAAGACATTAGTAAAAATGAAACTAAACAAAAATAAGAAATCCTTTTATTTACATTTCCTGAAGGATTTTGAATTTACTAATATACAATTTTTACACCCAAGTACTCCGATAAGAGATATTCGTTTTGTTTTGGAATAATTTACAGAAATCTACAAGCATATTAGTTGATATTACCAAATTTGCAGGCACAACTCTTTTGACAATAATTTGAAAATATGATCAAAAAGTTAAATACATGTTAATTGTTGCATTTCTGTCCCTATTTGTAAGATATTAATTAGTAATAAATGTATTAGATATGAAATCGGTATTTTATAGAGCTTTGGGGATGCTGCAAAATTACAATGAGATAAAAGGAACAATGTACTTTCGTTTATTTAATCATTGCAATTTAAACTTGCAATTTAATGATTTAAGTTTTCAATTATAAACGATTGGATACTGTACAGATGTGCGTGATATAGAGATATGCACCAAAAAATGGAAGAAACAATCAAACACAGCTTATGACACAACTATTTTAGTTCTAAATTCTTGCTGACACCCTCTGTCTTATGGCAAAATGAATACTACTTTGAATGCATATTTCATGCATATAAGATTATGCAGCAATTAATTATTTAAAAAAAAATCTCAGCACATTATTTTAATAGGAAAACATGTTTATACATTTTGAATATTTTATGTTTAATCTAGCTGTCAGAAGGTTTTTCTACTATAGAAATATATTTCTGCATATTGACAAGATGCAGCCATGTGGCACACTTTATATTTTCCATAAATGTCTAAAAACCGACGGCATAGGAATGTTTTTGAAATGTTTCCTCTTATACAAACAATTATTATAATCAGATATTTTTTGTGAAAAAATAAAAAATATCCTGTGTAGTTATACGTAAAATCTCAATAAAGCTTTTGTAGTTTGACGCTGAGATGAAGAAAATAATCATTTTCCGTTTAAAGAATTATCATGCTGCTTTATATCTTACTGTTGTTTCAAGCGCAATTTGAGAAATCTTACCTTGATAATATAACTCACTGATCAAATTGTACGTGAGAGAATTTATTCGAAGGAATGTGAGAAGTTCCTTTGCACAGATTGGAATTTAAGTAACGTAACAGTAAAATACGTAGTTGAGATACTAAGATTAGATCAGTAGTTGAATGCGAAATTTAGTTCAAACGGATGAAAGATTTTATCACTTTGAGATTTTAATCAGGAAGAATATATAAATATTTTCGCAAATAATGCGAAACTGAGGAGAATTTACACAATAATGAAAATACTTCGCCTCTATTATTATGTTCATTTAAAGAAATTATATAAGTATTTTTATCCACTTTTCTTTAAAACAGTCATTTGATAGTAATGAAAGTTATCTTCAGTATGGGAATTTACACTGTAGTAATAAAATAACAGTAAACGTAATTGCATGACACAAAACAATGGTATGATAAATACTTGATTTTATGGTAAATAATTCCAAATATTCATTCATAGTATTGTAAAATATTCTATTTTTGTCGAAAGAAGTCCTTGTGTCCTTATCAAAATCTGCCCATGTATTGGCATAATAAAATAGATTTTTTTTTAATACACAGAAAGATTAAAATTTTCGTAAAATAGTTACTTTACCTCATGAACATTAATATAAAAGCATCAGCAGAGTCCAAATTACTAATTTACCGTTTTAATTTTAATTAACGTAGTAATGACATACTGAGTATGGTAATGACATTTTGTAATAGAAAATTTAATATACCCATGTATATTATTATATATTATTATGTGTAATAAATACAAAAACATGTTATTAATTTTTTTATTATCCTTTAAACAATTTATAAACATCGGCATTTTTCTCTACAACAAAAAATCGTGACGAAAGAGGTACAGATGTTTGAAGGCATTACTGATAGAATATCAATCTGTCACAACAGGTGAGAATGTTTTGTGAATAGTTCTATAATATTTTGTGAAGACCTGAGACATTTCTCTTGATTTCATTTGATTGAAGGTAAACAAAAATGTTTTGTTCCAATACTGATTTATTGAGCTATCACTTAAGAAATTAAATGCTTTAGGCAGTGATATTTTGCTATGAATTTTGATGAAATTCAATTAATATGTGCCAAAACTGCTGCTGTATCATGTCTTAAATTTCTTGAGATTGTGAATTTTTTTTATTATTATTTACGCATTTCATTGCAAAAATAATACTTAATACTAGTATGAAGCTATATGATAAATGACGCTTTGTTGATTGAGAGCGTAGGAGGTCTGCGGGTTCGACTCGCGCTAGCTCCATTGCACATTCTTTCTGGAGCTCCCGGTTGTATTTCTCTGATGTTGTAAATTTCCTTGTGTCTATCTCGTCCTTGTATGCAATGGAAAAAAGAAGTAAAAATTGTGCTTTGTGTTTGTGTATAATAAAGATCATTCGAGGCGAACGGCCATAGTTGCTATTGGCTTCAAAGTAATCTCCACTGCGATGGATTTCAATGTCAATGTCAATGACGCTTTGTTAAACTTAAATTTACAAAAAACAGGGATTTAAAATTTTAACTAAAATATCAATAATTTTATGCTTACATCTTTTGAAATCTATGATACATAAAAGAGAAGGAATTTAAAGGAATTTAAATAGAATTCATACTTAATATAATTTCATCCAGATTTCCTACCCGAGACCACGTATCCGCAATTAAAATTTAAAAAAGAAGAAAGATAAATAGCTTTTTGACGGTAATCTAATAAAAATATGAAATACAATCCCCTGAGCATTCCTATTTCACATAAACGCTGAGAAGTTAAGCAAATAAATTACATTAAAAAGAAAAAGCTTCCAAAAAAGAATAAAGACAGATCTCTATTTAGCAAACATGTTTCTTGTCGTCTAAATGGATATTCAGATATTTAACGCGGTGCATGTTTCGTTAAATGATATTTAAAATTTTCATTGTTTGGGAATTAAAAAAAAATGTGATATAATATTAAATTATCAAACAAAAACAGTGAAAAAATTCCGTTATATTTTGTAATATAACATAATAAAATATAAAACATAATACGAAATCACCATTTTTTAATACCATTATCCATTTAAATAACGTTTAAATATTAAAAAAAAAAAAGAGGGGAATGTTAAAGCTATGTTTATTCATAAAAATGCTGATTATCAGCGACACTGACACCGATGAAGAGGATAATGCTATTTGTTGACGTCTTCCTAAGAAAACATAAAACGGTATTTCATATGCTTAATAAGGTTCGAAGAAGATTTCGCTCAGGTCGACCGACGGGAGTGACATCGGTTCGAACCCAGCACATTAAGTGAACCAGCTTTGAGAGGAGACCATCTCATTTGCTTCTGGGCTTAAGTATCAAATGTACTGAACAGTAGTTTCGGTTATAATTGATATTTGTTTGCAATTCCGTACATTACTACTTTCCGTGCATTGATTTCGTACTATATAACTTCGGGACTAAAAAGTAAAATATTTATATTTATGTTTGTAAATATTTTATATGCAAAGGCAAATCAACATGATGATATTACAACTTCAAAAATTGTGAATGAAAACTTCATAGGCCTTTATTTGTTTGTAACATTTATATAGACACTTAAAATTAAATATAGTTTATAATAGCTCCGTGTTTTAACAGAAACCATTCGTTTATATTTTTTCAAAATATCACTAATTTCAATTATATTTTCTTTCGGCTGTAATGAAAAAACGGCAACAAAAATATATAATTAATATTTTACAACTATTTTTCCTTTGCTTTCTACAGAAATGGAGTGCATCCATTGCCAATATTAAGCAAATGGTTCCAAAAACAACAACAAAAATTAATATTTCAAAAATAAATGGAGATGCAGTTTTAAAAAAAATTGCATTTAAAATTACATTTTTATCCCAATACGACGATATAAAAATTGAAAATGTGTGATGCTTAGAAGTTTAAAAAATTGCTATTGAGTATTTAATCGTACTGCTTAGTTTTACGGCTGGCTTCTGTAAGGTAACGTTATTTTTGGAGATGTCACAAAATAAGCATGGAGAAAGAAATTGAATACCGTGCAAGGGGCTAACAAGCCGCCATGACAGTTTTCGTAGGGCTGTTGATTCGGACGTGAAGGGGTGATATCTACATTTTCGCTTATATCTCAGTAAATAATTATCACACATTTAAAAGATCAGCTTATTCAAATTACACTAACCTTTCTAACAATGTAAAAATAAAAAATCGATTTTTGATAAATTTAAAGTGTACTGTCTCTATAAACATATCCGAAAGTATTTATTTCTAATCACGCATGCAAAAATAAACGACTCGTCAGTTCATGCCTAATGTTAAAACTGGTAATCTATATTCCAAGCAAAGCATGAAATTAAAGGATATGATACAATACTTCTTTCGTATATTGTTATTTTCACATTTTTCCATATTTGCTAGTCTGATTTATAACTTTGAAACATATCGCTGCGTTAAGTTTTATTTTTAGATTCGGATGCACATAAATATTAATATTATTTCTGCATTTCCAAGGTTTTTAAGTTTAAATATTTACCTTTGGATAAATAAACTCTGTTTGGTTATAATATGTGAGAGCTATTAAAATTCGGTGCTCCACATCGCAAAAGTCAAGAGTGATTTCTTACATAAAATATTCTTCACTTAAGCATGCATTTAAAGAAATATTTTCATTTCCATGTATAACTTATAAGGTATTTCATTTTAAAATGGTAATGCAGAAATTTAAAGAAACATTTTGTTATAGTGTAAAACAAGTTTTCTGTAGACATTTTTGTCATTTACAATGAAAAATATTTTACATTACTTACTAATTTAATGGAGGAATTTAATTGGAACTTATGGGATACTTTTATTTAAAAAAAAAAAAAAAAAAACTTTACTTGGATTTTCGATTTTTTTAAATGTTTTATCCCTTTAAAGTGGTGGTACTCTTCGTTCAAATCAGTAAATCGATACAGTTTTAAAGTTCGTTTAAATGTTTATGTCCCGTTATACACATTATATTACATATTTTGAATTTCCCGAACTTTTACATCATTCATGTAATATATTAAAACACCATTTTTCAATTGAGTATTTACGAACCAGAAAAAGAAAGTATTTCAAAGAATAACAGAATAATGCATAGATGGAATTATATAATCGTTTAAGAAAAGTGAAATGCAGCTTATAAAAATCAATTATTCTAAAGATTGACGCAGATTAGGAAAAAGTTACGCACTGCAAAAATAAATATCTAGTGAATAACTTATTAATTTTTCTTTCTGTTGAAGTCAAAATATACATTGAATTATTTGAAGAATAATTTATATTATTAACATATGTAGAATAATTGCTGAATGGAATATATAAAAAATACGATATATACGTTGTGGTGACGATCCATCACCAACACACTTGGTCACGCGACAATAAAGTGGTAGTACAAATGATGGAAATATTACCCGATCCGCGTTGTGAAAGATCAAAAGAGGGTAATATTAATTAATAAAATAGGAGGAGAATAAATTTTGAATAAAATTATACGTCAATACTCAGAATCGACTTATTTAACGTTAAAATTTATATTCAGGATTCAGTGGGTTGCATAGATAATTATTCGATTAAATATTTTCTAAAATTAAACTTTCAAAACTCATAAATTTAATAAACCTCTGAAAAGAAAGAATAAGAATAATGCTTCAAAGAAAAGATAGGAAATGCACATATAGAATCCAATTTTATTATTTTCAAGCACATAACTTCCATATATCAAACATAATTACTCTTAAATGCGTATTAATTTGACAGCATACTCAGTTACATGAGATCTCATAACAAGATAATTATGAGTCATATCTTTGTGGAATTTTGGATTCAAAACGTTGGTTGAAGTTCTCACAGCACAAATAGATGGGCTTCTTAGCCAAGTTATTGACAAATTTCCAACGCTGATATTTTAATGTTATGATTAGTCCATAATAATGACAAAATACTCATAACTGCATTAAAATTTTGCCTATAAAATATTAGACACAGAAAATCCTACGCACACAACATAAACATATAATAAAATAATGGCCGTATATTAAGTAATGAACTCACCATATACCTCAGACGAAAGGGGCGAAAACACTTCCTGTAGAGCACTGATAGTTCTTATCACTAGGTAGATTTGGTCCGCACCTTTCAAATCTTGAAAGTCACTTTTGACCGAGCACATTAAAGTCCATATAGTCTCTTTTGGCTGAACTCTTTATACAATCACGGTGATAACTGGAACTTTTCGGTGTGGCATCCCATCTCATCCGCTAATGGCAATCAGAAAAATGGTGGTGTGGCATCCCAGGTCAGAGTTCTGTCCATAATCAATTCAGGATAATGAAAAGTTTTCGCAAGGTTCCATCCATCAATAGCCATTAGAAATGTTGGAGCCCTCCGAGATCAGACTTCTTTCCATAACCGATACAGGCTGATGCAGGATTTCGCAGACTTCAGTTTATCAACCTAGCCCTTTTGGTCGCAAGTCTAATCCCAGAGCTTCCTTCAGGAGGAGCGACATAGGTGAAGACAAAATCCAAGTGTCTCTTTTTTTTTCAAAATCTTCCTCCACAAAAAAATGGGCGTATTTCATTAGTACAATATGATTTTTTTTATTCGTCGATTGGTGCTTCTCTCTTACTGGTACGCCTGATCTCTTGACTGTGGTTCGCTTTTGATCCCCTCTTCTGGGCGTCTCCGTATTTTTCCAACGCATAGCTAATTTTTTCTCTTCGTTTACGGGGATCTGACGTCACCTGTGAGCTTCGGACCCCCTCTGCCACACACAATGATACCAATAGATAGTAGCCCTGTCAGTCAGTGGTGGAAAATTGGCGCAGAGGAGGAGCCTATTGACACCACTAAATTTTTGTAGTATTTTTCGCATTATCTAATAACAGAATTTCTGCGTTTTTATTAAGCTGAAGAATATTATAAAATTTTAGTGGTGTCAATAGGCTTCTCCTCTGCGCCAATTTTCCACCACTGCTGTCAGTGCTAAGTGCATCATAAATAATTGTGACTGGCTTTATTATTCACATGTCTTATATGGCGTCCATGTACCCTTCCTATATGTTTTATTGCCCTATTTTCGTCTGAAGTATATGTGAATTTTTATCACACTATTAATTTTCATATAAAATATTACAAAATTCTTAATTAATTGCCATATTACGAAATACATTCAATATTCACAAACCTTAAGTTTTTACAAATGAAATGATACCAAAAACATATATATGCATCCATATAATTATTATAAATTAGGATTTTTCTTTATCTAAATACTCTTAAGATTTTATTCAAATTAATTTACTTTATTTATTTTATAAAAAAATATTTGTCAAAATGCCATTTATTATTTTCTCTTGAATAATAATAGGTTGTTCTGTTTTGTATAAATATTTTAATTGTATAACAAGGTGTGTGTATAGATTTCTATACCACATAGCTTCTGCCCCGTTTTTTAAAAAAAGAAAAAAAAACAACGCGTCCCACATAATTTTCTATATACATATATACATCTAGTATTTACAGAAATTTATCAAACCTGATAAGTTCATATTTTCTTCTATATTCACTAAGGGGATCTGAAATAACAATTGAGTACAGTAATACAAAATATAAATTATTATATACAATTAAAATGACGTATAGGTGAGAAGATTACTCCAATATCTGGCCATTGAAAAAACATAATTTTATACATTCTTTACATCCTCACAATACAGATATTACATGAACCCCATTTTCCAAAAGATATACAATATTGTGTGTAGAAATATATGTACATTCATGCAAAATATCACTGAAATCAGTGTGTAATTTTAAAAGAATATCCAGTAACTGGCGCGCGCTATGCGGGAGAGCACATCCCAGAGCAAACGAGCCAATTCATCTTGTATCCCTTCAGCCCAGAAAGATGAACCGAAAGATCTCTCCACAGAGAGCACAACCGAATATCCTCTCTAGCCTAGGTGCGATTTTCCCACGCCCGTGTCCTTGACAGTGACAATAATCTTGGAACAAGACGGACTGGTCAGTACTATCACTCCAAACAAGTTTCTCCTTATCGCGTTGGCCACCTTACTAATCGTTTTTTTTTACCCACTTAATCGATGTCGAAGTGTGCGCGGTATGTTTTTTCTATCATGTGTATGTTTTCCCTGGATATAAAATTGGATAATATCTAAAGAATATATGGTAAGTGTAATTCTTTTTTAAATCCGAAGATTTAAATACTATCTAATAAAAGTGTTCTTATTTATATAGTATATCGTTCCTTATTCTTAATGATGTCCTATAAATATTTGTTTATCAGATCTCTAGTGTCTGACTGGTCGCCATTTTCTTTTGAACTTACCTTCAAGAAATTGCTCTCATGTAACTATCATTTCATTAAATAATTTTAGTGCTTTTAAATTCATAAACTATTTTCCTTACCTCGTACAATTTCCTTTCATATATACCTTATTATCCCATATGATATTAGAAGTCTGTCAATGTATCATTTTTTATTTCTTTCACAGTATTTTTTGTCATAATCTTTCGTGTCATTTGGTTACGTAACATTTTCTGACATATTTATTTATATATATTTTGATTTTATTTCACAAACAATATTATGTTTTACTTCGTTTGCGCACAGTGTAGTTCTCGTGCGTCATTATATACACTATGTTAATGAGATTTTTTTTTGTTTCGTCAACCGTATCCTTTTTAATGTGGTATTTTGTATATTTATGACGTGTGAAATGTTTTAATCCTAAACTCCTAACATATTGTTTTGCTCTCTCTCTCTCTCTCTCTATATATATATATATTATACGCTACTATGCGTCATATGACTCATGGTACTTTGCTTAACATCTTTTGAGTTAATTTTATATTATTTATTTATTTTATACTACGATTTTCTAACACATGTGTGAAAGATGGTACCCTCTATTCACTCATATATTAGCGGTAAATATAGTGTTTAAATATGTCGTTCGTGCTCATTTTGTTCAATGGGTTCCCAAATTAATATGCATCCGTTTTATTTACTTATTTATTTTTATTTATAAATAGTGAAAATTTTAATGTATGTTGTAATAATTCATCTATAATGGTTTTATTTTTGTTTTTGTTTATTTCCGAATATGTTTTCATTCCAGCACAATGAAGTTAATAAATTTTTATATACTTTTTTCCGTTCCGTTAAGGTATTGTTGCAAATCTACCATATATATTTTGTTAATTTTAGGTATATTATGGTTTATTTATTATATTAATATATTAATTTAGGTATGTGTGTTTTAATATTTTGCTTCAATATTAAAAATTTTGTTAACAAACTCATGAAATTATTTTTTTATAATGTCATCCTATCGTCCAGCAATAAAATGACATTTTCCCGGGAATATAGCATAATTTCATGCGATTATTACAATTTTTTCAAACATTATATTAAAATTACTTTGTTGTTGATAGTTTTAAGGTTTTCAAATAATACTTACAGGTTGTTTACTTATTATGTTGTTTACAAAACGGTGTGCTTTTCATTTTTGGCCCTTATGTGGTCATCCACTTTATTTGTTTGTCTAAATGAGTCTGTAATGTTAATTTTAATATATGTATTAATTTATTTACTTATTTATGTATTATTTTTCAGATTTTTTTTATGTTTAATCTCTTACTTTCATAAATTTTTAGCAATTTTACACACTTCCATTTTGTTTACATTTTCCCAATTACTACTTGTTTTTCTTTTTTATAATTGGTAGTAATGTGTAGAAAATTTTTATTTTCTGACAAATGGTGTTTTAAATCGTTTATATTTACAAAGAGTGTGAAATGTTGTACAAATTTACATACAATTTTATCCATTTTGTGTCATAAATATGGTAATCAATATAAATGCCATATTAAAAAGTGCATCCATGACATAGCAATTTTTATTTATTTGCATACTTTAAGTCCATGTGTTCGTAATGTTTCATTTTCGGTCAAAATCATAACGTTTTGTTAATATTTTATAATATGTATAATGGAAAATACATTTTCCATCCAATGTTGCTAATTTCTACTTATATATCTCCAAAGGAACCGTTTTTTATATTTTGTACAACAAAATTTTTCATTTTTTTTAAATAAATGTGTCAATTTAATATATATTTTTCTTTTAGTCCTCTTGAAGTAAGTATGTGGTTTGTCTATCACTAGCGATCAAAATAGTTTTCCGACATGTTTTGAAATACGTCAAAACAATTTTGAAGTGTAAACAAATAAATTATATATACCCTGTTTTCCGTTTTTCTATTTTTTTTAATATATATTTTTCTAATTTTTATTTTCCAGAATAATCCTTATGTTACGCTTCATTTTTACTCACTCAAAATATTTCTTTTCTAGCCATTGTAATTAATATGCAATTCAATATTAATTTTGTCATTCAATTATTTAGCTGTGTTGTCTACTCAAATTACGCAATCAACTATCTGCAATCCGTGTGTCGTGAAAAATTTGCCATCCGTGAAAAGATTGCCCATGGAAACAACTGCTTGATGCCAATTGAACTACACAGCCAGGATATATTTTGACTAATACGCAGCCAAGCTAAAGCTCTCACTCCTGAGTAAAAAAAAAACCGCCTTGGCTCTACCGGAATTCTGCTACGATACCGGGTTGGTGAGAAAATTCTTTATTTATTCCCTTCTTATCAATCTGTATTTTTAAATCCTCATTCGTGACCCTAACTGTTCTGTTCATCTCTCCTGAATTTGCTAGGAAGCCGGGGTAACCCAAACCAGTTTTTGGTGATGCATTAGTTTCTCTTTCACTTTTCCTCCTTGAACGTTCGCACTTTGCTCTGGGAACAGGTTTGCCTTACTGGCTCGTTCCGCTGGTCACAGGAGGAAGCAAAAAAAAAGATGGGGGAAGGGGTTACCCGCTGCCTTGCTATACGGGATTCGGAGAAGAGGTATTTCTCCAAGCCACAATTATCTTCTTTATCTCAGGAGATGCTACTTAGCGCTTCTCTTTTGTGTTTGATGCTATCGTCGTATACCAATATTTGCATTTTTGTATTTTAGTAATTTTTTTATGTCATGCTTACCTGTGTATAATGTAATAAATTCTGTTTGTGTATATTATATTATTTTGTTTTTGTGGAGGGATGTATGAAAGAAACATTATCTGTTTTACTTGTTTGGAAAATCATTCCTATTACTGTGACAAAATATTATATTGTTATTTTATTTATTTTGACTATTTACCTTTGATTTATTTTGGGTTAATATTTCAAAAGGACTTCCTTTATATGTCCAGAATTTTTGCACAAAATATTTTTCTAACATGTGAATTTCTTGGGCAGTATTTGTCCAACTTCGTTGAATTTTATTTTATTGAGGGAAAACGAAATTTGAACACATTTATGCTTTACTACATGTTTATTAAAATTATTTATTATTATTATTATTACCACATTTTCTACAAAAATTTTCTACCGCATAACATTTTATTTTCATGGTATAAAATACACATCATGGCTCCATAAATTTTATTCAAAATTCAAATTTTGCTTCTTCATTCATAATAATTTTCCAATATTAACTATTTTATTAAAATAATATAATCTAAGCAAATATAAGTATATTTATTAATATTTTTATTATTATTATTATTATTAATTCCGTGTTGCCGTTGAAAAATTTTTGTATTTTTGCTATGTTTTTGTTTAATCAGTTTGCACTGATTTAATTTTTCTTTTGCTATATAGTATTATTTTATAAATTACCTGGTTAATTATTTATTTATTTTGTTTGCGATGTTAGGCGCGAACAATTTTGAGATGTGAATAGTGACAGGTTTTAATTCCGGCTTGTCCCTGTTTTTATTAGGTAATTGTCGTTTCTAAAATTTCTTTCGACAAAATATGGTCCTGAAAATTTTTGGTGTAACGCTTTAGGTTTTATTAGAAGTTTTAAATAAACTTCATCACCTACTTGTAGCTGTTTGTGTTTTAATTTTGAGTTTTTATTTAATTCTTGATCCGATTTTTCTTGGTTTTTCATGACCTCGTGTCTGATTTCGTGCATATGTTTTAATTTATTTTGCACATAGGTGCTGTAAGAGTCCATTTCGTGTGTTGTGAAATTTTTGAACGGCGTTTTTATTTCCCGTGCAAAAAATAACATGCTTGGTGTAAAATTCGTTATTCGATTTTTTGTTGTATTGTGCATAAGCACAAAATATGGAAGTCTAATGTCCCATTCGTACGTTTTAGTACACATGGATGCTATAGAATTTTTTAAATCAAGATGGACTCTTTCTACAATCCCTTGACTTTGTGGATTATATACGCTTGAGCTTATTATCTCAATATTTAGATTTTGCATGTAATCTTTGAAATCTTCTGACCTAAAATAAGGTCCATTATCGCTTGCAATATATCGTGCTAAACCGTATGCACTAAAATATTGGTTCAAAGCGTTAATTATGACCTTAGTGTCGGTTGATCTGAGTGGAAATGCTTGTAGAAAGCGTGTAGCCGTATCTATTACTGTTATAATATATTTAATTATTTTTAACGATACAACCAAAGGTCCCACTATATCAATCGTTAACCTTCCCCCTGCTAAATAATTCTTATCCATTTTTTTAATGGTACTTTTATCGTCTTATGTTGTTTAAAATTATTGCATGTTATACATTTCACACAGAATGTTTTTACCTCCTGATACATTCTATACCAGAAAAATCTTTCTTTTATTATTCCATAAGTTTTTAGAAAAGCAAAATGTGGTACATGTGCACTATTTAAAATGTCTTCTTTCAAACTTTGTGGTGCAATGTATAAGTCATCATTACTGGAAATTTGTGAATTTTTTAAAATTAGAATCCCATTTTTATTTAAAGTGTACTTTTCGTAATTCTTTGCTTTCTTCTGTTGCTGTAAAGCTTCTATAATTTCTTTTAGTTTAGGGTATTTCATCTGTTCTTTTTTTATATTATCCTCAGTTAAATTTTTATTCACCGTGAAAAGGTGTTTATTTAAATTATCTGCAATTGTTAAATTGTGTAAGCAACGGCTATTGAAATCTGCTGGGTTGTTATTTAAAGAAATGTGAGATATCTCATAGTCGTAGTCTTGGAGTTTAAGTAACCAACGTGCGACAATCTCAGGCTGTTTATCTAGTTGTAAATGATATGTTAAAGCCTTAGAATCAGTTAAAAGATAGAATTTTCTTCCTAATAAAATGTTTCGAAAATAGGTTACTGTTTCGAATATAGCTAAGAGCTCGATTTGTAGACTGGGATATTTCTTTTCTGACTCTCTTAACTTTCTTCCTGTAAATTCAATTGGTATCATTTTATCACCTTGCTTTTGTGCCAATATACCTGATGTTGCGATTTTAGATCCGTCCGTAATTACATAAAATTCTTTCGCATAATTCGGAGGATATATAGTTGGCTGTTGCATTATTATTCGTTGTAATTCTTTAAATGATTTTTCTACAGTTTCATTCCATTTGAATTTCCTTTACTTCTCGTAAGATCTGTCAGTGGTGCAATAATTTTCGCGTAATTTTGTATGGTTGATTTAAAATATGTGCATACACCTATGAATGCTCTCACCGTTTTATGAGATGTGGGTCTTGCAAAGTTAGTAATTTTCTTTATATTTTTTTGTGAGGGTGCATATCCCTTTTCGCTGATTTTATACCCCCAAAATTCAATTTCCGGCATATATAGTTTTAGTTTTGTAGGTTCTATAGTTAAATTGAATTTTTCTAATATTTTTAGTACTTCTTCAAGTATTTCATGTATTTGTTCTATATTTTGAGCTCCAAGAAGGATATCATCGACGAAATATTCAATGTCATATTTTTCTTTTAAGTCACTTAGAACTATGTCCATTAAGCGAGCAAGTAAATTCGTCGAAAATTTTAATCCAAATGCTAAACGAGTTATTTGAAAGTGATTGTTTTCCGTGACGAAAGCCAATTTGTGCTTGTCTTCTTCCCTCAGCTTGATTTGAAAAAACGCTGAGTGTAAATATAACACCGTGTATATTTTCTTTCCTGACATGCTTTGTAAAATCTTTTTTGTATTTGGCATAGGATATGGGTCGCTCTCTACTATATCATTAAGCGATCTAAAATCTAGAGCTAATCTTACTTTGATTAAATTTTTGTCGTTAGTTTTTGATGTGGAATTTTTTTCACGAAAATTACTGGAAATGCATAGCTAGAATTAGTAGGTTCGATAATACCGGCGTCTAATAGGTCTTTAATTTCCTTCTCCGCGCTTTCCTTTATATCATGTGATAATTTAAAAGGTTTAGTCTGAATAGAAAAATTATGTTGTAATTTAAAATTAGGTTTAATTACATCCGTCGCTCCTAACGTTTTATAAGATTTACTGAACGCTGTCGCATGTCTCATTACAATATCCAAAACTTCCTTTTGCGCCTTCGATGGTAAATGATCTACTTTGAAATCCTCTCTTGACAGTTCCTTTCTTTGCAATTCTCTAATTTGTGTTATATTTAAATTGTTAACTTCATAAATACTGTCACTATTTGTTTCATTTTGTTCTTTAATAGAAAAATCAGTTGTAATCTTCCCCATTTCTTGATCCTTGTGAAATTTTAAATAATTCTTGGAGAGATTCTGCACTATAATTTGAAATGAATTATTATCCGATTCTTTATTTTTATGAACAGAATTCTGAATTGCTAATTTTTTATTATTGTATTTGGGTTGAAAAAGGAATTGTTGGTATTTTTCTAAAACTCCGTCGAAAATTAAATTTACTAATTTCGATTCTTTAGGTCTTAGAGTAATTTTATTTTCTACAACTGCTCTTATATTATTTTGTGAATTATAACAATGATCATTATAACTAATTCGTCTAGGTACAGTTTGAAAATCATCATTTAACTGTGTGTCTTTAATTCTGTTAGCTTCTGTAAAATGATTTTCATTAGAATTTATTTTTTTTATCATATTATTGATTTTTACAGTATTGTTTTCCAAATCCATAATTATTTTGTTATTCTTTAAAAAATCGTATCCCAAAATTATTTTGTAATCTCGGTCAAATTCTTCTTTGGTGACATAAAATGTCCCGTTTAGGAAATTATTCTCATTTCTAAATTTAAATTTTACGCAGTTTTTGAAAGGGATCGTTTTGTTTGCCAAAGTTGTAATTTTGATGGAATTTGCTAAATATTTTATATTTACATCTGCCTGTTTATTTTTTTCAAAAATCTCTGGTGACAATAGACTTATGCTTGCCTCTGAGTCTACGAGACTGGGTATAATTAGTTCTTTTGTAATTTTTAAATTCCATATTGGTAATTGATTGTTCCTACCAGAGTTGCAACTTGCTATAAATTTTTCCTGGATTTTTGGATTTTGGTCTACATTTTCTTTGCTCACTTTTTTTTCTCTTGTTTCTGTTCTGTCTTTCTTGTTTTTTTGTTTAATTTCGTTTTTATTTTATAACCCTGTTTTTCCTCTAATATGCGGGACCTACGGGTTTGCACTTGTGCTAAATTTTGAGGCCCGCCTATCGGTTTAAATGGTGGTGTCCTCTTTTCCCTCTGGTATTTTGTCTACCCCTCCTCTTTTGATTTTCACTTGGGAAGGTAATAGTAGGCTGCGTTTCTCTATTTCTATCATTAGGTGGTTGAGAAAAATTGTTTTGCCCATTTTGTATATTTGTCACGCCTTGGTGTTGCTCTGTATACTGACTTTGTGCATTATTCCCCTGTGTAAAATCAGCATTCTGAATTCGGACAGTGTTTTGAAAATTGTAATTCCCTTGGGTTGGGTTGATTGTTGACGGCCAATTATCTACACGAGGGATATAGGCCCTAGGGGGAGTGCCTTCCGTGGAGGTCTTTCTAAGGGAACCTAATCCGTATTAACGCATGGAAATCCACGGTTCGAAGAAAACCACGAAAACTCCGAACGATTAGGCCGACGGGCGCGATTGATAGTTCCCTTGGTGCATTTGATTTTGACCTATCAGCTGTTGAGAATCATTATGCCAATTGGGCATCACATTGTACATATAATTTGGTCGAAGCTGATTATAGTGCGGTCTTATGGGATTGAAATTTTGAGGATTTTGAAAATGCGGTATATAATTTTGTGGACTTCTTTGGAAATTTTTATAATTGTAATTTGTATAGTAGTTCCTTGGAAATCTTGGCCTAACATTTATTGTTGCGCTCCCCTAGGTTGTACAAAATTTTCGCTTCTTTTATTAAAAAAACAATGTTGTGTTTGGTGGTTTGATTTGTTGCATATGTGACAGAATTGTTGGGTGATGTGATTAATTTCCCCTTCGTTTTGTTTGTTTTCATGTCTCTCAAGCTTTAAATTATTTATCTGTTTCTTTAGGTCTTGTATTTCAGTTTTTTGCTCTTGGGACATATTGATTAGTGCCTCATACTACAATTTTTTTTCACTAGTTTCTCTTAAGTTGTTCATTTCGCCTGCGCATTTTCCGTTGATTGCTAATTCGATGTCCTTGGCCCGTTTAAAAGCATCGTCGAATTTTGTTGGAGGATATTTTTTTTTAATTCAAAAGAAATATCCGGTCTCAACGCCTCAAGGTATTTTGTTAATTTCATCGTTTCAAGCAGTTCTTTTGCTAATTTTTTTTTTTTCGTGTCCCAATAAAGGTAAATATTTTTGTGCCTCAATATTGAATTTTTTAGTAAATTCCTGAATCGTTTGATTGGCTGTTTGTTTCGCGTTAATGAACTGTAATTGCGCTTTTGAGAAAGATTTTTCTTTTTGAAACTGCTTTATTGAATTTTCTTTGAATGTTTTGTAGTCGTTTGCCTTATGAAGTTCTGTTGTATTTCTCATAATTTCCCGTGCTTGCACTTTAAATTTTGATTTTGCAAGTACTAATTTGATATCATCGGGAAATTGTGCCGCAGCGGCTAATTCTTCAATTTTGTCAAAAAATTGTGTAATTTCTTGGTCTGGTTTATCTTCAAAATTTTGGAGAGAATTTATTATGGTATCTACTCTTGTCGTAAATGTTTCCCTTTCAGGAGAAGTTTGTCTCTTCCCTCTGCCGTCTGTCATGATTTAATTTTTATGCTTTATTTTCCTAGCGGCTGCAATTCCCAACTATATAATAGAATAATTTCTATTTTGTTTTGCTTCTATCCTAGTTTCTCAGAAATTTCCTACACTGCAAATTATTATTTTTTCAATTTTAGAATATAATTGTCTATCTATATTTTCAAGATCATACTAATTTGTAAAATAATATTTTCGCATAAATTCTACTGAAATAACACTGAATATTCTGCATGCATGCACATAAATAAAACACAATATGAAATTTTCACCAATATTTCCTTTCATAAATATTAATTATAATCATCATTTGTTATGTTCGTACTAAATTATGTGCTGTGAGCTGAACTACTCTTTTTTCTTTTTTTATATACATATATATAATTATTCTACTTATCTTTCATAAAAATATTTATTTTTATTTATTCTGTATGAATAATTCAAAATATCATATTTCATGCTTTTATACCCAATATGCAAAAATGATTTTTGTTAGTAAGAAAGAGAAACGATGGAAGAGAAGAATTTTTTATATAATATTAAATATTTTCTAATCAATTACTACAAATATTAAATTTAGATCCTAAATACAAATTTATAACACCTGGCATTAGCACCATTAAATTTTAGTATGTGGTGACGATCCATAACCAACACACTTGGTCACGCGACAATAAAGTGGTAGTACAAATGATAGAAATATTACCCGATCCGCGTTGTGAAAGTTCAAAAGAGGGTAATATTAATTAATAAAATAGGAGGAGAATAAATTTTGAATAAAATTATACGTCAATACTCAGAATCGACTTTTTTAACGTTAAAATTTATATTCAGGATTCAGTGGGTTGCATAGATAATTATTCGATTAAATATTTTCTAAAATTAAACTTTCAAAACTCATAAATTTAATAAACCTCTGAAAAGAAAGAATAAGAATAATGCTTCAAAGAAAAGATAGGAAATGCACATATAGAATCCAATTTTATTATTTTCAAGCACATAACTTCCATGTATCAAACATAATTACTCTTAAATGCATATTAATTTGACAGCATACTCAGTTACATGAGATCTCATATCAAGATAATTATGAGTCATATCTTTGTGGAATTTTGGATTCAAAACGTTGGTTGAAGTTCTCACAGCACAAATAGATGGGCTTCTTAGCGAAGTTATTGACAAATTTCCAACGCTGATATTTTAATGTTATGATTAGTCCATAATAATGACAAAAGACTCATAACTGCATTAAAATTTTGCCTATAAAATATTAGACACAGAAAATCCTACGCACACAACATAAATATATAATAAAATAATGGCCGTATATTAAGTAATGAACTCACCATATACCTCAGACGAAAGGGGCGAAAACACTTCCTGTAGAGCACTGATAGTTCTTATCACTAGGTAGATTTGGTCCGCACCTTTCAAATCTTGAAAGTCACTTTTGACCGAGCACATTAAAGTCCATATAGTCTCTTTTGGCTGAACTCTTTATACAATCACGGTGATAACTGGAACTTTTCGGTGTGGCATCCCATCTCATCCGCTAATGGCAATCAAAAAAATGGTGGTGTGGTATCCCAGGTCAGAGTTCTGTCCATAATCAATTCAGGATGATGAAAAGTTTTCGCAGAGTTCCATCCATCAATAGCCATTAGAAATGTTGGAGCCCTCCGAGATCAGACTTCTTTCCATATCCGATACAGGGTGATGCAGGATTTCGCAGACTTCAGTTTATCAACCTAGCCCAAGACTAATCCCAGAGCTTCCTTCAGGAGGAGCGACATAGGTGAAGACAAAATCCAAGTGTCTTTTTTTTTCAAAATCTTCCTCCACAAAAAATGGGCGTTTTTCATTAGTACAATATGATTTTTTTATCCGTCGATTGGTGCTTCTCTCTTACTGGTGCGCATGATCTCTTGGCTATGGTTCGCTTTTGATCCCCTCTTCTGGGCGTCTCCGTATTTTTCCAACGCATAGCTAATTTTTTCTCTTCGTTTACGGGGATCTGACGTCACCGGTGAGCTTCGGACACCCTCTGCCACACACGATGATACCAATAAATAGTAGCCCTGTCAGTGCTAAGTGCATCATAAATAATTGTGACTGGCTTTATTATTAACATGTCTTATATGGCGTCCATGTACCCTTCCTATAAGTTTTATTGCCCTATTTTCGTCTGAAGTATATGTGAATTTTTATCACACTATTAAATTTCATATAAAATATTACAAAATTCTTAATTAATTGCCGTATTACGAAATATATTCAATATTCACAAACCTTAAATTTTTACAAATGAAATGATACCAAAAACATATATATGCATCCATATACTTATTATAAATTATGATTTTTCTTTATCTAAATACTCTTAAGATTTTATTCAAATTAATTTACTTTATTTATTTTATGAAGAAATATTTGTCAAAATACCATTTATTATTTTCTCTTGAATAATAATAGGTTGTTCTGTTTTGTATAATTATTTTAATTGCATAACAAGATGTGTGTATAGATTTCTATACCACATACGTTAAAACACATAAACTGTTTCCATAGTACACATAAACAAGAACTTTGATATGAACTATTTCAAATACAATCAGTGATAAAACGTAATACTGATTTTTCGAACTGCTTCTGCTGCCATCTCTTCAGGATAAATATGATGTTGAAAAGCTTAAAAAGCTAGAAACAAATGCCTCCTGTCGAATCTTATTCCTTTTTATAAATATTAAAATACATAATATATTTCATATAATTGATCAAGACTCGGCTTTCGTGTCTAAGATCTGAAGCACTTCAACATGATTTTTATCCTAAGACGACTGCAGATGCAGTTCGAAACGTCAATATTGTGTTTTATCAGTAACTTTTCTTTGCAAAATCTCATGTAAAATATCTTGTTTATGTGTAGCATTGAGCAAGAGTATGTGTTTATAAGTTATACATTTTAGTTATGATTTTCTTTAGTTATTTTTGAAATACTTGAAATATTATAACTACGCAAAATAAACATAGACATTCGATAAAAGTATCGAGTCTCCGAAGTCATAAACATACACATATAAATTTACAAAACACCAAACAGGATTTAAGAAATCTGAAACAATATTTATGTAATAATACAAATAATAAAATATAATTTTTGCATTAACGAAATTTTGCTCTATATATCTTACTATTTAACGAGCAATTTACTATGTCCAGAACTTTTTGTTTGTTACAATAATAACGTCACATTATATTTCATTTATTTCCAATTGTTAGTAAGTGCAAATTTGGTTGAAAATTCTGCTTCTGTATGCATTGAATATTGTTGAACATTGCTCATTAAATACAAAATATGTTTTGGACTGTATCACTATTTATTTATATCACGATAAGATGAGAGAACACTCTGGTCGCCACCTGACTTCACAACAACATTATTCTCTGCACCGTTCACTTCACATTTTTCAATCCAAGAGAATTAGCGACGCACTCTTTTACGGGACATATAGTCCCAGTTTTCAACAATAAACATTCTCCCTCGGATTGAAATGTTCAAATTTCAATATCTCATAATTTTTGCAATAAAATAAATTTAGATAGCACAATTTAAAAAAAAATACACAGAAAACATGTATAAACCAGCTCTCGCAGCATAGCTGCGAACCTTCGTCCAGCAAAATAGGCCACTCGGAGCCCAGACATGCGCGTAACTGACACGGAGCGAGCCCTCCCTAAATAAGTTTCTTCGCCGTGCACACGCCGCCAGTGCGCGGTCGCCCAAGGACTTCGCACCGCCCAACGCGCGCTACGAAGCCTTGCGGCCAAGAGTTAGACATCCGGTCGAAGCGGCAGAACCTCCCACCCAGCCAAAAGAGCCAGATGGTTCCTTCTCTTGGTCCCTCCGGAGTACGAAATCCTATAAAGGACCCGAGCCCACGAGCCATTTCCGGAGATCCCTACGGGGAATTACTTTACGGAGGTTTCTCAAGATCAACTACCATTTTCCGGCAAAGACATTTTTGAGAAACAACCGATGAAGGTGAAGGTTGCCCCTAGTGGCCCTCGGAGGAGTGAGGGAAATCCCCTCTTGGCGTAAAACGCTCCGCTCAGGGTTTTCGCCGGCTCCCGCACCGCACGACAGAGCCCCTCGCGGCTCGGCGTCGAAAGTACGGGAGTCGAACTAAGTGCCTTTAGCGCCCCCAGGAGGTCGCGGAAAGCTCCTTCTAGACGGGATAGACCCCACTAGGGGGGTCCCGTCGGGGACGGGAGCGACGGGAGACACCAGCAAAATCCCGGTCCCCCTCTACATTACCTCACGGTCGCCGAGTTACCTGAGCACGAGTGCTCTTGACCCTGTGCAGAAGCGACCGCTGTCATGTTAGTTCGCCGAAACACAGCTTCTGCCGAGGGCTACGAACACGAATAGACCTATGAAGCTGACTCATGAATCGTGGATCCAGCCAACAACTTCCACAGTGTACCGAAGCCGCAAGACGAACCCGGGAAAGTCCAGGAGGCGATAGGCCGAAAACAGAAGTATTCGGACGAACCACACGCGATCCCCTTAATCGGAATCCACCTCCCGACCGAAACAAGGCCTGCCCTGGAACCCCGGGTCTTGTGTTCGAAAGTTATGTTTAGAAACCGCTATGACCACAACTTCGGGCGCGGTAACCTCCGAAAGCGTCTAGACGCGCTGGCCATGAGTCGGACCAACAGTTCGTCCGAGATTCGACGCTTCTATTTTCTTCTGGATCCCTTAATCCACAATAAAGCTATTTTTGAACCTATCCAATGATAGGTTTTAGAAGCATTTTTACAATCAATTACCTTTTTAATTTCTGTTCCTGAGCGAGCTGAGAGTAAAATATTAATCAACTCTAAGCGTGCCAAATTATTCTCTTTACTGTGCAACTCTGGTTTTAGATGCTATGAAAGTAACAGAAACTTGATCGTAATCTTGCACTCTCAAATAAACAACAGCACCATAAACCTTTTGACTTGCAGGAAGACAAATCTAGGGATTTTATTTTGATTTAATTTAGATAGTTCTGAACACCATTGTGTCCATTTTTCGCATATGCCAATGGGGAGCTCAGTATCCCAAGACATCTTGTAGATCCATAAATCTTGGAAAAGGCATTTAAGTCTAATAGTAAATGGAGATAGGATACCAATAGAGTTATAAATTTTTCAAGAAGTCTGTAAAACAAACCGCTTAGTATTTTTCTTATTCTTCAAAAATTCTATTAAACTCGAAATGTTTATGCTAATAGAATCTTGTTAAATATCCCACAATATTCCCAATACTTTCAATGAATTTATAATTGCATGATTTTGATCAAATGGATAAATTTACCTAAATATATCTGCAGATACTTTTTCAAATGCAGACGATTTTTTCTCGTAAAGTTCCAACTCAAATTTATCCAAACCACCTTTTTTCGTGAGCTCATTTGTAGCCTTCGTAACATTGGATTTTATGCAGAATGATAATATTAATGCACTCCAAAAATTTCAAGCCATTATCTTTAATAGTTTTTTAGAAATCATGCGCGCAAAGTCAAAAAAACATGTTTTGAGATAAATGCTCGTAAAGTTAAAAATGTGTATAAAACAATAAATTTTCCATAAAAGAGAAATAATTACTTATTTTCAGGTAACTTTAGCTATTCTAATTAATATCTATAAGTTACTATCTATATTATAAAGGGCAAACATATCTGTGCGTAACGCATACGTCATTTTGCGAATGACAACACTTTGAAATTTGAAATAAAATTTTGGTTTTGTAATTTTCTCTACTGCAAATTTTTATGCTTCTAAACATCGCACATTTTAAATGTTTACACCGCTGTATAACGAAAAAAAATGCTCTTTTAAATGCAATTTGTTTGAAAGCTGTATCTCATTTTAATTTTAAGATATTAATTTTTTTGTAGTTTTTATTACTTTTTTTGTAATCGTGGCAGCTGAAGTACTCCATTTCTGTTGAAACTAAAGGGGGAAAAATGAAAATAGTAGATTGCTGTATCTTTTTGTTGCCATTTTCTCATAAAAACCGAAAAAAAAATTGAAATTAAAATACGTGCTATGTCAAGAATATCGTCTGTTATAAAACACAGTGAGTTTTGGCTTTATTTCGTTGTTATTTATCAATGAAATGATTTTGCCGTGCCGGCTCCATTGAAAAATATTAATAAACAATTTGAACATAAAAAAAGTTCAGAATTTCTCTCCCGCTAATTTTCTACAACGAAATTAAAGCTTCATCAATAAATAAATAAAAGAATAATATATAAAAAAGCACGAATTTAATATATATGTAGTCGAACAATTTAAATTTTTAGAGCCGAATTGAGAAAAATATGTGCTTTTAAATGTAATTTGTTTAAAATAGAGTTGCTAGGCAACTGTTAAAGTAAAAGAGAAAAAAAATAATCTATATATTGAAAACACAAGATAGCTTTTTTAGACATCTTTCTTGAACTTTCTATTGTACCAATTTTGCTAATAATTCTTTTTTTAAATGAAAGCCGTTCATTTGTAGATGTCCTCGCACTAGCTATTTTTCTAAATATTTTCACTTTTATATTTTTAATTTAATTTGAAATGATTTTTTTGAAATTTCATCAAATGGTAGCAATCGTATTATTTCCACTGTTGCAGAAAAAAAGAAATATTGGGGTTTATTTATCTTTATTGATACCATTTACTCATTACAATAAAAAATAACTTTATTTTAAATCTGAACAGAAAATGACATCACTATTTAAAAACATTTCCGCTCATAAAGCTAATGTTACAATATATTTTCATTCGGCTGATACCGAAATTGAGACACTTGGCGTAATGCTTCAGTAAGTGCCATATTTAAAAAAAAAACAATCCTTTTCTTTGATAAAACTATATATTTTTACACGAATACATCTAAAAACATCAGTTTCTGGAATTTGTACTTCCGCGGTACTGAAATTAGACCCTCAAGCCAAAAGAATACGTTTTCACATGCAAAGTTTTAGCTGACAAATGGAACTTCACGTTTGAAAATCTATCTATATTGTAAAGTAAAAATATGTCCGTGCTTACGGCTGACGTCATTTTGAGAATGGCAACGCTTGACGATTAAATGTCAGATTTGCAATCTTTGCTACAGCAATTTTTTTAATTTCTAAACATCGCGCATCTTCAATTTTTACACCAGTTTTATAGGGAAAAAATCTACTTTCAAATGCAATTTTCTTGAAAACATTATCTTAATTGATTTATTTATTATGTATTTTTAAATAATTTTCAAGTATAATGTTCTTTAATCTATATCCATTGCGTACAGGCTCCATTACGGAATAAGCCATTTGCACTTAAAATAATATAAAAAATTCATCATTTGTCCCTGACTAATTTTTTATAGCTAAATTAAAACTTCATTAATCTATTATATTAAAAAGTGACTGTCCATTTGTATTTCACAGCTTCTCCTCCTAGAATATGGAATGTTGGGTGATCAAATTAACGCCAGTTATCTGCATGGGTCCAAGGATGTTAAACGTGGTCGTAGAATTTTAAAATTTGTTTTTGATGACATTTCTGTAATGATGGAAACTAAAATTGCTCCATTTTTGTGGATAAAAGAGAAAAAAGGGAAAATGACAAGAATTATTAGGTATTGTTTGAAATCTTTTTTAAATTGAAATTAACGTATATTTGAATAAATAGTGAAAAAATTATTGTAGTTTTCAAGAAAATTTCACGAAATACGAACTCATACATATCAAGCTTCAGGAATCCGTTTATTTTAGAAACACAAATTCGACTCTCGACGGGAACATTGAGATAAATTCTGTTGACTTCAAAAGAAAAGAAAAAACATCGTACGTTATTTTCATTTAATTTAAAGTCGTAAAGTAGATTTTCAACCATTACCTTAAGATGGCTAATAAAACATTTCAGAAGCGGACATTAAAAATGCGGAAAAGCGAGAAAAATAAAAAACTTTTAGCGAGAAAAAAAATAATTCTTTAAATATTTATTTAATTTATAAATATAAAATGCTTCTGAATAAATTCGTCCAAACAAATTCATTTTTGTATAAGTTGACCCAAATGACAACATTTCAACGAACTCCGAAAGTCGAAGCAAAATCTTGGAATCGCGAAAAGCTCTAGGCAAATAAAGTTATAGAATATGTGCATTTTTATTGGGAAAGCTTTGACTTAAATTGTAAATATAACTTATTATTTGAAATATTGTATTTAATAAAATTAATATTGCAATGGCTTTCTAAATTTACAATAAAGTTAAGATTTCATTTTTCGCAAAAAGATGGATTGTCTCATGCAATTCAAAAGCAACACAACGGGTTGCTACGCAACTAGTAGTTATAAAGCTTAAATTAATAATGTAATAGCACAAAATACGGTAGAAAATCTCAAATCTGGATGCCCTAAATTCAGAATTTTCAAAATACAGATGATATCAAATAATTGTGCGCATGATATCTCATGATCATTTTAATTTATTAACATTAAATACATTTTAATTTAAAGATAACATTTGGCTTAAGATAATGAACTAAAATCTTTTAATTATCCCTATTTATATTATTTATAATTAATAATTAAAAAAAATCTGTAAAAATTCTCGCATGTATTTTAAGTAAAATTTTTATTAATTTAGATAATTCTGAGATTTTAGTTCATTTTGTGAAAGATGATAACATTAATATATTCAAAAAATTTCAAGCCATTATCTTTAATAGTTTTTGAGAAATCATGCGCGTAAAGTCAAAAAATCATAATTTGATATAAATGCTCATAAAGTTAAAAATTTCTGATAAAAGAATAAATTTTCTATAAAAGAAATAAGTTTACTTATTTTCAGGTAACTTTATTTATTCTAATTAGCTTAAATAGCTTAAATTAGTAAAGTAATAGCAGAAAATGTCAAATCTCGAGGTTCGAAATTTAGATTTCTCAAAATCCAAACTTTTCAGTCATTTTCTTTTTTTACATGCACAGCTCACAATGGGTCACTTTTCTTTCATATATCTTTTAGTCTATATATATATCAGATTTTGTCTCTTTTAGGTAGATTTCGTAAGAAATACTACCTATTGCAGTCGTTACCATGGTGCGACTTTTGAAAAAATCCTTCATAACTTTTCATTATAGGACCCCAGGAATCCAAAACCACCCCCAACTAAAAAGTTTATATATATATATATATATGTACGTATGTAAGTATGTATGTATGTACGTATGTACTAAATTTTGTCCGCACGATAAAAGTCGTAATTATGCACGAATCGTCTTGAAACTCGCCAACAACTTTGATATGGCTAATATCTCGGCGGGGATTGAAAAGGGGCGAAAACGGCCCAAGAGGGTGGAAATGAGGAGGGTTCAAAATTTTGAATACTGTCTTAACATGATTCTGATAAAACCAGCTCTTACACAACAATGGCAGGAAAAAAATAAAAGTTTTTCGTTATAGCAGTTGCCAACAATTAAAAAAAATCAAATAATAAAATTCTCACCACAACAATTACTTTTCTTTTGCAAAATTTTCACGTGTAAAATTAAATAGTTTGACAAATTGAATATTACGTCATAAGTTTCCTAGAGCAAGATTTCAGCATGAAAACTCAAAATAAATAGTTTGACGAATTAAAAAAATATGTATATTGCGTCATATTGGAAATATAATGGACCTCAGCAGGTGAATATGTAACTCCATGTAAGTTTGAAGAAACGTATTAAAACATGATAAAAACCCAACTATGGAAATATTAACATATTTTAACACTTTAAGGTTCTCTGAATTTTTTTTAGCCATTTTTTTAAACCTATTCCATATATATGTGTGTGTGTATTCGTGTATATTACAATTTTCACAAAACGTTTAGCTCCCTACAGCTCGCTCTTTGTGAAGAAACTGGGTTTTATCTCTAATCTTGATTTAAATTTTGTTGGAGAATTTAGTACTTAACATCGAACTCTACCTCCGCCTGTAGGCCCGAGCCGGCAGGGATTTTTTTGCTTCTTTTTGACCACTGAGACAGTTAATGTTTATTGGCAACTTGAAACTTTTACGTATAAAGCAAGCGGCCGAAGTTTAGAATATTTACGAAACTTTGTTATGGACAGGAGTTGATATTTATTTGTATCCGTTATTATTCTGCTAATGAGTATTGAAATTTTTGAAAAAAATGTTTTATACAGTACAAAGTCCAAAATCCGGAATCCTCCAAATCGCTACGATTCTGAATTTTGGATCATTTGTACTTTTTTTGTATAAAAAGAAAACAAAAGAAATAACCCCACCCCCTCCCAAAAAATATTTCTGTCAGAAAGGCATTTGCAAAACTAAAAAGAGAAAATACTAAATCCGATATTGTAATAGCAGAGAAATAATGGATGCAAATAAATATCAACTCGAATCACTCAAAGCTTCGTAAATATTCGAAACTTCAGCTGCGCGCTTTATACATAAAATTTTCAAGTCACCAATAATGACTGATTATTTGTCTCAATAGGCAGAAAACAGCGAGAAAGAATTCTGAATTTTGGATCATTTGCAGATTTATTTGTAAAAAAAAAAAAAAAAAAAAAAAAAAAAAAAAAAAAGACCCCCCTCCTCCTCCCTGCCATGAAATACTTATATCAGAAATACATTTGCAATATTTTAAAAAGATAATACAAAATCCGGTACTGTAATAGCTGAGTAATAACAGATGCAAATAAATATCAACTCGAGTCACGCGAAGTTTCGTAAATATTCGAAACTTCCGCCGCTCGCTTTACACATAAAAGTTTCAAGTCACCAATAAAGACCGATTATTTGTCTCAATAGGCAGAAAAAAGCGAGAAAGAATTCTGAATTTTGGATAGTTGCTGTCAGTCTTACTTGTAAAAAAAAAAAAAGACCCCCCCCCCCCTTCTATGAAATACTTATGTCAGAAATACATTTGCAATACTATAAAAAGATAATACAAAATCCGGTACTGTAATAGCAGAGTAATAACAGATGTAAATAAATATCAACTCGAGTCACGTGAAGTTTCGTAAATATTCGAAAAATCGGCCGCTCGCTTTATGCATAAAATTTTCAATTCGCCAATAAAGACAGATTATTTGTCTCAATAGGCAGAATAAAGCGAGAAAGAATTTTGAATTCTGGATAGTTGCAGTCAGTTTTATTAGTAAAAAAAAATAAAAGTGACCCTCCCCCTCGTTCCATGAAATACTTATGTCAGAAATACATTTGCAGAAATACATTTGCAATACTATAAAAAGAAAATACAAAATCCGGTACTGTAATAGCAGAGTAATAACAGATGTAAATAACTATTAACTTGAGACACGCGAAGTTTCGTAAATATTCGAAACTTCGGCCTCTCGCTTTATGCATAAAATTTTCAATTCGCCAATAAAGACAGATTATTTGTTTCAATAGACAAAAAAAAAGCGATAAAGAATTCCGAATTTTGGATCATTTGCAGTTTTATTTGTAAAAAAAAGACACCCCCCCCCCTTCCATGAAATATTTATGTCAGAAATACATTTGCATTACTTCGTTATAAATCTCAAAAATTTCCTGGTTCATAAACAGCACCTTCCTGTTCTTTCAGCTCTTCTAATTGGAGCTGTTCCGCATATGATGTCACACGTCGAATTTTAAAATTTAGTTCTGTAGATTTTTTCTCGGCTTCCTGTAATCTCTTCGTATAAATTTGTCTTGCTGCATCGAAGGCATAACGACCAACTTGAAAGCCGAGAAAGTTCATGACTGTCAATCGCCCTTTTCTGCCATTGCTAAATGAAACAACAGCTTCATTTGCAGCTATTTCTGCAACGATTCTGCTGCATCCACTTGTTTGGGGTCAAAATGGCCATACCAGGGAATTGTATAACTCATTTGGATTTTGAGTTCGACCCCTCAAACACCGTGTAAGAAGATCGGGGCGAGATAAATCTCTAAAAATTGGTTTTATGCAGTCCATCACTGCGGCTGGTAACACATTTTTGTGACGATAACTTCTTTCTTTCTCTTCAGCTTTTAATCGTTGATATTCACACCATTATGTTAAACCTATAGGGCAGAAATCATGGAGAATTTCGTCATCAGTAGAGCGTTTGTTATAATATATAGCCCATGTGGCTTTTCGCATGTCCATAAGGGATGATTTGTTGGCTCTAATAGCAATTCCATAATAAACTGTTGTTTGTTTTATCAAATTGTCTGTTAGACGTCCTTTACCACTCAATGGCTTATTATCGTTTAATTTTTTACCCCGCATATTTGATTTCAACTTTCTGAGTCTACTCCCCATCCTCTTTTGCACATGGCGCACACATTCAACTTTACATAACTTGACATCTGGCCCATATGAATGATTTTTCTGCAATTCTAGAAACGTTTTAGTGTCACCGTCTCCTATATAGTTCAAATATTGTGCCTTATGCTTCGTTTCTGAGTGTTGAAAAATTCTCAACGTTCGGTCAACTTCCATTTTTCCGGCTGAGACAGAATGATTTTTTAGGCACACATTTCATGCTCATTTTCTCAAATAGCATATTCAGAACCAGCTTTCAGTTTTTCCCCTTCTCACACCCCTTGCAAAATGATGACATTACTTCAATATCAATAATAACTTTTCCGGTTTCTGCACCTATGACGCTTACTATAATGTCCACGAGTCTTCCAAGAACCAACACTACTAACTATGATTTTGGCATGCCCCGTTTCTCGAATTTCCTGCTCTGCAGCTTCTCTCATTGAAGAACTGGCAGCTCTTGAAACGTCATGCGATATATCTTTCAGTAGCCTAGTATAAGCTGTCTTCTGAAGATGCGGGGGCATATCCATTATGCTACAGAATGTATTCATGCCAGCCCTCCCTTGCCCCACACATCTCATGGCATATGTAAATCTTCTGTTTACCTCTGGACAATCTCTTTTATCATTCAGGCTTTTTGTGCTATAAATGGATGAAAGTTTATCACAGTTAGTACAGGATATTGAAAATTTTGATGCTAGGCCATATGTAAGTGTCTCTTTCATCTCTATGACACCACCACAAATTTTGCAGCACACATTATTTGACAGTTCATTAAATAATATAGTTAAATCTATCAACCTATATCCTAGAAATTCATTATCGAATATGACATCATCCAAAGAGGTATTTTCTAATTTCTTTCTAGAAGCACTTTCAGGTGTTGAAACAGGCAAATTCCTTTTTTTTAGAATCAGGTATTGGCACATTACTGGCTTGATACCGATTTCCCTGAAACTTTCGCTTTTCAGCATGTTGACCAGATCCACGTTTATTTTCAACTTTCATGACAAAAGTTGACATCTTGATAAAATAATCTAATCTAATAATTTGATATAAATGAAATCTAGTTCTGAAAAGAACTTTTTTCTTTTTCAATCAAGTGATGATTAAAGCAAACGCTAACAACAACAAAAAAAAAAAAAACCCTCACGCAATTGAAAAGCAACAAACAAGTGTAAATAAAAACAAACTAGCAGATGAGTTGAGTGGTGCTTAGCCTTAGTACTTAATATCCTCTGTGAAAATCATAGTATTAAATCCATGGAGTAAACATATTGCAGTCTGTTGACTGCCTCATCAGAGCCTCGGAATCGCCAAGGACATTTAAACCGTACGTAAACAAGCGGGGTGATATGGCGATTGTAGAGCATTTAATAAAATTCATTGCTTGGATGCTCACAATTACTTTAATAACTTCTGATCTAATTATCTTAGAATAAAAAGAGTGGTATCAAATTCTTCAGAATAAAATTTACTTTCAATTAATATATTTAAAAATAAAGTCGAATTTTTGACCATTTTTAAAGGAACGGTCCCCTTAAATCAACACGTACTATCACTTTTTAAAATAAAAATTTACTTGAGATTTATTTTATCTGCATTGCATGAGGATTTGATTAATTATTTAAACGTTGAAAATATAATTTTAGTAATTTATGTTTTACATAAAGCGCAGCATAATACCCAATTGCACTAACTGTAGACTTGAACACCGTACCATTTATCGGGCTGCCTTAAAATCTCTTTCGATGTTGGAAATAAATCTAATGGTACATGTCGCCTGAATGTTATATTGTTACGTAACCAGGAAATCTAATAAAAGCCTTAAATTATCCCATTCTCTGTTTTACACTACGCAAATGCATTCTAAATAAACAAAATGATTTATCTCTTAAATAATATTAGTTCAATGACAAATTTATATGCAAAATCCAAAAATCTCAATATTTAAGTGAGTGTGAGATATATTAGTTAGTAATTTATTTCTTTTTATTTAGACTATCCGACATGCACAGATTAATTCAAGGAAACACATTTACTTCTGTTTCTATGATACATTTTCTCAGCGGAAATAAAATTCTCTCTGTAGAAATGCAATGATAGTAAAACTGAATTTCGAAAAACTATTATTATTTATTTATTTCAATCTTGTTTTTATGCTTTTTTTTTACCTTTGTTTTGATGTGAAAAATTGAAGTATTGTTTCTACAGTATAAAGTATTTATAAGTTTATTATTTTGATTCTAATCTAAGATAAAAGTTTACATAAATACGTGTATAATTCTGGTAAAATATTCTGTTCAAATTTAAAGTATTCAATAGTGTAAAGTAATTCGTTAAAAAAATTACATATTTTTTTTCTTCTAAAGTAGATTTAAAGGAATTTTTTATTATGAAAATTTTCTGTAGAAGCAGTGTTTAATGCTTGCTATAATGTATAACGCAAATTTACATTAAAGTAAGAACAATCCTTTATAGTCTTCAGAATTGTAAATCTAAAACTTTGTAGTGTACATTTATATTTATAGAAAAAATAAAATCAAATATTTAATTATAAATTAACAAGTTAAATATATTTATTAGGTTTCTTTTAAATTTGCAAATTTTGTTTTATAACAGTGTATAATTTATTAAATTTATACCAAGATTATACCTCTAATAGTCAACAATTGATCACACTAAACAATAAATATAATATACATTTTAATTATTTTATGCCAATTACATTTATTATAAGTGGTCTGAAATCATTAAAACATACATTTTTGAATACCCTATCTCTCAGGTAATTTTATGACTATTTACACTGGAGGAGATATCGAAATACATGGGTTGTATGAAGTGTTTTGTTAACGAATAATATAATGTCCAAATCGTAGGGTGTTTAACAGTACTACACTGGGAATGCATTTTCATAACTCTAATTCTGGTGCTATTCATCTTGAGGTACAGACATCATTAAATATCGTATTCAGAAAGGATAACTTAATTGAAGATGAAACAAGTTCTTCTACAGAATAAGGTTGGTATTTAAAATGCATTATACTAAAATTTGAATAAATATGCAGTCCTATAAGTTAAATAAGACATACATTACTTTAAACAATGTATACATCTTTCCCGGAACTGAGAAATATGAATATTCTCTTCTTTTGAAAGGGAAAATGAGTTTAAAAGTATGGATGGATTTTATTTAATATTTTGTTACGGCTACTGAAACGGTTTTCTCTAATACATGGAATATAAAAAAAATAAGTTACTCTTACAATATATAATGTGTCTTTTGCGAAAACTCAAAAGTTTGTATATAATTCGAGTAGTCACGCCTATCGTCGAATCAGAAACATAAGAATTAATAAACACAGCTGTGCAAATGCTTGATAATGGTTTCCAGTAACATTTAAGCAAATAAATAAATCCTCCGGATCCGTAGGGTGTATATTTATATGGTTTTCGAATACATAAAATATTGTAGATAATTAAATTAACATCTAATTTGTCAAACGAGTAGGGTAAAATACTCGAATGCCGAAACCCTAATATCAACTTAATAGAAAGGGTTTAAAATATTGTAAAAATTCAAAATTGGCCCCATAATGTCCACATAAATTTCAGTTTCGAAGTTGGCAGATCTGTTCGCATTCGGCGGAAAATAGAAACAGTGGAATGATAACTTTTAAATGTGTGTGTGCTTACGATTGACCTCAGGATTTTGCTTACCACCTCGACTAAAGAAGTATCTTGACTAGTTAAGGATTTTCGTTGAGTGACTAGCAGTACAACTGGGACCATTGTGCAATTTCAATATTATGAACCTTCTAGATTCATAATGTAGTACTGAAATCGCTCTTATCGTATGACATATGGGTGTTAGGCTCCTGTTAGCATTGTGAACCTGATATCAATTCGCTTCCCATATCCGAAAATCTGTCAAAATTAGGGAATAATACTCAAAATTACTTGAACCATATGAATAAATTGTGTTTTTCGAAAGGATTCGTTCGTGCGATAATGCCCCCCCCCCCCCCCTCTCCTAAAAAACCCAAAGAACATTAAACTTTGTAGTAAATAAAAACTTGTGCGGAAGTATAAATCGCCAAAAATCAACGTTTAAACACACAATAAAATACAAAAGGTAATGTGAACGGACGTACACGTTTCTTGAGTTTCAGGACTCACATCATAAGTGTATAAAATCTATAAGAAAATATCCCCCCCCCAATTACATACACGGCGAAAATCCAAATTATGCCAAATTACGAATATTTGGTTTTTCGCCGTATATGCAGTTGGGGGGATATTGTTTTTATAGATTTTATAGACTAGTTATAACTACAAGGTATATGAACTTATACATGAACTTATATGAACACTTAACTTTAAAAAGTTGTGGGTAATCTATAAACCCTCGTTTGTACATAACAATATTTAGAATAGTTATAATTAATCTTAAAACTTATTTGTTTTCAAAGGGTTCCGCAGGTAGTAAAACTTTTCCCTACCCTGAACTTGGGGGTTACACCCAACCATAAGCCAAAAGCGGGTTCCCAGGGTGGGTGCTTACTTACTTACTTACACTGATGATCTGAGTCCTGAAACTCACGAAACATGTACGTCTGTTCATATTATCTTATGTGTTTTATTGTGTGTTTAAACGTTGATTTTTGGTGATTTATTAAACTTTCTAGTTGCTCTGACCAAAGATAGTGATTTTTATTAGGAATAGTAGGAAGAAATTAAATAACACGAAAAAGAACTCATGAAGAATGCATTGGATAATGTATCCAATAATGTATAATTTCATTTTTATTTTGCAAAAACCAAACATTTTCTGTTGTAAATTGCGTTCAATTATATGTATTTCGTTTTATATTCGGATTCTATATTTCGGATTGGTTATGAAGAATGAAGTTAATATTGTCCTCAATAATGTATCCATTAATTTTCAATTCACATTATCAAAAAAGTTTCTGTTAAACATTTCTTTCAAATACCTCTGATTTATTTACAGTTATAAACGGTAGTTGTGTTTTCATTCATGGGAGACACACTGCACTTTTTTTCTTTTTTTAAAAAACGTGGACTTTGTTGATGCACAAAATTTGTTTGTATAGTTGTGTAGTACCATCTCTGACAATCTGCGGCAGCTTTTTGGAATTATTCTGTATGAAATTGTGAGTAAAAAAACATAACAATATTTTTAATATTATCACTATCGTTTCGCAAAACATTGAAATGAAAGCATTTTAAGATATATATATACATATATATATGGGGCATTCTCACAATCTTTTGACTTTCGTGTCCCTGAAAAATAATTTTTTATTTAATACACTTTTTGTGTTTTTTTTATTTCATATACTGTGGAAAATCCCAATGCATGATTGCATAACAATATTAACCAGATAAATAAGATTTGGACGATGCTGGTGGGTCCAAATACCAGGAAAACTCATCTACCGTCCCGTGTCCCTGATGATGATTTTTAAATTTGGAGCTGTCTGTACAAAATTGATTCAATAAAAGTAATTTGATATAATTTTTTTCCGAAACTGGGACAATTGTTTTATAGAAATATGTAGCAAAAAAATTTACCTGCACACCTTTTAATGGTTAATATTATTTTCTGAACTCTGTCCCTGGGTTTTTCATCCTTACCGTCCCTCTTGCTAAATTTATACAGAAAATAGCTTCAGATGCAGATACAAAATTTTTTTAAAGTTTTTTTTTTTTCATGCATAAGTATGCTAGAGAAAGAATGTCTAAAATTCGTTGACAGGAAATTAACTGCAGAATTTAAATTAGCATTTAAATATTAATTTCAAGATCGTGTCTTTATTGGTAGTCTTACCGTCCCCAAGGTTTATCCCTGCACTTTTCGAGGTCAATTTAAATAAAAAAAAAAATATTTAATCCAATGTTAACAACTGTTTCAAAAAATCAATGAACATTATGGCTATCACTTAGTCTTTACATGATTTTCCTAAAAATAGATGGTATTTTTCCTTACCGTCCCTTTTTTTTACAATTTCGTCCCTTTTCCCCTATACCATCCCCTTTTTTTGCCTTACCGTTCCTTCTTTAACACCCCTTTAAAAGAATGCTATACAAAAATTCTGTATTAAAAGTACTACATTTTTATTATTTCTTATTTGAATGTTCTGTGGGTATTATGCAAATTCATTATAAGTAAAAATTTAGAAGAAAATAAAAAGTTATAAGGGTAAAATGGTATGAAAATTAAACTCGCAACTTTAAATAAACCTTAGTTAAATAAAAAAATTTTCGCTGCTAACCCTTTTTTCTTTATTTGGAATCATTAGGGCATTCGTCTATCAGATTAAAATGTTATTTTAGCAAGTTTAATTTCGCTAGATTTTTTTTTTCCCAAGTGTCAAAAAATTGTGAGAATGCCCATTATATATACAGGACTTTTTGAAAGCAAAAATGCGAATCAATCTACATTTCATTTTAAAATTGCAATCAAATGACTGAATAGAACCATATATTAAGCGTGTTTTTATGTATAATTTTTTTACATTTTTCAAAAAAATTCTGAAAGTCAACACTTTTCTTCATAAATTATTGATTATTTTAAATAGTAAATATAACAACTTTGAATTCGTTCTGGTTATATTCTTAAGTTTGATTATGAAATGATTTTTTTATGTAGCATTATCACTTTTGACATTTAAAATTTATATGAAAAAAAAGTTGAATTTTGTTTCAACTTTCGCCTATAATATGTTGTCCAAACGTTTTGCACTATGCGATAGTAAAATCTTGTTCCAACATTTTAGGATGCAGCAAAGACGTAAAATGAACCATTGATTTGTAAAATGTTGAACAATAAACTGTTTAAATTTTATGCAATAATTTAGTTCAATTTACTGTTTCAATTAATGATTAATCTGGCTAAAAAATTTGGTACTTAAAATTTAAATTTATCTACATGAAAGGAACATATATCACTAACAATGTGGAAAAGGGGGTAGAGTAATAAATCGGATAAATCTACTGTAATTTGTATTAAAATATTTTGATCATTTATATTATACTTATATAATAGATAATATAAATAGCTGAAAGGAACCATTTATCGATATCTAAAAATAAACTAAAACTTTCTATTACTTAATAATTTTAAGCTAAGAAAAGAATATTGTATACTTATTAAATTAAAGGCGAAACTTCTAAATTGGATACATTATTCAACTTATACTTCATAAGCATTTATCAGATAATCGATAACAATAGAAATATTAAGCGAATGAAATATGGGGCTCATGTGAGAATACATAAATAAAATAAAATAATTACATTAAGAAAGTGACGATATTAACTTTTCTATTCCAGAGGGATTTAGAAAATTGAGATAAATTTAACAAAGTTTCTCATGCTTTGCGGTAAAGTTTATTAACTGCAGTTATTTGAAACAATGTGTATTAGAATTAAGTGTTTATACATATTTTTATGCTTTTATTATGGCATCAAAAATTTACATATAAATGTGTAAATGTTAAAATATATATATATATATATATATATTTTTTTTTTTTAATTATTATTGCCGTCAGAAACTTTATATCTACCCTATATATATAAAATCCTAATTAAACGAATATATGAAACGGATATTATGAAAAGGCTGCAATGTAACGAATTTATGAAACGATTCTTTGAAACGAAACGACTAATTAAACAACTGATTACGCTTCATGGCGATTTCTTCTAAAATATGGAATACTTTGCGATGAAATTAACATCAAAAATCTATATTGATATGGGGATTTCAAAACTGGTATTAGAATTTTTAAATTCGAATTAGTTTTCGAAATATTAATTTTTTTTCTAATTTTTAATACATTTTTCTAATGATGGCAACTCAAATTTTAATCATAATAGATATTTTTTTTTCATATTTCAGAAAATGTTATTATTTTAAACTAATATGGCGACCAGTTTGGCCGCACTTAAATCTGTGCTAAGAAATGTATCATGTTACTTTTATTTTTAATTCAATTTACTTGAACAATCTTTCGCCAAATCGAAAGATTCTGAAAGAGAAATCAAGAACTTGGTATTTTTATGTTAGCGAGACGCAGGTGATAAATCGCCAAAAATTTTTCCCGTCGCATTTTTTATATTTCATTAATTTCATTTAAAATATAATCCTTTCATTCATTTTATTTAAAATACAAAACGCACCACGGTACCTAATTGGCGCCAAAATGGCATTAGGGCATTATTTTTGTTGACATGGTAACCCGGCTATTGTTGTTTATTTAATAATAAATGTTTATTTACTTTTATTTCTTTTTAAAATTATATAAATTATTTTGTTCTCTAGTTATCGATAATTATCCTTTTTTTTGTTATTTCCTTTTGAAAATAATAGAAAATAATAATAAAAAAATACGGTATTACTTAGTTATTTCGTCGACCAATTTTGCCAAATTATACAAATTGACATAATTTTTATTTTAAATAACGAAAGAACAAATAAATCAGCATAACATTAATAAATATACAAATAAAACGTCAAAATAAAAATCACTTGATGACATAAACACGTGTAACTTACTTAAAGTCAAGTGAATGTGACATTTACGATAAACCATTATTGACATTTAATCTTATAGTTTGGCGATAGATTTTAGTAGACAGGGTAACTAAGTAGTACCAAAAATACATATGTAACCGGTATTCGAAAACGAGGTTTTCGCCAAATCTTCGTAAAAAAAAAAAAAAAAAAAAAAAAAAAAGAAAAAAAAAAGAAAAAAAAAAAAAAAGAAAAAAAAAAAAGTCAAATCTGACATCTGGCTAAATATTAAATAATGTAACAGACCATGACATTTTATTTCAATTTCAAAGCAATGTTTTAATTTACCACTCGAAAAAAAATGCTAGTCGGATGTTGTGGTTTATGCTGTTGATGCTTTCCCCAGATTGGCGTATATGACATCTGTTCCAAACTTTCATATGATAGGCGAAGGGAAATGGCCGTATTTGTTTATGGCAGTTGATGACTTGAACTATTATAATATAGATGAAATGATGGCGATAGAATAATATTTGGTGACTTATCACCTGTGCCTGGCTAACATTAAAGTACCAAAATGGCACATAGAGTATAAAAAGCGAAGCGGTCTGCCAGGAACTGTTGATGATAACCACATGACTTAGGCTATTGTTATAGAGATTGTTTTAAAATACCGGGAGACAAAGACTCTGTATACTTAATTCGTTTTATTTTAGCTTCTTTTGAAATGTTTAACTGATCCTCTTTAATCAAAAACGAAAACAACCATTGGAAGTCATAACAGCAACCGATTCGGCCTTAAATTTTTGCAATCAAAGGGAATTGAATGGAAACCCGTTTACAAGGAGATCTTCACAGCTTTTTTCAGTATAATTCAATATTCTCTAATATTTTTAAAACCCATCAGGTTAGCGTGTTTTTAGATTCTGCGGTGTCTGAACGGGGTTGGCGAGCGCAGCATGCAAGGGGCAGAGCACCCTAGTATTAATATATATTGTTATTATATATATATTAATATATATTATATATATATTAATATATATAATTTTTAATATTAAACTTTAAAGTATTGTCGATGTAAATTTTAAATAATATAGAAACGCTTCCTCCAGATTACTTTGATTAATACGAGAATAGTTTCTGTTAAATTAATAATATATTTTGTGGGATGAATGACCTAAACAATTTTTCTATCATCTGCAACTATGCATGTGTATACTTAAGTGTGGGCACATTCAAAAATCTTAAATTGAACTTATTTTAAACTAAATTTTACTTTATTGCGGCGTTTGAACTTCGCGACCTCCTTTCGAAGCGCGCTTAGCACAATTCCAAATTTAAACTTTGATCAAAGATTTTGTTTTAGCTACACTGTAGAAATAGAGGTTATTACTAGGCTGAATTTAGTTTTGTGAAATACCAAATGAAGTTTAAATATGCACAGCTTTTATTGTCAGCATCGAATTAAAATCATCATAAACATATTAGGATAATATTAAAAAATGAGTTATACAGAATAGCTATATTTGATATTATTTAGGTTCCATATTTAGGTTTCTCTTTGAACTTTCATGATATATCCATTTACACTTTTCTAATATATAATATTATACCCAACCCTACGTTTTATAGTTTTTTACAAAGTCTTAGTATTCTTTTAGCAACGGTTTTTTTAATAATACAATCACAAATTCATATATTTATTGTACGGAACCCTCTGTGCGTGAGTAATACTCTCATTTGACCGTTTATTTGAATATTGTGTTAGTATTTTACTAATGCTTGATTTCGACCAATGTAAATAATTCACTATATAACATTGATTTTTACCGTGCCGATACAAATCAACCATACGGAGTTTAATAGATTCAGGAATATCACTCCTACGACCCATTTTAAGATGAAAAAGCAAACAAACTGCAAAAATAATACTGATTTTAAATAAATTCGTTTGAATTTAATCAGTTATGCCACGAGTTGTAACATTGACTTGGTGAGTTTTTGACCTTCCGATACGATCCCGGTTGGCTTTCGGAAGAGAGTGCCTTCTCATAACGCGGTAGAATATCTTAAATCGTTCGTTTGGGGATATTTTTTGCGAAAAAAATTGTTCACGGTGAAATTCTTCTTATGATGAATATTGCTTTCGTAATTCTTTTGTACACGCGTGCAGACACCAGTCTTTCGACTCCATTCTCGCAAAATACAGATTACTTAATGAACTCTCGTCTAACGGGAGTGACCTTACATACGATAACGCAACACTTCACGCGCAGGTTTAACCTGATTCATATTAATTTGCTATTTTGCATAACTGTAAAATTTGAGCGAATTTTTAGGAAACAGTCATTAATTATTACATTCAAAATGCCAGGTGTATTTTTGTTGTCCCGTATTTAAATGAACATCCTCGTATAAAATTTCAAACACATGTATAAAAAAAATCACGTAGGCCAATGTTGTCCATTTACATTTTCCTCTTAAATGAATAATGAAAACGGGAAAGATCTTAAACATGGCTATTTTATGATTTCGATAATTTTTACAAAACCGAGCTTTTATTGAGACATTTTATTTATTACTCTTTTCAGATTGAAACATAAAACTTCATCAAACTCCTACTAGATGCATTTTGAAGTGAAGGCCATTATTAAATAAATAAAATTATTACAAATTACAATTTAAGTCTCTAAATTCGGGACAAAAAGATTTTATGTAAAGTAAAATTTTAAATATTATTCTGCTAGAGCTTTATCATTTGACGAAAGAAGATTATTTCAAGCTTGTTACTTCTTCTCTGTGTTAAGGTTAATTTATTTGACAGAAAAATCGTAAAATTTGGAGAAAACGTTAAAAGAAACCACTATACAATTTACAGCCGAACTCATTTAATTAACAATAAACTTTGAATAATTTTATTGCAACTATTTTAAACACGGATGATGAATTAAATAGATCTAAAAATGGAATTTCTATGAATTTCTTTATATTGCTGAACAAAGTCAATAAAACCGTCAAAGTCTGCCGAAATTTAATGATAGTATATTCCATGCAAACAATTATAAACACGTGGCTTTGAAGAACATAAAACTTTTACGAGCAATGAAATATGATTTGTTAAGAAGTAGTATGAATACATAAGTAGATATTTTCTTTTATAAACAGGCCTTTTTTCATTACTGCAGCAAAATTGCATGTAAATAAGTTTTTGGATATTTTTTAAATATGCGTCTATATGCACACAAAAAGAAAAAAAATGAAATTATAATGTTAATATAGATCACTTCTGTGTTTTAATGAGCATCCTTTTATAAAATTTCAAATACATTTATATAGGTATGCACGATTGTGTGTGTGTATGTGGTTATACATGTATGTAAAGTAAACATCCATGATTTGTTGGTAGTAGAAAACTCACATAAAATAATGGATCAAACATTTTGTTGTACACTGAAGTACAAACATTGGACAATTTTTCAACGAAATTCCTATTCCATTGACATGATACCCTTGATATTTGTCAGTTTCTGCATCTCTTTCATCTCTTTTATTCTTCATTTACTTTTAATATCATTGTGTCACTAACGATATCATCAGTATACACTTTAAAAATTTGAACTTTAATTTATGTTAAGTTATGTGGAAAAAAAAATGTTGTATAAAATGTATAAATTGTGGAAAAATGTTACTCCTCCATAAAATTCCTCCTTAACTCCTACGATACTGCCTTTGGAGAATTTGGCATAGTCAGATGAAACGAATATTTGTTTTATTAAGAAGTCAGTATTGATTCTGTCATTTATTGATATCGTTTTAAAATAAAAACACACATATAGACATGTCAAGTCAAACTCTAAAAGAATCTTGTGAAAAAAAGATTAATATTACTGGACTGTGTGTACACTATGGAGAGTACTATACACTGGATAAAAAATTAGCATAAAATAAATAAAAACTTAGATGCTAATTTTGATAAACGGTCAAGTTCGAGTGCTACTCGCGCTCAGAGGGTTCCGTACAATAAATATATGAATTATTAAAAAAAGTTGCTTTGTAAAAATCGATCCTGAAAAAATAATATGACTTTGTAAAAAACTATACAACATAGGGTTGGGTATAGCTGTATATACTTCGAAAGTATGAATGATTATAGCATAAAAGTTCAAAGACATATGAAGCCTAAATAATATCAAATATTACTTTTCTGTATGACTCTTTTTAGGTAGCTTTCTTTACAAAAAGCTACATATTGCAGCCGTTCGGAGGAAAGCGATTTCAAAAAATTTTGGTATATTTTCATCGATCATGACCCCCAGACCCCGAAACCACCCTCCGTTCAAAATTGATATATATATATATATATATATATATATAAATATATATTATGATATATATATTGATATCAGATATATATATATCAGATATATAGATATATATATCAGATATATATATATATATATATATATATATATATCTGACCTATGTCACACTGTAACTCTCGTATTTATGAACCGATTTGGATGTAATTCGGTGTGTACATAGTACATACAAATGTCTCGACCGAGTTCGAAGGCCAGCTTCATCCGCCATTTTGTTTCAAAATGGCGGCCATTTAAAAAATTTAAAAAAATTTAAAATTTAAAATGTGGTACCAAAAAATTGAAAAGGGAAAAATATTTTTTTCTTATGTATTTGACCTTTATACAAAGACTCCGTAGCAGTTTTTGTTTCGTCTATATCTTAAAAAATGTCTGAGTTATAGCATTTTGAATTTCTAGCGAAGCTGACATTTTGAAACGCCCTGATTTTTGCCACGTGATAACAGACGTATTTATGAACCGATTTGGATGTACCTTGGTGTGTACATAGTACATACAAATAACTCAACCGAGTTCGTTGGCCAGCTTCATCCGCAATTTTGTTTAAAAATGGCGGCCATTTAAAATTTTAAGAAAAATTTAAATTTGAAATGTGGTACCAAAAAATTGAAAATTGAAAAAATATTTTTTTTGTATGTATTTGACCTTAATACAAAGATTCCGGAACAGGTTTTGTTTCGTCTATATCTGAAAAAAATGGCTGAGTTATAACATTTTGAATTTCTATTGTGGATGACATTTTAAAACGACCTGATTTTTGTCACGCGATAACAGGCGTATTTATGAACCGATTTGAATGTAGTACAGACCAATGTCTCGACCGAGTTCGTTGGCCAGCTTCATTCGCCATCTTGTTTCAAAAGGGTTGTCATTTAAAAAAAAAAATGTAATTTAAAATTTAAAATGAGGTATTAAAAAATTGGAAAATGAAAAAGGTTTTTTTTTTATGTGTTTGGCCTTGATACAAAGATTCTGGAGCAGTTTTTGTTTCTGAAAATTTGTTCTTTTGTTTATATCTTAAAAAGTGGTTGAATTATAGCACTTTGAATTTCTATCATGGCTAACACTTTGAAACGATCTTGTATTTGTCTCGCGATACCACACGTATTCACCTATTTCGATGGAAGAAGGCATGTGGATAGTATACATCAATATCTCGACCAAGTTCGCTGGCCAGCTTCATCAGCCATCTTGTTTCAAAATGGTGGCCATTAAATTAAAAAATATATATATTTAAAGTGAGGTGCAAAAAAATTAGAAATTGAAAAAGGTTTCTTTCTTAAGAATTTGACCTTGATATAAGGATTCAGGAGCATTTTTTGTTTGTCTTTATCTTAAAAAATGGCTCAGATATAGCACTTTCAATTTCTAACGTGGGTGACATTTTGAAAAATCTGATTTTTTGCCTGCGACAGCACTCGTATATATCAACCGATTCCGATGTGAGTGAGCATGTGCACAGCAATTACTAAGGTCTCGACCAAGTTCACTGGTTAGCCTCATCCACCATGTTGTCTTAAAATGGCAGGCATTTTAAGAAATCGCCGAATTTGGCAGCCAAATATAAGTTACTTTAAATAAAAGCAGCTTGGATAAAGCTGACTAATTTCGCGAAATTCACATTCATAATGATTTAGTATTGATAAAAATTAGTATTGAATCTCCTACATTCGGTTTCCACTTCATTGAGCTTTGTGTGTTTGAATAATATAAGTTGGCTTTTTTAAAATAAGGAATATGAAAGCTACCTCTTCATCCCGGCACTGGCCGGAAGGACTTTTTCATCTTATCCTAATCTGTTTATGATGAACTTAATTCGGTACTGACAATAAAAGTACTTCATATTTAAACCGTTGCGGTTTGGAGCTGTTAGCGGATGTATGTCACTAGTCACTAGTGTTCTAGTGTCATTAGCCACCTCATATGGTAGATTTTCTTTTTCTTTTTTGAAATTTTGAAATCACACAACAAAGTTTTTATTGGTAATTTTCTTTTACTTTATTTATGGAAAATGAATCATCTTGTAAAGCAAAAATAGCAGTTAAAACTTTCTAGTGAGAATCCGGAATGTCTAATTAAAAAAATCAGCAATATATCATGACGTACGCTTTGTACGTCCTTGTCGAAAATGAATAAAATAGCCTGACGTACACTACGTACCTCACACAGCGCAAGAGGTTAAACTCTTTCTGACATGTCATAAAGCTTAATTCAGTGTAGAAATAATCTTTTCTTTTTACAGAGCAGCTAAAATAAAACCCTTGTTTAAAGTTTGAACTTGGCATTGTGCTAAGCGCGCTTCAAAAGGATGTCACAAAGTTGCAATACCGGTTTGGTCCGTGCCGCGTTTTTCGAGATAGTTTTTTTTTAATTAACCTTTAAAGCACCGAGAAGAGTATTGAGAGATCCACTCAATGGAAACTGTTCTCGAACGCCATAGTATTTATATAATTAATTCTAATTAAATTAGTCTGTTCTTAACAATTTAACGTTTATTGCTTTTATTCCCTTTATACTCTTATTGGGCATTGAATTACTCAAATATATCATTAAAAGTTGTTATCTGGGCTTTAAAAGCGGATGGTACCTAGAGTACGTCACCCCAGTCGTTATGTATGTCCACACCGTTAGTGTCTTTAGAGGTTAATATCTCGGCGAATAACCGACGATTTTTTTAAAATCATTATCAACAATCCTTTTATACTTTTCCTGCGATAGGTACCTCAAGCGCTCCTCCACACCTTTGCTGAATTTCTGCAACTCAAAATTTGTGTGTAACGGAAAAATGCGCTTTTCTAAAAAAGTATGCGACCTAGGGTAATCGCTATAATTTTCCTGAAAGGTTTAAAGTAACCTCTAGTACCTCTATTTTTTTCATAATTTTAGTAGATTAGAAAATAGGTGAGGGGGAGGACATATTTTTGCACTACATTTTCGGCGATATCTCTTAAAATATAATACCTAAATTTAAAAGAAATGTATTTTTGAGTTAATCGTTACGAAAGCTTTCGCATGATATCGCACACGATATACAAAGAAAAAGATTTTTTTTTTCAAGTAATTTAAAGAGCCCCTCTGCATTTTTTAAAAATATGTTTGTGAATGTTTAATAATCTGTAAATATGTGGGTTAATAGTGCTTATTACTTACCCAATTTGAACTTTCCACGTTCCATAGTTTATGAGTAAAATGCCTGTGACAGACGCACAGACAGACACAGGAGTAATCTTATAATGATTTCGTTTTTACTTTTTAAGTACGAAATCCTAAAAACATGAAATATTTTCACTTATGAAAATGACATTATGCTGTTAAGGAAACGTGCGCTTTCATTCACGAGGCTGGAAGATGTTTTCAAAATTATAAAGAATTTTCCATAAGTTTTCATCACGCTGAGAATGAGACGAGAAGATAATAACGAAGAGAAAATAAATTTACATAATCACACAGATGAGTGTTTTAAAAAGAGGAATTTTTCCATTATGTGTCAACATTCTCTTTTTTCTTGTTTTTTTCTTGACGAAATGAAATATTTACTAAATTTTGTTCTCGTGTAAGTCACGTTCTGGTGAAACATGGTTCCTGTATCAATTAAAGATAAGCTTGAACAATAACATTATTTAACTGAATAATTTAATTAAGTACCAGTTTTTAATAAAATACCAGTTTTCTCTGGGAAAAGAATTTCAAGTGTTTTATATACCAGTTCCCTTTTCCGATTTATACGTCAATGAATGCACATTATTTGAAAGTGTCCCGTAACTTAGTCGCTAAATGGTCACTGTCATCAAAGCAAATCACCGTTTCTAAGGACACTGTATTCTCCGTCAAGATTGTACACATATAGATATCATCGTAAAGAATTTAAACTTTGTCAGTAGGTACTTAAAACACGAAAACAGGCCAAAATACTCGCCTACAAGCATACATATTTTGTGCACCGTAGTACATAAGAGGAAACGGGTTCAGGGTACTTAAGAGGTCTCGGGACTCTTAAAATTGGAAAAAATGAACAAAAAAGATCATTTTCAACATTTAATATCCTAAAATGTATTTAATTTTAAGACACAAGCTTAACTGGGATGAAAGTATCTTCTTTCATTTCATATATTTAAAAAATAGCAAGATTCAGAATTAGCATTTACAAGAACTCCAACCTTTCAGACATTTAACGAGAAGAAAATCGGCATAATAGATTACGCGCAGGATTACAAAATACATTTTGCAACTAGAATGAAATTTTTGGTGCCTACTTATACTTCAGAACTGTAATAATTACCCAGAACATAAATGAATTTATATTTAAAGCATTTTTATATTTTAAATGCAAAGTAGTTTTCAGTTAATGCAAAATTCTGAAAATTGCAACAGTATAATCACCTAAAAAACTATTTTTTTAAACAATGAGAAGACAACTTTAGATGCCCTTTATGCAGACTAACATGAAACATATGTTTTGAAAATTTCATGAAAAAATATTCAGAAATTTTTGAGATATCGTGCGCGTTGTGCCCCAAAAAAGTCACTTGGGGAAAAATGACTTCAAAGTTTCTGAAACGTTCAGCTACCTGGCGGATATAATTCTAAAAGCCATAACTTCTGTTATATTGCGAATTTCAAGGAAACAATTATATAAAAATGTTCAGAAAAAATGGGAGTTTAACATCTAAAAAAAATAAAATTTCGAAAATTTTAAATCTCTAAAAGACCTGTGACGCCTTAAAGTCTAAAGAGAAACCAAAATTTCCATATTTGAGTTTTTATTTTAATTATAAATATAACTGGCTTACACTATATGAGCCCGAAAAAAACAAGGATTTATTTTTATGAGAAAATAATCAAGGTTCGCATATGTGGACATTATTAATGAGAAGATTAAATTACTTAGATCAAATTGATGAAAACTTTCCATTCTAATCGATTTGATTCACGAAGCAGATCATTTTTTGTGTCTACACCGATTACAATATTTGTCTCGATATATATTCTATATCGAGGAGAAGGTTGGCATACTTTAAAAATTATTTTCCACGGGAAAATATTTTTAGGTAAAACATGATTATATATATCTATGATTATGCAAATCTTAATCATTTCCCGTACATGTAAAAAAAGTATCGTTTAAGTTCTGTTTGACGATAATATAATAGTATATGTATGTTTGCCTAAATGATTGCATGGGAAGTTAAATACCATATTTTTAAAATGTAACTAATATAAAAAAGTAAAATTGTTTTCGAAACGAAAATTTTCAATTTTCATTTAAAAAAAAAAATACTGATTATTAGATTGAAAGACATTTATACAACTGAAATTCAGTGTATTTTTTTCTTATTTTATTTATAATCTACGCAAAATACTTTCATATATTCTGCACGAAAAGGTATTTAGAAAAAATGTTCCTTCCTTTTATTTTGTACCTTAAAAGAATATTTCTTTCGTATAAAGAATTCGCAATTATTTAACATCTAATTAGATATTTTAGAAGTATTTTAATGAACAAATAATTAACAAGATGAAATCGGTAATCTCTGTATAGAAATAAAAATTATCTAACAAGATATATATTTTTTAATTATTTGATAATCGTATTGCTGTTACAAAATAGAATTATTCGATAAATTAGTAGAATGGTATTATGTTTGTGACATACCTATTAACATGTTTGAAGTTTAAAATAAGATAATTAAAACTCCATCGAATGTCAAAAGAACATGTTGCGAAAACATGAAATTTCCATATTTTATTTAATTTTAAATACGAAATTCATCGTTAACGACTTGAAACAATGTAATAAATATTTATGGAAAAATCGCTTTTATTTCGAAAATGTTTATTGTAATACATCTTGTAATAATTTATTAAAATAATGATATTGTATGAAATATTTAAACAGGATATAGCAATGTATCTGAAATTTCATCTCATCATCCAATATATTAAAGGAAAATAAATTAATCTTAATAAACATTTATACTTAGAAACGGTCTTATCATTTACTGCGGAGTAGTAGTCAATAGCCATTAAGCGTAGCAGTAAATATTTAAACAAAATTTATGAAAATTATGCCGTAAAATACAAAATTGCATTTATTATGAGTTTTTGAAAGTGTAGCCATGTTTATAATATACATATATATTTTCATTTAACTATTTATATTTTTGAAGGTTTATTAGATTTTATAAAATAGGAAAACATATTTATGTTGTTCTTGCTTTTTTAAAATAAAGAGTTGGAGACTCCACCCTACTGTGAAATTGAACTATATTTAGAGTTTCCAAAGACGTATTTGAAGTACTACTGTAAACTCTTCATATTATCAACAGCAAACCGTTGATTGAAAAGACCTGGTATCTACGAAATTACAAAAGGAAGTAAAATAACAAAGAAAAGAAATTTTATTTTCGTTTTGCCGTATGGTGTCACTGAGCTCATTGTAGTCTGTTTGAATTGAAAAAGAGCATAAATTTTTCTTTAATTTACTTTGAAGCATTTTCATTTAAATATTTGGTGCCATAATAAATGCATAAAAATTATTATAAACGCTTTATTCTAATACACATTGTTTCATGTAGGGACAATAAATAAAATTTTCCGTTAAAGCATGAGAAACTTTGCTAATTTTATGGAAATTTTCTTATTTCCTCTGGGATAGAAAAGTTAGTATCATCACTTTTTTAATGTTATTATTTTATTTTAGTTACTTTTTGTCACATGAGTACCTTATTTCATTCACTTAATATTTATACTTTTATCGATTATCTGATCAATAATTATGTAGAATTATTTGAATAATGTATGCAATTAAGAAGATTCGTCATTTATGTAAAAAGAACAAAATGTTCTAAGTAATAGAAAGTTTTATTTTAATATTAGATATCAATAAATGACTCCTTTCAGCTATTTATATTATCTATTATATGAGGTCTTCAGGGGACAATCCAACTAACTCCATTTTAAATGGCGTTTTTTTTTAAACAAAGGAATATTAAAAATTTTCAATATATTTATGCAGTGATAAATAGTTACTCTTGATTAAATGAAAATTAATGAGTTCAATCAAAATACACCGAGAAAAAAAATACTATACAGATATAATATCTTTATAATTACAATAAATTTAACTGTTTATTCTGAACATTTTTATTTGATGGAGTTAATCAATTTGGACACTGAACGGCTCATATATGTTTAATATAAATGATCAAAATGTTTTAATACAAATTAAAGACGATTTATGCGAGTTTCTACCCTAAATCTTATTTCTACATCTATAGGGATACATGTTCCTTAAATATAGATAAATTTTAATTTTAAATACCATTTTTTTTTCAGGTTAAGCATTGTTTAAAAATAGTAATTGAAACTAATTGATTGCTCGTTTATTGCCCCAGTAAAACTCATTATGTTTCATTAAAATTTTAAGACTGTATATTTATTAAAATTTTTGTATAATGCATTCTAATTACCAACGTTATTCTGTAGAAGAGCTTGTTTCATCGCTTTTTTATGTTATCCTTTCTAAAATGATATTTAAAGATGTCTGTTTCTCAAAGTGAACAGCACAAGAATTACTATAGTTATGAAAATACATTCACGGTGAAGTACTGTTAAACACCTTGTGATTTGAACATTAGATATTCCATTAATGAAACACTTCATACAACACAAGTATTTCAATAGCTCTTCGGCAATGTAAATTGTCATAAAATTACCTGCAAGTAAAGAGATAGAGAATTCTAAAATGAATGTTTTAATGATTTCACACTACATATAATAAATATAATGAACATAAAATAATGCAAAACTATATGTTATATTTATTGTTTAGTATTAGCAATAGTTAAATATTAAAGGTATAATATTGCTCTAAACTTTAATAAAATGAATGAATGTTATAAAAACAAATTAGCAAATTTAAGATAATCCTAATAAATACATTTTGAAGAAAGCTGTAATTTATTTTATAGTAGATGTTTTCATCTATTGATACTAAATTTATGTTTTCCTACAAATGTCATTTATCTATATATATAGAAGCCGTTCTCTGTATGTATGTCCTTTATACAAATCTTAAATTTTTGGCCGATTTGCATAAAATGTGATGTACATACGTTTTAGAACGTGGAAAAGATCGCTATATATTTTTAAAAAATCATCAGACGAATAAGATCACGACGACGTAAGACATCATATTTATCCCTTTTTCCACCCCGTTCATTAATTTAACATTATAGAAATATCTCTTTTTTTAATTTTTCTAATTCAACCGTTTCTTTTTTGTTGCCATACCCTAAAAAATGGCAGAGTAATTTAAAGAAAATGATAACAAGTGTATTTGGATAATAAAAATTCAGATTTCTCGCTATATTTTTGCATTTTCGAAATCGATGCCATTCTAATAAGGAAATGAAAATTTTCTCTATGTATGGGTAAACATTTTAACTAAATATGTATTAAAATGATGTAGTATCTTCATTTGAATGATTTTAAAGTTAAAAAATCTATTTTAGTACAGGCGTTTGAATTTCAAGAAAACAATTCAAGAAAAAGATAATAAAAAAATCATTTGCTTTGCCAGATATAACGTCAATTTTGTCAATATTATTTCAAACTGGTTCTAAAAACCGGCGGCTACAATTTATTTCCCATTTCTTTGTAATGCTGAATCTTTAATTATATCACTTAGGTAACTGTTTTAATACTTGAAATGCAGTGATAACATTCTACGATTTATATCGAATACGGTTATATAAAACTCGATTTTTCTGCGATTTATATTAAATAGAAATTATAACATAGCTACTATTTTTAAAGTAAGTTTTTTCTTTTTAAACAAAATTTCATGACATGGAAATTGATGTCATTTTGATTTTTACGGCTGTGGATTTGGATTTTATGAATGGAAATATGAGTTTTCATTTAAAAATGATCGGCAATGAAATTTTGTATACATGTGTTAAAGATGCCTGATATTAGAAGAATATAATTATATTTAACAGAACATAAATAAAAATCTTTTTTAATTTGAAACACGAATATATTTTTCACCTTTAGTATATTTGTTAGCTTTCTCAAAAACTATAGGGAAAAATATTTTCTGTATTGTCGTTTTATCGATCATTTATTTATCTGAGTAGCACATTTTGCCCGCTGCGGTGATCAGTTTCTTCGAACAAATCTTGAATTAAAGGAAATATACCGGTGAATTTGATCTGCCATTTTAAAGCAATATGTATCTTTATCTCAAATGTACTTCCATATTGCTGAATACGATACGATCATCAGTGCCCTATTATGTTTTATAATGTGGAAGACAAAATTTTTTAGTTGATCATCAACAGTAGGATTTGGTCTAAGGATGATAGACGGATATGCAATATACTGAAACTATTTCTCAAAAATTATCTAAATTTTTAAAAAGGTTAATCATTCAGAATTCGTTTCGCCTGATTATAGAATATTTCAGCTAATTCAAAGACAAAGCATGTACAACAAAATGTTATATACTAAAATTATTCCAAAAATTTGGGTGCAAAGTAACAGTCCAAAAATCATCAAAATCTGTCCAGTAGAACTTTTTAAAAATGCTAACATTTTAGGATCGGGCTAACCTGACTATTGAACTTTCTTCCATAATTTTATAACAAAGCGACGTAAAATTATATGCAATATTTTAAAACCATTCGTGTAAAATTATCTAACAATCAATGCAAGTTTCAATGAAATTCATTCAGAATTTTTAAAAATACTAATCTTTCACAATCGGGTTCCAGGTGATTATGGAATTCCCCCCTACAAATCTATGACATTATCAGCGAATAACAATTTTACACACCAAAAGCTTAACTGAAAAACTGATAGTGTAAGTTGGATTAAAAATTTTTTAGAAGAACCCACGTTATAAGCAGCTAGAATGAGATTCCCACACGAAAACAAATACTGAAATTTGCCTTTTTAGTTATGTAAAAGTACACGAAAATAACCAAATACTGAATTATTTACAATGTTTTTGAGTAGTTAAGTTAATCTTTTGTAACTGGGTTGCAGTCATATTTTTAAAAAATCAAGCTTGAAAATTATTTTAACCCCTTGAGGGGCGGTGGTATTTCCATGAAACCACTAAATATTAATTACCAAATGCTAAAATGGCACCAGAATTTTGGTAAAAAAAAAAAAAAAGAATTCGGTTTATTATATATGCGAAATGTAGCTTGTTCGTATTTACAAATATTTTTTTTTTCAAATTCCGGTGTCAATCACTAAATTCAACACTTTAGTGTACAACCTTGATAACCGCTTTTAACGTCAGAAAGCTCTGAGCAATCAGATGCGTTTCGCGATATCTACGCAGATTTTAATTGGTCCATCTCTAAAGCATTACTTTTTTTTATATATATATAGAAGGATTTTACCATGGAGGACCCTTATTATTGATACGAGCGAAGCCGGGTATATCAGCTAGTATGATTTCTAAATACCTTATCTTTGTAAAATAGCGGATCATTAAAATATCGTTGATAGAAATTTTAAAAAGTCCTTCCGGCCAGTGCCGGGAGGAAGAGGTAGCTTACATATTCCTTATTTTTAAAAAGCTAACTTATGTTATTCAAACACACGAAGCTCAATTTTTTGGAAATCGATTATAGAAGATTCAATACTAATTTTTATCAATACTAAATCCTTATGAATGAGAATTTCGCGAAATTAGTCAGCTTTATCCAAGCTGCTTTTATTTAAAGTAACTTATATTCGGTTGCCAAATTCGGCGATATCTTGAAGTACCTGCCATTTTAAGCCAACATGGTGGATGAGGCTAACCCGTGAACCTTGTCGAGACCTTAGTTATTCCTGTGAACATGCTCACTCAAATCGGAATCGGTTGATATATACGAGTGCCGTCGCACGCAAAAAATCAGATTTTTCAAAATGTCACCCACATAAAGAAATTCAAACTGCTATACCTGAGCCATTTTTTAAGATAAAGACAGAACAAAAAATGCTCCTATCAAATCCTTATATCAAGGTCAAATACTTAGGAAAGAAATCTTTTTCAATTTCTAATTTTTTGCACCTCACTTTAAATATATATATTTTTTTTAATTTAATGGACGCCAATTTGAAACAAGATGTCGGATGAAGCTGGCCAGCGAACTTGGTCGAGACATTGCTATATACTATCCACATGCCTTCTTACATCCAAATAGGTTAATAAATACTTGTGTTATAGCGTGACAAATATCAGATTGTTTCAAACTGTCAGCCATGCTAGAAATTCAAAGTACTATAACTCAACTATTTTGTAAGAAGTAGACGAAACAAAAACTTTTCCGGAATCATTGTATCAAGGTCAAACACATAAAAATTTGTTTTTCATTTTTCAATTATGTGATACCTTATTTTAAGTTTAATTTTTTGTAAATTTTTTTAAATGGCCGCCATATTGAAACAAGATGGCGGATGAAGCTGGTCAACGATCTCGGTCGAGACATTGGTATGTACTCCGTGCACACGAAGGTACACCCATACCGGTTCATAAATACGCCTGTTATCGCGTGACAAAAATCAGGACGTTTCAAAATGTCAACCACACTAGAAATTCAAAGTGCTATAACTCAGCCATTTTTTAGGATATAGACAAAACAAAAACTGCTCCGGAATCTTTGTATAAAGGTCAAACACGTAAGAAAAAATATTTTTCCATTTTCAATTCTTTGGCACCACATTTCAAATTTAAAATTTAAAAAAAATATTTAAATGGCCGCCATCTTGAAACAAGATGGCGGATGAAGCTGGCCAAGAACTCCGTGAAGACATTCGTATGTACTATACACACCAAGTTACATCCAAATTGGTTCATAAATACGCCTGTTATCGCGTGATTAAAATCAGGTCATTTCAAAATGTCAGCCACAATAGAAATTCAAAATGCTATAACTAAGCCATTTTTTTTAGATATAGACGAAACAAAAACTGTTCCGAAATATTTGTATTAAGGTCAAACACATAAAAAAAAATCTTTTTCATTTTCCAATTTTTTGGTACCTTATTTTAAATTTAATTTTTTTTAAATGGCCACAATTTTGAAACAAGATGGCGAATGAAGCTGGCCAACGAACTCAGTCGAGACATTGGTATGTACTATGTACATACGAAGGTACATCCATATCGGTTCATAAATACGCCTGTTATCGCATGACAAAAATCAGGACGTTTCTAAATGTAAGCCACGCTAGAAATTCAAAGTGCTATAAATCAGTCATTTTTTAAGATATAGACGAAACAAAAATTGCTCCGGAATCTTTGTATAAAGGTCAAACACATAAGAAAAAAATATTTTTCCATTTTCAATTTTTTGGTACCACATTACAAATTTCAAATTTTTGAAAATTTTTTAAATGGCCGCCATTTTGAAACAAAATGGCGGATGGAGCTGGCCAATGAACTCTATCGAGACATTGGTATGCACCATGTACTCACCGAGTTACATCCAAATCGGTTCATAAATACGAGAGTTACAAAGATCATAAATATATATATACAGTATATATATATATATATATATATATATATATATATATATATATATATATATATATATAATATTATATATACATATATATATATAATATATTGAAATCGCTTTCCTCCGAACGGTTGCAATAGGTAGCTTTTTGTAATGAAAGCTACCTAAAAGTACATACAATAGAAACTTAAAACTCGCAGATCCGTCAACTTATGTATTAAAGTTAAGTAAATCCATTTTGGTATGCTCCCTTCATTACACCAGAAGTATGCGAGTTAATATTCAGTTTCATGTCCAGTAAAATGCAAACCGGCATCTCTGATAAATGCACTTTTACAATTTGCATTTCGCCTAACCATAAAAGGAGTATAGCGCACATCAAAAGATAACGTGCCCCCTTTTCTACACTTAATGGCCCTCATATATTTACAATGTACGTACAATGCTGATCATATTTTCCCTTCATCGAGCTCAATATCTGCACTAATAAAATAATGATGTTTGTTTGTGTGTTAGTGTGTGACTTTGCCTGTCTGTTGATGTCTAATGAAATGTACCGCATTTGGAAGACTGAAAAGTTTGCCCAACGCAGGTACTGATGTACGTAAAACTCATATTTACATTTTTTGATAATCAGCGTATTTTTTGCCAACAACAACAACAAAAAAGAATCTTCAAGAAAGCATTCATTTCCTAAAAACTCTCAGCTTGAAAGAAAGAAAAGGCTAGGCGGCTTTTCTTTAGTCCAGCGTTGTGCAAACGGGCACCGATCGAAGCGTTCAAAATAAAGACGAACAAAAATGTATTGTTAAATTTCTTACTATTCATTTTCAAACGCCTTAAACTGCATAAACAGATTTAAAATTTAACCCTTTCAAAGACGCATTTGAATAAGTTCGATTTTCTGGGAGAAAAATGCGGAATGTGGAGTAATGAAAAGAGAGAATGCTTAAAACAGGATTTTTTCAGACTACGAAGACACGGGAGACTGTCTTAGGATGATAATACTTCTTCATTCCTATTTTAATGAAGATGTATTGTAGCAATATCAAAAATTGAACACGAAGCATGATTAAGAAAAATACATGATTAGCTATACATATAAAAGCATCTAATCATGTAAACAAGATACAAAGTCGTGATATGATTTGTTTTACCATATCAAAATTAACTAACTATTTTTCAATATCTACATCAGGCGAATAAATCAAAAACTATTTTCTCCACAACTCAAAAAGAATCTTTATTTAAATAAAACATAATTCCATTTCACCGCACATTTTCTATTATTTAACTACTATTATGTAAATTGATTTTACTACAGAAAAAAATGAATTAGGTAGAACAAAAAGAAATTACATAAATTCTTAAAATTCGTCTGAATATGCAAATGCCGATATTTTAAATATTTTGTACACATACATATTTTACAATCTTCCATCATAAAAATCGATGAAAATTGTAAATTAAAATAGATTATTTTTCATACCAAATGTAAATGAAAAGGAGCTATTTTAATAGGAATAAAAATGAAACTTCATAGTTACCACGAAGGACAGATCCACATTGTGAAGGAGTTGTTGGTGATCCTTTAAGCCGTGGCTGATCGTAAAGAAACAAAAACATGAAATAATCACCAGTCGTTATACACATTTCTTCGGAATGAATATTAAAATAAGAACGTAAAATAGATTTTGATTGCGATTCGATAACCGAAAAGTCTTTTCCGAAAGGCAATTAAAGTTCAATAATGCTTTGAAAAAAACCATAGAAATAATTGAAAAACATAAGTTTGTGAAATAGAAAGAATATCACACATTTATCATGTTTTTTAAAATATTCAGTTTTTGTTAATGCAAAATCAATTTATTTTTACAAGTACAATATTTATACATTATAAACATGTTTTATGTTTTGCAAATATTAAATTAGAATTTGTAATTTAACGAACAAATAAAGTCACAATATTAAAAAGTCCCAAAAAATTAAACGGAATTTGTTAATTTATATCTAAATCTTTTATTTTGTTTTTCTATAAATATAAATGTACAATAGGGAGTTTTTGAATTACCAGTCTGAAGATTATAAAGGATTGTTCGTACTTTGCTATAAATTTTCATCCCGCGTTACAGAAAATATTAAATGCTGTTTCTAGAGAAAATGTTCATAATAAAATACTGGTATACATCTATTTCAGAAGACAACATTTACAATTTATGCTGCAATTAGAATGTAAATTGTATAAAACTGTAAGAAAATATATAACTGTATAAAACTGTATTAACCTACAAGAAGGATAAGCGCATGTTATGATAAGTTTTGAAACATAAATCAAAAATTGCATTTTTAAACCTTAAATTGCAAATTATATTTGCATCAATTTAGCAGAAGGTAAAGTAGGCGAAATTTTCCAGTTTCTAATAATGATGGATTCAACGAATTACTTTACACCACTGAATATTTCAAATTTGAACAGAACATTTTATCAGAATTATACATTTAGATATTTAAAATGTTATCTCAGTTTAGAATCAAAATAGTCAACTTATAAAAGGTTTTATACTGTAGAAATGAGAGTTAAAATTTTCAATTGAAAAAGAAGAACAAAAAAAAAAGCATAAAGAAAATTAGAAAAAAATCGATAATAATAGCTTTTCGAAATTCAGTTTTACTGTCATTGCATTCCTACTTAGAGAATTTTATTTCCGCTGTAAAATGTATCTTTCAAAAAAAGAAGTAAATATACTTCCTTGAATTGATCTATGTATGTCAGATATTTTGAATAAAATATTGAAATTACTCACTCAAAAATGACAAGGAAAGTATTTGAACTTTTCTTTTACGTTGATATTTTCAGTGAAATATTTATTTTCTTTTTAAGATTATCTTTATTAATTTATCTTTTTAAGATAAATTCTATTGAGTTATTGAGATTTCAAAATTTTTGCATATGAGATTGTCATTGAACTAATATTATTTTAAAGAAACTAATATTTTTTAGCTAAGAACTAATATTATTGCACAGATTCCGTTGTCATTTCCCTTATGTGAGTGCATTTACATAGTCCAAAAATGCAATGGAACAATGTAAGGCATTTTATTGGATTTCACAGTTACGTAACAACTTCACAGCCTATCGAATGTACGTTAGTTTTATTTTCAACTGTTGGGTTTAGAGGCGAGGGAACAATTTTTCATGAGCATTATACCTGCGCACTGCCAGTCTTTTCTCCCGACACACTCAGCCTGCGTGCGAACGATAGAAGTGTAGACGTAAAAACTTATTCTGTGTGAAGTTGTTATGAAAAAGTAATCTGTGTGAGAAATTTATCTTTAAATTAATTGTTTTGTGTTTGTGCAGTGTTTTTGTTTAATAAACTATTTGTTCTGTCAACATCCACGGACTTAGTGATAATTAATATTAGAGAAAGAACAACATCAACCATGAAAGGATTTTATGGCAGCCCCGGTAAATGGCGCCCATGGATGCTATGCCACCCTTTATGTAAAACATGACGTATTATTTTTTTTTTCATTTCTAACGTTTAGATAAATAAAAAAAAATCATCATTCAATGCAGATAAAATAAATGTAATGCGAATTATTATTTAAAGCACTGATAACACATGTTGATTTAAAAGACAAAATCTTTTCTTCTCAAACTAGAATTGAAAAGCATAGACTTTTTCAAATACTTGTCACCAATTTAACGTCTAAACGTGTATTAAAGTAAAACGTGATACAATATTACTTACGAAAACGAAAGAAAAATTCGTATGAAACATTTCGGAAGTAGATTATTTTGTAAAAAAAAAATATCCCGCGTGCATTCTGAATAAACCAGCAGAAATTTTGAACAAATTTACAATTTTGACCACTGGAAATGAGAAAAATATAAAGTGAACGCTATTATTGAGACTCACAAAAATTATAGTACATCCTAAATTTCCCTGTTTTCCCATTGGTTAATGAACGTCTGACTTGAATCCGCTTCTTTCCTGTATAATTGAGAAAGTTTCTGTTATTATTTGCACTGAGGACGGTACGCTAATGACTACCGAAACTAGTCTGCTCAAAGTTTGAATATTCTGGCGCTTCTAACGTTGCTTTTAAATTTATATTATTCTGCGCCATGTACATTCATGATAGTTATTACCTCGTAAATTATTCGTTAAATCTCAAGTTATATAACATAGAAATATTTCGTTAATGCAATTATTATTTTCTTATTATTTGTGAGAATACATAAATACCGTATAGAATATAATTAGAGAATAAAAGAACATGAAGCAGTTCTCAGATAAAATAGAGCCCATACAGCGTTAGCAAAATTAGCTCAAATTCAACCTATAAATATAAATTTCAATAAATCCAAAATTGTCTTTCGTACAATTAATTATCAGGATTCAATTATAAGAGAGTCCTTTGAAATAATTTCCAATATAGATATAATATGTATGAATGAATTGTCATATGACATACATGGAGTCTGGAAAGAATTGCTACACTGTAGATGAAAGTATCTATTGCTAAAAATTTGAATATATTTTCCTCTGAACTTATCATCCATTCCACCCTTAAATTACAATGGGTTCTGCTTGACGAATAAGAACAAAGAAAAATAACAACATTTAAATAACCACTGACGATGGCAGTGTGAATTTGACCGAAAACGGTTTAGAATTGTTAATATATATTTAAGATGTTTTAATGTATTTTAAATACTTTTATAATATATATGTGCACCTGAAAGCAATTTTAGAAAGTTTATTTGTGATTTATATGAATTTTAATTACATAAATATTATTTCAGGTTTATTAAATTCTGTTCGGTGTTTTGTGCATTTATATATATATATTTTTTATGACTTCGGAGATTCGATACTTTTTCGGAGTAATCTGCGTTTATTTTGTCTCCTTGCATTCTTTTACATATTTCTAAAATAACTAATATAAATGATTAAAAAAAAACACTCAATGCATGTTTTAACTTTCGTACAAAAAATTATAATAGCTTATGACAAGATATTTATTTTGTGCAATGTAATGATTTGATTCTGTGTAACTTTATGCCTACTTTATGCCTATTATGCAACATTCTTTAGAATACTTAATTTTGGTAATCCAACAATCCATTCTGTCAATTATTCCTTGAAACACGCTGCTTATTCTGATTAGTAAATCATCAGTTGAAAAATATTGTTTTAATACAGGGTGTTTTTTTAGAGATGTGGTTTTGAAATTGGCAACACTGTTTCCAGTCACAGTCAATTTGGCAGCTGACAGCTGATTTGTATTCAGTATATTTTACTGTTTCACCATGCAGAGACTCACGCCAGAACAACGCCTGCAAATTGTGCAAAACACCATCAGTTTTTTGCCGGCACATTCGGTGATCACATAATTTCAGGTAATGGACTTGTGAACTGGCATCCACGGTCATGTGATCTCGCACCACTGGATTATTTTCTGTGAGGTTATGTGAATTCGCTGATCTACGCTGATACAACACAGATATTGGACCAGCTTAAAATCAACATTCACCACAGCTTTAGCATGCGGCTCCAACTGTTCGATAAAATGGCTAAAACTGGCTTTCAGACTGCTCTGCATTCGACCCAGCCGCTGTTACCGCGATTCCGAAATAATTTTTAAACACTAGTGGCATAAATGTATTTACTTAATAAAACCATATTCATGTCCATTAACATTTTTTATGTGTTTTACTTCGTTTTAAATTTGTATACCTTAAAAAAAAAATATGTTACATGAACGGTGTCTAATTACGGAAAATTTAAAATCTGTAATATACTAAATCTAAAGAACGACAAATAAACATCGATCCATGCTTTGAAGCTGTATCGATTCACTGAGGGACGTAGCTACAGGCGGTGTGTGTGTGTGTGTGGGGGGGGGGGGGTGCGACCCCCCCCCCACACACACACACACACATTCGGAATAGTCATATGCATCCGGTAATTTCACTTTTGTTCAAAAATTGCATCATTTGGCGCTGTATTTTTCCTTTCTAAGATTTTTTTTAAATATATTAAAAAATGTATTAAAAAACATAAAACAATTTAAAAACATATTTAAAATTATTAAATATTTTCCTAATTAATAACGTTCTACTGTTTGCATTATGTTATGGGAACGTCTACTGTTACTCTTGTGACCATCAGAGCAAATTTCCATATATATTTCTAATTCTTTTATTACAAAATATATTTAGGATAACTTTGATGCCACTACTTAAAAATACATGTACTCTACTTTTATAAAGCATATGCAATTTGTAACAAAAAGCAGTATTTCTTACCTTGATAATAAAAGAAAATTTTGTTACTGTTGTGACCACAAAAGAAAATGCAATTTTTAAAAATTGTGTTTGACGCAGAAATTCTGTGAATTATATGAGACTATAGAAATAAAATTTACAGAATATAACAGAGTAATTATATCTTTTTAAAAAGCATTAATCACTGAACTCATCTGATTAAGTATGAATTAGTTACATTTGATTTTACAAAATGCTAAGTGTTACTCTTGTGACATTTTGTCCATAATGTAATTTTAGCAAAAAATCAGTTTAAATACTACATAAAATAATTAAAATAAGTTTAAAAAAATTATTTTCCATAGAAAACTACCGTTAAGAATGGTTTAATTTAAAAATAACAAAAAATAATGTAAAACATTCTAAATTTAACAACCACATTTCTGCTACTTAACAGAATAAGTCATTGTCTTCATTATCAATAATATCATTTCCAACTTCTCCTATATAATAATTTACTTAATGAAACACAAATTCTTTGTACGAATCAGGTTAGTGTAAGATTTGTATTAGATAGTGTCATTTTTCATTGTTTTAACAAATTATATTTGTTGAATGCCCTTCGCTGTTGGTATTTTCTCGCAAAGTAATGAAATTTTATTGTTTTACTTCTTTTGACAAAATAAGCAGTGTATCTTAGAATTGCTTTTTTCGCACGCACTTCATTCATATATATCATTATACAACAACACCAAATAAACCTGCAGCATCTGTACCAGGAGTATTGGAAAAAAGAATATATGCCCAATCAAGTTAATTGAGACAGGAGTCTGATTCATTGCAGGCATATTTGCATAGTTATATATATTTTTTTTTATTGGAAAACACAACCATCATATATATAAAAAAGAAAAAAGGTACATTTTAGGAAAATACAAATTCCCTTAAAGATGCAATGTTGAAACGTTGAAATGTTGCAATGTTGAAGAAAGCATGTACAAAAAATTGGTTATGAGTTACATTGTCTAAAATAATACCATAAAACTTTACTTTATTGGGATCATACTAAATAAAAAGCTGAAAATACAGTTGCTTGTGGATTTGACAGTAATGTAGTATTTCATACCAAAATTTTGTTTTGCCATGAAAATAAATAAGTTTCCAGAAAATCCACTGGCATAACTATTCTTTGAGAAATGGTTATTTTTTTTTTTTTTGGTATTACGAAAATAATCCCTTGTACAAGTTTCAATGAATGTGTGTCATAGAAATGGATTTAGTTGCTTTCGAAAAATTTTAAATAATGATGAATGGAAAATACAGTTGCTTTTGGATTTGACAGTAATGTAGTATTTCATACCAAAATTTTGTTTTGCCATGAAAATAAATAAGTTTCCAGAAAATCCACTAGCATAACTATTCTTTGAGAAATGGTTATTTATTTATTTTTTTTTTGGTATTACGAAAATAATCCCTTGTACAAGTTTCAATGAATGTGTGTCATAGAAAAGGATTTAGTTGCTTTCGAAAAATTTTAAACAATGATAAATGGTTTCTTTAACTGTTACTTTTTCAAAACGTTTATCAACGTTTTAAAAAGGTAACAGTATTAATGAAGATGTTGATAAAAGTTTTGTCAATAGCAAAACGTCTATCAACGTTTTACTATTTACAATAACTTATAAGAAGTTCTGTATTATGGACTTCCGTTTCAAATAATTCTTCGATGTTATCTCCGCAAATTAGAGATTCTGAATTCCTAATTTCTAATTATCATTTATCTCGGCAGACAAAGCCATTAAATCTATCATAGGATGTTTAATGCAGGAAATACAGCAGTTAATACATTATGAATTGCTTGAATGTTTTCGTGACAGCAACAAATGGAGATATTCTGATGAGTTATTGTCTATTGTTTTATGAAATTAGGTTTTAAAGCTGCAAAGGAATCTCCTATTTTTCAATTTAGGAAAGCTTCTTAAAACAAAAAACATATTCTCTTATTAAATGTCCCTTAGAATTGATGAAATTATATGACCTTTTTCACGCTTAACTAACGTAGATTTAGCTGAAGAATGACCTTTTCTTAAATCTTCATCGACATAAAATTCTCCAAAGCTGTGGAGTTAGATTTTTTTCCGTTACAGTATCTGAGGTTAGCTAGTTCTCTACTTTTTCCTTTTCTTAATATTTCCATTTTCTTGCAGAAGCTTTTGCTGGTTCTAAAACTTTTCATCACCTTATGGCAATATATTTTGTTTTGTTTCTTTCCCACAAGAACATATTCAATTTCATTCTTATAATTTTTCTCTCCAATTTTTGGCGCTTAGCAGCTTCCTGCTCTTTAAAACAATGTCGTGTATAAGAAGCAGTATTAAAATCTTTCCTTTAAAATATACTATTATAATCCTTTCCAGAGTCCTTTAGGTTATACAGCAGAATTTAGTAAACGAAGCTTTAAAAAGCCTATAAAATATCTAATCAAAGACCATGTGCTTCAAACTAAAAGAAAGCACAGAAAACTGACACGAGTTGAGTTGTTTTATTATATCTTTAATTACTTGTAATGATTATTTTATAATCTTATGTAATACCAAAAATGAATAAAAATAAATCCACCCATTAAAAAAAAAACGCTAATAAAGATAATTTATCTTTCTAAAAATTTACAAAATAACCTTAGTTATAGCTAAAACTATTTCAAGAACTGCTCTAATAACAGATAAAAAACAAGAAAACTTTAATCATTCTGTTTGTTTTGGTTATAATGCAGTGTTATATGAAACTATCTGCAAAAGTATTATGTGACACAGTACTCTTGTGCCACAGACGTTTGTTACTCTTGACAACTGTCCAGAGCCTATTCCACGCATAGCATAAACAAAATATTTAATGTAAAATATGTCTTATACCTCAAAATCAGAGAATTAGAAGTTTTGGGTAAAAAAATTAAGTAGTTTTTTTTTTTTTTTTTTTTTTTTTTTTTTTATTAAACTTTTGTATGTTTTCCGTTACTCTTGTGACATTTAAGTATTAACGTTTAAATACAACCAAAAATATATTAAAGTCATTATCTAAAAGATTTTATCTATGTAGATCTTAACTATATGATAATTGTTTGTTGATTGGAACACATAGTAATTTTATTGAATTCTAAAAAGTAAAAAAAAATCATACATTTCAATAAGTTGTATTTTAAGCTCAAATGTAAATGTTGTTTTATACTGTTAGTATCCAGCTCATTTTCAATAAACATTTGCTCTTATGAAATTAAAACTTACAAATTCATATACTTCAATTATTTAGCTTTAAATTGATGTATCACACTTATATTTCCGTTTTAAAAAATCTTTCAGCAATTTTTTTTTTTTTTTTTTTTTTTTTTTTTTTTTTGCCGTGGACGTTTCCTTATTTTTCTTTCGCTTTGAGTCGATTATAATTTCACTTCTCAGCTATTCTCTCGTAAAAATGCGACAAGTTTGAAACAAATCTTTGTTGTCTTGCTCGCAGAGTCGTAGCGATCCCTCCCACCACGCCAATCATTTTTTGGGGGGGAGAGGCCGAAGTTAGGGGCCCCCGTAATCGGCTTTACCGCCCTTTTAACCGAAGTTTGTTAATTTAAAAAAAAGTAACTAATTTTTAAACTGCAGAGTACTATCCTCTTTTATTCATTTATTTTTGGACCGGCGACCGACTTAGAGCTAGGGATGCACCGAATAGTGATTTTGACCGAATGCCGAATATTCAGCTAACTGATAAACCGAATACCGAATATTCGGCTAGCCGAATAGTGACTATAAAGTCGAGTAACGAACATTTGGAATTCGACTAGCGGAATAGTGACTATCAAGCCGATTATCAAATATTCGGTCTGCCGCATAGTAACTATTCGGCCGAATACCGAATATTCGGCTTGCCGATTACTTTTAAATTTCAGGATTTGAAAGCATTAAAAAGTTAAATTTTGAAACAATTTTGCATAATATTTAACACACATACTTCCATACTGATAAACAAGATCTTTTTACAAGTAAATTCTACACTAAAAAAAATTTTGCTTTGAATAGTTATTTAAGAAGAGGCCAGTTTTAAAGCTTCTTTAATTGATAAAATTTTAAAATTCATGGATTCATCTCTGAATTAAAAAAACAAATTAATAATATTTTCTTATATTCCAAAACAAATATTTTAAAATCAAAGTGAAATTTTGAAAGAATTAAATGAAAAATTGTACAGTCATGTGCAGTTTATTTGTCAGGAAGGGGACTAAAATCGTTAAAAATAGCAGAAAGGTAAAATTTGTGAAAAAATTTTCGTCACGGTGTTAATAAAAAAATATTTATTTGAATTGTGCGTTTACGCACCTTTGGTCAAAAATGTGTTAACGTAAGATTTACTTTCATTATTTTTTACTGAATGCTTAAAAATATTAATATAATAAAAGTTGCAGAGTGTTAAGCAGATAAAATTAATTAATTTAAGCTCATTTAGTTGCTAAATATAGCAATACAATATTTTAAAACCCTAAATGTGTGCATATAGCATACACCATAAAATATCAAATATTAGCTGAAATTTTGAAATTTAATTTTTTTACTATTTTTTTCCATTATTAGACCGATATATGAATTTCAAAAAAATTCATAAAAATAGAAAAATCCGCGCAGTGAAGTGTTAAATGAACGTGGAATTGGGACTCGGCCTACGACAGCGCACGTCTTTAAATTTGTATTATATATTTTAAAATAAAAAAATAACAACGAACCTATAATCAGGGGACTCATTGCCTTCGGTAGCGTACAGTCTCGAATTTCTATGAATTTATATTTTTAAACGAATCTATAACTGGAGCACCATTTTGGCAGTGTACACCCTAGAATTTGAATTATTTTATATTTTTAAAATGAAAGTCTATCAAACGAATCTAGTCTCGGGGCCCTATTACCTCCGCCAGCGTACGCTCTGGAATGTGTATGATTTTATATCTTAAATTGAAAATCTATCCAAAAGAACGTTAAACCAGGACGCCACTGCCTTAGGCAGCATACACTCTCGATTTTATAAGATTTTATATTTTAAAACAAACATGGAATTGGGGATCTCCACTGCCTTCGTCATCGCTCACTCAGAATTTGTATGATTTTATATTTTAAAGGACCTAGAATTGGGGAAACACTGAGTCAGTGTAGACCCTCGACATTGTATCGGTTTATATTTAAAAATGATAATCTACCAAAACAAACCTAGAGTCAAGCCCCATTGCCTTTCGAAGAGTATACCCCGGTATTTCTATTTATAAACGAGCCAAAATTGGGTGGGGGGGGGGGGGGGGACCACTTCCTTCGTTAGCGTATACTCTCGAATTTGTATTCGGATTTTATAAATTTAAATGAAAGTACGATTGAGGCACTGCCTCCGACAGCGTACTTCTTCGAATTTATATTTTATATTTAAAAATAAATATCTATCAAACGAGCTTAGACTCCCATTGCAATCCGCAGTGTACACCTCGAATTTCTATGAACTTATATGTTTAAATAAACCTAGAATTGGGCACCATTTGGGCACTGTACACCTGCGAAGTTGTATGGTTTTATGTTTTTAAAATATCTAACAAACGAATCTGTGCCCCATTACTTTCGGCAGCGTACACTCTCGAATTTGTATGGTTTTGTATTTTAAAATGAAAACCTATCCTGTTGAACCTAGTGTCAGGGACTCAGTGAATTCGGCAGTGTACACCCCCGAATTTATAAGATTTTATATTTTTAAACGAACATAAAATTGGTGACCAATCTCTCCTTGTCAGCGTCTCGAATACGTATGATATTATTTTTTAAACGTACGTGGAATTGAATACCACTCCACCGCCACCCTCTGACGTCACTGTGTGTACACCCTCGATTTTGCATAATTATATATTTTTAAAGGAACCTAGGGCGCCATACTACCTACACCGTCGAATTCGTATGATTTTAAATTTTTAAAGGAATCTAGAATTTCGGCCCATCCCCCCCTCTAGAAATCTGGGTGGCCCGAAGCTCTGGTTTCATTCCTAGTCTTCACGACCAGAAAATTTTAGTCCTAGTTTTGACACAGCCCATGTGAAAATCATTGTCTCAGCATGGCCTGGTTCATTCAAACGCCAGTAAAATTAGGCCTGGCTCAAACATTTTGCAAAAAATACATGCATTTTTAAATCGCCATCAGTCTGCACTTAAACATTAAAATTTATTATTTTTAAAGAATAATAGACTACGCTTATTAAAATATAGCTAAATTAAAATCTAGTAAAACATGTGAAAAAGAACCTGCCTATGACAGAACCCTGTTTTAAACTGAAGAAACGTGCCGATTCATGCAAAATTAATATACTAATACGTAAGAAAAGAAAATATAATACATTTATACTTGCTAAGAAGGGAATTTGTTTATAACGCATTTTCCCTACCTTTTCTATGTAATTCCATCTTAGAAGATTTTACTGTATAGCATTTTTCAGATTTTTAACTCTTCAATAACGGAATATTTATTAACAAAACTGAAACATACAAGAAATAGTGATTCATTAAAATAAATAAATATCGAAGCCTGCGGCACTTCTATAACAATGAAGATTATAAACATGAAAAAAGTTAATATAAATATTTTTGCTCAGAACTCTTCCTACGAGACAATTTTTTTAACGAAATCGACGTAAAAATCAATGTTTTGTAGAGATTCACTCGGGTCGGGCGCCAGGTTCTGGCCGACATTTTAACTTTTTTCCGGGCCGGGCTCGGACCGAAATTTTAAGTTTTTTTATTGGGCCGGGCAGCACCGAATTTTTCCCCCTATAAATTTCCCAGGCTGGAAATATAGACCCGTGCAGACCTCTACTCCCCCCTCCTACGCCTCTTTCCTTAGGTAACGTTCATCCTCGTGCAGTTAGGTCGAAATAGCACATAACTTCGGGTGCTGCGTTAAATCCGACAAATTTCCGAATTCAAAGTCATTTAACTCGGTACGTTTAGGTCGTAGAAATATGGTTTTTATCATTTTACATGTCAGAGCACAAGGTCTTTAGGGACGGTCAACTTATAGGACGGTATAAATGTTAATTTTCATAACTTTTTCCGAAATGCTTGTATTGACTCAAATGGAATTAGATTAATTTAGAATAATTGTTTAATTAGTTTGAAGAGTTTTTGTATTTAGAACTATATGTGTAAGACTAATGGTTTAGAAAATATATATCCAACCACGTTTAGAAGGAACACGCTGTATATTTAATCGCATGTTACGACTGCTTCAAACAAAATTGTCAATATTTATTTCACAATGAAATTATTTCCTAGAATAAAAATGTGCTCTTATTTATATGGTCTAGCACCGGCATGGATCTTCTTTTTAACGCTATCATTAGTAGTTTTAAGATTTTTATTGTTGTCATACAATAAATTATTTTCACATTGCTCACTCCAAAATATAATAAGGCATAAATAAGCAAGAATAGAAAATTAAAAAATGCAATCATTCAGTGATTTTACTATGAACATTCGGTAAATTCGATATCGATACCGCCCTCCCTAATAAAATGCTCTAGCTATGCCACTGGTTCGCTGATTTCAACATAGAATACTTCCAAATTAAAGGGATAAAAATGTTAGAGAAACAAAAATCTTTGAAAGACTGGTGAATAAACACAATTAATGTGTCCAATTGCATTACTGAATAAAAATTAAATATATATTTTTTTCATTTTAAATGACTGAAATTTCTAAAACGAAAACTATTTTTACACTATTATAAACTGTTTCTTTAAATTTTTACTTTATCATTCTGAAATGTCATTCCTTATGTCATTAGTATAAGTGGAAAGCAAAATATTTCTTTAAATGCATGATTCGGTGAAGAAAATTTTTTGTTAGAAATTACTCTTGAAGTTTGCCTTATGGAGTACCGAATTTAAATATCTGTCACATATTATAAACAACAAGTTTTCATTTTACCACAGGTAAATGTTTTAATATTTATGCGTATCTGAATTTAAAAATAAAACTTAAAGCAGCGATATGTTTCAAAGTTATAAATCAGACTGGTAAATATGCAAAAATGTGAAAGTAGGAATATACGACAGACGCATTTTATTCTCTATTTTAATTTCCATTTCATGATTGGAATATAGATTACCATTTTTACCATTAGGCATAAACTGACGGGTTATTTATTTTGGCGTGAGTGATTGCAAATAAGTACTTTCGGAATGCGAATTATATGTATGATATGTATGCGCTGACATATGATATGTATTCGAAATATGAAATAATATAATTTCTTGTCATGTTTTGGCTACCATTTTACTTTTTAGATTAATTTAAGAAAAATACGTTATTTAATAAAGCAACTACGATGTGTCTGTTATACTTAAAATTTGATTCTTGTAAAGTCAATTAAGCATTGCTTTTCTGTGGTTTATTTATAAACACGATGTTTTTATTTATCTCCTGAAATATTTCATTTGTTTTGCCATTTTTTTAACTTGTTTTGCAGGAGTTTTATTGAAGTTATCTTGCATACAAAAATAAAGAATAAAATAAATTTTATAAATTTTCATTTGCAATTATAAGTTGTAATTTATAGTGTTGATTTATCTATGCTTATTGCGTAATTACAAACATAAATATTTTATATTTTAGTCCACCATTATACAATAAGAAATGCAACTCACGGAATGTACAATTGTAGAGAGTTGTAAACAAAATAAATTATAACATAACTTACTGTTTAGTATATTTAATACTTAACCCTTTATCTACTGACTGTACTCATAAGTACCACTCACTTTCAACTTTCATCCCATAGTGAATATTATTAATATTCTAATAGTACTTTGTAAAAATACTCTTTTAACTCCACTTTATTAGGATACATGGAAGCAATAGCTCTAGGTTCGTTATTTTAGCGAGGAAGGAGGCTAACTTTGAAACACTCGAAGTGTTTTGTGCCGACATTTTGTACAGATTGTGACTCTTGTCTTTTTACTTTTGCAAACATAGTAAAAGACTTAAGATAAGTGTTTAATTTTTTTATGTACTCTTTGTAATCTTAGAATACAATTTGATTAGCTATTTTAAGTGATTGGTGTATGTATTTGATTTAACAGTTGAATTAATCAGTGGTACTTCTAAGTACCGCCAGTACATTGGGAGTTGGATAAAAACTTCTTATTTACTTTTAGTCTGCGTAGTTATACGTCTTTTTTATCTGCTTTATAATGCAAATAATAAACTGCAGTGTAGTAATGTTTTTCCTCGTATTTCTTTTCTTGTTGTTTTTATAAGAAATTGAAAAAGTTTTTTTTTTTTTTTTTTTTTTTTTTTTTTTTTTTTTTTTTTTTTTGCTATGCTAGAAATGGCATATGTAAATTCATATATTGCATATATGGAGATGCGAGAGAATATGTTGTCCCTACAATATAGGAGTCGCATAACTAAAGGATCGGACCCGCCGTGGCTGTGTGGTTAAGTCACCACACCGCTAATCGTTTGAGAGCGAAGGCGGGCTGAGTGTTTAACTCTCGCTAGTTCTTCTGTACTCTATTTATGGTGCTTCCGTATATAATTCCCTAGTGTTGTAAATTTTCTATTGCTATCTCGTCTTTATATATTGACGATGACTTATAAGCGGGCACCTGATGTGAGTTATACAAGTCAGATGTATGTGTTCAATAAATAAATGAATAAGTAAACTAAAGGTCTGCTAACAAGATTTAAACTTAAGTTTATTTAGCCTTTTTTAGACTTTAAAATTTATTTGAAATAGCATGTTAGATTATAATAATAATTTCATATTCTAACACATTACTCAGTTTCAAAGAAAGATTTTTTTTTTTTTTTTTTTTTTTTAAATATCATTTAAAGAAATATGCAGCACTTTAAAGATCCGAATATCGTTTAGACGTCAAGAAACCTGCTTGCTAAATACAAGTCTTTATTCTTTTTTGGCTGTTTTTCCTTTTCAATTTAATTTATTTGCTTAACTTTTCAGCGTGTGTATGAAAAGGAATGCTCTAGTGACTGAGTTACATTTTTTTTTTTTTTTTTTTTTTTAAATTAGATTACTGTCAAAAAGCTGATTATCTTTCTTGTTTTTAAATTTTATTTGAGGAGACACAGCCTGAGGTAAGAAATGTGGTCGAAATGATATTAATTTTGTATTACATAAAGATTCCTTCTCTTTTCATTTATCACAGTTTTCCAAAGATGAAAGATAAAATTATTGATATTTTATGTAACATTGTGAATACCTGTTTTTTGTTAATGCAAGTTAGTTTAACGAAGATTTATTTAAATAAGTTATAGGACTGTTACGCCTTACTATTTAACAACTTATATGTAATAAAAAGTTTTCCTAAACTGTTATATTATGCATAAACATTTTAAATGTCTGAAAACCGACAAGTTTCAACCGCTCTGTGCCCATCCTCAGGGTCACGTTTTAGTATCAAGAGACATACATATTTATAGATTGTAAAAGTCAAATGTGTATATTGTATAGTAAATTTTTATTACATATATGTTTTGAATGATTTCTTTGCCAGATTTCAGTGTATATTGCACAATTATTCTCTTTTATATGTACAGAAATATTGCTTTCCGAAATATTTCCTGCATGAAGAAAAATACTATTAAGGGAACTCAGGACACTTAAAATTAGCAAAAATGAAAAAAAAAAAAAGAAAATTTTCAATATTTAATATCGTAAAAAGTATATTATTTAAAAACACAGTTTTTATTCGAAATAAAAGATATAAGTATATTCTTTCAGTTCATGTATTTAAAAGATTGCAAGATTCAGAAGTAGTATTTATAGGACGCATTAAATTGTCAGACATTGGTCAAGCAGATAATTGGTATAACATCTTACGCGCAGGATTGCAAAATAAATTTTGCAATGAGAATGGAATATTTTGTAACTAATTATACTTCAGAGTATAATAATTACCCTGAACCTAAAAAAATTGTATTTAAATAATTTCTATATTTTTAATACAAAGTTGAATTTTGCTAATACAAAATTTAGGAAATTTCTACACTATAGTCCCCTAAAAAATATATTTTTTGAACAATAAAAATAAAATTTTAGGTTCAGTTTATACAGACTAACATGAATCAAGGGTTTTGAAAATTTCATGAAAAAATATTCAGAAGTTTTTGAGCTATGTTGTGCGTTATACCCAAAAGCGTCATTTGGAGAAAAATGATTTCAAAGTTTCGGAAACGTCACCTTCGCTATTGAGCGAGTATCTATATTATAAAGGACAAACATATCTGTGCGTAACGCATACGTCATTTTGTGAATGGCAACACTTTGAAATTTGAAATGAAATTTTGGCTTTACAATTTTCTCTATTGCAAATTTTTAAACTTATAAACATCGCACATTTTAAATTTTTACACCATCGTATAAGGAAAAAATGCTCTTTTAAATGCAATTTGTTTGAAAGCTGTATCTCAATTTATTTTTGAGATATTATTTTTTTGTAGTTTCTAGTACCATTTTTCTTATCGTGGCAACAAAAGTACCCCATTTCTATTGAAAGTCATTGAAAGTAAACGGAAAATATTTGAAAATAGGAGATACTGTATCTTTTTGTTGCCATTTTCTCATAAAACATGGGGAAAAAAGTTGAAATTAAAATATGGGCTATGTCAAGAATATTGCCTGTTATTCCGTGATAATGACGTCATATGCATACTTTTCTATAGTCGAAGTTTAAGATTGGATTGTAAAAAACAATTGCTTTAGCGGATGCAAATGACGTCATTTTATAAAAGAGCGTGTGTTTTAATTCTTAAACCTCAATTAAGGTTTGTAGAAGTGCGTCATTTTCACAACCCAGCTGCTTTGAAATTCTTCACAGGTGAAAATGCTTCACTTTTGAAAATAATGTAATCGAAATCACACACTGATAAAACGCAATGCTTTACAAAATATTAGAGTGTCTTTATAGAAGAGAGGTGACATGCAAATGATTGCGATTTATATTAAAGAAATTTTTGCCGAGTTAGACAAGCAATCAAATAATTTGTGGTTTAAAATAATATCATTTGCCTAAAGTTTTTGTCCAAAATTCTCTCGAATAAAAAACTTTTAATGCTCTTCTTTAGGACATTTTATCAAAATAACGTAATTTTCTTAATTTAATTTTTCCTAATTTTATATAAACTATATATTTAAAACACAAGTGTGTTTTTTAGTCATTAGCCCTGATCTTTCTGCTGAACCAATTTTACTAATATATATTTTTTTTTAACTGAAAGCTTTTCATTTGTAGATGTGATCGCACTATCAGTTTTGTTTGTTTTTTAAAGACCCCCACATATATATTTCAATTTTAAAAGCGTTTTATGAAATTTCTTCAAAATGGTGAAAATTAGATAGCTTTTATTATTGCAGACAAGAGAGAAATAATGAGGTATTTTTATCTTTATTTATGCTATATTCTGATAAAAATTCAAAATTGTTGATAAAAATTGTTGTATAGGGTTTAGTGTCGCAAAATCCCATTAGGAGCAGAATATTGTATTAGGGGCATAATAACGTAAAATGACATACAACTTTTGAAAACACGCATTTTTCCTCATAAATTTTCTATATTGTTTTTCCTTCTGCTTGTGTACTGATACTAAGTTTCAGACACTAGGTGAAATGCTTATTAAAGTGAAAATGAAATGATATTTAAAAGAAAACGATCATTTTCTTAGATAAAACTATACATTTTAACACAAATGCGTCTAAAAAACATAAATTACGGAAATTTTTACTCTCCGGAATTGAGATTAGAATCTCAAGTAAAGGGTGCGTCTGTTGACATAAAAGATGTTGCTGAGAATGATGACTTCAAGTCTTGAGTTAAAAGGATTTTTAAATGATCAAACAAAATACATTTTTTTTAAATGATGAATATGGTTATGAGAAGTGCGTATGTAAATTTTGAGAAGGTGAAAATTGCTGTTTTTCTTTCCGGAATACCAAGCAGAGCCTCAATTGGTAACCTCATCCTATTAACTTATCTTTATTATATTTTACTGATTAAGTATCTATATTATAAAGAATAAACATATCTGGGCGCAACGCTGACGTCATTTTGCGAATGGCAACACTTCCCGATCAAATTTCGGTCTTGAAATTTTCACTACTGCAATTTTTTAATCTTCTGACCGTCGTACATTTTCAATTTTCTTGGCATAGGGAAAAAATCCACTTTCAAATGCAATTTGTTTAAAAACTGTATCTTAATTGACTGATGTATTATATTTTCTAAAATAATTTTTAAGCATGATTTTTTTATTAAGTTTATCTTATTACGTGCCGGTTTCAATGCATAATAATAATAAATATTTTGCACATAAAGCAACAAAGATTTTTCAGCATTTGTTTCTGGCTATTTTTGCATAACGAAATTAATACTTCCTTTATAAACAAATAAAAGAATAATATTAAAAAACCGCCAATCTAACATATTTGTAAAAGGCAAATTAACGAAATTAATACTTCTTTTATAAACAAATAAAAGAATAATATTGTAGAAACACAAATCTAACATATTTGTAATCGTACAATTTAAATTTTTAGATCGCCGAATAGAATTTTTCTTTTCAAATGGAATTTGTTTGCAAAGTTCATCTCAGTTTACTGATTGTCTATGGACATTTAAAACATGAAATATATTTTTTTTAATTTATCTATATCGCGCGGAGCTCGATTACGAATGATTAATCCGTTTGCAATTAAAATAAAATAAAGAGTTCATCATTTTCATACGGCTAATATCCATTAAAAATAACTTCCCTATGAATATATAAATAAAATAATATAAATAAAACACAAATTTAACAGACATGTATAAGCTCCGAAATTATCAGAATATAAAAGGGTGCCATAAGTAGCAAAATCTTGGTCAAATAACTCTTAGCATGCGGCTAATAAGAAAATATCGCTTATGATAAATTTCAAAAATTTATTTGATTGATCCATATGAAAAATGCTTTTTTAATGTAAGTGGTATATCAAAAAATATATTGCATATAAAAAGAGTATTAGTTTTCAATAAAAAAAAAAAAAAAAAAAAAAATGTTTTCACCTATATTCTGTATCCCGGGAAGCCCGGGTACGATGCCCTAGTAATTCTAATAGCCGTAACTTCTGTTCTAATGGAAATTTCAAGGAAACAATCATACAAAAATGATCATAAAGGATAGAAGTTTAATATCTAAAAAAATAAAATTTAGAAAATTTCCAAGCTTTAAAAGTCCTGAGACCTATTATTTTTTATTTTTTTAACATCAGCTAGTTTGTTGTATATCTGTGAATTTGAAACGCCGTTGCAGAAACTTTTCATTGTGGATTCAGTTAGCAATAGATCATATGACGCTTTGAAGTCTGGTATATGAAGGATATTAAAGAAGTGTATTTCATGAAAAGCTGAAAATGTTAATATGCAAAACACTAGGTATTTTGGATGTTAGAGGACGTTATCAATAAAATAATGTAAGATTTGATGAAACAAATATTTTCGGAAGTAAGCGATATTTTCTACTCTAGGTTTGTCTGCATTTTTTACATTTAAGTGCAAGTCTAATACTAGTAATTCAAGATATATAGCTTATAAAACCTGTGAGTTACATGATATAGGTTAAAACCATTTAAAGAAAAATTCTAATACTTTTTTTTTTAACTTTATACATATATATATATATATATATATATATATATATTAAATTGTGCAATGAAAAAAAGAAAAAAAATTACAAATATCAATTATGTATTCATTAAAAGCTATATTTTCGTATGAGTGCCATGCTAAAAGTTAATGGACAAGATTTCGCTACTTACATTAGACTTTTAGATTCTGCTAAAATAAACGGATTAAAATAGACATTCCCTTACGTGTTTCAAAAATTTGTGTTTTAATACCTTTTGTTTGGTTTTTTATTGATAAAGTTCTAACTTTGTTATAGAGAGAAATGTTGACAATTTCTCCGGAAACAAATGCGGAAATATTTATGTTGTTTTAAGTGCAAAATTATTAATACTTTGTAATTTGGCTGCACATGATAGTGATAGGTATAAACAAAAATCATTATAAAAAATATTTAAGAACATTAAAGGAAGTTACAGTTTCCAAACAAATTGCGTATTAAAGAACATTTTTGTTCATATTCGATTTTGTAAATATTGAAATTGTGCGATGCTAAAAATTTTAAAGATTTCAATGAAACCGAAAATAATTGGTCAAGTGTTTTCTTCATCGATATGAAACCTACGTTATATTCTCAATAATTATTCCTCAATAAAATTGTTTCGTACATCTTAATACAAAAATACAAATTTTAAAGGTTACCTGAAAGAAGTACTGCTTTCGACAAAAACTTTTAAAAAGTCAATCAAAGATAGAGCAAACTAATTAATTATTTACCATACTATTATTTTTTACTACTGTTATTTTATTACTACGGTGTAAATTTCTATTCTAAACATCTCATTTAATACTATTAAATGACTGTTTTAATGAAAAGTGGATAAAAATAGTTATGAAAACATTGGTACATTCTTACTGTTTTAAATTTCAATGTGCTAAAATCTTTCATTCGTTTGAATTAAATTCTGCATTCTATTACTGTTCAAATCTTAGTATCTTAGCTACGTATTGTACTGTTGCGCTATTTAATATAGAATTTGTGCAAGAGAATTTCTCAGACTCCTCAAATAAATTCTATCACGTTCTATTTTATCAGTCAGTTCAAATATTATCAAAATAAGATTTTTCAAATTTCACTTGAAACAACTGTAAGATATAAAGCAGAATGATAATTCCTTAAGCAACAAAATATTTTTTATCTAATTTTTTAACTAATAATAACTTATTCTAATAATTGTTTATATAATGGGAAAAATACCCATGCAAGCTGTTTTTTGAGATTTATGAAAATATAAAATGTGTCACATGGCTGCAGGATACTTAAAAATCTTTTTAAAGAAACATTTAAGAAAATATTACTGATAAAATATTTAACAAAAAAATAGACTGATCTTGGAATGAAAATACGGGATATAATCACTGATTATTTCTTAGATTTCTCTAATAATCTTTTTAAAGAAAAATCAAAGAAAATATTACTAATACAATAGTTTATAAAAATGAAATATTATCCTCGATTGAAAATAAAATGTATAATCATTGATTCTTTCTTAGAAAAAATATTACGACCTGAATTAGAAAACTTTCAAAGGCATTGTTTAAAGACCAGCCAAAGGTGACCGGTCACTTGCAATTTTTGACGTTTTGTTAAATGTCTAGAAAAGTACATGAGTTATTAACCTGAAACTGCAGGTGTAGTATAGTATAGGTCATATATAGTATATCACATATAGTATAGGTGCAGTATAGTATAGGTCATATATTTCCGCGAAGATTTTTTTACACGAAACCCCATAGGGGACCGTCAACAAATTGAAAAAAACCAATATCTTTTGGATAACCCTGTAAAAACTAATGGAGCAAAAGCGTTTAAACTCGAGATTATTATTAAGTGGTTTATTGTAATATACTGTCTTCATTCTTATGCGGATAGCATGCATACTCGTAGAGAAATTAAGGTTTTTATAAAAAGTCCCAAATTTCGCCAAGTTTTTTGCTTATAATTTGCTGAGTTCTTAATATAAAAAAAAGTTATTTTCAGAAAATATGACAAATATTATTGTACACAATACAATGCAATCACAATGAAAAATTAATACAAATTGGATGGAAAATGAACAGGTTTACTAAAAAATGTTTCACTGCGCATGTGCAAATGCAATCAAAATGTAATGTACATAATGTGTTAGCTAAATGTATAGAGCAATTTTTGTAAAAGTCTCAAAAACATAGTTTGAAAAGTCTGATAATAATCGTTTATAGAATAAGCTCAAAATCCATTGTTCCCAAGATGAAGCAAAAACATGAGGGGTTGTATCCATATATCCATTGATTAGTGCCAATTTGGCATACACAATATTGCACGTACTACTGTATTTGGATACAATAGGCCTCATCCTTTTGCTTCATTTTGGGAACAACGGAATTATCGTATTTTTATTAAAGAGCTTTTACCAGAAATGCTGCGAGATGTTCCGAAGAAAATCGCAAGAGACTATGGTCTCTGCATGATGATTTGCCAACCCATCTCAACACTGTTGTGAGGAGGAATAACGTTGATGCTACTTTTGGGACGCGATGGATTAGGGATGGGGTATGCGACTCCCGGAATAGCTCGTCGCTCGAATATCCGTTGCTGCTGCACGCGCGGGTTAAATTTCTGGCATCCTTAAATCTGTGTGTCAGTCGCTCCCTAGATGCTGTCAAGAATGTTTTACTGTTCGTTGACACAATTTTGAACACTTATTCTAAACACAACAATTGCCAGTGAAGAAATCAGTTAACATTCCTTCCATGTCTATTTCCTGCGTTTGTGCCTGATCGCGTCACTTGCGCCTGTACTTTCCTATGCAATAATTGATTATTACAATATCCTGAAACAACCCATAAAGTACACTGTTAAAAATATCGTAAAAAATTACCTCTGTTTTTAAAGGCTATCTATTTTCTGACCAATGAGAACGCTCCATATGTGTTTATGTAGCATTCTCATTGTTCAGAAAATAGATAGCCTTTAAAAACAGAGGTAATTTTTCACGATATTTTTAACAGTGTAGGTACAGTCGTGAAAAAAAAAAAGTAAACACCCCCTACTAACTCCGCAACAAATTATCGTAGAAGAAAGTTACTGGTACCGAACGATTTTAAATAGGTCTACTTTTAAATGATGTATATAAAATTTGCTTAGGGGGCTATCTACATATTAAAACGAACTATAACTTCATTTTTTTCAATTGCAATACCCAATTCTGACAGCATAAATGAACTCTACACCCTTCAAATAGCCTAAAAACAAATTTTTATGCAATTCGTACCATAAGTTTCCGAGAAATTAATTATTTTAAAACGAGCGTATTTTAAGGGCTGTATCCAAATTGAAGTTGGGTTCTCGATTGCTAACCGAGAGAGCCGCCTTCTTGATCAAGGCACCTTAAGCAGTTAATGAAGTCTGTTAGATAACAAGGCAGCAGAAGAAACTTCAAAATATCTACTCACTTCAATCATAGACGGCCCCTTAAACCATCATTTTGCCGTTTTTTAAGCATAATTTGAAAACTACTTGGAAAATAAATGTGAAATTTGGGATTTTCATAAAGCAGGACTTAATAAATCTAAATCCATTCAAAAAATTGTCGGTTGCAATTCATAATTTTTTCGAATATTAATTTCATAATTCATAAGTCATATCATAAAATTATAAAAATTGAAAATTCAGCGTATTTATGTTTGGCACATTAGTTTTATTTCTAAACAAAAAATTAGCCCATTAGGAGCATAATTTCAGAAGATGTAAATAAAAATATGAAAATGTAATTTAACATTAGAAGCACTAAATTTTGAATGTTTATAATTCAAACACTTATCATTCAAATGACTTGAAATTTGGTGTCTATGCATATTTTGAACCGAAGATTTGAAATATCTCGTTAAAATTGGGTATTGCCATTGAAAAAAATGATGTTTGGGTTCGTTTTAATATGTAGATGACCCCCTAAGGAAATTTTATATACGTCATTTAAAAGTAGACTTTATTTCAAATCGTTCGGTACCAGTAACTTCCGTCTACGATAATTTGTTGAAGAGTTAGTAGGGGGTGTTTACTTTTTTTTTTTTTTTCCACGACTCTACCATCACATATATAATGTTTTTGACTAAATTATACGTAATAGCATTGCTTTGACATTCATTTATGATTCTGATTACGAGCATGTATTAGAAGCTATTTTAAAAGGGAAATATAAGTTGTCCATATTTTTTGATATGAGATCTTTTAACAAGCGCATAGAAATTACAAAACTGGGAAACATACTATTACAAACACTTTATTACTTTTAACACTAATATACACACACAATGCACACTTCTTAATATTCTGAAACGCATTGTTTTAACCCGTACATTCAGTATATTTAAATGAAGATCAACGTTTACAGTATGAAATTAAGAGAAAAATTGTCGAAGATAATTTGTCAAAGAGAGAAAAGTGGGTTTTCTCGTATTTTTCATCTCGAATTCATAGATTGAATTAGTGTGTGTTATACAAGTATGAATAATTTTAATATGATATTGGTTTGTTCAGGTGGAATACATTAGAAGACGTTAAGATTAAACGAAAATATTTTCAGCGTTACACAACAGTTTTGAATAAGAATATAATAAAAATGTGTGTTTTATTTGCATTATAAAAAGCTTGACATAATTAAATTTTACAATACTTTATATTTAGTAATTCACTTAAGATATTATTTTGTACCTTTTAAACTTATATTTATAAATTTGCTTATTGGAGAAAATTACTGCATTGAATCAAAAAAGATTCTAAGTGATAAAATGTATAAAAATAACATTATGTAAACTTCTGACTGCACATCATTTAGTTTTTAATTTAAGGGGACGAGGGATCTTAAAAATAAATGTTTTATTTTTTGTAAATTTCACTTTAAATATTACTCAATGGTACCTTATAAGCATTATGGCATGCATTTATTACAAAAAAATAATGTTTAATGCTATTTTTGAGAAAAAACTGGAATTTTACGCGTCGTTTTAGAAATCTCCGAAATATCAATCTCCGTTCCATATCAATGAAAATCTCCAATATTTTTTATAAAAGTTCGGTTAATATATATAAATAAAACTGTGCATCGAATTTTATATATTTGAATATAGATGTAAAAAAAAAAAAAAAAAAAAAAAAAAAAAAAACCCTTTTAAAAATTTTGAAATTTTTCAAAAAAATTTCAAAATTTCAAACTTTTTCAATTATTTTCTTTTTTGCAAATTTCACTTTAAATATTACTCAAGGGTACATTATAAGCATTATGGCATGCATTTATCACAAAAAAAAAATTAAAAAAATGGCATTTTATGCGTCGTCGTAGAAATCTTCAAAATGCCCCCTGTGCATTCCATATCAATGAAAATCCCCAATATTTTTTTATAAAAGTTTGGTTTATATATACAAATAAATCTGTGCATCGAATTTTATATATTTGAATATAAAGGGAAAAAAATGAAATTTTTCGAAAAAATTTCAAAATTTCAAAATTTTTCACTTTTTTCCTTCTTTTTGTAAATTTCACTTTAAATATTACTGAAGGGTACATTATATGCATTATGGGATGCATTTATCACAAAAAAAATTTTTTAAATTTATTTTTGGGAAATAATGGCATTTTATGCGTCGTCGTAGAAATCTTCGAAATGCCCCCTCCGCATTCCATATCAATGAAAATCCCCAATATTTTTTTTATAAAAGTTTTGTTTATATATATAAATAAAACTGTGCATCGAATTTTATATATTTGAATATAAAGGTATGAAAAAAAATCAAATTTTTTTGACATTTTTTCGTAACAATTTAAAAATTTATTTATTTTTTATTTATTTATTTTTTTACCTTCATATTCAAATGTATAAAATTCGATGCAACGTTTTATTTATAGATATAATCTAAACTTTTATAAAAATTATTGAGGATTTTCATTAATATGGAACGCGCATGGCGCATTTCGAAGATTTGTAAGACGACGAGTTAAACTCCATTTTTTTCTCAAAAAATTTTTACTTTTTATTTATTTATTTATTTATTTTTTGTGATAAATGCATGCCATAATGCATATAATGTACCCTTGAATAATATTTAAAGTGAAATTTAGAAAAAAAATCGAATTGATTTTTAAGGTTTTTTAAGCTCCCTCGTCCTCTTAAGCTGCAATAAAATGGAGTTTATGGTTTTGGTATTGAATGATATCAAGAAAATTTCAAAGAATGGCTTTAATTAATAAAAAAAAAATTACATTTACCTTAACATTATTTTACGTGTGAGCTAAAACCAGTATCATATTTATATCATTGTATTCCTAATTTAACTTTTTTTATAATATTTAATATGCTGAAGTAAACTGGATTAAACTATTTTTATAAATTACCATAGACATGTACTTTCTGATGTTTTAAAAACTATTAATCTGACAAGAAATCATAATTTCTGCTATATTCATACTTATCCCATTAGTAAGCGAAAATGTTTAGTTTTTCGAAAATTTACTTACTTCCTAGACGGTGCAAATGTCATTATAATGATGTTTAAGATACATAAGTTTCACGTATATATGTCAGTTACAATTATGCGGCGGTAACTCTAGACAGAAATTAGGAATCAACTGCCAGCTGCCAATTTAATTCCTATAGGCATACAAACATTAATTATTAGATGCCGCGCGGAGTTTGGAGTGAAATGCATTAATTCAAATGTACTTGCTGAATAATACACTGATTTTAGATAGCTTTTCAACACCTTATACGACAATTCAGACTATACTTACTATAAAGTAAATATATATATGATCATAAAATATACACAAAATTCAATATAGTAAAACCTGATGTTCAAAATTTGATCATATTATGGCAACATGTAACAGCTGATTAAATAAAATAGTTCTATGCGCTCCCATTGTGGTCGTTTAGAGCATGCAGATCTTCTATATTTGATTAAATACGACATAAAGAAAAGAAATGGGGAATTCATTTACCCGGATCAGTATTGCATGTCTTTAGTGTGTACACAAAATACATAGATCCTGGTCCAATGACTCATTGTTTTAATAGAAAAACTTAATTTTTAAATTTTTATTTGCATATTACTCAACATTTTATCAGTTATCAGGTCAAGATCTGGTCATTTCTTGATTAAACATTTTACACTGTCATGTTTCAACAATTTACAAGATTATTCTACTATACAAAGAGTTTTAGGGTTTAACTTTATAATGAACTGGAATAAGGTTTCACAATCGTATGTTGGCAACACTTTTTGAATCATGTTTTAGTGAAACATTGAACGAGATTTTTGACACTGTATTTAAAATGTATAACGTGCCTATAACGTTTAACGTGTGGAATGCGCTTTTAGACTTCAATTTTTTTAATAGGTTCATTTTCCAAATTATACACGTCGAATTCTTTGAATAAAATCTGTTATGAGATACATAGCAGAAAATAAAATAAAGTAAACTGTTTGAAAGATTATTGTAAAGCAGAATAATTATTACATTCATTACTTTTTATGTACTGTGAGATTTTATTTAAATAGCATGTTCATATGCTTAGAGGCAGATTCTATATGGTTATCTATATTACAAACCTGTTAACTATGTTACGAGATCATATTATTCTTAATTTTGTAAGATTACTGGCGTATAATGCACACCTGTAATATTTATATATTTTATTATATTAAAAGTCGCTTTATACACCGTATTATACGGTGTATAGTACTTAAAGTCAGTAATTCTAAAAAATATATATCTCAAAAAAACTGCCAAGATTTTTTTTTTTTTTTTTTTTTTAATGGGGCGAAGGGGGTAATATTTTGTCATTTTATTACTTTTTATTTTAATTTTTTAATGTTTTTTTTAAATATAATAGAGTGAAATTTGTGTTGTTTTGATTAATTTCGGATTATCTTTAAACGATTTAATTCACTTTTTCTAGTTCTTGATTCAGTATTTTAATTCTTAAATTGGGACATTTGGCGGACAATATCTTTCAATCAATATTTCTAACATATATGTCCTTTGTAATCTTCTATTATTCGTTATATTGGTTATAATCGGGTCCAGAATTGCTCTAATATTGTATTCATGAGCATGACTTACAAAGAAATATCAATACTCGTTAAATATTGTATTACATTTTTTAAAAATTGTAACTCATGCTACCAATTTAGAAATATTGGCTTAACTTGAAAATAATTGCTTTGAAACAACAATTTTAGATAAATCTTAAATTTAAATTGACAATATCGGCAATTTTTTAATATTTCATGCTAATTTTGTATAGGAAATTAGGAAAATTTATTCATCTAAATGTTCGGCAGATTTTTGTGAAGAATTAACCATAATTCTCGAAGATATAACCTATGTAAGCATAATAATTCAAAATAGATTTTCTACTATTGTTGCATCAGAATTATTTGCATAATAAAAAATATATACTATTTTCTAAAATTAACAATATGTAAACATAAATTGTTTTAATAAAGTCTATGAATGTGAACAGCTACTCCATGGATAGCGGGGTTTGTCCACTATTAATTCTACAGCATTTTGCATAAATCATTATTCAGTAACGCCTCAAATATTTTATTATTTCTTTATATTTCAACTACATGATGACACTAAATTTACGCATTTCATTGACGTAACAACTATTTTCGAAGTTTTTTTACGAGACAAAAGTTTCATGTTACTTTGCTTTCAAATGCCATTTCATAAAGACACACCTATAAGGTTAGTTGGGTTAACTGGGCCATGATTTTACAATGTGACTCTAGAGCTTCTGACAATTCAGCTTCAAAAAGCTAATGTTCATTTGAATTAAAGTTTGAATTTCTGTAAATGTGTTCAGTTAGGTTCTCTCTATCAGACATAATTGCTAAAAATTACATTTTAATTATTAAAAATGTAAAAATATGCATATTTCATCTTTCATTCCTCATGGGTCCAGTTGCCCCATAAAAATGGGGTAAGTGGACCAGGAGGGTCTATGTTCCACACGCGTTTATTTTTTTTCATATGGGATATCAGGTCCTGTTTGAAAAAGTGTAAACAACTTAAAAAAAATTAAACCAGACAGATCATGTAAATTATATATCCACTAAAGAGCGTTGTAAGGGAAACCTTTGCAGTGAATGTGTCTAAAAAAAGCACTAAAAGTGAAAATATTAGATTTATTTATACCAGAAACATAAAAATTAAGTAAGTATTTATGTACTTTAGTAAAGGTAATAAGTATAAAATTCACATGGGTAGTTTAAGGAAAAAATAGCAAGGTAAATCTATGAACAAACGGCTACATAAGTACTTAAGTACTTTATCTGTTTCCAGGAATCGCATTAAATAGGAAAAATTTCATTCTTCCTACCAGAACCCTTAATGAGTTACCTTCATGATCATTTTATTTAACATATTCTAAAGAAATGTGCGATGAAGATATTATTTTCAAAATAGGAGTAGGAACAATAAAAGTTTCCCTATAGAATGCGACTCCTGTGTATCGTACAATTTCAAGGTTTGGCTATCTCGCTTTCAGGGGCAAGGTACTTGCATTCGTAAAAAATGTTGAAATAATTTAATCACATCAGTATTTAGAAGAGAATCAATTAGTAAACAAGTAAAAGTTCCCACGTATTTAATAAAGGTGAAATTTTCATTATAAAATTCCGGTGCCAATGTGGCAATTACGGATTAAAATTATGTGATGCCATAATGGCATCACCGCCTCTCAAGGGGTCAAAAATTTGGGTTTGATACCACTCAATATGCTTTTTTTTTAAATTTTATTACGTAATTTTAATATGATATTCTATAATTTTCTTTATTGAGAGCAAAAAACAATGGAGAAATGTATTTCCCGTAGTAACAGAGCACAAAAGAATTATTTATAACTATTGGGGTAACTGGATACAACATGGTCGAGTTACCCCCGATACATGTCCCAGTTATCCAATTCTTGAAAATTTTTGGGGGGTGACTGGGACATCGGGCTTACATCTGTAACATGAAGTAAATATGTATAGATACCTAATAATATTAATGTAGTTATATGCCTAATCTAAAAAAAAAAAATATTGTTTAATAAAAGTACTTACAGCATTTTAGTAAAAAGCCGAGAAAGTTGAACCACATCGACGTTGTTAAAAATAAATAAAAATAAATAAATACATAAATAAACGTAAATTTTTGACAACCTATCACAGCAAAGTGAGAGTTATGATTGAGTTGGCACACGTTGTTTTAGGAAGTAGAGGTTAAGGTGCATTGTTCACAAAAGATAAAACTCAAAAAATATCAACAGTTTTTCATAAAATAGCCTATGGCCCAGTTACCTCGTGGATCCAGTTACCCCAACTAACCTTATACTTTTTACAACAACATGGTTAAAATTCGTCCTACAAACGCCGTAACCAACATTATTTACATCATAATATATGTAATCATCTAATTTATCCGTATTTCTTGTAATTATTTTCATGAATAATATAAAATTCTGCCGGATTTTTTAAATTGCAAATAAAAGATCGTGTTCAAGAAGGAATATTATTAAATAATTAGGAGAAGTAAATCTTTGAATCATATGTATATGCAACGTGTCTAAAAGAAAAAGAAATCTTCATTTACAGTTCTTTCTGAATTACATATGTAAAACAGTAAAAGGCAACAATTAGACACTGTTTTCCTTTTTTCCCATTGACAAAATCATGAGTACAGGAAATATCTTAAACATGGTCATTTTAAGATTTAAATAATTTTTACAAAAAACAAGTTTTGAAGAGACATTTTATTAATTAATCTTTACATTCCTAAAGATAAACCTGGATTAAATTCCTTTTAGATGAGTTTTGAAGAGGAGAGAATAAATAAATAAAATTCTTACGAATTATAATTTAAATCTCTAAATTCTAGACAAGAAGTCTCTATGTAAAGTACCATGCAGAAATTCTGCTAGAGACTTATCATTTGAAAAGAGAAGATTATTTTAAACGTGTTATTTCTTTTCTGCGTTAAGGTTAATTTATTTGACAGAAGAATCGTAAAATTTAGAGTAAACGTTAAAAGAAATCACAATACAATTCATAGCGGCGCTCACTCAGTTAATAATGAACTTTGAGGAATTTTATGGCTACTATTTAAAATACGGATGATGAAATAACCATTATATTGCAAAAAAGTTAATAAAAATTTCATTTTTTTTTAAAATAATTTAATGAGAGTATCTTCCATGGAATCAATTGTAAACGTGTGGATTTTAAGAACTTAAAACTTTTAGGAGCAATGGAATACGATTTCTTTAACAAATAGTATATACACATATGTAGATATTTTCGTCTAATATATATGTATATGTAGCTGTTGTGAAGATCTGCGTGCATGTAAACAGCTGGCCCTTAACCCTTTAATGACCCACCACAACGATGCACCGGGGGGGGGGGGGAATATTGTGGGAGGTTTATGAAGGGAAATGGGGAAGCAAACCCACTTACTCCAAGGATGGATTAGACAAGCTTAAATCTAAGCACCCTTTTGAGTATAAATAACCTTTACCTGAAGGCTCATAGTATGTAATAGTATTATTAATAAAACATAAAGCGATCGTTTGAGTCTAGCTAACACCTTTGATAATAATAACATATTATCGTTATTGAAGACGCGAAGACATCTTCAACTACCAGATTGTGTTGTGAATTTTCAGTAAATAGTTTTATCCTATGGACCCGTGCGCATGCATTAATGGGAAGCAAACCCACTTGCTCCAAGGATGGATTAGACAAGCTTAATTCTAAGCACCCTTTTGAGTATAAATAATGAAGGCTCATAGTATGTTTATAAATATACATAGTATTATTAATAAAACATAAAGCGACCGTTTGATTCTAGCTAACACCTTTGATAATAATAACATATTATCGTTATTGAAGACGCGAAGACATCTTCAACTACCAGATTGTGTTGTGAATTTTTAGTAAATAGTTTTAGCCTATGGACCCGTGCGCATGCATTATAGGGAATCAAACCCACTTACTCCAAGGATGGATTAGACAAGCTTAAATCTAAGCATCCTTTTGAGTATAAATAATGAAGGCTCATAGTATGTAATAGTATTATTAATAAAACATAAAGCGGTCGTTTGATTCTAGCTAACACCTTTGATAATAATAACATATTATCGTTATTGAAGACGCGAAGACATCTTCAACTACCAGATTGTGTTGTGAATGTTTAGTAAATAGTTTTAGCCTATGGACCCGTGCGCATGCATTATTATGCAGAATGCACAGCCCGAAGAAATGCTTCCGTACTATAAAAATAAATCTATAATTATATATAAAAGTCCCAATCATTTATATCCAGCGTCATCTGAAAGATAAGTATAAACATTAGATAAGTAACTCTGACTCATGATCAGAAGGAAAAACTAATAATTAAAAAAAATCATTTATTAAACTCCCACATATTTAAAATTACACATTAAAACAATTTAATCCTCTCGCCCCTGCTAGAATTAAGGAATACATTTGATACAATTAATTTCCTTGAAATTAATGAATCTTAACCAAATCATAATTGACCATTTTTGGTTTACTTTTCCAATCGGGCACGCAGCACTCTTATTGTTTTCTTGTACAAATACATCAATTAAACAAATGGAACAAATATTAGGAAATTGTTACCTGAAATCATCTATTAGACTGCTGATATGTAGACCAGTTATGGTCCAGGGGATCTCTTGACAACACCGACATATCCCTAGAGTTCATATCACACCTAACTCATTATAGTATTATAGCTACCGCGGACAATTTTCTATTAATTTAAATTAACTTCGACAGCTTTGTACCGTCTTTGTCTCTTAATCAAGACTCGGGTACGCTAGTGCGCTGAAGTACCTGTTGCTATATCTGTGGATCGAAAGCACACATAACTTCTGGGTCTACTCCGACTCTTACTAAGAGTAAGCAGAGAACTGCGGGAATCATCTCTACAGAACTTGATACCTCGAACGCCACTAGAACTCTCTCTTAATTAACTCCACTAGAACTATATCTATATCTCTCTAGCAGTCCGCTGTGTATTTCTTCTCTTCTCCTAGATAATGGGGGGGGGGGGGTCGGGATTTGGTCCACTGCTCAAAATCTAGCCACTCCAGAAAGCTCTTCTATCTATAAGAGTTTTCCCTAATTAATGTCTTAAAGGTACCTCCTGCTGTCTGTCGTCTTCAATCCTCCTTTTTGGCCCCAAGGATCCAACTTGTCAGACTTCAGTTACTGCGTCCATAAATTTGTTCTTATATCTGTACCGATATGATTTGACCTTTCCATTGTGAACCCCTAGACATCAGGCCTACGTCCTGGGCCATAAAGGTTACTGGGAAAAAGATAGCAACCTTCCCTCTGGATCACCTAGAATCTCATCTTATTTTGGTAAAGAACTTACCTCTTTAGATGCAATTTAATTAATATAATATACACATTGATTCAAGTGTTATATACCCATTGATTCATCTTTATCTTAATAAAATAACAATAACAACAACATAAATTCCAATATTTCATACGACACTAATAATAATAATAATTTTTTTATATTATTTCTTTGTACAAATACTATTTAGAACGTTGCTGTAAATAATACTATATGTTTTGTACACTTATTAGGCATATTATTTCCAACTATAGTAGTTTATCAAAATAAATGAAAATTACAAAAATATTAAAAAACTAGCCACCTCTGGCGACCAGTTTGGTCGCCCTTAAATGTATACTAAGAATTGCGACATTGTACTTTTAACTATAATTTAATTTATTTACTTAATCTTTCGTCAAAACGGAAGATTTTGACCGAGAATTGAAAAATTCTTTAAGGTCATGGCAGCATTTCGCATACCTTTTGATGTTATGTATTTCACGTTTCTTGTCAAAACAGCTTAACGTACTTAGGCATTTTGTTTCACGTCCGTGTGTGGTAATATCCACCTCAGAATCAACGGAAAATATAAGTTGTAGTGTTAACAAATAGTATATTTTCGAAATATAGCAAATAAGTTGTTTTGATACTATTAAGAAATAAAAATAATAATAAATGATTCATGTTCAATGAGTAGCGAGCTCAATTTTAAATCTGAAATTTATTTCATTGCTTCATAGGAGAATGACGTCACAAACAAAATTGCATTATGTCCCATGATTTGACAGCTATACAAATCACAATCAGATTAATTATTTTAAATTCCTGTCTGGAGAACTCGCTTTACGACAGATTACTTTCATGGCTTAATATTTTTAATCTCCAAAATGAACAAATCGCTATTGTTTGTTTACTTTGATGGAATGAGATATTGAGTTGTCAGCCTAATTTCAACTGATGTTGTCACATAATCCATATTTGAATGTAATTTATCACTAAACATCAATTATTTCTAGCACAAATATGATATGGGCGCGATTTTTTTCGGACTCCAATGTCATATATGCAATGGGTACTTAACTGGCGCCAAAGTGTCGTTATTTTGCTTCATATGGTAAGCGGGATGTTGCTGTTTATGCTGTTATGTTTTCGCCAAACTCGCGTCGGAAAAGAATCGCTCCAATATGGGGTGTATATGACATCTGTGACTTATTTTTGAAAGATCTTTCGAAAAATTTAACTTTGGTGTAGTTTCATTGGGAAAAAAATTTATTAAAAAATGTCTGCTTATCAAATGGAAAGTAAAGCTGTCAACCCGTATTTTGTTATAACAGTCGCATGAGTTAAGCTTTTATTATTAGGAGATTAAATAAGTGTATTTTAAATTAGTTCGATATAGTTCGTTTTAAATAAAAGTTATGTATTTTAAATGAAATTAGTTATAAGTTTATATTTTAAATGAAATGATGGCGATGGGACAATATTTCGCGATTTATCACCTGCGCCCTGTTAACATAAAGGTACCGAAATGGACGTAGTAAAGTGGTCATATAAAAAGGCATATAAAAAGTGAAGCGGTCATCCCGGAACTGTTGATGGCAGTCAAATGCTTTGCGCTTTTATTATATCACATGACTTAGGCTTTTATTATAGAGATCATTGGAAAACATCTTTTTAAATGAAATTTTCCTTGTTATTACCGCTAAACTACATTTAAATAAGTTTTTTTGTTACATTTAAATAAGTTGTTTATTAATTATAAATTTACTAGCAAACCCACCGGCTTTGCTCGCCAAATAGGCCAAGTGATATTCATATGTCTAATTTTTATTAAAAGAAATTATACTTTTAGGAATAATTAAAAAATTATTATTTAAAACATAGTTTGACTAAACTTCATTATTACACTGCATTAGGCAGAAATTAGACTTAAATTAATCAAAAGAAATAAAATTAAATAAATGATATTTTAGAAAATATTTTGAAACTTTTATGCTCAATTAATACGCTTATTTCAGTATTCATTTGAAGTTTTGATTTTTTTTAGAAACCATCTTCTTACATCTTAAAATCAACCATCATGTCAAATTTAAAGTCCTACCACCTCTCTCAACATAAAGGGCTATGTTGTAATAGGAACTGTCATCATTAATTTGCCAACATTAATTTTGAAATCGGTTTGTTATTTCCTAATATTCCACAGACACGTAATTTAGAAAGTTTTTAAAGGCCTTTTTTAGAACGTTTGTTGTTTTCGTGAACCCCATCCGCATAAAATACAGCCTGTGTAAGATAAGAGATAGTTATCGTTGATTCGGTATTATAACTTTTATAATCGGTTTATATTCCCTGAGACTGCATAGAAATCGAAATTTAGGACTTTTTAGAACGTTTTCGCTTTACCCCTTTTTAATTCGAATTTATTTTCGACAGTCCTTCGACGGCATTTATATTTTATAAGTAACTACCATGCCATTTTTAAAGTTTCTAGCCTCTTCAGTATCACAGAAATCGTAATTTAGAAAGTTTTTTGCTAGTGCAACCCTCTGGTGGTAGCATTACAGATATAAAATATAGCTTATGTTTGAGCAGGTTCTATCACCAACAATTTGTCATGATTATTTTTTAAATCGGTTTGGCATTTGATAAGATTGCATAAAAATTGTAATTTAGAACATTTTTAGAACGCTTTTCGCTCACTTCATCCTTTTAAATTTGGAATTTAGAACGAAATTTAATCGAAATTTAGAATTTTTTTGCTCCTGCAACCACCAGGTGATAGTGACACCGGTATGAAATAGCGTCTATGTTAGAGCAGCGGCTGTCAGCATCAATTTGTCTGTCATTACTTTTGAAATCAGTTCGAGTCTTCCTGAGATTTCTCACAAATCGACATTTAGAACATTTTTAAAACGCTTTTCGCGCTTTTTCATCCCTTTTAAATTTCAAATTTTAAAAGAAATGTTCATAGAGATCATTTATATATCTATTTTTATATCTAATAAATGTATACCATGAAAAGTTTCATGAATCTAGGTCCTTCCATAATTCAAAAATTGTATTTTTAGCTCCTGCATCTCCTCTGGAATAGTGGAAACAGACATAAAATATAGCTCATGTTCTAAGTTGGACTATCACCATCATTTTGATACCATTACTTTTGAAATCGGTTCGGTAGCTCCAGAAATTTCCTCTAACAAACACACAATTTTTACTGTTTATAATATTAGTATAGATAAACACACAAAAGGGAAATGTTTGAAATTACAATGTTAAACTTGATCTCTTATTAATATATTCATTATATTCAAAATACTATGTTGTTTTCTTGTGCCCTGTATTTTAACGAACATCTTTTAATAAGATGTGAACCACTTTTATAGAGTTATGTACATATGTATGCATGTATATATGTACTTGTTCATGTACCTTGGTGCACGAGGTATCGCCATCATTTTTACACCATTATATTTGAAATCGGTTCAGTACTTCCAGGTTGCATAGAAATCGCAATTTAGAAAGTTTTTTGTTCCTGCAACCCTCTGGTGGTAGTGTCACAGATATAATATATAACTTATGTTTGACCAGGTTCTATCACCAACAATTTGTCATGATTATTTTTTTATCGGTGTAGCATTTGATAAGATTGTATAAAAATTGTAATTTAGAACGTTTTTTGAACGCTTTTCACTCACTTCATCCTTTTAAATTTGGAATTTTCTTTCGAGTATTCTTAGAAAGCAGTTGCATCTTGTAAGTAAATACCATGTCATATTTCAAAATGTTAGACCCCTCAGTTATGCAAAAAACGCAAATTAGAACATGTTTTGCTCTTGCACCTCCAAATGTTAGTGACAGCAACATAAAATATAGCCTATGTTGGAGCAGGGACTGTCACCATCAATTTGCAACCATTACTTTTGAAATAGGTTTGGTATATCCAGAGATTGAGTAGAAATCGAAATTTAGAACGTTTTTACAAAGTTTTTAAAACGCTTTTTGCGAATTTTAACCCCTTTTAAATTTCCATTTCTTTCGAAACTCTTCTTAAAGATCTTTTATATCTAATAAATATGTATCTTTCCTAATTTCAACTTGCTAGCCCCTACCGATCACAAAAAATCAAAATTTAGAACGTTTTTTGCTCCTGCACCCTCCAGGTAATAGTGACACCGACATGAAATAGCGTCTATATTAGAGCAGAGGTTGTCAGCATCAATTTTCCTACCAGTACTTTTGAAATCAGTTTGATTCTTCCTGAGATTGCTCACAAATCGGCATTTAGAACATTTTATAACTCTTTTCGCGCATTTTCACCCATTTCAAATTTCCCATTTTTAAAGAAATGTTCTTTAAGATCATTTATATATTTTTTTTTATTTCTAATAAATATATACCATGAAAAGTTTCATGAATCTAGACCCTTCCATAATTCAAAAATTGTATTTTTAGAATTTTTTTAGCTCCTGCATCTCCTCTGGGGTAGTGGAAACAGACTTAAAATATAGCCCATGTTCTAAGTTGGACTAACACCATCATTTTGATGCCATTACTTTTGAAATCGGTTCGGTAGCTCCAGAAATTTTCCATAACAAACACATAATTTTTACTGCTTTATAATATTAGTATAAATAAACACACAAAAGATAAATGTTTGAAATTATAATGTTAAACTTTAACTCTTATTAATATATTCATTATATTCAAAATACTATGTTGCTTTCGTGTGCCCTGTATTTTAACGAGCATCTTTTTATAAAATGTAAACCACTTTTATAGAGTTATATACGTATGTATTAATGTATATATGTATTTCTTCATGTATCTTGGAGCAAGAGCTGTCACCATCATTTTTACACCATTATATTTGAAATCGGTTCAGTACTTCCGGACGTTGCATAGAAATCGCAATTTAGAATGATTTTTACAACTCTTTTCGCGCATTTTCACCCTTTTTAAATTTCGATTCTTTTTAGGAAATGTTCTGAGAAATCAGCAAAAAACCGCAATTTAGAACTTTTTTTCTCCTGCAAACTGAAGGTGGTAGTGATACAAAAATAAAACAGAGCCATGTTAGAGCAAGGTCTGTCATCATCATACAACCATTACTTTTGAAATCGATTTGATACGTCCCAAAATTGAGTAGAAATCACCATTTAGAATGTTTTTCAGAACCCTCTTCGCGCATTATCACCTCTTTTAAATTTCGAGTTTTATAAGAACTGTTCTTATAAATGCTTTATATCTAATAAGTAACTAATATTTCGAATTTAATATTTCTAGGCCCTTCGGTAACGCAAAATTGGATTTTTAGAACGTATTTTGCTCCTGCACCCCCTTTGGGGTAGTGGCACCGACATAAAATATAGCCTATCTTGGAGCATGAGTTGTCATCATCATTTTTAAAATCAGAATGGTATTTCCTGAGATTGTGTAGAAACCACCATTTAGAACGTTTTTTAGAATGCCTTTTGTGCATTTTCACCCCATTTAAATTTCGAATTGTTTAGAAAATGTTCTTAGATATCATTTATGTCTTTATAAGTAACTACCATTCCAAATGTCTCGATTCTTGGTCCTTCCATAACACAAAAATTGCATTTTTAGAACTTTTTTAATCCTGCACCCCCTTTGGGGTAGTGGCACCGAAATAAAATATAGCCTATGTTCTAAGTTGTACAAACACCATCATTTTGATACCCTTACTTTTGAAATTGATTCGCTAGCTCCAGAAATTACCTCTAACAAACACACAATTTTTACTGCTTTTTAATATTAGTATAGATAACCTCCAAAAGAGAAATGTTTGAAATTATAATGTTAAAGTTGAACTCTTATTAATATATTCATTATATTCAAAATACTATGTTGCTTTCTTGTGCCCTGTATTTTAACGAACATGTTTTTATAAAATGTGAACTACTTTTGAACTAGTTATGTACATATGTATGCATGTATATATGTACTTGTTCATGTATGTAAAGGAAACATCCATGAAGTATGTGTATTTAGTAGTAATAAAAAACACAAGACTTAAACCATCAAAAACATTATTCTAAACTGGTGTAGCAGCTTTTGACAATATTTTAACGAAATTACTATTCCGTTGACGTACTTTTAGCAAGGCATAATAGAAAGACATCTTATCTTTGAAGTAGGCCGTCTTGGAAAACGACGAAAAAATAGCAGCTTTCTTAAACCTAGATTATCTGGTAATCTTTTATTATTAACAGTAAATTTCACGTTTAAAAGGAGATCCAACTCGGATAGTTTTGGGGGAATTTGAAGGTTGATACGGGAATTTAACCTGTATTATTTGTCACTTTCTGCAACCTCACCAAGCACTTTTTTATCTTTAATTATAGTTTCGTACCTAAAATATGACCAATATGCCCTTCATTTATTTGAACTTTAGTTTATGTTTAGTTACGTTTACATCATTTTTTGTTGTGTAGAAAGCAATTGGTGAAACTACTTGCACTTCTTACCATGCTGTCTTGAGAGTATTTAAATTGTCAAATGAAACAAATATTTGTTTTATTAAGTATTAAGTAATCAGTATACGTTCTAGCATTTATTGATATCGTTATAAAACAAGATAAACTTCTCAATTCAAACTCTAAAAATATCTTACGAAATATACGAGTAACATTTCTGGATTTTCCGTAGTATGTATAGCGTTCTATGTGCTGAAATAAAAATTAGTATGTAAATCTAAAAACTGTTATCCAAATTTGGAAACATGAAAAATTTGCACTAATGAAAATGACCTCGCGTTATTAAGGAAACGTCACTTTCATTAAAAGGGTTTTTCTAAAATTATGACGAACATTTCTGTGACTATTCATCACGTGTATTTTGTAAATAAATCATGTAATTTGTATCCCTTTAAGCCCTGACCCGCACAATTGTGCGGGTGATACTAAAGTAAAAAAGAATGACTATTTCCTGTTTTTGTGAGATTTAAAACCAAATCTGCACATTTATATGAGTAAATTGGCCTCAGATGTTTTGAAGACACAACTAGGGGGAACCAACTGCAATACAGGGTCAGATTGTCTGCATTTAAAAAGACTATATCATCTGACAGCAATAGACAAAAAATATGTACTGTCGTAATTTCTTTTAAATATTATTTTTCGTGTTTGCTTAGATTTAATTTTTCTCTTCATATACTTTATTCAGGATTTTAATTGATTTTGTCTTTCATAAATTTAATTAGGCTTTACAAACGTTGAAAAACAAATGAACCTCACATTTGTGCGTGTCCGGGCTTTACCATTTCCAAAATGTGCACAGTTCCTAATACATAAAATTTTTATTTTTAAGTCATTTTTTTTAAACTTATGTTTTTAGGAATTTATTTTTTATCAATTACATTTTTAAATCGGATTAATTTTAAATTAATAGGTTTGTACTATTCATGATTTCTATTTAAAATTGATAGTATTAGATATATAATATGCGCATGTAACGAACTGTATGTTTCTGCTCTGAGTCATAGATGTCATACAGTGGGCTACTTTTTTTAAATTCCGATTTCTTGATTGCCATCACTTATTGAAATGGTAAAATTCCCTTTGTTTTCGCTTTAATTAATATGTCATTAAATAAGCTCATTAAATATGCTCAATTTACAATTTCAAAAAAGTGCCAATGAAGAATCTGAATTTAAAAAAGTAGCCCATCTGGCAACACTGATGTCATATATGATTTATAAGTTTTATATGAGTTATATGCATATCACGAGATAGATTTTTAAGTTTGATAAATTCATTCCATTTTGTCGACACAGCAAGTAAACCACCAGAAATAAATAATAAATTATGGAAATTTCAGCAAGTGCTCGATAGATTCCGTAGTGTCTGCTTGAATTTACCCGGAGATCAGGGAAAATTTTCCATAGATGAGCACACGATTCTTTTTTAGGACGTGCTTCAGTTAACCAGTATATAAAAAACAAACGACGCTCTGTTGTAACAGTATCACCTGGGATATTTTTAAATTATGCAGTATACCAGTCGGAAAGTATATGCCTGGTCCTCAAGGATCTGGGATTAAAACCTGCTGTAGTCGTTACTCTGGTTCAGACATAGGTTTATGTTCTTCGATCGGTATTTCAACAAAATATCGCTGCTGGAACAAATAAAAAAAAAGAAATTTGAAGGATCAGGCACAATCCAAACAGAGTGAAGGGCATAGCATTTGTTAACGGCTCTTAAGAGGTGTGCGAGCATTAAGCATGTCTCAGAAAATAAAATTGTAGTGGTCTGTCCAAAAACAAAAATTGTTTCAAACATTTTCATTGTGGCTGATGAAAATTATCTCAATAAGCAACAACTCAGAAAATAAAATTGTAGTGGTCTGTCCAAAAACAAAAATTGTTTCAAACATTTTCATTGTGGCTGATGAAAATTATCTCAATAAGCAACAACTTTTTTTGCTTGAACTTTTATTTTTAGATATTTGCACGCATAACCCCAAACCACACAATTGTGTAGATTTAGCCCAAAAACGGCTGCATTAATACCGAACCCGCAAAATTGTGCGGGTCCTCCCTTTGCATAACCTGGCATCGGGTATTTTTTTTTATTTTTTTTTCAATCAAATACGGTTCTATCGATAAGGGGAAACCACCCAAACTTTCAATTTCTACCAAAAAATCTCCCGGTCTTAAAGGGATGATAAATGTAAAAAATGAATTTGCAAAATAATGTTGATGAGCGTTTTATATGCTTTAAATATAGATATATCTGCATTTTCTCTCAATTTTCACTTTGATCTTTGTTCTTTTTACGTTTTAGTAAATTTCGTTCTCGTCAAAGTTTCTTCCTTGTAACACATGGTTGCATCCTTCCAGCGTGGCGACTTACAGCGCTGTGATCCGTCATTTCTCTGTCACAGCTTCAAAATTAATCTGCAAAAATGAAAAAGCGCATCTTTACGTAATACCCATTATGTTAGGTAAACATACGGACAAGTGGGGCTGTCTGTGATCGAAATTTGGAACAAATTATTTTCTTTCGCTTGAAGAAAAACTTTTATCCTGAGAAGCATACTAATAAATTGTCTTGGTACTTTAGGACACCCTGTATATATTAGTGAACAATAACATTATTTAACTTATTAATTGATATAAATAGAAAAATGAGTTTTTTGATGAAAAAATAACAAAAAAATGGATTATATACTTTAACCTTTGTTCATTTTTAAGAGAATAGGCATTCTTGGAAAATATCCTTAACCTAATCGCAAATTCAGTACTGACGTCAAAGGAAAACAGATTTTCTGAGGCTACACATACATGCGTAGGTATATATATATCACATACATGCGTGCATACAAGCATCATCGTAAACAATAAAAAATGAGAAATACGTTCTTTAAACACGAAAACATGCCAAAATACTCGCCTACAAGCAGACGCACTTTCTACACTTTAGTAAAAAGTAGCAGAAACGGATTCGGAAGCGAAAACGGAGGGAAAAACAAAATTTAAAGGAAATTTTCCGTAATTGAGTTTTTATTGTAATTATAAATACAATAACTGCATGCACTAGAAAAAAGATAAGCATTACACATGCCTGCAATGGTTGTTTTGTTTAACTTTTGATAATTGATTGTTATATATATTTTAGCGCTGAATCCGAAAATAACCTTCATTTTTAACAATCAAGTCAGATATTTTTGCAAATCGTAAATTTTAATGGTAAAAAGTCGAACGTATCAGATACTCAAAGATACAGGAAATGGTTTAGTTTCTTAACTTTTTATAACTGGTTTTTATATATTTTTTAGCGCTGCATTTGAAAATGACCTCCATTTTTAACCATCAAGTAAGGATTTATTGCAAATCGTAAATTTCAAAGTACAAAAATAGCAAAATTCTGATGCTATAAAATAGATGTAATGGTTGTGTTTTTTAAATTTTGATAACATATTTTCATGGACTTTTTAGCACTAAATTTTAAAATAATCTTCATGTTTAACCACCACGTCAGACTTTTTCGAAAATTGTAAATTTCACAGTTAAAAAGTAAAAATTTTGCAATAAATCCTGACGTGATAATAAAAAAAGGAAGGCCATTTTTTAATTCAGCGTTACAAGATACGTAAGAATCAATTATTAAAAGCTAAGCAATGTGAAACAACCCAAATTTTGCAGGCTTTTGTTGCTTTTATAAATAAAATAATAGCGGCTCACATATAAGAAGCTTATTTATGAAAAGATTAAACTACATAGATTAAGTAATTGAAAAACTATATGTAGAAATACATTAACCAAACATTTAACATAGTATTATATTCGCATTGATTAGCGAAGCAGCTGATTTTTTTCTTCATGGCAGTATCTGTCTCTGTATCAACTGCATATCAAGGGAGACGTTGGCGTACTTTAATGATTATTGTTCATTTTCCACAAATTACAAAAACATTTTTAGATATCATATTAGTACATGTATATATATGTGTGTGTGTGTCTGTAAATCTTAAGCATTTTGTGTACATATTAGAATTGTAAACATGTAATAATGCAGTATTTAAGTTATATTTAATTTTAAAATAATAGTATATGCATGCTAGTCGATTTTGTTTCAGTGAGAAGCTAAACAGCATATTTTCAAATTAATTTCAGTTGAGGGATATAATAATAAAATGGAAAACCTATAAAGAATGACACCACTGTCTTATTATTCAATTATGAACATTAAAAAATATTTATGAGATGAAACGGATATTAGCAATCCATATTTTTTTTGAAACGTCAATTTTTAATTTTAGTTAAAAGAAATTCCAAAGACTTTTAGACAGAAAGACATTTCTAATGAGAATAAATAATATTCTTTTTCATATTTTATTTTTAATTTGCGCATAATACTTTCATATTTTCTACAAGAAAATGTTGTTCCCTTTTTATTACCCGTGCTTTAAAAGAATATTTGTTTTGTATAAGGTATTCTCAATTATTGAAAATCTGATTAGTCATTTTATAAAAATTTTAATGAACAAATAATTAACAAGATGAAAACGGTAAACTTACAAAGAAATAAAAATTATGTAAGAAGATATATGTTGCTTTATTGTTTGACACTGGTATTGCTTTAACAAAATTCAATTGTTAAATAAATTAGTAGAACGAGATTATGTTTTCGGCATACCTATTAACATGTTAGAAGTTTAAAATAAGATTATTTAAAACTTTATTGAATGTCAAAAGAACATGTTGCGAAAACGTGGAATTTCCATATGATATTTTATTTAAACACGTAATTCATTGTTAACGATTTGAAACAATGTAATTAATATGCAAGGAAAAAATTCTTTTATTTCGGAAATATTTCTTGTAATCTATATTGTAAAAATTCCTTAAACCAGTGATTTTGTATGAACTATTTAAACAGTATTTCGCAATGCGTCTGAAATCTCATATGAGCATGATATATATTAGAGGAAAACAAATAAATGTGAATAAACATTTTTGAGTTAGGAACGATCAAAATATTTGCTGCGGATTAGTCACTAAGCGTAGTAGCAGTAAATATTTATATAAAATGTTAGGAAAGATAATTCAAAAAAGAGAAAATTTTATTTAATTTGAATTTGGAAGTGTATCCCTGTTTATAATATACATATATATTAGCAGTTAACTATTTATATATTTGAATGTTAATTAGGATTTTTAAGGAGAAAACTATTTTTCTTTTTGTTATGTCTGTTTTAAATAACGTCTTGGGAATTCTGTAATTACATATTTTATTTCTTTTCTCAATGAAGTTTGCCTTTTTGCTAAAAATAATCTTTTATTGTATAAGTAAATTGAAAGTATTAATTGCATTAACAGATTTTTTTTCTCTCAAATTCTTTTATTAAATTAGAAATTTATTTTCCCTACAAAATTCGAAAATTTTATTTGGATTGATATAATATTGCGTTGATATATATGAAGTACACGGCATTATATATTCCTGATATTCTAATTACATTTTATAAGAAATATTCATTTTTATTTCCCAATGTCCTCAGAATTCAAAGAAGTTTTTCAAAAGAAAATTTCTTTTTTTATTTTAACTACCGACAGATGGCGCCAACAAAGCATAAAGGTTCACAAAGAACGCGATTTATTTTTCACCAGGCTTTTAATTTTAACTGAAGTTATCTGGGAATATATCCATAATTGAATGTAAGTCATCTCTCAAATGTTAATGCATTTTGGATAACCTTTCTAAAAATGTAACTTTTATGAAGTTTTATTCGAAAAATTAATTTCGAATATAAATGGCCGAATGGAATATGAAAAAGAGAAGTGGTTATCGGGATCTGGATGATTGCACTCCGGAAGTGTTATTCGCTTAGCGCTATTATATATACAGGGTGATTCAGCTCGTCGGTGACAAACTTTAAGGATCGATAGAGCACACCTAGACGAACATTTTTGAATAGGGAATGTAGGGTCCCTGACGCGATGGTAAGGCGCTAGGCGCTTTCGAAAATTTGGGTGCCGAAATTCGAAACGTCATAAAAACTAGGGAAATGGTTAGATTTTCTTGCTTGTTGCGTCGAAATGATTCTGTTTGTTTAGACTTTCTTCAGTACCAATTTGATAAGCGTATCTCTTAAAACATGGATAGGGGGCGCTGCAGACTTTGGAGAGCTAGACAACAACTTTAAGCCCGTTATTTTGATAATTTAACACATGCTCGCCAAAGTTTATACTCTAACTTAAAGTTTGAACCCAAAAGTAGAGCCCTGCAAAAAGCGTAAGAGCCGGAATAAAATGTCAAAGTACAGGGTAGTCGAAACTCGAAGGCTCCTAGGAGATAAACAAACAGATTTCTTGACTTATGGCATGCATTTTCATGATTCTGTTTGCTGGGGCTCTCTGAAACTCAGTTGAACGGAACAAAAAGAAACATCGATAGGGGGCGCTTTGGGCAAAAAACATAATTCGTTGACATTTCGGACGCTAACTGGAAACGGGGCGCTACGATCAGTTAGAAACAAAACAAGAGAGTAATTTACTTATCATAAGAAGCTATTAAAACTGCAGTTTGTTTGTTTTTTTTTAACAAACATAGCTGGTTTCAATCATGCACAATGCGCGCAATAAAATTTACATAAGGTGCTTTTTGCTGATTTATGCAAAAGATATCGTACCATATCGATATGCAAAAGATACGTAATGCGTAGACGACAACGCGAGATGACGTAGTTGTATGCGCAGACACGTCTTTTGAACGTGCGGTACCTACTTAAGCTTCGGGTTACTTGTCTGCAGATCGGAAGTAGGATGGAACGGTACACAAACTCTGAATTGGCTGACATGCATTTGGCGTATGGCGCTGCTGGTTGTAATGGACGAGCCGCTCAGCGGTTGTACGCCGAGCGTTACCCCAACAGGCAAATCCCCTGCCATGCCTTCTTCGCTCGAGTACACCAGAGGTTGTCCACAACGGGATCTTTCGACGGAGGCAGGCCTGAACGGGAGCGATCAGTGAGCACCCCCGACAACGAAGAGGCTGTGCTTAACCTGGTTGAGGACAACCCAGGTCTTAGCACGAGAGATATCGCCAGACATGTTGGCATTTCGCAAGCAACTGCGTGGCGCATCTTACGTTCCCGGAATCTGCACCCCTACCACATCCAGCGGGTGCAGTTGCTCAGAGAGCAGGATTTTGGCCCTCGAGTGGAATTCTCAAGATGGTACTTGGCGATGAGATCGAGGGATCCCCGTTTTGTAAACAGCATTTTGTTTACGGACGAGTCCACCTTCAGCCGGGAGGGAATGTGGAACGCCCACAACAGTCATGTGTGGTGTGATGAAAATCCACATGAAACCAGAAGCCGAGCAGCCCAGGAGCGTTTCTCAGTAAATGTGTGGGCCGGCATTCTGGGGGATTGCCTCATTGGCCCTTATTTGTTACCTGAACGGCTGACAGGTGGAAATTACCTGATTTTCCTGGATCAAGTGCTGCCGCAGCTTCTGGATGAGGCGCACGTACCCGAAGGTTCGCGTCGCCAGATGTGGTTCCAGCACGATGGAGCTCCGGCCCATTACACGAACGACGTGCGTCTCCATCTAAACGCAAGGTATGGCCAGCGGTGGATCGGGCGTGGGGGTCCAGTTCACTGGCCTGCCCGATCACCAGACCTCACCTGCTTGGATTTCTTCCTTTGGGGTTACCTGAAGGCCGAGGTATACCATACACCTGTCAGCAGTGCTGAAGAACTTGTGGCGCGCATTGTGGCAGCTGCAGGGCAGATCAGAGATACTCCTGGCATTGTTGGAAACACACACTCCTCAATGCGACGGAGGTGCGAAGCCTGCATCATGGCCCAAGGTCGAAATTTCGAGCATCTTCTGTAGTGTTATTTTTTGTAAATAAATTTCCAGTATCATTGATGTTTTTGGTCTAAATTTATTCAGAAGTGTTGAGCAGAGGTAGAAAATGTGTTTTCATTATTACTAACTGATCGTAGCGCCCCGTTTCCAGTTAGCGTCCGAAATGTCAACGAATTATGTTTTTTGCCCAAAGCGCCCCCTATCGATGTTTCTTTTTGTACCGTTCAACTGAGTTTCAGAGAGCCCCAGCAAACAGAATCATGAAAATGCATGCCATAAGTCAAGAAATCTGTTTGTTTATCTCTTAGGAGCCTTCGAGTTTCGACCACCCTGTACTTTGACATTTTATTCCGGCTCTTACGCTTTTTGCAGGGCTCTACTTTTGGGTTCAAACTTTACGTTAGAGTATAAACTTTGGCGAGCATGTGTTAAATTATCAAAATAACGGGCTTAAAGTTGTTGTCTAGCTCTCCAAAGTCTGCAGCGCCCCCTATCCATGTTTTAAGAGATACGCTTATCAAATTGGTACTGAAGAAAGTCTAAACAAACAGAATCATTTCGACGCAACAAGCAAGAAAATCTAACCATTTCCCTAGTTTTTATGACGTTTCGAATTTCGGCACCCAAATTTTCGAAAGCGCCTAGCGCCTTACCATCGCGTCAGGGACCCTACATTCCCTATTCAAAAATGTTCGTCTAGGTGTGCTCTATCGATCCTTAAAGTTTGTCACCGACGAGCTGAATCACCCTGTATAATAAGATGTTACTTCAAAAGAAAAGTTTTTTCAATGCATGCTGTTACTACTGATCTTTTTCTCTGTTTCTAATTTTCTCGTTAATCTTATTATCTAATAAAAAGCTTTCAACTTATACAATCATAAAATAAAAGCTAAATGTCCTACCTGTTATATCCTTTGTATAAGAAGAAATTGAATATTTATTTTAATTAAATAGTTGCTGTAAAATACATCCCTATTAAGATGAACCTTTCAATGGTTCTATTAATTAAAATAATTTATCCATCTTAGGATTTAAATCAACAATTGCAAATGTATTTAAATTAAATATATAATTTCAATAACTTATTTATTATTTACTTTATATAAGCGAAGTTCGTATCCAGAGTTTTTATTCAAGGGCGCTGCTCCCACCCTGAAATAAGTACAAAAATTACAAATCGTGCATTTTCATTTGAAAAATGGATTTAATTACAAAATCTCGAGAGACCCCTTCTCCTCTCCCCCCCTCATACACACACAGACATCCCACAAAATAAATAAATAAAACGTAGTTACAACATTTACATTTATAATTTCGAAGTTAAGTATTTTTTACATTTTCTTTATTATATATATATATAATATGCTGGTAAATTAGTGGTATTGTATTTGGTTTTTGTGTTGCATGTCATAGGTTCCATTTTTATTTTCAGTTTAATTGTTCAATTTAATGTCAGTGTAATATATTGATGTTAAATTTATTTATTTTATTTTATTAAATGGATATAGAGTGCCGGAGTATCATAAAAATCTACCTGACTCTGCTTATGTCCTTCAAAAATAATAATAATAATAATAATAATAATAAATAAATAAATAAAAAAAAAACCCTATCACGAATTTAGATTCATATTCGTAAATGTTTTCCTACTAATTATTGATTCATAGTAACATCAGAAATTCAATCAAATCATTTACTATTTACTTTTAAGTATTTATGCAAAACGAAGAAAGAGTTATTAAAAACACTTATCAAGATGCCAACTGAATATATACTTAAGCGAAATAAATAATTGCTGTAAAAGGTTGTGAAATAAATAATTGCTGTAAAATGTTGTAAAATGAATAATTGCTGTAATCTTTTAAAGTTCAGTCAATATTTTCACCCTAGGTTATACGTTTTCGATCATCTGATAACACCGGCAAGTTTCCCCTTCGTTTTCGGCCTGCTGGTAACGGCGGCAAATGGACCGAACGCGACTACTAACGTTCTAAAAAATGTCGCGACTACTCTCGGGTTAAATTAAAATGAGCTGAAGATAAAATACATTGTGATTCTGTTATAAATTTTCCAGTATCTGCGATCGATTTTAAACTAGTAATGGAATTGTCAATGTAAAATGAATCCTTCAAAATTCGTGCTGTATTTTCCCTCTGTTCGGGTACTTGACTTAAAAGATGGTTTAGTGTACCCATTAATAAAAACGGGCTTGAAGTGAATCCGAAAACTACGCGACAATCTCTATAAACTTTTAAATTATGTTTGGAGTCGAACCAGAGAAAGCGTAAAAAATCGCGATCTTTTTCTATGATTTTTATCTGGAGAAATGCTTTTTCAATGTCTAAAGAAATACCTATTTTGTATTTACGAAAAAGATTCAAAATACTCGGAATTATTTCAATCAAATTAGGTCCCTTTGTGAGACAGTCGTTTAAAAAAGGAGAGTTTGCATTATGTGCGGAGGCATTAAAAACTGGACTCATTTTCGTCGTTTCACTATTTTCTTTAATTACTGGTCTGTGGGGTAAGAAATGTACTTTATTCTCCTTATCGTCTGAAATTTCTTCTATAATATTATTATCCTTCCACAAATTAAAAATGTCTTCATATTCCATTTTTTTATTTGTTTTGATAAGTTTTTGTTCTGTCTTGCGTAAATGTTTTTCGGCTAATACGCGATTACTCGCTAAAATTGAGTTATCAACAATCCAGGGTAGTGTCACTTCGTAGCGGCCACTTTCACCACGTTTGACTGTTTCAAGAAAATGGTTATAAGTGTCTCTAGCTAAATCGTCTTTATTTTTGTAATCTTCATTAGTGATACCCAAGGTATCTAAGTTCCGCAATTGTGATAAACTGGCATTTGAAGTAAATAATGACAGCGATAGAACTGAGAACGAACTTTCTGAATCATTTCCATTACCCTCTGTTTTCCCCATAATTGTCCAGGCTAACTTTGTTTGAAAAGCTGTTATACCCAAATCAGGAAAATATTTTATATTATCTGTGAATAATTTCGCCGCCATGTCAGCGCCGATTAAAATGTGTACTTCTTTCGGATTGTTCTCATATAAACATAGTCGATTATTTTCACGAACATCGGTCAGATGAATTCCCCTTTTTTCTAAGATTTTTATCATTTCGCTATCGCGGCATAAATTTACTCCTGAACAGATTTTTCCTTCATCTAAAGCTTGTATTTTAAATCGGAAATTATGATCTAAATTACTGATAGTAAATTCATAGCGATTATGTTTACTCGTTTTTTCTACCCCTCCGAATAGTCCGTGTCTAATTGTTTCTGATCGAATTTTCCTTAATTTAAATTTATTCGCAGCATATCTAGTTATATAGCTATTGTGACTCCCTGTATCTAGAATGATACGAATAAATTCGGAAGATTGATTATCATTACGGATCTCCACTATCAAGGTTTGTAAATAGACATTAGAAATTATATCCTGATTTGACAGCATCGGTCTCGTAACATCGCCACTCTCTGAATTAGTAGTAACCTTTTGAATTTATTTCTTTATTACACATTATCTGGGCGTGTCTCGAATTGCAAATACCGCATAAATCCTTCGATACACAGTATTTCCCAATATGTACGCGGATAAACATACATAGCAAAGGCCTCTCTTTCTCAATAAATCAAGTCTTTTTTCAAACGGTAAATTACAAGTGCTAAAACATTTATCTATCTGGTGCCTGCCAAAACAAAATCCACAAGTAGTCTCATTTTCGCTCTGAACCAATAAATCACTCGCTGCTGGTAATTTTCTATTCGGAGAATAAAATTTATTACTCTGCGAATTAAATTTATTGACTCGGGAGGGGGGGGGGGGGGGGGAAGGAAGGATTTTTCCTAAATGACTGCGCACCGTCATTATTTTGTATTGATTTTTCATTTATTTCATTCAGTGATGACGCATACATTTTCTCTCTGGATATTAATTGCTTATGTAAGAACGATATGAAATCTTGGACATTAATTGAGTCTTCATGTGTTTTATTAAATTCCAAACTAGGTCTCTCGGTAATAATTTAAATAAAATGGGGGATAATAAACTACCATAAGAGTCTAATGAAATGTTAAGAAACTCTAGACTTCTAATGTTCGTTTGTATCTCATCAAAAAGTTTTCGAAATGATTTGGTGTCATTTGAGTGTCTGAGCGAAGTTAAATTAAGAAGTTTATTTGTATATACCGAAATTAACATATCCTTATTCTCGTACCTTTCTTTCAAAATATCGACGGCCTTTAAATAATTCTCTGCAGTGACACAAAATCCATCTATACTTTTTAATGGAATGGGGGCTAGAAAACTTTTCAAATAGTTAAATTTATCTACTGGATCTAATGTGTCATTGTTGTGAATGGTTGTTTCAAAAGCTGACCAAAACGAAAGCCATTCAACAAAATCCCCAGAAAATTTTGCGATATTTTGTTTCACTAATTTAATGCTTACGTTTTCCTTTAAGGGAATTTCTTGTTTAGAAAATGAATCACCCTGTGTTTTCTTTTTATCTAACTCTTTTATCTTTCTGTTTGCGCCAAAGCACCATGACGTAATTTTCTCTTTAAACTCGCGTAATTCTGCATCTAATTGTGCTTCTTGCACAAATTTTTTGATTTCCCCGTCTGCTCGTGTCAGTTCCATTTCTGTCACACTTAACTCTTCCACTACCTCTTCTAAATTAAAAATGTCTAGTTCTCCCTCTTTCAAAATAGCTTCTATTTTATTAAACTTATTTGTGCTTTCACGTAGCACAGCTCTTTCTTTTTTGACGATAACTAAACTTTCAGCCATTGCTAACTAAAAATAACAACAACTAAATTCTATTAAAAAGTACAATTCTCTATATATTCATCAGTTCTTAATAATTTTTCTGTTCTTCAAATTAAATAGCTTGATAAATAATTTCTAATTATTCTAATATCTTAATATCTTATTCTATTTATCTTATATTCTGGTCATAATCCACGGAAGAGATGCCAAAATGTTACTACTGATCGTTTTCTCTGTTTCTAATTTTCTCGTTAATCTTTTTATCTAATAAAAAGCTTTCAACTTATACAATCATAAAATAAAAGCTAAATGTCCTACCTGTTCTTTCCTTTGTATAAGAAGAAATGGCCGGGGATTCTATGCAGTAAATAAGACAACATCCAAATAATAAGTCTTGAATCTTCGAAACAAAAAAAGCTATATTACATTAAACATTCTTGAAGACGTACACAACATGCTTAGACACTCACAAAACAAACGTTATATACATGTAACAAATGAAGCATTAACGTTTTCTTAAAGTTATTTTCTTTTCAATCTACGCACATATCTGGTTTCTATTCTGATCTAAATCTCAGTCAATTCTCACAGAAAGAAAAAAAAAACAAGTTCTGTCAGCTCTTGCGCAGTAGGATCATTCGGTCCAGGCGCGGATCCACAGGGGGAGGGCGATCGGAGCGATCGCCCTCCCCAAAATAACAAATCCACCGATTATCGCGAATTTCGACAAATGATCGCCGGAAAAAACCAATTTCGTCAATCGTTTGCCGGTCAAAGGATCGCAAAAGAAACGCGAATTTCGTCAACGGATCGCGTAACCCCCCCCATTTTGTCAAAGGATCGCGAAAAAGTGCGAATTTTGTCAAAGGGCCGCGAAAAAACGCGAATTTTATCAAAGGATCGCGAAAAAACGCGAAATTTCGTTAAAGAACTGAAAAAATACGAATTTCGTCAAATCGCGTATTTTGTCAAATGATCGCAGAAAAAACGCGAATTTCGCCAAAGAATCGAGGAAAAATGTTAATTTCGCGAAATAATCGCCCAAAAAACGCTAATTGCGTCAACAGACCTCTGAAAAAATTCGAATTTCTTTAAAGAATAGCGAAAAAAATACGCAAATTTCGTCAATTGGCAGCGGAAAAAACGCACTATTAGCACCGGGAGGAGATTCCTCTAAGCGCGCATCCACGGGGGGGGGGGGGGCGTTCAATCGGAGCAAATAAGGGAAGAACAAATTTACCAAGTTGGTTTTTTAAGAAATCAACACACCATAAGCATTTTAGCTTTTAACTGACTAGGATTAGGACATAATCCTTTTTTGTTCATTCATCAAATACCCCTTGAAATTTACCAATGTGGGTGGCAATAACAGTACATATTTTACACATTAGTGGCTTTCTTCAGAAAACATTAAGATGCTTGAATTTTTCAAAGGACCTTTCTTTTTCTTGTTTCTTTCTTTCTTTGGAAATTACTATGAATCCCATTCTTTTCTCAAACAATAAAGCACTCCTTAAAAACATCGTTATACAGAAATTAGAATTGCAGCTTCTATAAAAGAGAGAAAAGTTTCAACACTTTAAAGGGATCCGCATAACGTTGTCAGTTTCTGGTGTAGAGATTCGACAAAAAGTACACGAAGTGGCATCGTCCTCCACCTCAACCCATAGTGCCAAAAATTATGGCGCCATATGCCTTTTGACAGGACACAATCCTATTTTCGTCACTAATTGCCGAAACGTCAGTGAGATTTACCATTGACACCCGGAAATTTTTTGGTTTTCGTTTGCTTGTCTGTCTGTTCCGCTAAAACTTCCGTTAAAAGCGTTAGATTTATATCTTGGGGGGGGGGGCGACCGCCCCGATAGAACCATCCGTGGATTTGCGCCTAGGGGAATCTTCTCCTGGTGCTAATTGTACGTTTTTCCGCGGCCCTTTGACGAAATTCGCGTATTTTTGGCGACTCTTTGAAGAAATTCGCATTTTTTGCGCGAGTTCTTTCCGTAATTGTTTGGCGAAATTAGCGTGTTTTTCTGCGATCCTTTGGCGAAATTTGGTTTTTTTCTGCGATTCTTTGACGAAATTCGCGTTTTTTCTGCAACCCTTTGACGAAATTTGCGTTTTTTTCTGCGATCCTTTGACGAAATTCACGTTTTTCCGCGGCCCTTTGAACAAAATTCGCATTTTTTCCGAGCTGTTGGCGAAATTCGCATTTTTTGCGAGATTCTTTCGCGAAATTAGCGTTTTTTCCGTAATTGTTTGGCGAAATTAGTGGTTTTTTCTGCGATCCTTTGGCGAAATAAGCGTTTTTTCTGCGACTCTTTGCCGAAATTTGCTTTTTTTCTGTGATCTTTTGACGAAATTCGCGTTTTTTCTGCAATCCTTTGACGAAATTCGCGTTTTTTCTGCGATTCTTTAACGAAATTCGCGTTTTTTCGTGGTCCTTTGACGAAATTCGTGTTTTTTCCGTGGTCCTTTGACGAAATACCCTTCTTTGACGAAATTCACGTTTTTCAGTGGTCTTTTGACGAAATTCGCGTTTTTTTGCGATCCTTTGCCAAAATTTGCGTCTTTTCTGCGGTTCTTTGACGAAATTTGCGTTTTTTCTGCGATCCTTTAACGACGCGTTTTTTTCTGCGCCCCTTTGACGAAATTCGCGGTCTTTTTCCGTGGTCCTTTGACGAAATTCCCGTTTTTTCCGTGATCCTTTGACGAAATTCCCGTTTTTTTCCGCGCTTCTTTGACGAAATTCGCGTTTTTGCGCGATCCTTTGACGAAATTCGCGTTTTTTGCGCGATTTTTTGACTTGCGAACGATTGGCGAAAAGTATTTTTTTCAAAGACCATTTGTCGAAATTCGCGATAATCGGTGGATTTATATTTTTTTATCCAAGGGGTGGGGGGCGATCACCCCCCTTCCTTGGATCAGCGCCTGTGAAGAGGTATACACACCACTTAGGCGACACATTTTGACTTTCAAGGATGTTAAGGCCCCTTTAGATTTCTGAAGGGGATCCTTTTTCAGAGATTATCCTCTTTCAGAAATCTGATATTAAAAAATGGATGTGATGGTTATGTTTTTCAGCTTTCGATAATTGGTTCTTATGTATTTTTTAGTGCTGAATCCAAAAATGACCTTTATTTTTTACCATACTATCACGTCAGGGTTTTTCACAAAACGCAAATTTTTAAGAAGTCGAAATATTGCGAAAATCTGCTACTATAAAATAGACGTAACTTTTTTTCATAATAATTTATGCATTTTTTTGCTTATACTATGGATTTTTACAGCTAAACATGTAAAATATTGTGTATTTAAAATCTTTATAATTTTATTCCATGCATGGAAATTTCTTTGAACCGATCATGCTCTGCTTCCCGCTTTTTAGCTCTGGTACGGTATGCTATTTCTTTCTCCCAGCTTATTTTGTGTCCAAAAAATAACGTTAGCTTACAGACGCTAGCAATAAACAAAGTAGATGTATCATTGTACAATTAAATGCTCTATAGCATTTTTTAAAATTTCTAAACATCGCACATTTTCAGTTTTTATACCATCGTATTGAGAAAAAAAAAGTACTTTTTAATGCAATTTGTTTAAAAACTGCATCTCTATTTGTTTTTGAAATATTAATTTTTTTGTAGTTTTTAGCGACATTTGTTTCATTTTGGAAACTCAAGTACGCCATTTCTGTAGAAAGTAAAGAAAAAATTGCTGAAAAATAACAATTATATCTTTTTGTTGCCATTTTCTCATAAAATGGAGAAAAAAAAATTAAAAATTAAATTGAAAAAAAAAAATTAATTAAAATACGTGCTACTTTGAGAAAAATATAAATGAAGGATTTATGATAAAACAGGGAGCTATTATAAACTATATTTAATTTTAAGTTTCTATATTAATGCAAATGACGTCATTTAGGTGAAGATAGGTGAAGATGAAAGAGCTGCCGTAAAAAGTTAGAACTCTGATTTTCTGGTCAGAATGGGAAAAAAAATGGTCATAATTTTTTTTAACGCTTCATTTATAATGGCCGTTTCATAATAATAGAAGCCACCAGTCCACCAGAAGAAAATGTAGTAATGGTAATGTCGGGGCGACACTAAATTCTGGAAAAGCAGAATTCCTGTTCTCTAGTCTTTTAATCTTCTCTATGGGTTTCATCTCGGTATCCTCTTTTATTTTGGCGGTTGATAAGGCTGGGAAATTTGTCGTAGATGCATTTAAAACATTTACCTTCTTTTGTTAAGGCTTTGACAAATTGCTTTGTGAGATTTTTGCTTTTTTTTTTTTTTTTTTTTTTTTTTTTGCTTTTTAACTTCGAATATCGTCGTGACGTGATGATTAAAAATGAAGGTCATTTTCGGATTCAGTACTAAAAAATACATCAAAATCAATTATCAAAAGTTAAAAAACGCAATCATCACAGGCTTGTGTTATTAACGTTATTCACTATAACTAAAAGAACAAAATATAAGATAAATAATTACCATAGTACAAGAGTAAAAAGAAAAAGAAAAAAAATAAGACATTTAATAAATAAATTCTGTTATAAAGTTTTTAATTTTACGACCTAATAAGTAACAATAAACCATATTTTGAGGAGAGGGCGGGATTATATAATAAGAGTGTTGGATAACCGAGTGTTTCGGTTAATCGGATGTCGGATAATCGAGAGTCTGCAATATTTTCAAATCGCATTAATTATTTTATATTCATTTAATAATTAACTGCAAGGAATGATTTGAGCAACAGAAGTTATGACTACGTTGATTATATGTCACTCGGTATCGCCCCCCCCCCCCCCCAAAAAAAAAAAAAAAGATTCTCTGGATCCGCCCCTGATTCGGTCTAACGTAACACACTGCAGGTGCGTTTTGGTTCTTGTTTTTTATTCAAGGGGTAAGAGGAGTTACGTGACTTCGCAACAGCTTGCTAATTCACCAGTTTATTATGTAAGTGCATGTCAAAGAAATGCCCTGCCTGATTTTCCATTTATACTAAATGCAGCTCTAATTTCAGATGCGTATACCTTTCAATAGACTCTTCCGATATTATTACTGTTAGGAAAACTGGAAAGTGAACCTTTTAATTGACAAGAAAAATGTTCATTCATTTATGATCTCGTGCACATAAGACAAAATAATCAGCATTCAAAACTTCCATTTTACTTGAGATTCGCGTGTATATATGCATGCTAAGTAAAATTCGGATACACTAAAATATCTTTTTAAAGGAAAAGGTGGGATTTCGGTATCTTTCTATATTGAAAAAGGTACACTCCATTATATGTGAGTGACTACAGCACCCTAAGTAACAGTTCGAATCCCTTTCTAAACTATACGACTTAGCGAAATGGGGTAAGTTACAGATTAAGTAATGCATGATCAAGCTCCACCCCGCTGTGAAATTAATCTAGTATTTAGAGTTTTTATCTGAAGCATTTAAAAAAAATTACATGTAAATGAGGGACACAAACAGAAGTTAAAATGTCATATCAACGCTTTAAATATGTTATTCCATAAATCGTATATATGTGAAAATAGGAACAAATCTTCTTCCGAAAATAGTATAATCATATATTTACTCTAAATATAGTGACTCTATTAAAAAAAAAAAAAAAAAAAAAAAAAAAAAAAAAAAAAAAAAAAAAACGAGTCGAAAGCCAATCCCAAAACATTCTTCTATCTCATGCATGTTAATTCTTCAAAATTCACTTAGACACAGTAAAACTTAAATGGCAATATATGCCCCTCATGAGGATTCTAAAGATATGAAATTCCGTGCATTAGTTCTTGAGATATGACTATTGCTGAAATCGTGTAAATCCAGCAAAATATAGCCTAGCAGCGCCACCTATTTGGTGACTTATACAAAAACTTAATCAGCAAAAACTTATGTCAACGTCTGACTGAATCTGAAGTTTGGAGAAAATTCTTGCATTACTTTTTCAGATGGAGCTATTGCGGAAATTGTTAAAAAATCTTTGCATAGCAGCGCCACCTATTGAGCGATTTACACCGAAAAACTAATTAGGACCAATTTATACTAAGGATTAACTGAATCTGAAGCTTGGTAAAAATTCATGTATTAGTTCTTCAAATACAACTATTGCGGAAATCGTGTAAAATACAGCACAGAAGAGCTACCTGTGGACGATTTACACCAAAAACCAAACAGCACTAATTTATATCAGGGACTAACGGAACTTTGATGAAAATTCGTGCATTATTTCTTGAGATAAATCTATAGCAATAATCAAGAATAATGCAGCATAAGAGCACCATCTGTTGGGGGATTTTCACCAAAATGTAAGCAACAACATATTAGATCAAGGGCTAACTGTATCTGAAGTTTTATGAAATTCCGTGCATTAGTTCTTGAGATATAGCTATTGCAGAAATCGAGAAAAGTGCAGAACAGCAGCACCGCCTTGGACGATTTACACCAAAAACTAATCAGAACCAGTTTATATAAAGGTGTAAATGAATCTAAAGTTTTTTGAAATTCCGTGAATTAGTTCTTGAGATAGAGTGCCCCCCACAAATTTTTTGTCACATACAGACTCACAGAGTGACAGAGTGACAGACACATTGACGGACAGAGTGATAGACAGACATTTTCTAAAAATAATCAAATCGTCTTCAGTACCTTCTAAAACGTATAAATCCATCGAAAACCGGATGTCGAAATTTTTCACGTATCCAATACTTCCTTCTTGTAAAGATAGAAGGGAGTAATAAAAGCATAACGATTTCTTTAAATTTCTTATGCATTTTTTCAGCACCAATTCTTTTTTGGTCATATTTCTAACGTTAAAGCATGTATTTTAAATGCATCATATAATTCTCATGAAAATATTTGTATTTTTATAGAAAATATGCGTTTTTTTTTCATAATACCATCATTGATCAAAAGTAGTAAATTACGACGATTAATTGTTCAAATTAAACTTTTAAACTTAAATAAGCTATATCATTATTCAGGATAACAGTAGGGAAATTTATTAGAAATAATATAAAAAGAATTATTTCAAAGTATCATTTGTTAAAACAGAATATAAGCGCATTTCAGTTAAATAAGTGTAATATAGCTACATTATTTCCTTTACATTAGTTTCTTTAACTCGAATAATTGATATTCGGATTATCAGAAATTATTTTAAGGATATTTTTTATCGCTCAAAATACTGTTATTAATATGAAAGAAATTATTCCCATATTATTGAAACTAGATAGTGCCCGTCAAGATTTGGCGGTAAATCACTTGAATGTTCCATCAGAAAAATTCTTGAATTTTTAATTAATTGCTTTTAAATTAATTATTAAATGACGAATTTTTATATTGGATATGCTATTCCTATTTCTTTAAGGCGATAGATGGTGCTGTCAGTGTAACCAAGTGAAAGAATTTTAAGTTTATAATTTACAACCAATTATACTTGCTTTAAATCAGTATCTAGGGGCCTCCGAGGCCGATTGGACAAGACACCACGCTGCTAATCACTTGAGAGCGTAGGAGGCTTGCGGGTTCGACTCTCGCTGGCTCCGTTGCACAGTCTTTGTGGAGCTCCAGGAAGTAAAAATTATCTGTGTTGTAAATTTCATCGTGCTATCTCGTCCCTCTATATCGATGATGACTTATTAGCGGGCCTTGCAGTCAAGCACACAAGTCTGATCTATGTGTTCAATAAAAACAAAAGAAAAATCAGTACCTATAAATATTGTGTAAATTATTTATTTTTACTTACTATAGCCTCTTTTTTTTTTTTTTTTTTTTTGAAAAATAACAATATTTATTTTCATTTATTTATTTATTTATTAAAACTACACTACGATTAAAAGCTGCCATGAATTTTGTTTTTAGTTGTCTCATTGTTTAAGGACCTAAATTTGAAACCTGATGCCGCTAACGATTTATAATATACATTTTTTAGTACATGAATTTTATTTTACATTTTTTAAATATTAAACTTCGATAACTACTTGGATACTAATAATTTCATTAATAGCTCTTATACGAATGTTTTTCTTTCTTTCCGTTTTATTTTTTACGGAAAAGAATGGCAACATTTTCTTTCTGACACACACACTTATATATTCTTGATAATAATCAGAAAATATAACTAAAATTGTAGATCAGCTCAATTTATTTAATTGATAATTACATGCAAAATATTTTAGCTTAAATATTTTAAATATAAAATCATTATTTTTTGAAAAGTTATTGAGTGTTAAATTTTATTTAATTATAAAGCATTCATAATAATGATAATAAAATAAAAATCCTATATCTTCCCTTCCTAATAAAATATGTCATTACTGAAATGAATCATCCACAATAATATTGCACATTTTGCCAGACGACAGTGGTTCGAATCTGCGCCTGCTACAAAAAAAATCTGAGCTTTAAACTGCTGCGTTAACCCGCTACGCTAGCTGGAACGCATTTTTCTGCCTTCTAAATTGAAGAGGTTCGAACAACAGTTGACTCGTACGTAATTGTCTCGAATTTGAGTTTTGATCTTACAAAAAAAGTTTGGCGTGTTAATATTTATGATACCTTACTTTTTCAAAGAAGCAGGTACAACTTAACATGCTAGTTTCTCAATCTTCGTGTGCAACTATTGGCAGTTCATAAAGACGGATATAACTTTTAGCCTCAAATCACTGTGTTTATCTTCTGTGTGTAATATGACCAAAACAATATGGCTCTCCCGAAATAAACCGTACCGTACGCAGTAAATTTTTGAATTGTGAATAGTGCTGAAAGAGACCAATTATATTATCTTTGTGAAAGAAAGAAAAGCTACTTTAGAGTAAGATCGAATAGCAGACGAATTTAAAACTTCTACTTGGGACGTGATAGTTTAACTGTGCGTGCATCCTTGCGCATTTGCAACGCGTCTCTCCAAAGGCAGACTCGTGCTTACATACTGCGCATGCGCAACTGTAGGATTTTAATTTAAAATTACGGCCAATTAATAAAATATTTGAACAAACGAATGTACGATAATAAATCTGTGGCCAAATATCTTCCATTTAAAAAGAAAATTGGTCTAATTTGATGCAGTAGTTTTTCCTCACGGGCCGTCGAAAGAAAATGCTTAGTGTTTTAAATATATACATTATACTCGAGGAATCATATAATTTTTTTAATTTCCATCGACAATATTTTAAAATTTCATATTCAAAATTTGAATAAGGTAAAAATGTTAATATATAAACAGTTTCTAACGACAAAGATAATAATCCATATCTATCTATCTATCTATCTATCTATCTATATCTATATATATATATATATATATATTTTTTTTTTTTTTACTTTATATTTAAATTTATATCTAAATTTACTTTATGACATTTAGATTTATTATTATTTATTATTAATGACATTCATATGTAATTTTTTGTAACCATAATAAAGACATAAAAATCAATAGAAATACTTAATTCTAATATGTTGTTTCAAAACACGTCAATTAATAAACATTTCTGTAAAGTATAAGAAACTTTTTTGTAATTTTATCTAAATCTTCTAATTTTCTCTGGGATAGAAAAGTTAGTATCACCACTTTCTTAATGCAATTATTTTATTTGAGTTATTTGATGTCACGTGAGCTCCATATATCGTTTACTCAATTATTCTATTTTTATCGATTATCTGATCAATGCTTATGAAAAATGAGTTGAATAATGCATCCAATTTAGAAGTTTCGCCATTAATTTAACAAGTAATGTGTAACAGAAATGAAAATAAGTAATAGAAAGTTTTAGTTTAGTATTAGATATCAATAAATACTTCCTTTAAGCTATTTATATTATCTATTATACAAGGCTAATATAAATTATCAAAATGTATTATTACAAATTAAAGGAGATTTATGCAATTTTCTTCCCTACTTCATAATTCTACATCTATAGTGATAAATGTTCCTTTAATATAGATAAATTTAAATTTTAAATACCATATTTTTCAGCCACATTAAGAATTGTTTGAAAAGTGTAATCGGAACTAATTTATTGCTTAACATTTAAGCAGCTTATTGTTTAACATTTTACAAATTATTGTTTCAACATTTTTTCACTGAAGAATCGAATAATGGAACAAGGTTTCACTGTCTCATAGTGCAAAACATGTGAGCACTGTGTTAAAAGTAAATGTTGAAATAAATTTAACAGTTTTTCATATCTATTTTAAATGTCAAAAGTAATAAAGCTGCACATAAAAAAATAATTGTATAAACCAGATTACTGATAAATTCAAACAGAATAAACTTAAAATTGTTTTATTTACCATTTAAAAGAATTAACAAATTATGAAGAAAAGTACCGACTTTCTGAAGTTTCAGAAAAAAATAAAAAAGAATATTTAATTACATTCTTATTTTATCTGTTATTTCTATACTATTCTTTACTATTCTATAAGTTCTATTATTTAGTCTATTTGCAATTATAGTCAACTCTGTCTAAGGCGGAATTAATCGGGACTAAGAAATTTTTCCGCAGTAGACAATATTCTGCCTTAGATACATTTTACACTATCCCAAAACGCAACATTTATCGAAATCAATTAGGCCATTTATCCGAATTGTCGGCGAAATATCGGTAATCTCCCACTGACATTACTATGATGTCAATAGATCATACTCTGTTCAAGTAGTTCAATGCTGGTATCAGCAGGAAATCGCACTAACTGATAGATTTGAAATGTTAATATTTACTCCAAAAATAGCCCCACCAGTGACCGAGAAGTTCTTCTTTCGAAGCGGGTAGACGGGAGGTGGTGGGTTCGATCCCAATCGCGCCCATCGGCCTAATCGTTCGGAGTTTTAGTGATTTTCTTCGAACCTTGGTTCTCCACGCGTTAATACGGGTTAGGTTCCCTTAGAAAGACCTCCACAAAAGGCACTCCATCCCCCCTTAGGGCCTATATCCCACGTGCTGATAATTGGCCGACATAAATACAACCAACCAGCCAACTACTCCAAAAATAACATCGGCCGACATTCCTAGGGCGACTAATACCCGACAATTTGTGCCCCTTCATCAATAACCCCTACAGTTTGTGCGTAATTCCGAATCACGACTGCCCTTTCAAGATCTTTATCTCCCACCTAGGGTTACTAGAGATACGAGCTGAAGCATCCGCCATTGATGTGCCTTTGGGTTTGCCATATGTACCCAGCGCCCATTCACTTCTATGTAAACTTACAATGAAGGTCTCCATATGGGCATATTCAGAAAAATCTGAAAAAATTACAGAGTGTTCGTCTCATGTGGATATATATGTTTATAAAAAAAAAAAAAAAAAAAAAAAAAAAAAAATTGGCGGAACCCCGATAGAACGTTCGTAAAAAAATAATGAAATTTTCGTTTATTTGTCGATTTATCCTCGGTTGGCGATGAAATGAAATTTCGAAAAATACTTTTTCATATCGAATACTCTTTAAGATAAAAATATTTCATATTGAACTTGTTTAAATAAATTTCACTTAAATAACTGTAGTTTTGTCAGTTTTAGTTTGACTTAGCTATAGTTTTGTCATATATGTATTTATAATGAAAATTAAATATCAAATTTTATGAATTAAAACAAAATTAAAATTGTTTCAATATCTCAAAATTAAGTCCAATTGAGCGCTGTCGGTCGAATTTTGTTGCTATGGAAACGACGAATTCCTTGTTTTGAAATGAATAACTTCTAAATGAATCTTGCCTTTATTTTGGAATACGCTTAAATATATGAAAGTATTTTTTATAGATGAAATTGTTTTTAAGGTAATAAAATTAAGTAACAAACAACATAAATATGTAATATGAAAAAATGTATTTATGAAACTCTCTCATTATTTATGTTTAAATTCATTAAATACTTTTTAAACGCATTCTAAAAATCAATTAACAAACAATTTTCAGATCGTTCGCATTAAAATCGTTTGCTTTTGGCGAGGAAAAGTACTGTTCGCCAAATCGCGTGACGCTTTCGTCTTTTCGCGCCAAATACTCGAAAGTATTTTATTTTTTTACAGACTTTCTACTGTAATTCCGCCGCTAAATTTGACTGATCCTTTATTACATAAAGGATATATCTTTATATCTTTAAACTCTTTTTAAGTTTTTAAAAAGTGTAATATGTGTTAACATATTTTATATTGTGACATCTGTTGTATAAAAATGCACCTTTTAAGCAAGTTTTTATTTTATTTCGATACATTTTCAAGGTGAATGTGACATTCCCAACAATATATGATTATTCATATATATATATATTTATGTTTAATTGGCATTTTTTTTCAAAATATTCTGAGTATGCCCAGTATGGAGACCTTTCCTTGTCAGAGCAACGGTGCTACATTTAGACAGTTATTTTTTATTAATTACACGTTATAATTAGTTACTAAATTTATGATAAGAGGTTGCTTTGCGATGAATTGTTCAAACCATTCTAGGAAAGGATACCGGATGTTAAAATTTCCGGGAGAAAATACAAAAAGAAGAAAGTGGATAATCAACTGTCGTCGAGATAAATGGCGGGATTTATGAAAGCGCCAAATTTAAGTCTGTTAAAAGGTGTACAAATGACTGACGATTGCGATTCTTTATTCATTTATGTTTATAATATTTACACAAATGTATAAATATACATAAGAGACAATGATTATTTATACTCTTAATTTTTTCAAACTTTTGAGAGTTAATCAATATTTACGAGATTTTGAATTATTTATTTTCTTATTAATTCCATTAATTATTTATTTTTTGTCACTACAAAGTCACAAATAGAGCAAAAAAAAAAAAAAATCTCAACTTCAAGTGTTGGAGAGGAAGAGATTTTTCTTACTTTTGTTTTTTGGGGGGGAGGGGGTAGATTACTTGATTTATTTTTACTATAAAACATGTAAGATATATTTTATTTAAATTACAGTTTTAAATATCAAACTGTTTATTGAGCCAAAGAAGAAAATCGGAAAACTGAATTTTATGAGAATTATTTTTATTTAAGGGATGCTTATATAATTTTAAGTATTTTTGCACCTTTTTAATTCTCTAAAAAATTCATAATAAGGGTAAACAGTTTATTATTATTATTACTATTATTTTACAGATTCAGAAAATTGTAATACGGATTAATTTTCTTATATATACATATTTAAATATTTTAGGAGGGTTTCATAAATTAATCAATTATTAATATAAACAGTGAGTTAATGTAAAAAGAAGAGATATAAATGGGCATTTCTCTTAACAGTTTTAAGTACGCAACATGTAAATACTTGTTCATCAAATAATCTGCAATCTTGTTGATGTTCAGGAATTGGAGTTTAAGAGCTCTACCAGTTAGCCAAAATAACTTTGACACATATTCTTAATCATTTTTAAACGTAAAGACATAAAACTAAAACCTCTGATTACTGAAGGGATTATGAATCAAAATGAGATTTCTATTCTTTAATAAATAAATTATTTATAGAGTTATGAGCAATTGTGGTCACGTGGCGACCGGTTTTCCCTTTTCGCGGTGTCGCATCTCTGCCAATTACCCAAAATAATAATAATAAAATTAGAAATACCTGATGTCTTTGTCCGAAATGTTAACGTTTTATCCATTGAAAACACTGGTGTTGGAGAAAAAATTTAAAGTTAAAAAGATTTTAAACTTTGTAAGTTTAGGAAGAAGGGGAAAGGGTAATTTTATTTATTTATTTTTCTGGCGGAAGGGGGCGGGGGTGATTAGTTATTTATCGACTCACAATTGGGGCAGAAAGAAAAATTACACTTTTGAAGACGATTAAGTTTTACATGATAGGAAAGACCGGGGAAGAAATAATTTCAGGTGGTGGGAGGATGTTAAATGATTATTTATTGTTATTGTTACAATAAAGTATTATATAGAGCAAAGAAAGTTTTAAAAATTAAAAACGTTTGAAGATTTTTAATTTTGTGAGTAGGGGGGTAGTAAGTTCATTAGATGACTTATCAACAATTGTTACTAAATATTTAAAATTTATACAGAAAAAAAAAAATTCAAAATTAAACACTTTAAAGATTAAAATTTTTTGTGCTAGGAATAAGGGGGGGGGGGAGGCTAAAGGGAAAGCGGCCATATCAGATAGAGGGGGGATTTTAGAAGATTAATTATTCAATATTACAATAAAGAACAAACAGCAGTAAAAAAGAATACTTTTAAAGATTTTAAACTTTATGAACAGGGGGAGGGGCAAAGGGGAAGAAGATTTTTTTTCAAAGGGGGGGGGGGAGAGATTATTAGATGACTTGTTATTTATTTACTTTACTAAAAATTTACAGATAGGGAAAAAAAAAAAAAAAGGTATTTAAAAACTTTAAATTTTATGTGCTTGATATCAGCGGGGGGGGGGGGGAAATTTCGCTGGGGTGGGAGGAAAAAAATATACTATTGGTTATTTATTTATTGTTTTAATAAAATGACAGATATAGCAAAAACAAAGTTTTTAAAAATTACACTTTTAAAAATTTTAAACTATACTGGGTATCGTGAGAAGGGGGAGGGGGTAGAGAGGGAAGCAAAATTATGGGATAGAGGAATTTAGATTAAATTTTAAAGAAATTTCTATGATCATATTGTTACAATAAAATAATAAACAGAGTAGAAGAGTAAAAAAAAAAAAAATTAAGGATTTTTATACTTTGACTACTTTTGAGGGGGAGGGGAGAAGCAAAAGGGGGCGAAGAAAATTTCGAAAAGAGAGGGATTTAGTTGAATTTTTTTAAATCGGAAATTCACTGAAATGCAAAAGAGTTTCACATCTGATTAAGAAATAAGAATTTGAAATTAAGGACTTTTTGCAGAATTTGTATAAAAAGGACCTTAAGGACGAAATTTTTTTTTTGAAAAATGTAAAGATTTTCAAGGTTCGTACAACCTTTAATAATAAAAGAACTTTTCTTTTTGTGCATACATCGACTTAGTTCAAATAATATGTGATAAACAAATTTCTTGAAATCGCCAACAAGGCGCTAAAGTCGCCAAGAAGCAGGCGTGTACCCAAAATGTACCTAAAAATGGCGGTGATGCTCCGGCCCGTAAACTCTAGAGGCTCTACTCCCACCTTACCCAGCTCTCAAAGTTCTTTCTTTTTATGTTGCAGGAAGGTTCATTTTTACACAGACGGAGAATGGATACGGGGATGGAAAGAAGTTATGTAAAGTGTGAAAGAGAGTATACATTTTTTAGCATTTTCTTCAAACGTTTGTATTTTTTCACCTTTCAAAAATAAACGATCGCTCGATATGTAGAAATATATGTAGCAAATATATGTAGAAATTAGAAGGAATTTGCGCACCATTTTTATGGAAGTACAAATAATTATTCATACTTAAAATGATCATTGAAAAAGAATGAATTATATACTTGATGCAAAGACTAGATTGTTTTTGAGATTTATACGCATAAATTTAAAATAAAGAATATTTGATAATAAAATTAAAACATTAAACAACTATTTGCTTTTTTCTTTTTTTCACCCCTTCTTTAAGTCAGAATTAGGCGAAGTATGAAGAACTAGAAATGTTCCCGTCAAGAATAGCCTACTTGAATGAGATGTTATAATAGAAATACTAAATACTTTCACTTTATAAATACTGTAATAAGGGTGGGGGAGGGGAGAAAAACCTCAAATGTGATAATTTAGTTTCTTTTTTTTTCCGGATTTATTGAAAAGGTATTATCAATTATTTTTTTTGCATTGCAAGAAAAATAATAATACTTTCTTTTAAAAATTAAATGCATTGCAAAAAACGTGACAAGTTTTAGTTAATTAATTGTGAATTAATAGTTTACACCGGACTAAAGTTTTAATGTTCTAAATTATTTTAATAATTAAAAAAAATCTTTCATCATGTTTCTTGAAAGTGCGGTGCACAATTTATTATTTCAACTCATCATTTTTCTAACCTTACTTTAAAAAAAGAGTTTGGTGCAAACAATTGTTTTAATATTCAAAATTTTAGCTATTATCTACATACTTATTTTTTAATTTATTAATTTATACCTTCCAAAATAACCTAGTTTTTATTCCCAAGTATTTAAATGTAAGAGTACAACAGGTGTATTGCGTATAAAAATAGTTTTCTAAGTAGGAATGACCATTCATAATTCATAAAAATCAGTAAAAAAATCTTCTGATATCAGGGTTTATTTTGTAACATCAGCCGGACTGTCATTTATTTTTTTTTAGATAAGAGTTTACTAATTTGTATAGAAAAATTGCTAAACAATTTATATTCACCAAAAATAACTTTTACGTGTATTGCGTAAAATTAATTTCAAAGTCAAGATTAATAATTTGCATGAAAAGAAATTATGTATTTCTATATAAATTACTTTCAAAGTGCACTTTTAAAGGGTAGGGTATTCACAGCTAGTAATCCGCAAAAAGAAGAGGGCAACAAACAAGGGAAGGAGGGGTTGAAAATAACAAGAAAACATCCTAAACTCAGTAGTAAAAAAGACGTCGGCAATATGTCCAAAACCTATGCACAACATATCAGGATCTTACGATCCACAGACCGTTTGCCAAGCGGCCAAGAAACATTTACTGCCGATCTCTTTAAATGAGGTCGACCGAGCGAAAAATAGTCAGATTAGGACATTCGGTGGAGGTTCGACCAGGTATTATTTGCTGCTTGGAATGTCGATGGATTCGCAGGGACTTGAAAATCTTTCCGAGTAAGACAGTTTTCCGACTTACACTGAGTCCACCTTGCAGAGAGTTTACTGTATGTAAAGAAATATACATTCAATTTGCCTTTTGGTTTTGAAAAATTCCTGTACAAATTGCTTCTTTTTATCATGATTACGCGGCATAAAATACCTTCCACTTTATGTTCTGTGAAACGATAGTTTGAATGTTAAAAATGCTTTATTATTTCTTTTTTACTCACAATTTCACGCTTCCAAATATAATTCCAAAGAATAATTCCAAAAAGTTACCGCAAGTTATGAGAGGTGGTAGACGGGTTTTGTATATCAAACCAGGACCACTTCAAAAGGAAGTGCAGTGTGTCTTGCATGAATCCGAACATAACTACCATTCATAACTCTAACAAAAATAGATATATTTAAAAGCAATGTTTAACATAAATATGTTCGTTAGCGTGAATTGCTAATTAATGTATACATTATCGAGTTCATTATTAACTTTATTCTTCATAAGCACTCGAATCCAAACGTAAAACGATATAAATATATTAAAACAGAATTTCAAACAGAAGCACTGTAGTTTATGTGAAATGAAAATGATTTTATTCATTATTGAAATCATTATTCAGTGTATCGTCATAAGCACTGGCTGGTATTATCTAATTTCTTCCTACTATTATTAAGCAAGACAATCATCAAATGATTAACTTTGATCAAATTAACTGCGTAGTTGAATGCCCTTTTTTAGGGGGAGGGAGGAAGGTCATCGTGGCACCTACAAAACATAGAAAACATTAGATTCCTGTTATAGGGTTCAAATGATTTAATTACTGAACGAGTGCTTAAGAAAAACCTAATTTTTCTATATGGTTCACGCCCTTTTGAGTATTATTCACTAATGGTGACAGATTGTCGGCATATTTCATTTAGTAACTAGCAGTATAACTGGGAGAATTGTATTATTTCAACTCAAAGAGTGTTGTAGATTCATAACGCAATAGTGAATTCGCTCTTATCATATAAAATTTGGAAATTGGGCTTCGGTCGGCATTAGGAAGGAACATGATATGAGGGTTCCTAATGGTGACCGGAGCCTAACCTCCAAATCTCACGTGATAAGAGCGATTTCAAGACTGCATTACTAATCTACAACATTCATTTAGTTGAAATAACATAATGATACCAGTTACACCGCTAGTTAATGAACGAAAAACTTTTAGTCAACTTACTTCCTTAACCAAAGTTGTAAGCAAAATCACGCGATCCATCGAAACCTCAACACGTACCTGAAAATTTTCAGTCACCTGTTTCTGGTATCTCGTCGAAACCGAGCACGACTTCCAACTTTGAAACTGAATAATGCGCCGGCATCATAGCGCCAAATTTGAATTTATACGATCATTTAAAGCCTTATTTTTTTTCTAAATACGATCATTTAAAGCCTTATTTTTTTCTAAATACGATCATTTAAAGCCTTATTTTTTTCTAAAATTGACGTTAGCTTGTCGGCATAGAGTACTTTATCCTAAACGTCCCCCAAATTGGACACCAATTTCATCTCCTAAAACATTTTGTGTCTTTAAAAGCCACATGAATACGTACACTGGCGGATTTCTTCAAAATTACTGGGAACCATCATAATTATCATCAAGCGTTTGCACTTTTGTGTTCATTCTTCATTTTGTGTTCAACTTTCAGAAAATCCCAATTATCTATTGTAAGATGAACTTATTTTCTTGATAGACCATGTATTTGCGAAAACAGTTTTAGTAGCCATGATTAAATATTAAATAAAATCCAGTCCTACCTTTAAACACACTTTCACTTAAAAAAGAGGATAATTTTGATATTTCCTGGTTTCGATTATAAAACATGACTATTTCGATATGTCTCAGAACACATATTGCTATTATGCTTTATATTTCTTACAATATTTTCACAAAGATGCAGTGTTTTGTAAAATTTATGAAATAATTTTATGAAACAACTTTACAAAAATATCATTCTTACAGTACATTTACATTTAATATTCTTGAAAATCAGTAGAATAGTGTACGAATCTTGAAAATGACACATATTATAGAAATATGTATACATCGTTTAAAGCTTATTATGTTTCATTAAAATTATAAAGCTACATATGTATTCATAATTGAGTTTAATACATTCTAAATACCAGCCTTATTTTGCAGGAGAACTTGTTTCATCAAAATTTAAGTTAGCCTTTCTGAAAACAATATTTAATGATGTCTGTACCTGAAAATGAATAGCACCAGAATTACTATAGTTACTAAAATGCATTCACAGTGAAGCACTGTTAAACACCTTGTAATTTAGACTTTAGATTTTTCTGTTGATGAAACACTTCACACAACCCATGGATTTTAATAACTCTCCTCCAATGTAAACTCTCATAAAATTACCTACAATTAAAGAGACTGAGAACTCTAAAATGAATGCACTAATGATTTCAGTCTACATATAATAAATGTAATGGACATACAATAATACAAAATTATGTTATATTTATTGTTTAATATTAGCATTAATTAACTATTATAGATAATATTGGTCTAAAATTGAATAAATTGTATCGCTGTTATAAAATCAAATTTACAAATTGAAATTAATGCATTTCAAAGAACACAATTATTTATTATTTGAAAATTAAATACATTTTTATAGTAGATGCATTCATATATTGCTTCTATATTTATGTTTTGTTGAAAAATAAAGAAACAAAAAGTCGAGGCTACATCGATTTGAGAATATTGTGTTGCATATTTGCAAGAACTACAACAAATGAAATAAGGCAGAGAAATAACATGTATTTATAGATTTTGAGAGGTCCATGACAGACATCTTAGCGGACTTGAAAGAGAGCTATATATTAGTTAGCTTAAGTAACCAATCAGTGTTTATTCATAAACAATTGTATTAAAATGAAAACTGAAATTAACAATATAATAATGGAAGGCAATTATTACAATATTCGAACACCCGTCCATAATCTAGCATTACATAAAAAAAAAAAAAGAAAAGAGCATTTTAGTAAACCAACATTAAAAATAGTATCACACAATTTTTAAACATGACTTGTACAAACAGCAAAGACATAACAGTTCATAAAATTTAAATTTAGGTAAAGACTTCGTAAACAAATCAGCAATTTGAATACTTGTAGAATATATTCAATTTTGATATTATTTTCTCTTACAACATTACGAAAATATTTTAGTTTTATATCAATGTGTTTCGTTCTATCATAATTACTCTAATTAGTAATACATTTTATACATGATTGATTGTCTTTAAAAATAACTAAGTTCTTAATATTTCCAATTTCACAAGCAAGTTTTAAAACCATAACAAGTCTTGCAAACTATTAGTTAAAGCAATGACTTCAGCTTCAGTTGACGATAATACAACTTATTTTTGTTTATTACAACACCTCAGAACAGGCATGTTACAAAATATCAAAATATAAATTGATACTGATTTACGGTCATATGTGTTTGCCCCCCCCCCCCCCCCCTAATTGGCATCAACATACGTGGATAATTTAGGATCATAATTTTGTTTTATATACACAAGTTTTAAGGACAGCGTTCCTTTTAAATATCTTAAATTTTTCTTTAGTGCAATCCATGCAACATCAGTAGATTTTTCTTACATTTGACCCAAACAATTAACTGCATACAAAATATCGGTTCGGGAAACATATGCTAAATACAATAAACAACCTAAAAGTTCACGACGTGGAACATTAAATGGCTTTCTATTTTTGAAATCAGATGGAGCGGATTTAGGGGAAATGAGAATGTCAAAAGGTTTACAATCTAGCATATTAAATTTACAAAACAATTTAACTATATAAGACTCTTGATCAATAATTAATCTACTGGTTGTGAATTTCATTTGAACACCTAGAAATTTTGAAACACTTTCTGATTTTGACACGTGAAATTCTTTAGACAATAAGGAAATAACTACATTAGTTCCATTTACATCTGAACCTGCTATTAACATATCATCTACATACAAAACAATAATTAATTTATGATCATTACTATACCGAATAAAAATACAAGGTTCATTATTAAGTGATTTAAAATTTAACTTAGAAAAAAATTCAAGGAATCTTTCAAATCATTGTCGTGGGGACTGTTTTAGACCATATGAACTTCTTTTCAGATCAAACTTTTGCATGCTCTTATCATCATAGCCTTACGGCTGATCCATAAAAATAAGTCCATTTAACTCCATTTAAGTTCATTTAACATTCAGGAAAGCAGTTTTTACATCTAATACATAGGTATGTAGATTAGGGTGGAGTGAAAAAAATTAATTTTTTAATATCAAAAACGGGTAGGTGCCAAAAGTTGCCTTTATACTAGTACATCATCTGCGTGCAATATTACCGCTGAGAAAAAATGTCTTGAGTCTGCGCTTTTGGTCCAAAAGTCGAAATTTTGGGTAAAATTTGACATTATTTCAAAAAATTAAAAAAAATTCTATAGAGATGGTTATTATTTAAAAGTGTTATTTAAACCTTTATTATTAACGATTTAACATATTTAAACGATAAAAAAATATCTTTGTTCTGTGTCAGTGGAACAAAACTGACAACTTTTGGGGGAAAAAAGCGTTGCCACTCTGTTGTGTCATACAACTAATTGTTATTTAGAATACAGCTCTTACGTAGTTGCTTTCAAATATACCCAGGAGGTACCACGTGGAATTGGCTGCATTTCATGACACAACAGTGCATAGTCCGACCACCCTTCCATCTCAGCGCAATATTTTATTTATGTATTGAATTGTGATTTTTTATCAAAAACTAGCATAAGTTTTCTATGTATCAACCTAGTCCATCTCTTTTTTATATCCACAGACGTTGGGTGATGCTGCTGTGACACTCCTTCACATATATCCTCACGTATTCTACTGCTTGTGTATGATAAGGTAATCAGAGTAATGCAGTGGAATTAATGGAATCTATTCAGCCCTCTAGTATCTTCACCAAAATTGCATCCAGTTACTGCATAGTAACTGGGAGGTCTGTTCCTACAACATTTTACAACATTTAGGTATTTCATCTTTGAGTATGCCATCCTTTACTCTATTTCTTGCATTATTTATATGTTGATACGCTTGTTCTTTAACCCTCCGTCTACCAGACGGGTCCATTGGACCCGACAGGTACATACAAAATATTCATTCAAACCAGAAATTTCTTTAAAATAAACTAAGTATATAAACGAGACAAAAATAAGGTAAATAAATAAGTTAAATGGTTTTAAATAAAAATTCTGGTGTAGAACGTTTTATTAAAACTTGAATAAAATTCCCGGTAGATCTAGGGTTAATGTGATGGCGATCGTCATCAAAATTGCAATAAGAATTTCCTCTCGATGTGAAAAATTTACTTTCGGTGTCCTAAATATTTTTTTAAGTATTTGTTTATTGCCGATTTCTGTGATGTTTAGTAGCCAAGTAATTTCCCATAAGTTTTTAGATCAATTTTTTGGATGTGGATTATATTTGATGTAAACCATCCTGCGGCATAAACTTGGATTACATACATTGTGAGTGAACCAGACTCTGATGGTCAACCAGTGCTTATATAAAAGCGAATAATTTTATGCGCCTTTGTGAGCCATCTGGCATGGGAGAAGTTTCTTGGGTTTCTATTCGCTAGTTCTTCTGAGCCATATCTTGATGAAATAACTTTGCAAATCTCTAGCAGGTATTTCTGGTATGTGGTGAGTACCCTTTTCTCGATTTTAGGAAATAATGTTTGAAAATTTCTCTCTATGGCTTCAAAAATTAAAATAAAAAGGGAATGGCACGAGGACAAAGATTTTCCTATTGGTCCAGTGAACCCCTGTGGGTTAGAATCTAATTTTTGCCAACGATCATGTCTAATAAATGATGCAGAGAAATTTCACTGGACTTGGAGGTGGCATATCATCAATTGCAATGGTTCATTCTAAACATGTCCCTCGCAGAATGGATGACAACGACTAACAGAATTATCCGCCTCAAATGAGCACTCACTGCCCATCAGAGTCTCTACGTTCACTCAAAATGTGCTATGATATCCAAGTGTGGCCCCAGGATAAGTTTACAATCAAATATAATCCACAGCTAAAGAAGGGATCTAAAAACTCATGGGAAATTACTCTGCTACTAAGCAACTCACAAAACGGAATAAAACGACTACTAAAAAAAGGTTATTTAGGGCAATGGCTCCTTTGCATAAGCAGAGGAAATTCTTAATTCAATGCTCTCTGACGATTTCCATCACATTAAACAGCTAGCTGCTCAGCACATAATAGTTGAAAGATGAGAGTAAATGATGGCATAAGCAAATCTGAAATATCGACAATCAACTTTAAAGCGGATAATTATATAAATCTAATTCGTTGGAAAAACGTTGTGGTAACAGAACCTCTAATCAATATGCATTTATCGGGTGCAATCTTGGTGAAGATAATAGACGGCAGAATAGATTACATTAATATCATCCGCACTGCATTACACTGTTTGTCTTCTCTTACACAAATGGTAGAAAAATACGTAAAGGAGATCACAGCAGCAGCATCTAAAGTCTATGGATCCAAAGAACAGATGTACTACGTTGATACATAGAAAATCAGTCTTTGATAAAAAATCACAATTCAATATATAAATAAAACATTGCGCTGAGATGGAAGGGTGGTCGGACATGTGACACTGTTGTGACATGAAATGCAGTCACCTCCACGTGGTACTTTCTGGGTAGTTTTGAAAACAACTAGGTAAGAGCTGTACTCTAAATAACAATTATTTGTATGACACAACAGAGTGGCAACGCCTTTTTTTCACCAAAAACTGGCAGTTTTGTTCCAGTTATACAGAACGAAGATATCATTTTATCGTTTAAATATGTTAAGTCATTAATAATAAAGGGTTAAATAACACTTTTAAATAATAACCATCTCTGTAGAATTTTTTTTAATTTTTTGAAAAAATGTCAAAATTTACCCAAAATTTCGACATTTGGACCAAAAGCGCAGACTCAAGCCATTTTTTTTTCAGCGGTAATATTGCACGCATATGATGTACTAATATAAAGGAAACTTTTGGCACCTACCCGTTTTTGATTGTAAAAAATTAATTTTTTTCGTTCCACCCTAATGTAGATCTTCATTTAAAATCAAAGTTAGCACTAAACGTAACGCAGGCATGCCTATAACAGGTGAAAATATCGCAGTGCATTCTACTCCTTCTTTCTTCATGAATCCGCGAGCTACAAGCATTGCCTTGTATTTACCGTCTCTTTTTCCCTCAGCAACCACTTGCAAGAAATGTCATTTTTATCTTTTTGCAGATATTCTAAATTCCAAACATTTTCTCTCATGGACTCCATTTCTTCGCCCATAGCTTCTTTCTACTTTTGTTGTTCACTGTGGGGCAGAGTAGAAATGTCATCAAAATTTAATGTTGCTTCTTGAGTAAGCATTGCTTCATATATTTAAGGTTCTGGAAACCTAACCGGATGTTTCTTTTCTCTGGATAATTTTCTCCCACTTTTTTCTGTCGAATTATGTTTTTTTTTCAGTGGATGGCTGCGAACAATCGATTATACTTTTATTGAAATTGACTTTCATCAAGTTAATCTTCATCGATGTTCTGGAAAACCTATATAAAATCATTGGATGTTTCCTCTTCACTAAATTTAACATTTTTGGATATAATGATACGCTTTGTTGTAGGATCTAGTAAGCGATATCCCATTGATGAATAGCCCACAAAAATCTTTTTTTTTTTTTGTATTTATCATCTAATTTCTTCCTTTTATTATTAGGTATCGGTGTATAGGCACCACAGTCAAATACTCTAGGATTCTTCAAATCGGGATGATTTTTGTGTTTTAAGTAGTATGGAGTTGAATTTTCAATTGATGCATAAGGCAATCTATTATTAATGTAGGCGGCATTGATAACTGCAAAACCTCAAAAGTTCTTAGGTAAATTAGCTTTAAATAACATCGCCCGACCTCTTTCTAAGAGGCTTCTATTAGCACGTTCTGATACATCGTTCAAACATGAAGTATACGGCGGTGAAGGATGAATAATTATACTAGCTTCAGTTGCAAAGTTTGAAAATTCACCACCAACATATTCTTTTGTGTTATCAACACGAATTTTTCTTACTGTGGGATTCAATTTACAGAAAGTCTTAAACACGCTTGCTGGCATCACTTTTTCGTTAAGTAGACGAAATTAAATAAAACGCGAATAGTCATGTATTAAAGTCATTAAATATTGCTCACCTACAAAAGTCTTGTGTACTATCGGCCCACATATATCTGAGGGAATCATTAACATTGATTCAGGTTCCCTTTTTCTAGGACCCTTCCCAACAGGTGTTGCACTTAACTTTGACTTTGATCATATTTCACAGAAATTTGAGGAAGTTGGTAGTCCTAATTGCTTCAGGGCTTGGTTTACGAGTGCCCTAATCTGCGAATCCAGATATCATAATCACTTTCTTTTGAAGCAAGTGCAGTTTCATAAACAGGGACAAAATCACTTACGTATTGTCCATTCAAATCAGGTTTCCCAAAACAAAACCGGTTTCTTCCTTTTTCAATAAATACGTTTTCATTCTTGAAAATGACTGCATAATTTTCACTTTCAATTTTCCTAACGGAAATCAACTGATCAATTAGGTCTGGTACGTAAAGCACACTATTTAAAATAATTTCCATTCGATTTGATAGTTTTCCAGTAATATTTCCAACAACTTTAATTTCAGGATTTGTTGTTTTCGATGCACACTTTACAGTTCCAGAAGAAGGTAATAAAGACGTGAAATATTTCTCATTCGAACACATCTGAGAAGTTATACCAGAATCTATGACAAATTCGTTCTTTCTAACGTTCGCAGCAGCAAATGATACTGTTAAAGACGCGAACCTTTCTTCGTTTGAATCTTTAATAACTTTACAATATCGTTTTATATGGCCTTTTCTTTCGCATGAATAATAAGTAAGTTTATTTCTACAATATTTTGCAGTATGCCTTTTTGAAATACAAATATTACAAAATAATTCTTTGCGGGTTGACGACAGAAATGCAGTTTTATCATGAACAGTCTTAATTTACACTTTTTATTTCTTTGAGTGCAGTAGATGTACTTCAGCGTCTAACGTCATCTTTGTGTGATGAAATCTAACGTCAAAACAACATTCCGTTGATTTTCTAAAGCAGTCATCACATTTTCAAATTCCCGAGGCAATGACATGAAAATATAAACAATCGAATCGGTTTAACTTACTTCTGCGCCAGGTAACTTTAGATCCGAAATTAATTTATTCAATTTTTCTATATGATTTCTCATAGATACAGCACGATATTTCATAATAGTTGCCAACCTCTTACGAATAAAATTTGATTCACGGCACGCTCATATCATATGTACGCTCTAAGATATTCTAACTTTTATGAGCCGTATTTTCCTCTTGAAGCGATGCAAGCACCCCTTCACTTAAGAATGATAATAATAAAGCATAAGCCTTTTATGCTTTCACAATATCCGCAGCATTTCCTTCAGCCAGTTCATTTTCCAAAATGTTTCTAATTCCTTGGAAGCAAAAATCGCGGTAACTCTTTTTTTTTTCATAAGAAAAATTTTTTACCGTCACCTTCAAAAAGAAAAAAGCAAAAAGATTTTTCTGAGATTCCATTCTGCACGATAAAAACACAAAAAGTTTTTTCTGAGATTCCATTCTGCACGATAAAAACACAAAACTAAAGATAATTATTTTCACTGATAATCTCACCAGAAATGAAAAGGCAGAAAAAAATAGAACCTGCCAGACAGTCTAGCAGGTGCCCATTAAATGCCTGATTTTTTAAAAATAATTGTAATAATGTTTTTCGGCTTTCATTTTTTAAATAAAGCATGGGAAAAATACTTTAAAAAATCATATTTTGTTTTAAGTATGGTTTACGGCTAAAAAACAGTTTGTTACTAATCTGCAAATCTGGTCTTTAATTGAAAAAATAATTTTCCTTGATAAAATTCTGTAATATTAAAAGCACAATAATTTTAGGAGCTATAATAAGAAATAAATTTTACTTGCTCACTGCAGAACAAAATAGGGTATTTCGCAAGCTTCTAAACAAAACAAAAAGAACAAATAGCAACAATTGAAAAAATAAATCTATCTTTATTCTTAAACAGTACAAGTGTTGCTATCTACATGTTGAAAATCAATTTAATAACATTTTCAGAATGTATTTTATTGGCAACATTAGGCATTATAGCTTCAATATTATTCTAATAGTATTTTAGAGTCTAAATTGGGTATGTTGCCGAAAAGCAACACCAGGCATTTAAGGGTTAAAATTGGCCAAAAGTTATCACGCCCTATGACTTATTGCTGGATTTGGTTACATTCGGATTCCGCGCTGACAACAAAGAATCAACGTTGCACTTATTTTAACCTTAAATTTTGATAAGAATTTTAGGTTCGAAAGTAATAAATTTTGTTCGGGGTAAAAAAAAAAGATAACAGCAGCAAATTAGATTTAATTATTGGATCTAAATATTCGAAAATAAACTGGGAATTTTAATAAACTGATTGAAGTGGCAGGAAATTTAGAAAAGTAGTCTCACTTGTGCCCCTTTTACAAGGTTACGTGTTCACAAGCCACCCAGCACAATCGCTATGGCATATGAAGTGATGATGTCATCCATATACATGACATTACCCGCATCATTCTGCTCACCAAACTCACGAATTGCTACACGAATTGCGAAAGTTTTCAGCTACACCCCCCCCCCCCAAAAAAAAAAAAAGCCAAGTTTTGGCACCACCTAATTTCCTTATTCCGAAATTTTATTCCTTATTCCTTATTCCAGCATTTAAGGGTTAAGTTATGATGAAACCGCACTCTGCTGTTGAAAAGTAAATAAAGAAGCAAAAAGACGCGGCTAGAACGAATTGAGTATATTGTGTTACATATTTAGAAAAACTACAACAGCTGAAATAAAACAGAAAAATGACATGTATCTATAGTTTTTGAAAGGCCCATGACAGACAGATTATCGGACTTCAAAGAGAACTATATAGTTAGCTTAAATAACCAACCAGAGTTTAAACATAAATAATTGTATTAAAATGAAAACTGAAATTAATAATAAAATAATGGAAAGTTATGATTATAATATTCTAACATGTTTTCCCTATAAATGTCATTTACAAAATCTCTAAATATCCGATCACTTTAAAATATAGGATTTCTAAAAATACTTGATATAAATTTAAAAAAAAATACATACAATAGAATCTTTATACTCGCCGATTCGTCTACTTCTATATTAAACATAAATAAATTCATTTTGTTATGTTTCCATCATTACACTAAAACGTATGCGAGTTATATATCAATTTCTTGTCCAGTGAGTTCCAAAACGGTATCCGTGAGAAATGCAATTTTATAATTTGAATTTTTCCTTCCCATAAATAAACTATGGCGCACATCAAAGGAAAATTTGCTATTTAAATATTCAGAAGCATGTCTAATGCTGAACCTATATTCTTTTTACCGAGCTCACTATCTGCATTAATAAATTAAAGACGTTTGTTTATGTGTGTGTGCGTGTGTTTATTTGCATGTCTGTCGACGTCAAGTGAAATCTACCGCACATGGAAGACTGGAAATTTTGCGCAACTCTCTCTCGATGTACTTGAAGCTAAGATTTTCATTTTTTGACAGTTAACGGTTTATTAATTAAAAAACCGAAAAAAATCTTCAAATAATAATTCATTTTCGAACGCATGCCCATCTGTGTAGCTTTGGCTCTTCAACAAATATCTCAGCAGAGAAGAAAGAAAAGGCCCAGTAGCTTTTTTTTCGTCCTGTGTTTTCAGGTCAAAAGGGTTTAAGCCGAACCGTTCAAAATACAAACAAACAAAAACCCTAGTAGCAAATTGTGTCTGGCCCTTGAATGGCCTCTCATCGAAATCGGATTACACGATAAGTGGCCGATTATCGTATTCTCATCGGACGCGGATGATTTTCATCGGCAATTACTCAGAAATGTCTCATTGGCCTTAGATCTATGGATGATCGCAACCTGATGAATTGTTAGAAAAAAAATATGATGAATCCTCGAGGAGTACGATTTCATGACGATGAATGTCCGATGACTTTTAGATGAGTTATCAAGCAAATTTTGATGAGAAAGCGATGAATTATAGATTGGTTGGTTGGGTGTATAAATGAAAGCGATTTCAGAATATTTATTTTCAGATTTTGCGAAATATACATACATTAAAATTTTAGGAGTTAGAAATTTAAATATGCTCACTTTTAATTTCTATTAGCTTTACTACAATCATTTGAAACAAAATATTTAAACTAAAATATCCAAATTTTGTTTTATTTTTTGAGGGGGGAGGGGGGCTGAATTAAAGTTCCATATTTTCTTAGTTTATTTCTGAACAAATACTACTCCTTCATTTAAATAATCCTATTAAATTCTATTATTTATCCTCTTCCTAGAGCCTTTTATTTTAAATAAAGTTTGCTTGCTGAACTCAAACTGATTTATTTAAAAAAAAAAAAAGGCTCTAAGAAAGGGATTTTCCAATATTAATACTTAAAAAAGGGATTTTTTAAGTATTAATATTGGTTTAACAATTACCACTGTTATTGTTTATCATTTTATTTGATAGAAATATTTTAAAAGAATTTTGTTAATTCTAAATTATTGTTCTGCTTTGATAAGTTTTTGCCCTTTAAATTGTCCATTTTAAAATGTGAAAGGTTATTTCTTTCATTTTATTCGACTTTAAGAGGTGAAAAATGCATTGGGCCTTTTTTCTACCAAGGTACATATGAATAATTCAGTAAGTTATACTATTGTATAAACACTCATAACTCGCAAGAGTGCATATTTTTAAATAAGCATTTTTTGGAGGGGGGGAGGGTTAAGGTGGGATTCAGGTGTCTAATTAGGTACAATTTAGGTCTGTTCGGAGATCCTTGACAAGAGGCATACAAAAGAAAAAGGCCCTCACACCCTCCTCGTTTAAATAAAGACCATTTTTTATCACACAAACTGTCCCAAACACATACCCATATTTGCCAATAAGCCGTTTTTCCCAAAAATAAATACTTTGAACCAGAAAATTTATTTAATTAAATGTGTCTTGCCTCTATGTGGTAGAGATTTGAAATATACTTTATTTCATTAAATAACATTTCTGGTTTAACGTTTTTTTCTTCTTTCATTACGTGGGAAGGTGGTAATAAGTATGCTTATATTTTTTTTTCTTAAATATTTCATAATTCATATCTGTAAAGTATAAAAAATAAAACTCTTGAAGAAGCACACCGTAATAACAGATTATATTTCTAAAACAAATGTATGAATTAGGTTCAGCTTTGCAAGTCCCATTTTTAATTCAAATCCATTTCATTTAACCCCTTGAGAAAGTGATTGTGTTCCTGTAATGTTAAATTCACACCGGATCTTTGAAAATTTTTGTTTCAAAATAAGGAAAAGCAATTTTACAAGTTTTTTCCATCAAAGTTACAAAAATAAAATTTATTTAAAAGTTTCCGGTGCAAATCTTGATTAAACTTAGGTGAGATAAAATATATCCCATCGCCTCTCAAGGGGTTAATATTCACAACTTTCACGTCTACGGTTAATTTCTTTTCTATTAGTACTACCTAGATGTTTAAGGAAAAATCTTATGTCACGCTGATACTTCAAGACTGTATTGTCTGTGAAAACTTCTGTAAAGTAGGTCTTTCCCCCTCTGAAATATTTGTATCTTTAATATGATTTAAGAAAAATAGATAGAAAAACTATTTTAATTAATATTTTAATAATTATTGATCAATCTAATTGTCCAATTTATTTGAAAATAACTTTTTGAGCCTTTCTGATAATTTTTTTCCCAAAACACTGCTGCGATGATTTTTTTCATTCAAAAAATTTACATAAATTTATATTCATTATGGAATTGGGCTTCATTAGCACAGGATCAACATTCTCTGGAAGTGTAGGAAAAAAAATTTCAACACCTAAACTTACGCATCCAGATGCATAGGTCACAATAGTTGAATGCGAACAAATCCACACAACGTGGAATAAGGAAAGGCTTTAATGCTCGTGATATTATTTAAAATGTTTAACTGTTTTTGTTTATTAATCCATAAATTTCATGACTGAAACAAAATTTAAAATACTACTGTAGTAGTTATACAGTCAAACCTCGTTAACATAAGTTTCAAGGCAAATTAAAAGTTTTTCCCTCATGTTATCATCAATAGTTTATATTATTAGTAACAAAATCGTTGTATTAATTTTGACAGGCATTGTAGGAACAATTCATATTAAAAGTATACCAGGTTAATTCTGTACATGTTATTGAGGTTTGAATGTACTTTTTGTTGTTTAATAGCAACATCCATCTCCTGTTAGTTTCTGTTTCATAGCTGCCAACTTGTACGTATTTTTCTTACCACTAAAATTTTATAGAATTTTTTTATTTATTTAAACGTTAAAATTGCTTGAATTGCGGTGATTAAATTAACTAAAATTTTCTGTTACATTTTAGTGGTATGAAAAATCCGTACAAGTTGGCAGCTATGCTGTTTAGATATTAGGGCAGATGACTGAAAAAATACATTATCTTAATTCATTTTTTTTTTCAGTTTTATATCTCTATGCCTACATAAAACATCACATTAATGTTAGCTATTTTATCTTATTGTTTCTAAACTTGAAGTGTTGTTTTAAGAATCTACATATACTATCTGCATTTTTTTAATTACTACATTAATAAAATACTCCAATTTCTAGTGCATACTCTGCTGATCAAACAAACATGTTTAGATCCAGAAATGTTAATAAATAAGATTTATCTTATTTCTATTTTCTACATATTATGCAACATATTTAAAGAAACTTTCTTGATGTAAAATTTATTGGATCGGCTGCAAACTATGTACATCTGAAATTAGAGTACACAAAAAGTACTTAAATTCTGTTCAATTAACTTGCTCATTTCATATAAATGTACTATTTGAAAGTTTTATTAAGGTTAAACAATGGCAGAAAAAAAAAAAAATGTTGCTTCTTCCCGTAACTCTTCATAGAAATCTAAACACAAATCTTCTAAGTTAAATAAGTTTCTGAAGCAATTTATTGTCACAGAATGATTCAAACGTGGCTGTGTACATTCACATCCCATAAAAAAGTAGAAGTAATAAAATATTTATTGAATATTCATGCATAAGAATTAAATGAGGACGTCAGTTTCAAAACTTGTCTTATCTAAAAGTTAAAAAATCGAGTTTTCTCTGTCATTCTATTCTACTGGTACTGGTGGACATGAATTGAGAAAACAATACAATCTGCAAAACACTAGCTTTACTGTGTATTTCTGGCATTGTAAAATCTTGGTTTAGAATGAAGACCAATGGACGTGATCAGAGGTTTTTCACGATTTCTGAAAATTTGATTTTCTGGATAAGGCGAATTTTGAAACTCATGTCCTCAAATATAGCTAATAATTTCAAAAGCAAACTTTAATTAACTCTGATATAAATTTAAGATTTATTTATTTTTAAATAACACATAATATAACATACACATCAAAAGAAATTCAAGGTAAGTTTAAATATATAAGTGCATCAATTACACTGTTTATAATTAATGTTCCAACAGGAACAAACAAAAACTAATGCATTTAAAATAACTTCGGAAAAAAAAATCGCAAGGGAAGTTGATCTGTATTTTCCATTTGAAGTCTGTCATCTGGGTAATATCTTGTTTTAGAAGTGTTCTAGCCAAATTATCAGGACGGAATGCCATCTTTTCTTAAATGTAGCTAACAAAACTGCTGACAATATTTCATTTTCTGCAGTGTAGAGAGGGGATATCATGAATGTCATCAGATGTAAAATGCAGTTCACAAAGCTAGGCAAAAAGAGAAAAAAATAGTAAATTTTTGTGCATAATCATGTGTTGTGTATATACATATAAAACTGTGGTTTATTTCAGTAAGCTTTATTTAGTACCCTTGTATTTTATTTCAATGAGAGATATATGGGGGGATTCAAAAAAGTCCATTTTGAAATTTTTAAGAAAGAAAAAATATCTTTTGAAAAGGATTGAATACTTATTCAAAAAAGAAACTGAAGGTGAATTTGGGATTTTGGCCCCAGCTTAGTATTTTTTTTTAAATCTTGGATTTTTTGGGTCTGCACAGTTTGAAATAACAGCAAAATTGTAAACATTTTAAGCCAAGATAGAATTTGTTAAGGCCAAACCTGAAAATTTTAGTCTGTGCAGACCTTTAATGTCTACTGTTATTTCAGTTAATTTTTCTATATACAAGTTAAAATTAACAAACATAAAACTTTCCAAATAGGAACCGGCAAATTTGCAAAGAAAAAAAAATTAAGACTTCATATACAAAATTACACTTTGTTTCTATAAACAGTTTCAGTGTTTAAATAACCATTTTACTAAGAGCCAATTTTGGAGATTTTCTTTAGATTGAAACCTGGTACTTATCAAGTATACCCTACAGATTTCACCCAAAATCTTATTTTAATACAACAAAAACCAGCTTTTTGCTATGAAGAAAAGGTGGTTTTATGATTTCATGGAATCCTCTATAATTTTCTTTAAAGGCAGGATACCATTCATTGAGCTGAAAAAGTAGGTCAATTTCATCCCCCCCCCCCAAATAAAGAATAAAGTACCACAAAAACTGAATTTAACCAGTTAATATTCATAGTTTGTAGTATAACAGATATTTTTTATTATACAACAACCCCAGTAGCAGAAAATTCTCCATGTGCCTGTGACAGATACTTCAGGGACAAAAAATAATCTGCAGGTAAAATATTTTTACAATTGAAGCGTTAATTAATCAAACAATCACTTACATGTAACGTTTTTAGACATTTTAAAATATTTTATTAATAACAATATTAACTTTTTGTATTAAGTAATAAAGAAAGAGCTAAACATAATACTATGAAGCAAAATAAAGGTCTGACGAAGAAGAATCTGCAAAAGAGAAAAGAAAATCTGCGAAGCTCGTCTCCTGTTTCGAACATTCTGCTACTGGGACAACAACTATTAAAACTGATGGCAATATTGTCAGTTGCATATACAACATTTTTAGCATGACATGTAAAATACAGTTTAAATGGATCACCCAACCATGTTTTTCTTTTTGGAAATAGCAGAATATTTTGCGGGCCCATCAGCCTTTTACATATGTAATTATAATATATTCTTTGAGCTACACTGAAGTTAAGAGATAAAAGTTTTCAGAAAAAAGATGACACTTTTTTTTCTGAAAACAATTTCGCCCCCCCCCCCCCCAAAAAAAAAAAAAAAATTAAATTAAATTTCAATGAACTGCTGTAAAATTTGTAAAAAGTTTACACCACCATCGTTATTTTATGTCACACAGACCTTTCGATTTGAGACAGACTGCACGCAGATTGAAGAGAAAATTTACCATTTTGGCTTTATTTTCAGTCACACAGATAAATTTACAACATCTGTTTTATTTCAGGTCCAAGGTGCATAAAACCAAGCAAAAAAAAAAAAAAAAAAAAAAAAAAAAAAAAAAAAAAAAAAAAAAAAAAAAATACAATTTTGTATAATTTTTATTCTTGGAAACCTGAGGAGAAAAAAAAAGCCAAATTTTCACAATTGGGGGGGGGGGGGGGGAGGAGTTTCCAATTTCGAAATTATTTATGTTTCCACAGACATGAGGGAGAAGAGGGAAAAAAAGGGAGGGGTGAAAAAAATAACAACAGTTTAAAAAACAATTTATAAGCATTCAACGTTTATCTTTAAAAATCACACTTTTTAAAACTGCAAGTTTATGTAGTTAAAAAAATTTTTCATTACAACACGTTGATTTGGCATGGGCCCGATTATTGAAAATTCATCCTTTTGATTGACACTTGGATAAAAAACATGAAATGGTCCTTAAAAATAGACTTCTACACGGTTTTCTTGATGTGTAATCATAATTATATTTATTAAACCATTTGAAAATTTTAAATGATAAAAAGAGTAGGCATATAATTTTTTAAATACATTATTTTTTTTATCTTTTCTACTTTTTAGTGTTTAAATATTTTGTTGTTGCAGATTCACAGTCAGTTGGCATATTTTCGAAGAAATGATTTGACACATTATCTTCATTGTTTTTGTACTCATAAACAATTATAACTACACTTCTTCTAAACTGTTTACTCAATGTGTAATCATAATTATATTAATATTAAACTATTTGAAAATTTGAAATGATAAAAAAGTAATATTTTTAAATACATTTTTTATTTATTTATATTTTCTACTTTTTAGTGCTTAAAATATTTTGTTACTGCAGATTCGCAGTCAGTTGGCATATTTTGGCAGAAATCATTTGACACATTATCTTCGTTGTTTTTGTACTCATAAATAATTACAACTGCAAAAATTATTTGGCAATTTATCAACATTTTCAAAATCACTTTGTGGCAACCTTTATTTACATTTTAAAAACATTCACAGATTGAAATATCTTTATAAAATAGTTATCAATGTATCAAACGCACAAACAATTATTTGTTTTATATTGATACCATTTAATATACACATTAAAAAACTATTAGTTTAATTTATGCATAAATAAAACATAACAATAAATACAATATATATATATATATATAATAAGAAATAAGCCATATATAGTTAGACATTTTTTATTGGTCGCAATTTCACTTTCACGACAGTTTATAATATTTGCCAAGAAATCACACTTTCTTAATCTTAACTCGGCCATGACTGAGTTATGTCATAGCCCCTATAATAAAGAAGTATTTGTTACGTTAGTGTATAACTTAACATACTCTTTAAAGTAGCAAGAGACGTCAAGTTACGTCTGGTAACTCAAAAACATTAACGTTTAACATGGATCAGTTTATACCAACCAAAACACGAATTTTCTGCTTAAAATCAATACGAATCCAACAACAAAAAAATTCTACAAACTGAAGAGAAAGGAAAGAATACATATTTTAATACAATTATGGAAAAAAGTCTATAATTAATTGTTTCATATAAATACTGTCTTTTTTGCTTTGAACAGTTTGAACACATACAAATTTATTAATATTTAAATACAGTAGAACCTCGATCCATCGTTTTTCAAGGTGTGTGTGGAAAAAACGATAAATGCAGGAAAACGATGAATGTGGTTTAACGTCAAAACACGAAAAAAAAAAAAAAAAAAAGTTTAAGCATTACTTACTAATACATGCAATGTATACAGTATATTAATAAATACTAATTTGTTACAGACCAAACTGTAAAATAAATAAATCAAAGTTGTAGAAAATGGATATTTATTCTAAAAATGAGTAATTTTATATTCAGTTTTTCGTTCATTTTTTAAATTAAACAAGAAATTTTCAGGATGTACAACATATTTCTGGTCATTTTCTGTAATTTCATGTACATATAAAAAAGTTCGTATAGTTTCAAATGCCGTAATTAAATCAGACAGACTTTGCGCTGGTGTAGGCTTAGCTTCATCGGCATAAACATTATCCTCTGCTTCTTCGCCATTATTTTCATTTTTTGCATCATCACACATTTCTTCTATGCTTAGGACACCACATGTCGCAACATCTCGATCAATAGAAATATATCGTTAAATTTTGTAACAGAGACATCCTCTTTTACACGCTACCACTCTTCATTTGCATTATCGTCAGCATATTCATTATTTTCTTTCCCTTCTGTTGAGCATTCTTCATGAGTTTTTCGCAAAAAAACTGCATTTCACGAAACACTTCAGGATGGAATGAAGAAGTTACTCCATGCCAAGCTGAAAGTACAAAATGAATAGCCTGCAGAAGCTCTATTTTTGGAGTACGTTCTTTTGCTTATTCCATGAAACAAAGATATTTCACTAGCTTTCTCCTGTAAAATTGCTTAAAACAATGGATTATTCTGACATCAAGAAGATGTACGACCTCTTGATAATCTGTGTCCCCCCCCCCCCTCCCGAAACAGCTCAAATGAGTTATTTTAGGATAAAAGAAGTAATTCCAGTCTGTATGTCATATGGATCCGCTTGACCTTCAATTTCTTTTTGGTGGGGAGAAAAATTTTACAACGATGAATGCGGGAAAAAGATTTCTTGACGAAAGATGAATGCGGGTTTCGTTAACATTATTTAAGTATAATTTGTGCAGGGACCATAGAAGTAAAACGATCAATGTGGGAAAACGATGGATGCTGGAACGATAGATCGGGGGTTTCACTGTATAGTATAGATGCTGCTTAATGTGATTACTTCGGGACCACAAGTTTTTGATAACAATATACAGGGTTTTAAGGTATCTGACTACGTTGAAAATGCAATTTTCGACCAAAATTGTCAAACTTATTTTATTTCATTTTATTAAAGACCAACTTTTTACCTTTCCAAAACTGTATTTGTTTTTATTGTACGATAAATAGATCCGGAGTTATAGCGGTATTTTAAAACTACTCAACAGCTGTCACTCAAGCCGGAAGTGTTGTTTAAAGGGCTTTAAAATTTAAATTTTTTAAATTTTTAAATTGCCTTTAAAGGGTCATATGTTTGGAGAAATTTCGCGATTTTGGATGCATTTGTTTAATAATAAGAAATGTAAATAATATGCTCCATGAAATTTAAATGTATATTACTGTAAATTCATGTAGTAAAACATAAATCTAAACTTTAAATGCATTTTTTGGAAAATGTAATTTTCGGTGAAATTCCAAACGCAAAACATGATTTCTCAAAAAGTTATTGGAATATCACTATGAAATTTAAAATATATATTACTTACACTATTGTGAAGGCAATGAACTAAAGATTTAAATTTAGAATAAATATTTTTTGTTTTATGGATGTTTTTGTGGAATGACATCGATGAATTTTATGAAAATTAAGATGTAAACAGGTGCGATATGCTATAAGTTTTGAAATACTTAAAGAATCTCTTAGATTTTAGTTCATTGCCTTCCCCAATGTCATAAATAGGAAGTGTAAAAAGGAAATTAAGATACATACATAATAATTTCCTTTAGAGCGTTTTGCGTTTCGGTCCAAATTTGACTAAATTTTACTATAAATTCCTCCATTGACCAAACTTTTATCAATGAATGAAATAATTTTTACTTTTTTTCACATTTTCTAGTCCTAATCTTAGTAAAAATAAGTTTAAAAAATAATTAAATAGCGTTTTTGAAAAAAATTGCTCCGTACGTAGGCAGGCACCTTAAAACACCCAGCACACTGGTCTAAAACTCGGGGTTTTCTTTAAAAAAAAAAGGGGTGGGGGGGGGGGGTTGGGACTTTATTGAGTTTTTTTGCAGGACACTTTAAACTTCTACATAATACATATACATTTATCAGTGAAACCTGGGTATAATTTTGCATTAATTAAGTATGATTTAGCAAAATATATATATAAAAAATTAAGTTAATTTAAAAAGTACATTTGTATCTCATGGGACTGGTTTGCTGCATTAAGAATATATTGAACCAACTACAACTGAATTTTTTTATATAATTCTTAATATAATTCAAAATATTTTTCACACAAAGCGATGCTTTTAGCATGATGCGTTAGGTCGAGACATGATGATTTTGAAAACACTAACAGGCTGATATTACACATAATCACATTAAGCAGCATCTACTGCAAAAAGTAGTTTCTTTAGCATAAACATAATTATAATTACCGTTAAACAGATTTCTCTAAAAAGTCACGCTGCAAGGGGAACACTGTTTGCATTCTCAGAGTGGACTCTCAGGAATTCTAGGTATATCCTAAGGATTAAAAAAAAAAAGTAATTGAAATGTAAAAAAAATATTGGATTTCATTAAAGTACTGATACACAAAAACAAGTTGGAAATTGCACGTCAAACGTAGCTAATGAGGTGCGTTCGTACTATAGCTAGTTTTCTAAATATTTTTTGCACCGCATATTGTACTCACTGAATGTATATTTTAGTATGGTTCAATAAGTGCATATCCATTTCATTCTGTTCGAAAGGCTGTAACATCATTAAAATGCACTTGAATTTTTTTTTTCCCCCATTGGCCGTAATGTAATGGAAAACTTTAGACTATCCCTGTCATTAAACTATAGATCTGATTTTCATGAAATTTGAAATGACTCAACAAAATATTGCAATAATTATATATTTAAAATTTCAGAACATTCGGTTGTGTAGTTTTTCCTCAGTTATATGCAGAGTGACAGACAGACAGACGTACTGACTGAATGACAATTATAGCTGCATATTTATATAATTACGAATGCACCTAAAAAGGAATTTTGGTAATGTAAAAATAGTATTGACTATGGGCTTATTTGTCAGGGCATAAAGCCCGGCGGCCCTACTACTAACTACTTTATGCACCCAGGGGTCCTTACAACTTTTTTTTATTCACCCTTTTATTTAATTTAATTGAAAAATACATCAATCAGCTGCAAAAAAAAATCTGAATTTCACTAATTGGCCGAAGGAGAAAAAAACCCAGCTAAATTCATCGAATAGGCAAGGGAAATGCAAAATTTGTTAATTGATTGTAAAGAGGGGGGGAAAAATCAAGAAATATGTCAACTCCACACAAGAAAAAAACTGCAAAATCTTTTAATTGTGATCGATTAATGGGAAAAATATCAAATTGTCTACTCATCTCAGAAAAAAAACATGCAATTTTTCAATTCAACAGAGGAAAAACAGAGTAAATTTTGTCAATCAATCGTAAAATGAAATGGCAGGATTTATCAATCGTCGCAAAAATTTTATAACCGCTGAAGACAGGGCTTGAAATTCAATTTTTAAGGTTTCGTTCATCTGATGAAACTCTATTCGTCTCGCTCCTCTGTCAGTCTGTCACAGAGCCCGTTCTAGTCTTTTCTGCGAACCATTCACAAAATTTGAACTTTTCCGTGCCCTATGATGAAATTTGCATCCCCCCCCCCCCCAAGATCCTCCGATGAAATTCACGATTTTTCAGCAGCCATTCGACGAAATTTGAGTTTTCGTGATCCTTCGAAGAAATTGGAGTTTTCGCGATCCTTCGAAGAAATTGGAGTTTTCGCGATCCTTCGAAAAAATTGGAGTTTTCGCGAACCTTCGAAGAAATTGAGTTTTCGCAATCCTTCCAAGAAATTGGAGTTTTTGTGATCCTACGAAGAAATTGAGTTTTCGCGATCCTTCAAAGAAATTGAGTTTTCATGATCCTTCGAAGAAATTGGAGTTTTCACGATCCTTCGAAGAAATTGGAGTTTTCACGATCCTTCGAAGAAATTGGAGTTTTCACGATCCTTCGAAGAAATGCGAGTTTTCACGATCCTTCGAAGAAATGCGAGTTTTCACGATCCTTCGAAGAAATGCGAGTTTTCACGATCCTTCGAAGAAATGAGAGTTTTCACGATCCTTCGAAGAAATGAGTTTTCACGATCCTTCGAAAAAATGCAAGTTTTAATGATCCTTCGAAGAAATGAGAGTTTTCACGATCCTTGGAAGAAATGAGAGTTTTCACGATGCTTCGAAGAAATGAGAGTTTTCACAATGCTTCGAAGAAATTGGAGTTTTCGTGATCCTACGAAGAAATTGAGTTTTCACGATCCTTCAAAGAAATTGAGTTTTTGTGATCCTTCGAAGAAATTTGAGTTCTCGCGATCCTTCGACGAAATTCGAGTTTTTAGCGATCCTTTGACGAAATTTACGCTTCTTTCGCGATCTCTTGACAAAATTAGCGGCATTTTTCGTGATTTTTTGATGAAATTTGAGTTTTTTTTTTTTTTTTTTTTTTTTTTTTTTTTTTTTTTTTACAAAATCCTGCATTTGACCGGTTCCTTCCATATTTTTAGTCGCCAGTCTTTCAAGTTTAATCGCCGGGTGGCGAGTGCTTATTTTCATCTTTACGACAAAACCCTTTTGATTTTCATAAAATAAAAATAAAATTATATACAGTCGACTCTGTGAAATCTGCACACTTAGGGACAGAGGGTTTTGCGGATTACACATTTTTTGCAGATTATAGATCATCCATTTGTTTACATTTTACTTTTTAGAGTCTGGCAATAAATTAGAAACAACTGCACACAAATTATAATTACAATGTAAAAGAAAAACATAATGCATTATTATTTTACTAATTGTATTAATTTTTTTAAACGTTGACACAACATAATGGTAATTTCAGTTTTGCTTTGTTGTCAATAATTTTTTTCTATAGTCTATGAACAATCATTACTTTTTGCTCTGAGATAAAATTTTGTTGCCCTGAGAAATTTAAATATTTATGTCCAATTTATATTTATATATTTATTCATTGGAGAATTGATAACTTATGAAAAAAAAAAAAAATACCAAATTTAACTTTATCTAAGAGTTTAACTATTAATGGAATTTTCATTGTTTACATTCCAACATGTAGTCCGGATAATAGACATTGGCGGATTATACATCAGCGGATTTCACAGAGTTGACTGTATTTAATAGTTTACTTATATATTATATTAAAAAAAAGAAAAAAAAAGAAAAAAAGTCGCCAAACAATGTGATTTAAGACCATAAAGTTCATAAGTGTAATATGGTCACATTTGTTACATGTTTATCATTTTTGGACCACAGTCAAATATCTTGTCTGTGCATTCTAATTATAGAAGATTGCTAAGAAAGTATGGCAACAACCAATCAAGACTGCAGTGAAGATAACCAAACTATGGCTGTCAGAATAATTGGTACAAAATTGCATTTTTTTTTTTTTTTTTTTTTTTTTTTGCTTATTTCTACTATTATATATATATCCCCCAATCTTTATGTTTCGAGCTAAATTTGCTGTGTCAGAACTGATTAATAAAAAGTCACTGGTCTCAAGGACTCAAACATTAGAATTTACTGGTCCACAACATAAAATTCTATTAAGCACCTTTAACCCTTTGAGCCCTCTCCCCTCCCCAGAATATAAACCAAACTCACTTTTCAGGTATCCAAAATTTTCAGCAAATGTGAAATTTTAATTTGTTAAAAATAAAATAAAATTGTGATTTGCGATCGGGAGGGCAGAAAAGTTACTGGTTCTGCGGACAACTAAATTTTTCAAATTAGGGGCTGCCCACAACTAATGTCATGCTTGGAGTAGGGTTCGTGAAATTGTGACAAGGGTATGGGAGGGGGTAAGAATAAATGTGACATCACACATTTTGGTTAAAATAAAAGCATTAAAAATCAGCAGATTAAATTTTGAAGTTATTTTGAAATTAAAATCAGGGGTCGATCCATGCAAAATTTGGGGCCTATTTAGGGCCCTTTCACAAAAATCTATTTAATAAAATAGGCCCCTTCACAAAATTCCTTTAAATAAACAGGCCCCTTTCATAACATTCTTTTTCATAAAAACTGTTTTAAAATGTGTAATTTGTAAATAAAACTAGATCACGAAAAACAAAAAATTTAGCTAGGGGATTTAAAGAAGTTTTTGTTTATAAATTCTTGGTTCGAATGAGTAACTGGATTTCCACTTTCGTTACAAAATGCTATTTTTCACAAAAATATTATAAAATTCACAAAAATAACTTACTTTTCACAAAATGGGCCCCAAGAATAAAAACCTGCATCGATCCTTGAAAGTATTTTATACTCATAAAGTAAGGATAGTATTGAGTTGACTCTAAGCTGCTTTTTAGCAGGGCGCAGCGCTAGGCAGCCCTTTTTATTTCTTTTTTGCGCCCGGCAGCTCTTTTAAACCCTCCCGATACGCCCAGCTGCCCTTTTCAACATTTCCTATGTGCCTCGTGGCAATCCAATTGATCCCGAAAAAATATCACAAATTCTAGGCTCTCTAAACAAACCAGTTCAAAATATTTTTGTGAACAAGGTTTAAGTGTCCCTTTTTTGAAAAAAAAAAAAAAAAATGTGCCTTTTTTTAGAACAATGTTTCCTTTTTGAAGAAATGTACCCTTTTTTAGATAGTGTTCCCTTTTTTTAGAATAGTGTTCCCTTTTTGAAAAATTACCGCCCGGCGGCCCTTTTTTTCTAGAGTCAACATTAAAGGATAAGATTTAAAGCCAAATATATTAAATTCCATTTCAAATTCCAAAATACTACTGTTTTCAAATGCTCTTTCATATTAATATTTTATGACTATTGCATATTAATTTATGTTTTTTGTCGTAAACCTTAATATTATTTCATACAAAATAAATACACAAATCATATTTTATAGTTATGCTCACAAATGTCGTGAAAACAAATAGTTAAAGTTAATATGAAAGTTTAATTAGAAAGTTAAAATTTTAAATATGATCTATAAAGCAGTGCTTTGTTTCTGAACTGCAAGTATATGTTATGTAATATAGCATGACATGCGACAAGAGGGGAGGGCAAGAGGTAAGGTGAAGTGTGACAAAGGGGGGGGGGAAGGGGCCAAAAAGTGTGACATCATTTATGGACTGTCCCTTAGTGGTCAGGTTGAATTTTCAGTGGTCGCGGACCAGCAGAACAGCAAGGATTCTGAATGTTGATTTGTAAATGTAGAACGAATATTTATGTGGAGCAATATTAATTTATAAACTGCCTAATTTAGAAGACAATGAGTTACTTATAGTTTCATTAGAAAGAATATTTTCTGGTTTTCATTTAATTTAGTTTAAAAAGGTTAGGCAATAAAAATACAGGCATGCTAACATTTGCATTCAAATTCTTCAGTAAAAAATATATTTTGTTTTGTGTATAAAAATTCCCTTGATAGTGAATGTTTGTTTTTTGTGAAAAGCAAATTGTTTCTGTTTTCAATTAGTTGACTGTCAATTTTGGTGTAAATAGAAAGAAAAAGATTGTGTTCTTTTTAGGTGCAATATATTTTAGTTTCCAATTTATATTAAATCTCAAAATATTTATAATCAGCAATAAGTATTTGACTATTTTGCAGCGTTCGAAATCCTTGGTGGTCCGCTGGTCCGAGACCACTAAAAATTCAATTGGACCACTAATTTAAAAAATTTAGTGGTCCGAAGGACCAGTAACTAACAGTAACTTTTTCCCCTTTCTGACAGGTAAACGTAAATTTTCCCATCCCTGAGAAAACTGCAACCAAACATTACAATAAGCATAAAATTTGCATAAAAACTTAGTTAAAATAAATAGACGGAAATAAAAAACATAATAATTTGTTTTTGTTTATGTACTATTTAATTTTTAGCAAAATATAATTTTACATTTTATTATGCCGAAAATTTTGGGTAACTGAAAGGAAGTTTAATTTATATTCTCGGAGGAGGAGAGGGTGGGGGGGGGGTGTCACTCAAAGGGTTAAGGTACTTATATAATTTTATGTAGCGGGCCAGTGACGATGTCTGCGGACCAGTAAACTCTGATGTTTACTGTTCCTTGTGATCAGTGATTTTTTTTTAATCAATTCTACCGCTGAAAATAGTCAGGGTTGCAAAATCGCTAAAAAAATGTCGGTCATAACAAAAAAGATGACAGACGATCAAGGGAGAATATGCAAGGGATATAAAAAAACTCATTCAATTTCATTATAAAAATTAACATAAGGTTAACAGATGATAAGATTAAAAATTCAAAACAATATTCTTGTATTTAATAACATTTGTTATAATACTTGTCCCCAAGCAGCATTAGCGATAAATACAAAATATTATTTTGTCTTCAAAAACATCGGTAAATTAGAAAAATTTTGGTTTAAAAAAAAAAAAAAAAGATCTATTCAATCTATCTTTTAACATGCTTTTACAAACAAAATATCAAAGTTCTCCAAATGTTATTTATGAAAAAGGAGAGAGAGAGAGGGGGGGGGGGGGAATTTGTAAAAAGCAAATAGTATAAAATTTTGTAATGATAATGATTCTGAGATTCATATAAATATTAAAATTGATCTAAGCCCAATAAAAAACAATGATGTTTTCAAAACAAAATGCCAAAATTTTCCAAACGTTATTTCTAAAAAAAGAGAGGGGAAAGGGAATTTGTAAAAATCAAATAGTAATAAAATAAACAAAAAATTTTGTGCATGCATGTGCAGTAAGTAAAAAATACTGCATGTATGAGCACTGCATGCCCATAAAGCAAAAATTCAAAACAATATTCTTGTATTTAATAACATTTGTTAATGCTTGTCCCCACGCAGCATTAGCGATAAATACAAAATATTATTTTGTCTTCAAAAACATTGGTAAATTAGAAAAATTTTGGTTAAAAAAAAAATCTATTTAATATGTCTTTTAACATTCCGATGAAGCAAGTAACTTTTTTCCCTCTCTGACAGGTAAACTTAAATTACCCCATCCCTGACAAAAACCGCAACCAAACATTACAATAAGCATAAAAACTTAGTTAGTTAAAATAAGTAAACGAAAATAAAATACATAATTAATAATTTCAGTTTTTGTTAATGTACTACTTATTTAATTTTTAGCAAATTATAATTTTACATTTTATTATGCCGAAAATTTTGGGTAACTGAAAGGAAGTTTGGTTTATATTCTCGGAGGAGGAGAGGAGGGGGGGGGTGTCACTCAAAGGGTTAAAAGTACTTAATATAATTTTATGTAGAGGGCCAGTGACAATGTCTGCGGACCAGTAAACTCTGATGTTTACTGGTCCTTGGGACCAGTGACTTTTTTTTAATAATTTCTACCGCTGTTTTGATATTTGCGAACCCTGCAAAAATTTATTTTTTATCATAAGCGATAAAAATAAGAGTATTTTATGAACTTTTTTGTATTTTAATATCACCCCCCCCCCTCTGCCTGTTTTTTTTTTCTTTTTAAATATCCCAGCAGTAGGGGTTGTTTTGTGTGTTAATAAACGAAAGCGTTAAAAGATGTTTTTTTGTTTAGTATCCTTAAATCTTGACTGAATGATACTAAAGCATTTTGGATTTTGGCTGCCAGGCTGCTTGGTTTCAGAAACAAAATACTACTACATACTAGGGTGTAAAAAAATCATGATTTTTTGGAACAGATGTCATATTCGCCCCATATTGGCGCGATTTTTTTCTGTCGCCAATATCATATAGGCAACAGGTACTTAACTTGCGCCAAAGTGCTTGATGTGGTAACCCGGATTATGTTGTTTATGCTGTTGATGTTTTCGCCAAATTGGCAAGCGAAAAAAATCGCGCCAATATGGGGCGAATATGACATCTGTACCGATTTTTTTTTTTTTAAATCAGATTTTTTTAATTTAAATCAGATTTTTTTTATTTTTTTCCCTGTGATAAAATATTAAACATTTACCAAGAATTAAGCATTTCAAAAATGAACAACCCTTCAGTTACTAACATAATCTATGTTTTTTTGCTTTAATTAATAAAATTTTAATTATGCAATTATAGAATTTACAAAAGACTGGAAATTAAAAATTTCTTTAGTAACATACAACATTATGTGCATTAATATTTTGTAATAATTATGTAAACCAATATTAAATACTGCTTACATTTTAAAGTTATTGATAAATTGCATTTAATTTTAAATTGATGATACAGATTAAATTTTGTAATTATTAAACAATTAACTTTTTAAGAACACAATCTACATTTTTGAAAAAGTGATTGAAAAAAGGTGATAAATAATAGTTTGATAAATACATAAAGCAGCCAGTAATTTTACACAGGTTCTAAAGCGTATTTATATCAAATCGATCAAAAATTGTAGCAATGTATACAGCAAATTCACACATAATTTAAAAATAGATTACAAAAATTGTATTTTTGAAACTTAAATCGGATTTTTTCCCCATAACATTAAAATATTTGAATAGCTACTAAATATTATAATGTTTTGAAGTTATTTAACATTTAGTTAGATGTTTTTTTTTTAAAATGTATAATACTTCTTTTTACACAGTTTAATATTTTTATAATTAACAATAACAAATATTACATTTTTTACAAGTGATTTAGTGATCATTTTCATTACTGATTATAATGCTTTTTCACACTATTTTAAAAAATCAGAAAATATGTGATTTTATCATCTGATTCAAATCAATTGATTAAAATCATTGACACTCTATTGCTATGTTTATTGTATAGTATAAAAGAATGAATAACTTGATTATTAAAAGGAAATTATGGCATTGTAAATTATATTAGATTGAAATATCATTTTTAAATTAAATGCTTTTTATGTTGGTTAGATAAAAACCATGCTTTTTACAAACTTACTGTACTTAAATTTTCACAATACTCAGGAATTATGCTTAGAAACAATTATTTAAAGCTTTGTTTTGTGTATTCATAAGTCACAATACCTGTAGAAACTTTCTAAATTATGTTCATCTTAGATTTGAATACTTTTTACGTCATTTTAAACATTTAGAATTTTTTTGATTTTAATCAATGATTTTTTTAAAAAAATCACTTGATTAAAATCATGATTTAAATCTCTGATTTAAATCGTTGACACCCTACTACATACAGACTTGCCAAGCTCCGAAATCCAAAAATCAGAAATGAAATCAATTTTTTTTTTTCAGTTTTAAATTGCGCTTTGTTGTCATATAAGATTAAATATAAACAATTACACAGACTATTAAAAAAGGTGCATTACAATCAAGAGCACGGGAAAACGTGTGTAAATCAGAAGCATTGTCAAATGAAAAAGGTAATAACATCAGAAAGAATGAAATAGGTACTTACATATTTCCGGAAAAAATGTATTTATTCCAAGGATAATGCGGTGTAGCAATGGCGACCGCTTCCTTCTTCCTCGCGAACGGCCGTCAACAACAACATCGTCTTCATCCGGGATCTTCGTAGCTCTCGTGTTTCAACCAATCAGATTCACGCTTCCAGAAAAACTGCGTTTTCTAGCAAATTTCACCGTGATTTGATATCGGGACGTTATCTGTTGCACATGACTATGTGATTAGCACATTTTCCTCGGTAATTATGCTCATAATGATACCTTTTAACCGAGGAAATTGTGCCCATCGAAAACCGGTTCTCAGGTACTGCTCGCAAGGATATACCTGTGTTATTACTCGAGCACATTTCGAGGAATTGATGAAAGGCCGAGAAAAATACGATCTGTCGATGCTACTAGGGAAATAATGTTAAATTTCGCAATATTAATTTTTGAATGCCACAAACCGCATAAGCAAATGTAATATTTAACACTTTCAAAAATAGAAAACCAATAAAGTGGGGTAAAAAAATAAGGAATGGGGAGTAAAAAAGTTGAATAAGTTTGAAACAGAGTTTTCCGATTACAAAGACATGGGAAACTGTATTACGATGATAATGCTTCTTCATTCCTGTTTTAATGAATATGCAATAATAACTAAAATTGGCTACGATGAAACGAATATATCAATAATAAGAATACGTTAATAGTAATACAAATTTAAAAATAAATACTCATGCAGACGAGATACAAAGTCCCGAGATACGATGTGTTTCAGCATATAAAAACTATTCATCAACAGCTACATCAAGCGAATAAATCGAAAACACTTTTCTCGACGTATCGAAAAATAAAAATGAAACATCATTGTAATGGCGAAACACAGTTACTTATGCATTTCCTGACGGAAACAATATTCCAAAAGAAGTACGAAAATAAAAATTTATCGTAATCCGAAAAGCAAAAAAATCTTTTCAATAAGGCAATTAAAGTTTATAAGGGAAATATCCATAGAAATAATTCAAAGACATGAGTTTGTGAAATGAAAAGGATATTTCACATTTATCCTGTTTTTAAAATGTTGCGTTTTTTAAAAGAGAAAATCAGTTTGTTTTCACAAGTTCAATATTTATATATTACAAATATGGTGTATGTTCCGTAGATATTAAGTTACAGTTTTTGATTTAACAAAAAATAAAGTAACTATATTGAAAAGAAATGAAAATTAAACTTGCTCATTTTTAATTAAATATTTGATTTTATTTTCTATAAAAAAATGCACTGTACGAAATTTTTGATTTACGTACTGTTGTAATTATAAAGGATTGTTCACACTTTCAGGTAAATTTCCATCATACGTTACAGAATGTATTAAATACTGCTTCTAGAGAAAATTTTTATAATAAAAAATAGACACAGAAATAGACAAGTTGTTTCAAATTTAGTTCGGAAAAAAATATAAAATTTATGATGAAATTAGAATATATATTATATGAAAAAGTAATTCAACTAAGGAGAACAGGCACATTTTAAAATAGGATTTGAAAGATGAATAATTTTTTCTACATACTAAATTGCAAAATACTTTTCCATCAACTTAGCAGAAGCTGAAATACAGGCTTTTTTCTAATTTCTAATAATGATATCCGTTCAACGAATTAATTTGCAGTATCGAATAGTTTAATTTTGAAAAAGAACATTTTATCAGGTTTATGCCAATATATATTTAATAGTCAACTTATAAACATTATATACCGCAGAAACAAGTGTCCGCGTTTTTACTTCAAACAAAGAACAAAAAATAAAGCTTAAAAGAAACTTAGAAAATATTTCATAATAATACATTTTCGAAATTCAGTTTTACTCTCATTGCATTCCTACTGAGAGAATTTTATTTCCGCTGTAAAATTTATGTTTGAAAAAAGAAATAAATATATTTCCTTGAATTGATCTCTGTATGTTGGATATTTTGAATAAAAAAAAATGAAATTACTCGCTAAAAATGAAAAGGAAACTATTTATTTTTTTTTTCATTGAAATATTTATTGAAATATTTATTCTCTTTTTATGACTTATAAAAAATTTTATGACTATAAAATTTCTATTAATCATTATGATTTTTGAATGTTTGCAAATAAGGTTTTTATTGAACTAATATTATTTTGAAGAAAAACAAGTTTGTTTCTATTGTAATTTACCTTATGTGAAGGCATTTACATAGGTCGAAACATACAATAAAACAATGTAAGGTTTCTTATTGGATTTCTCAGTTGCGTATCAAAATCACATTCAGGCGACATGTACGGTTAGTTTTATTTTCAACTCTGACGGGGTTTTTAGTGCGGCTCCAGTTAGTGGCAGGGTTTCCAAACCCGCAATTAGCGTAGTTGGGTGTCACGCGGCCATTTATGTAAAACATAATGTATTAAACTTACATGTTGAACGTTTAGAGAATAAAAAATACCCATTCAATGTTAATAAAATACATGTTAAGTAAATTATTTTTTAAACATTGCTAGTGTATGTTAGATTAAAATGCAAAATCTTTTGTTCATTAAATTGAATTGAAAAGTACAGATGTTTCTTTCAAATACTTGTCACCTATTTAAAGTTTAAGCTTGTATTAAATGATATAATATTACTTACGAAAACGAAGAAAAATTCTTATGAAGTATTTCGAAAATAGATTATTTCGTAATAAAATTTTTGTACGCATTCTGAATAAAAAAGCAAACATTTTCAACAAATTTACACTTACTGACATTTGGAAATAAGAGAAATATAAAGTGAACGTTACTATTGAGATCAAATATTATAGTACATCGCAAATTATTCGTTAAATCTTAAGTTGTAGCATAGCAACATTTCATTAATGCAATAATTATTTTTTTTATTTCTGAGAATTCAATACTGTTTCAGATTTCTTAATTTTTGGTCGGTGTTTTGTGAATCTATATCTGTATTTTTTATGACTTTTGATCATAGATACACTGTAAAAACAATCCATCAATATGCACAAACTTTTCCGTAAAATTTTACAGAGTAGTTTCATTTTCTAAGAAAACAGTTCAATTCCCATAATTGAGAATATGAGATTATAAATCCGTATAAATCCAATAACGGAATATTTCTGTATTGCTTGCAAAACAGCATAAATTCCGTAAATTATGTTCAGTTGGTATGTTTGGAAAACGAAGTAATTAATTGTTGTATGTACTTGTCTTACAGTGATATTATTTTCAATGAATCCTCAATGTTGGCTAAATGTGGCTCTATTTTGAAAATATACCGAATGCTTTCCAAATGGCTAAATAGTGTATGTTCTACGTTTGTTTTCAAATAAAACCGATAAAATTTATGGCGCCATCTATGTATGTACATTTAACCTATATAGTAGTTTAACGCTATTGTATTTTCTTTCTTTCACTTCTTTTAACAAAAAGCTTTAAAATTGTTTATAAAAATTAAGATACATAAAAAAATTAAAATCTTATTAATTCTTTTTGAGTTTGTGACAGTTAAAAAGGGAGTGTTACAGTTTAATTTTCATTATGATTTTAATATAATTTTTTACTTATATTAGCTATTATTAATTTTTAATGAAAAAATCTGTTTTTAATTTTAATATTATTTAATCTATTCACTTTAATATCTGTAGCTTGCAACAAAAACGGTCAATGTCCAAAATTGAGAAATTTGAGTTACATGCACGAATGAATTTAGGATGCAATATAAAGTAATTGTTAATAGGGCCAAATCCTCCCAATATTAGATCTAGTCCAGGCAATAGAAACCGTATAGGGGCTCTACCCAGCAAAATTCATGGTAGTTCTGGAAAAAGGCTTTACTATATTGTTTTTTGGGTCATGAATCGGAATTTTTAACTTCCCACCAAAATTTCACCTGGCAACCCCCCAAATTTTGGTAAAAAGCCGCCCCAAAAAGGTTTTTATTAAAAAAATCATTTTTTTTTTGTTTTAGGGGAAATGTATCTAGAAATTCAGAAAATAGACAAAATTTGCAACAAATTAGGTATATGACATTTTGACTTAGGATGAAGGGGAAGGGGGTATCTGCCTCGGAACATGCGCGAGGTGCTGCGTGAACAAAGTGGCCCAATTCCACTTAACCACTCACACGTTTACATTCGCCCTCCCATCTCCCCTCCGAACTTTCTCTATAAGTTTTACTTTAAGTTTTCTGGGCCGCTGAATCCGAATTTTTAACTTACCCCTAAAATCCCCCCCCCCCCCCAAATAGATGTTTTTAACTTAAATTTCTTATTATTTTAGGGGAAAAGAGCATTACGGCATTCAGGAACTAGACAAAATTTGCAACAAATAGGATATATGACATTATGACGTAGGATGAACGGGGAGGGGGAGGGCTGCCTCTGAACATGCACTGCGGCGCTACGTGCACTAAGTTATGAAGTCCAGGCAATAGGGGATTTTACCTGGCAAAATTAATACTAGTTATGGATTTCGACTCACTTTATGTTTTTGGGGTCGCTGAATCCGAATTTGTAACTTCCCACCAAAATTTCACCCGGCAACCCCCCCAAAAGATTGATTTTTTGAAAAAAAATTGGTTTTTGAGGGGAATGTTCCGTGGCAGCCCCCTCTCTCCCCGTTTATCCTACGTCATAATGTCATATATCCTATTTGTTGTAAATTTTGTGTAGTTTCTGTATTTCGTAATGCTTTTCCCCTAAAACAATAAGAAATTTAAGTTAATAGCAACTTTTTTTTTTGGGGGGGAGGTTCGGGGAAGGGAAATTTTGGGGGTAAGTTAAAAATTCGGATTCAGCGACCCAAAAAACATAGAGTGAGTCGAAATCCAGTAATAGTATTAATTTTTCCAGGTAAAATCCCCTATTGCCTGGACTTCATAACTTAGTGCACGTATCGCCGCAGTGCATGTTCAGAGGCAGCCCTCGCCCTCCCCGTTCATTATACGTCATAATGTCATGTATCCTATTTGTTGCAAATTTCTAGTTTCGGAATTTCGTAATGCTTCTCCCCTAAAACTATAAGAAATTTAAGTTAAAAGCAACTATTTGGGAGAGGGGGGTTTCGGGGGGAAGGAATTTAGGGATAAGTTAAAAATTCGGATTCAGCGACCCAAAAAACTTAAAGTAAACCTTATAAGTAAAGTTCGGAGGGGAGATGGGACGGCGAATGTAAACGTGTGACTGGTTAAGTGGAATTGCGCAACTTAGTCCACGCAGCACCGCGCGCATGTTCTGAGGCAGATCCCCCCTTCCCCTTCATCCTAAGTCATAATGTCATATATCTAATTTGTTTCAAATTTTGTCTACTTTCTGAATTTCTAGATGCTTTTTCTCTAAAGCAATAAAAAAATTGATTTTTTTAATAAAAACCTTTTTTGGGCGGCTTTTTACCAAAATTTGAGGGTAATGCCGGGGGAAATTTTGGTGGGAAGTTACAAATTCGGATTCAGCGACTCAAAAAACATAAAGTAAGCCAATTTCCAGAAATACCATTAATTTTGCTATGTAAAATTCCCTATTGCCTGGACTAATCATTGAAAAAAATATTTTGTCTGGGCCAGTGATACTTCCTTGTTAATGTAATGCGTCAAACTTAAATTGGGTTTCCTGCCATTTCAGATAAATGGACATTAGCCCTTTTTGTTCCAAGGTACAGATATATTCCCACATAAAAATTAAAACATATCTGAAATATAATAACAAAATTATTATAAAATTGACGTTTATCTAAGTTAAAATAAGCAATACAGGAAATTCATTTTATTACCAGGTAGTAATTTCCTTTATTTGAGTTTATAGTGGAACATCGCAAAAATAATCTTAAAGAGTACATGTTTGGAAAAAAATAAGTTATATTCTTGCAAAAATAAACGAATATATAAATAAGTAAATAAAACTAGTATTACAATATAATTTTAAAAATCTTTGAAAAAAAGAATCAATCATTAGTTATAATACATTCTTGCATGCATTTAATATTTTAAAGACTAAAATTCTTCTTTTATAAAGCATGAAATGATAAAGCTAAATATTCAAAATTATGGAAACATTCAGATTTTTACACTCAATTGTAAAATCTTATCTCCACGAAAATACGTTCCTTGTTTAACATCTTGCCCTTACTTCATAAGATGCATCTGACATAAAGAACGATATTTGAAAACGTAATAATCCGTAAATCATCAATTGTTTTAATATAGTACAAAAATTGTGTTAAATAAGGGAAAATTCAAAATATGTAATATTCTAAATCGGAAGAAGGATCAATAAACATTGATCCATACTATGAAACTGTGTCGGTTCACTGAATTGAACGAGGATTATCATCAATTTAAATGGATGAAAAAATTTTAAAAATCAAAAATCATAGAAAAGTTTGAGTAAAGTACACTTATCTCATAAGTTCCAATTGCGCTATCTAATTAAAAAAAGAAAAAAAAAACTAAATGAGATCTATTTCATTCTAAGTGACTGAAATGTCTACAGAGAAACTATTTTTACACTATAACAAAATGTTTCTTTAAATTTTTACATTGCCATTCGAAAATGCCATAGCTTATAAAGTATACTTGGAAAATAAAATATTTCTTTAAATGCATGCTTCGTTAACGAATTAATTTTGTTAAAAATCCGTTGTGACAGTAGCGAGTTTTAATATCTCTCACTTATTATAAGCAACACGCTTTTATTTAAACAAAGGCAAATATTTAATTTATCTAACCTTGGAGATGTAGGAATAATATTAATAATTATGCGTATCCTATTATAAAAATAAAACTCATCACAGCGATATGTTTCAAAGTTATAAATCAGACTTATAAATGTGGAAAAATGTGAAAGTAGGAATATGCGAAAGAAGCATTTTATCGTATTCTTTAATTTCCATATATTCCCTGGAATATAGATACTTTTAACGTTTTTACTAGTAATAAATTAGTTTTTATAGTAATAAATTTTAATAGTAATAAATTTACGAACCGTTTTTAAAACTTTCCAACAAAGTTGAAAAGTGTTTATGCATTCGGTTTGTATGGCCGTCTGCCCACGATCTAACTCACGTAAATATACTCGGATTTTCATGCAATTGAAAATGGTTATTTAGGATCACTAAAGCATGTTTGGTATTGTATATGAAGTATGTAGTATTAATAGTTCATTTACAGGGCACTCAAAAGTATTCCATTACATTATGGTATATGAGGAAAAATCGTTTGCAGAGTATTTTAACAACATTACTCTATTTCAAATGTATTGAAGTTGATATAAATTATTGAATTTCACTAAGATCATGTTAGAATATGCCATTCAAAACATTTTTTATTCATATACAGGGACACACAAAAGAAATCATTTACAGTGCTGTCTTTCGGTAATAATTGCTGTAGTGTACTGTTTAAATTCGGTATGCACATTTATATTTAATTAATTTTTTGAATGTTACTCGTTATATATAGATTTTATACCCCAAACACAGGGCCGCACAAATGTATTCACGTACTATTTCCCTTAATAGATGAAATTGCTGAAGGGGCATTTTTAAATGAAGTACATTTGTTTCTTAAGTGAACTAAATTTTGGCATGAATGTACTTCAAGGATACAAATCAATATACCATATACAGGGCTTCTGAAAAAAATTCTAGTAATTTTCCAATTGTAAATGGGAACAGCTGAAATTGGATTTTAAAATGGGTTATGCGTTTCCATATGGCTGAACTAGACGTAATATTTTAATTTTTTAAACGGTGCAGTTTTGTTACACCATTCTGTATGTGTTGCAAAGTGTTTCATAATCTACGCATTATTTTTTCTTTCTTTTTTGCCTTGTATTTTGTTTATTTATTTATTTATTTATTTTATTTTATTTTTGTGTGTGTGTGATTACAAATAAATACATTCTGAATGCGAATGATATGTATATGTATGCGATGTGATATGATTTGCATATGCACTGGTGTCCAATATAAAGGACCAATCACAAAATGCTAATTTTCAAATACGTGAATTCTCAAAAGGAAATAACATAGTTCGAATAATTACTATCTCTACAGCACAGCTTGTCCATATAGCATCTCATTTATGTCACACCTCGTTACAAGTGTCACAGTCACTACGGTGAAGCAAAAAAGTAGGAAATTCCATACATCTCATTATGAGTCTCAAATGATCACTATATGTGACTCCACTGAGACGTCACTGTGACTGTTTCTTTCTGACGAGTCACCATGTGACTTTACAATGTAGTTACATTGTGACTCTCATGTCACTGTCATCTGCAGACTCAATTTCAAAGTCATCGTGAATGCTGCATTGTGATAAGTTACCAAATAATTTCACATTAAAGCCACATGATGACTTTCAGGTGACAGAGAGACTAGTATGAAATCGTCATTGTGCTCTTTTGTGAAAAGTCACCTTTTGACTATAATATGATATTATTTGGTGACTTATCATAATGCAACGTACATGATGACTTTGAAATTGAGTCTAAAAATGACAGGTACATGAGAGTCACAATGTAGCTACATTGTAAAATCACCTGGTGACTCGTCACAAAGCAAGAGTCACAGTAACGTCTTTGTGGAGTCACATATAGTGATCATATGAGACTCATATTGAGACGTGCGGAATTTCCTATTTTTTGTTTTACCCTAGTGACTGTGACACTTGTGACCATGTCTGACATGAATGATATGCTATATGGACTAGATATGCTGCAGGGATAGTAATTATTTGAATTATATTATTTCCTTTAGAGTATTCGCTTACTTAAAAAATTAGCATTTTGTGACTGGTCCTTAATTTTTGATACCAGTGTAACTTGACTTCATTCACAATTTTTGATTCATAATTTTATATTATAACGCATTTATTTAATTTTAAAGTAAGCGTTTTTTTAAATATCACTCAAAGGAATTTGCACCACATAAAAGATCTAAATATCACTTTATACACCAAGAAACCTGTATGCTAAATTAATGTCTTTCTTCATTTTTAGCATTTTTTTAATTTAATTTATTTGCGTAACTTTTCAATATTTGTATGAAGTAGGAATGCTTTAGGGATTGAGTTAGATTTTTCTTATTAGATTACTGTCAAATATATGTTTATCTTTCTTCTTTTTTAATTTTATTTGCGGAGACGCAGCCTGGGGTAAGAAATGTGGTTGAAATGATATTAATTCCTCAATTTATTTTAGTTCATTTCGTTTTCATTTATCATAGTTCGCAAAATGATAAAATTATTGATATTTCAGCCAACTCGTAATTTTTGTTACTTTAAATTTAAGTTCCACAATCATTGTGAATTCATGATGCAATATGTGGCATGACGCTTTGGAGTATACTGTAAGGATATTACGGAAGTGTAAATCCTGAAAACCTTAAACAACTAAAAAGTAAAATATTAGATATTTTGAAAATTATTGTTCTATTAATAAAGTAATGTAATATATGTTACAATAATTTTTTTCTTAAAATAAGCGATATTTACAACTCTAAATTTGTCTCCATTTGTTACATTTAAGCAGAGGTTTAATGCTTGAAATGCAAGATTGCTATGGTGTACAAATCGGCTAATGAATTATTTACTTTTAATATATTTTTTTAGATGTCCACTAATAACAACAACAACAAAAGAACTTTTCCAAGAAAAATGTCGATTATGTATACAATTAAATTTTGGAAATACAATAAAAAATAAATTTTCGATTTAGCGGTATGTTAAGATTTAATAACCGAATATATCGCCAAACACTTCACTACTGGGATTAGTCATTTAGATATCTGTTTTAATTGCGTTTAAATTGCAATTATTTGTTTTTTTATTAATAAAGTTTTAAGATCTTTATTTAAAGAAATGCTGGAAAATTAACCGGAAACAAATGCTGAAATATTTATATTATTTTAAGTTCAAAAGAATTAATATGTTGTAATATTTCTTTTTAAATAGTCTACAAACAACAACAATAAAACAAGTGGGTAAGGGTGATCACAGATCGCACAGAGGGTGTCGTTTAATATTCATTTCAAAACACTTTATCCTTTTGAAAAATCTGTTAGTTCCACATTTCGCAACCAGGGGCGCACTCTATTCTAAACAAATCTCTATCCGAACGAAACTCCGTTTTACATACTATTCGTATATATATTAGTCGAAGGGATTGGGCCCATAGGACCCGAGATAAGTAGGCGCCCCTGGCGGCAAAAAGTGGAACACAAATATGTAAGGCTATGGTGCATAATATGAAAGAATGGTCAAAGGGGTGTCGGCAAAAGTTGGAAAAGTGCTCCCCGTGTGAAAAGGGCGGAGGTTAGAAAAATTGCTTAAAATATACGTTAGAGCACGGAGGAGTAAATAATATAAGACTTTTTGAAAATTTTATGATTTGTCGTGTGGTCTGAGGTATTCAGCTATACGTATGCAAAAATTCATGTCTCCAACTTAATTAGGGGCTCTCTTAGAAAGAATTGCTTAAAATACATATGTGATAGCTCAAAGGGTTAAAAGTAAGACTTTTTCAAGATTTTAGGATTTGTCGCCTGGCCTCAGATGTTCTGCTATAATAAGCATGCAAAATTTCAAATCTCCAATTTAATAAGGGGCTCAGTTATGAAGAATTGCTTAAAACACGCATGTGGGAGCCCAAAGGGTTAAATGTACGACTTTTTCAAATTTTTATGATTTGTCGCATGATGGGGTTCAGCTAGTATGCAAAATTTCAAGCCTCCAACCTAAATAGAGTGTCACTTAGAAAGAATTGTTTAAAATGCACATGTAGGAAACCAAAAGCTTAAATGTACGACTTTTTCAAAATTTTACGATTTGCCGTTTGATGTGTGATTCTCAGCTATAAGTATGCAGAAATACACGCCTCCAACCTAATTAGCGGCTCACTTAGAATGAACTGTTTAAAATACACATGTTGGAGATCAAAGGATTAAATGTACGACTTTTTGAAAATTTTATGATTTGTCGTTTGATGCGAGGTGCTCAGCTATAAATATGCAAAATTTCACGCCTCCAACCTAATTAGGGTTCACTTAGAAAGAATTGTTTAAAATACACATGTGGGAGCCCAAATGGTTAAATGTACGACTTTTTTAAAATTTTATGATTTGTCGTTTGATGTGGGGTATTCAGCTATAATTATAAAAAAATTTCACACCTCCAACCTAAATAGGGGCTCACTTAAAAAGAATTGTTTAGAATACACATGTGGGAGCCCAAAGGGTTAAATATACAACTTTTTGAAAATTTTATGATTTGTCGTTTGATGTGAGGTATTCAGCTATAAGTATGCAATATTTCACTCCTCCAACCTAATTAGGGTTCACTTAGAAAGAATTGTTTAAACTACACATGTGGGAGTCCAAAGGGTTAAATGTACGACTTTTTCAAAATTTTATAGTTTGTCGTTTGATGTGAGGTGTTCAGCTGAAAGTTTGTAAATTTCACGCCTCCAACCTAATTAGAGGCTCACATAGTTTTGTGAATTGTTTGAAATACACATGGGGGAGCCCAAAGGGTTAAATGTACGACTTTTTCAAAATTTTATGATTTGTCGTTTGATGTGAGGTATTCAGCTATAAGTATGCAAAATTTCACTCCTCCAACCTTATTAGGAATCACTTAGAAAGAATTGTTTAGAATACACATGTGGGAGCCTAAAGGGTTAAATATAGAACTTTTTGAAAATTTTATGATTTGTCGTTTGATGTGAGGTATTCAGCTATAAGTATGCAATATTTCACTCCTCCAACCTATTTAGGGTTCACTTAGAAAGAATTGTTTGAAATACACATGGGGGAGCCCAAAGGGCTAAATGTACGACTTTTTCAAAATTTTATTATTTGTCCTTTGATGCGAGGTATTCAGGTATAAGTATGCAAAATTTCACGCCTCCAATCTAATTAGAGGTTCACATAGAAAGAATTGTTTAATATACACATGTGGGAGCCCAAAGGGTTAAATGTACGACTTTTTCAAAATTTTATGATTTGTTCTTTGATGTGAGGTATTCAGCTATAAGTATGCAAAATTTCACGCCTCCAATGTAATTAGAGGTTCACATAGAAAGAATTGTTCTAAATACACATGGGGGAGCCCAAAGGGTTAAATGAATGACTTTTTCAAAATTTTATGCTTTGTCGTTTGATCTGAGGTGTTCATCTATAAGTACGCAAAATTTCATGCCTGCAACCTAATTAGGGACTCACTTAGAAAGAATTGTTTAAAATACACATGTGGGAGCCCAAAGGGTTAAATGTACGACTTTTTCAAAATTTTTTGATTTGTCGTATGATATGTGGTGGTCATCTATAAGTATGCAAAATTTCAAATCTCCAACATGTGTAGTTTCTGAGAACGGGCAGTGTGACGGACAGACGGACATACAGACAGACAGACAGACAGAGGAGCGAGACGAATAGTGTTTCGTCAGATGAACGAAACCCTAAAAAGGATTTTTACAAGTAAAATGTCAATAATGTATTTAAATAAATTTTAGAAATTCAGTAAAAGCTGTATTTTCCATTAGCAATATGCGAAAATTTAATAGCCGAATAAATTGCCAAAGATTTCACTATTTACATGAGACATTTAGGTTCTGAGTAAAATAAGTGGTTGAAAATATAATTCAATTACGTATCTGTAAAATGTGTTTTCCTTGCATTTATTAGCTTATTTTTTGATAAAATTTTAACTTCGTTATGGATATAAATGGCTAACTATTTATATTGTTTTAAGTGACAAATAATTATTATTTTGTGACCTGTCTGCATGCGATTGAGATAGGTACAAACAAAAATCACGCTTGAAAATCATTATAGAACAAAAAGAGAAACAAGTAATATGAAAATTTTGTTTTTAAAGTCAATTCCTACTTAGGCCATCAAAGAAAAATTTAATATAATCAAGCTAATATGAGTTTTTGTTGCATTAAAATATCTCAATTTGTTGATTTTCTATAAGCAAGTAGGTTTACAATGGAACTGTATGGGAATTTGGCGAAATATTACAGATATCGCCAAGTTGGCGTCACTTTTGGCGACTCATTTTGGCCGTCAAATTTGGCGATATATCGCCAAGTTGGCGACAAACTTGGCGGTATTTGGCGACAGAACAGCCCCCCCCCCCTATGGTAACTCTTATTGAAAATACTTTCATTGAAATTCAATAACCAATGGCGGCCATTTTGTTTCCCATGCAAAACTAAAATTAATTATAAATATGTATAATAATCACTTATAAACAAATTAAGTTAAATAATGCTATAAAAAGTGATATAATATCTTTATTAAGACTTACGATCGTTTCATCGCACAATCGGCGACATTTTCAAAATCAATCATAATAGAAAATAATTTCACATAACTTAAAAACAATAATATAGTAAACAATGTCACGAGACATGAAGCATAATGAAAATATTGCAACCATAAAATAAAATAAAATAAAAATTAAATTAGCTATTTGCGAGCGTGGATTAATTTCCCATAATTTAACAAGTTGGAAATTGCTCGTCAAACGTGGCAAATGAGGTGCGTTCGTACTATAACTAGTTTTATAATTATTTTTTGCACCCCATATTGTACTGAATGTATAATTTTTTGCACTTCATAAAGCGCATAGTCTGATACATCATTAAAATGCACTTCCAATATTTTTTTCCCATTCCCCGTAATGTAACGGAACACTTTTGACTGTCCCTGTAATTAAACTATATATCCGATTTTCCTAAAATTTGAAATAGCTCAACAAAATTTTGCAACAATTATATCTTTAAAATTTCAGACCATTCGGAAGGCTCTCATATCATTAAAATGCACTTGCAATAATTTTTCCCATTGGCCGTAATGTAAAGAAAAACTTTTGACTGTCCCTGTAATTAAACTGTGCATCCGATTTTCCTAAAATTTGAAAGGGCTCGACAAAATTTTGCAACAGTTATATCTTTAAAATTTCAGATCATTCGGAAGGCTCTCATATCATTAAAATGCACTTGCAATAATTTTTCCCATTGGCCGTAATGTAAAGAAAAACTTTTGACTGTCCCTGTAATTAAACTATACATCCGATTTTCCTAAAATTTGAAAGGGCTCGACAAAATTTTGCAACAGTTATATCTTTAAAATTTCAGATCATTCGGAAGGCTCTCATATCATTAAAATGCACTTGCAATAATTTTTCCCATTGGCCGTAATGTAAAGAAAAACTTTTGACTGTCCCTGTAATTAAACTATACATCCGATTTTCCTAAAATTTGAAAAGGCTCGACAAAATTTTGCAACAGTTATATCTTTAAAATTTCAGATCATTCGGAAGGCTCTAATATCATTAAAATGCACTTGCAATAATTTTTCCCATTGGCCGTAATGTAAGGAAAAACTTTTGACTGTCCCTGTAATGAAACTATACATCCGATTTTCCTAAAATTTGAAAGGGCTCGACAAAATTTTGCAACAGTTATATCTTTAAAATTTCAGATCATTCGGAAGGCTGTAATATCATTAAAATGCACTTGCAATAATTTTTCCCATTGGCCGTAATGTAAAGAAAAACTTTTGACTGTCCCTGTAATTAAACTATACATCCGATTTTCATAAAATTTGAAATGGCTCGACAAAATTTTGCAACAATCATATATTTGAAATTTCAGACCATTCGGTTGGGTAGTTTTTGCTCTGTTACATGCGGACAGACGGACGGACAGACGGACGGACAGACGGACGGACTGAACGACGACTATAGGTGCTACGTATTTATATAATTACGAACGCACCTAAAAACAACATGGTAAACAATGTCACAAGACATCAAGCATACGGAAAAACATTGCAAAACATAAAATAAAATAAAATTAACTTAGCTTAAAATAAAAGTGCTTGAGCGCGGGCCAAAATACATTTTTCCAGGTAAGCCTAATCTAAAATCTATAATTCCGGAACTCGAAAACATTGTACAGTCGGCTAATAACGATCATAAAGAAGAAATTCGCAATGTTATGTACCACGAACTTAAGAAGTTAATTAAGCAACCCACAATAGTACCAAAGGAAGAATTGAATATTTTGAAAAATCTTAAACTTGATACAGAAATTATTTTAGTCCAAACAGATAAATCTAATAAATTAGCCATATTAAATACTGATGACTATAAAAATAAAATGGTACAGTGTATTAACAATATGGATTGTCAACAAGTCAAGAAGAATCCACTTAACATAATTAACAAAAAAGTTAACGAATTGGTTAATAAAGGGAGCTGGCCTGATAATATGAAAGTTCTAATGAGAATTAATAAGTTAGCAGTAATCCCAGCAATTGTCGGCAGACTCAAAGACCACAAAATAGATATGCCAATAAGGCCAATAGTAAATAAATGCTCAAGCCCCACATATTTTATGGAAAAAGCTTTTGTAGTTTTATTGAAAAATATTTTGCCCAACTCTGATCATGTAATTAATTCAACTTATGAGTTCATTCAATATTTGAATAACATTAATTTACCTCAGAATTATTTAATTGCCAGTCTAGATGTAGTATCTTTATACCCATCTATTGATACCCATAAAGCCGTTACCAATATAAATAACTGTATCGACCACATGGAGAGTATTAACGAAAATATGAAAATTACTCCAAAGAGTGCTCTTAATCTCATAGTTAATAATAATTACTTCACTTTCGACGGTAAAATATACAAACAGAATAACGGAGCTCCAATGGGTTCTCCTATATCAGGATTATTAGCTGAATTCATATTACGACCTCTTGAAATGGATATAAACAATTTGGATTATACCCCCCATGCATGGATCAGATACGTAGACGATATTTTCATCGTATGGCAACATGAAGAAACCTTGCTCAATAACTTTCTGAACCAGATTAATAATCTTGATTCTAAAATTAAATTTACATTGGAAATAGAAGAAAATGGAACGCTACCATATTTGGATGTATTATTAATCAAGACGCACCAAGGAATAAAGCGCACTGTGTACAGAAAGCCCATAGCCAGTCAATCCATTATCCCTAATAATGCGCAAGCACCTTTTTCATACAAAGTTTCTGCATTTAGACATTCTATTCAGAGAGCTTTCACAGTTTGTACCCCTGAACATTTAAATAACGAAATAAATAAAATATATGATATTGCAAGAAACAATGGATACAAAGAAAGCACCATAGAAAAATTAATTAAGAGCTTGAAGAACAAAAAGAAAAGAAATTTCAAGCCACAAAATTCCACGCTATCCACTTTACAATATTTTCCTGGTTTCTTCGAACGTTTAAAATATAAACTCAATAAATTCAATATCTTCCTAGTCGCAAAACCATCCATGAAAATAAAAAATATAGTATGCAAGAAAATAGATCAAATTGAGTCCAACCAATTAGCAGGAGTATACGAAATACCTTTCACCAAAGAAGATGGAACAAAGCAGTTTTATATAGGTATGACAAGCAGAAAACTTAAAACTAGAATCAAAGAACATATAGCAGACATCAAATACAATAGAAGAACCACAGCTTTGGCCAGATTATGCAGCGAAGAACCTTTACAGATTGAATTTAAAAATAGCAAGTTAATTTATCCATCAAGATTTTATTTACCATCCATAGTCCGAGAATCAATAGAAATATTTTTACGCAACGAGAATATTTGCAATGATTCTGCGTCCCTTGATTTACCTAGAATTTGGAAAGAGATACTAAGTAATTGTAGAAACAATAGTAAAAATTAATCCACACTCGCAAATAGCTAAGTTAATTTTATTTTATTTTATGTTTTGCAATGTTTTTCCGTATGCTTGATGTCTTGTGACATTGTTTACCATGTTGTTTTTAAATTATGGGAAATTAATCCACGCTCGCAAATAGCTAATTTAATTTTTATTTTATTTTATTTTATGGTTGCAATATTTTCATTATGCTTCATGTCTCGTGACATTGTTTACTATATTATTGTTTTTAAGTTATGTGAAATTATTTTCTATTATGATTGATTTTGAAAATGTCGCCGATTGTGCGATGAAACGATCGTAAGTCTTAATAAAGATATTATATCACTTTTTATAGCATTATTTAACTTAATTTAAAATTAATTAATTATTTTAATTAATTAATATTTGAAAAAACTTTATTAACATCAATTGTCATCCAGTACAAGTTTAAAAAAATTTATTTCAACCTGATAGGATGAATAATGAGTATTTTATTAACGATTGAAAATTTGTACAAGATAAATATATAAATATATAAATAAATATAGGGAGAGTGTGAGCGAATACTAGGAATTGAAAAAACTACATGGATATACAGTTTTCAAACAAATTTTGTCTTATACAGCATTTTTGTTTATATTTGGTGATGTAAAAATTAAAACTGTGCGACGGTACAAGCATAAGAAATTGAAATAAAAACGAAATTTAATGGTCAAGTGTTTTCCTCGTTTCTATGAAACGAGCTTTAGTTACGGACATATTCAATTAAAATATGGCATATATCTTACAAAAGAAGAAATTTTAAATATCTCCAGAAAGAAGAGGGGCTGCTATGAAAATACTATTTATGATGTATTATAATAAAAAAGTATACGTGCCAAATAGCGCAGGTAGTTAGAAAGTTAAGATCACCAAAAAGATAAATGAAATAATAGATTAGTTATAAAATTATTTGATTGTAAATTTTATGAAGAATTTTGTCACTATTTTTTGACAATAGGTTTAAAAAGGCAAACAAAAATAGCAAGCGAATGAATCACTTATCGTTCTATTGTTTTTTGTTGTACGAATGGAATTACGTTTGCTATTATTTTAATACTACGGTGTAAATTCCCATTACGAAGATCTCTTTTTATTATTATTAAATATCTATTTTCGGTAACACTACATAAAAATTAACATAATAATAGCTGCGAAATAATTTCATCATTGTCGATAACTGCATCAGATTCGCCTTATCTGCGAAAGATTCTTACGGATTAATATCTCAAAGTGATAAAATCTTTCATCCGTTTGAATTAAATTTTGAATTATATTGCTGATCTAATCTTTGTACCACAACTACGTATTTTACAATTACGTTATTTAAATACCAATTTGTGCAAGAGACATTCACACATTCCTTGAAATAAATTTTCTCACTAGCATTTTATCAGTCAGTTCAAATATTATAAAGATTTTTCTCAAATTTTCTCAAAAGAGATTTCTCAAATTGCGCTTGAAACAACAATAAGATATATAAATCAGTTAAATTCAAGAAATATTTGATAAATGGAAAAATATAATACTTTAAACGGTAAAATAATTTTTTTCTTCATCTGAGCATTATTCTTGACTGAAATCGTTATCATTTTACTCAACTCTACACAAGATTATTTTTTATTTTTTCACAAAAATGTCTTATTCTAATAATTGTCTGTATAATTGGAAAGTTAAGAAACAATCCCTTCGCCCGCTGTATTTCGTAATTTATGAAAAAGATAAATTGTACCACATGCAGCACAATCTTACATGCATAAGCTACAAAAAAATGCATTTGTTTTACAAAACAATAATTATTCTGGTTTAGACACAATGGAGCATCATCCCATTTCATCTTTTTACAATATTAACAAAAACACACGATGCTTCTTTGTCTTATATCAATTATTTTATCTAACATGATTTTCAACTTGCTTTTACTTCGACATTAACTAATGGTACAATTCAATTCGACGGTTTACCACGCTTTAGAGAATTCATTTTGCTATATGATCAGAGGGTGTCAGCATGAATTTACAACTGAAATAATTGTGTCATAAGCTTCTGTTTGTTTCGTCCATCTTTATGTGCACATCTGTACATATCGCACAATTGTACATTATTCAATCATTTATAATCGTAATTTTTAGGAGATGATAAAAAAGAGAAAGCGCGTGGTTATTCTTTTATCTCATTGTAATTTTGCAGCATAAACATAAAACATCATTTCAATACAGATTTTACCCATAATGGATTTTTATTAATAACGAACAAATCGGGACAGATATTCAACAATTAACACGTATTCCACTTTTTAGTTTTTTATAGTATTTTAAAGCTATTGTCACATGAGTTGCTCCAGCAAATGTGGTAATATCAACTAATATTCTTGTAGATTTCTTTAACTTATTCCAAAAATAAACGATATCTGTTGTCGGTGTACATGTGTATAAAAATTTTATGTTAGTAAAACCTCTTACAGACAATGCTAATGGCAGTATTTCTTGTTTTAGTTTAGTTTAATTTAAGTAATGTATTCCAATAGCATAAAAGAATAAATTATATGTATTGCCACTATTATTAATTGACTATAAAAAATTAAGCTACACTCAAATTACTTCTATATGGTGGAATTTTCATTTAATATGCAATTACAAAGAAATACTTTTTTTATATATTAACCTCTGATTAAAATTTCCCTCTTCATGTAAATTTAGAAATTTTAAGCAATGAAGAAGATTTGTTAGAAGTTTATTAAAGAAAATGTATTAGTTATAAATAGCATGTAGTGTTAAGTCTTTATTGGCAACTCCTAGATCCTTATTGAGATCATTCCAGTAATATCTTATTTATATTTTATTTACATACTTTCCAGATATGTTTGGAAACGACATTAATTAATAGGTTCGATTGCAAAATATACATCGTATTGACAAATAATATATTGAAATAAATAATATATACAGACCTCTAAAAGTTAAGGAATCAAAAGCTGGATGCTCTTGATTGTACACAGTTTGTCGAATATCTACTAAAATTATTGGCGAATTATTCTTGAACTTCTGAGATGTAAAGGACATGTTTGATTTCATATTTCGTAGTGAAGATTTAGCCGGGTGGTCAATTAAGAGACTAATAATAAATTTAATAATAAAATAATATTTGCGATCACCAATGTAACAGAAAATGCTGAAAATGGTTTGTCAATGCGTTAAATAACTATTTGGGTCCTGTTCAATGTTTTTGTTCATTTGTGTAAGCATAGCACTCACATTCTTGAATATGTTATTGGGTCTATGAAAAAATTAAAAGTTTTTTATTTATAGCATACAGAGTTTTCGAACAAATCTAATACAACTTTTCGATATATTGACAAAGAACAGAAGCAACAGTGTACTGCAATTAAAATATGAATATATTGAATATTTGATCAGATATGGACATTTGTGTGAAATAATTTTTATCTGCGCATGAGTAAAAGATTTAAAAATTTTTATTTCATAATTTGGTAGCGAGCTGTTTCGGGCAACTTCTATAAAAAGTCCATTCAAGTACTATTCTGAAAACTCAGAAAGATATTGTGAGCTGTTTGAAAAGTTGTTGAAAATCCTTTATAATAAAGCTATTTCTAAAAAGCAAATCCCTATATCGCGCCTATCATTGTGAATTTATGCGATATTTGACTGGAATTTTTATATAAGTTGCCCTAAATAGCTGACTACCAAATTACAAAATAAAAATTTTAGAATCTTACACGCTGTTATAAATTATTTCATACAAATGCCCATACTTCATCAAATATTCAATATATTTTTGTTTTAATTTCAGTACACTTTTGCTACTGTTCTTTCTCAGGTTTTCGGAAAGTTGTGTTAAATTTCGTAAAAACTCTGTATGCTATAAATAAAAAACTTTTGAATTCTTCAAAGACACATTAACATCTTCACGAATATGGCTGCTATGCTTACACAATTGCACACAGACATAGAACAGGACACAAATAGTCACTTAACACAGTGACAAACCTTGTTCAGAATTTTCTGTTACATAGGTGCTTTTATTATTAAGTTTATTGTTAGCCCCCTAATTATCCTCCGACTAAATCGTCATCGATAAATATAAAATTGAAGCACGTTCTTTGCATCCCAGAACTTCAAGAACGATTTGTAAATAATTTTGGTAGATATTAAAAAAACTGTGTACAATCGAAATCATCCAGTCCCGATTTCTTAACTTTTGGAGGCCAGTGTATACTAAGCACTTCCATTATACATAAATGGGAAAAGAAGTACAGTAAACCCCCAATTTAACGGATTAATTGGGACTTAGATGTGTCCGTTAAATCGAAAGTCCGTTAAATCTCAAAGTACTATTTATAATATTATTTTGTTATAATTATAGTACATATATATATTATTACGTACTTGTAATTACATATATTATTACAGTGCAAATTACATATATATATATATAATATACATATATACAATATATACAGTGTATATACATGTATTGTATATATACAATATATGTATATACATAAATATATATTGTATATACATATATACTACTGTATTTATATATATATATATATAAAACGCAATACATTACTTTTAATAATACAATATTGCTAATGAAATATAAAACGAATTAACACATATGCAACTTTTATGCATGCATAGACTGAAAAGCATATCACATGGCCGCATAGTTCGCCAGCCTCATTGCGCATGCTTAGAACGAAAACCACGCTTCAGTGAGAAAGCGCGCGCTTTCGGCTTTCGTGTTCTTTCCCTTTTTTTAAGGTTTCGTTCATTTGATCACGAGACATTGTGTCGCCACAGATACAATAAATATTTTTTTTTTTATTTTACCGAAAAATCGCTTTTTAAAAATAGTAAAAAGAAATGCTTTGTCGTTGTTCATTGCTTGATTTTTTACATATAAAAGCTTATAAGAGGGTTGCGTGTTGATTCTCAAGTAGCGGAGGGGGAAGGGGGCAGTAATACTTTTTTTTTTCTTCGAAGCGTGTTTCATAGTTTTAGAAGCTGTTTTATCATGGAGGCGTCCAGTAAATATTAGTGATAAATAAATATTTGACATTTGTCAAATATAAAAATTTGAAATACGGGCGTTGAATATCAGGTTAGGGAGAGGGGAATAATTTTAAATTAACGATTTTGATTTGTTAATTTAAGGATAAAGTGTTTTAAAAGGGATATTAAACGAAACCCTCTGTGCGATCTGCGATCACACTTACCCACTTGTTTTACTTTAATTTTTGTTTAATTTTTAATTTGTATTTTTTTAATTAGTCCGCTGAATCCGAAGTCCGTTGAACCGAGGTCCGTTAAATCGAGGGTTTACTGTAATTTAAAAATATGAAAAATCGAGGTGGTGAATCACATAATTTTACCACAATATGGATTTAAAGTTGATACTTCTTCTCACAGACTCTACATAATTACCAATTCCAGTTTGTTTGTTTGTTTTTTACTGACAATGGATATCTAAAACCTTTCTGCACCTAAGCAGGGAGAAACATGCTATAATCATATCGTATATAATGAATAACTAAAAAAGAGTAAAATTAAATTTTATAAAATAAAAATGCAATTTATGCTCAAATTACTCCAGTCAATCCAAAGTAGCTTGACATGGGATATTAGTGCATGAACTATATAGCAAACAATTTGTTTTATTATACTTATAAAATCAGTTTTGACTTCATTTCACATATAATGCAGGTCAAAAATTTCCCGTTTGAGGGCTCTAAAGCCCAGATTTGAAATGCCAATCCTGCAATATCGCCTTCAGCATTTAAACAATAATCTCTCTGCTTCACAACGTTGAATTTATCCTTTAGAAAAATTCCTCCTTAAGCTGTTTAAAGAAATCTCTGTCTGACAGGAACCATCCACCTTTCAAGGTCTTTTGAATCTTATGACTTTGGTTTTTTGAAAGCGCCCGAATCGATATTCGACGTACTGCCATAATTGCATATTTAACTCCCAGCTTATTGTTGTCTATTGGATGTCGATGGCCTCCCAAATCGATTTGAATCTTTAGTGGAACCGCGACGAGCTCTGAATTTTGAGCACAATTTCACTACGGTGGGTTTCGATAAAAATTCCTCTCCAAACAATTTTTTCATACTCTGATAAACGTCTACTGATTTTAGGCCTTCGGCCCACAAAAAAAAAAAAAAAAAAAAAAAAAAAAAAAAAAAAAAAAAAAAAAATAACATCACCTAAGTTACTGTTTGGATGTATTTTATGCTAACATCGCCATTGATCTCGATTCAGCAATTTCCTCACACACTTCGGAAATAAACGAATGCCTCAACAATCCTTTTCTTCAACGTCGATGCTTTATACCTGCTTCGGCTTCGGCGACGCGCTAATTGACATGTACGCTGCAGCAGCGACCTCAAATAAAAACTTTTGACCGCTTCTTATAGTAGATTAAGTACGGAATTAAATTTCACTGTTCTATTCCAAGTTATATTTTTTTTCGTTTTTAAATAAATTATTAAATTTATAGAAGTGTAATAATTACAAAAATATTAAACTTAAATTTACACTATGTGTAAAACTACTTAAAAGATGACAACATTTAAAAGATAATAAATTACTTTAATGCCTTAGTACTTTCAACTATGAAAAACATAGTCTTCGTAAGAGGAAAATAAGAAATGCTATTGTTATTAACATCTAGTTTTCAAAATCCACGTAGATGATGACGAAAGGAGTGAAAGTGAAAGTCAATTTTTAGATCCGGGAAAAAATGGGAAAATAAAACATGGATATAGGGAAGTGAAATATTACTCGTTTAATGATACTTTAACCAAACTGAGCCAAATTCTGGGTATATTGTAGGATAAAACATCATTACAAAAGTTATTTTCTTTAGTAATAATTTCTATTGATTCGCGGATAATTAAATCACGATGATTCTTTGAGGGATATATAATTTTTGCTTCTTCGAAATTAACTTGTATATTCTGCTTCTGGTTAAGTCTTGACAGGGCTGCTGTAGGCCGGTTGTACTTTAAATCTCTCAAATGTTCTTTAATACGAACTTTATGTTTACGCGAAGTTATTCCTATGTATTAAAGATAAATATTTTCTGCTTTCAGTGGAATTATATGTACTCCAGAAATTTCATCCTTCGTGATCGGGTCTATTTTATAGCTGTCATTTCTTGACGTAATGCTAATTAAAAATTTATCAAACTTAACAACTGAGCGCACAGTCTACAGGAAAGTAAATAAGTCTAACAGCACCATTCCTTTTGAAAGTACATCACCTCTTAACTACAAACTTCCTCCGTTCAACTTTTATGTAAGACGAGCCTTTAGTGTCTGCTCTATTAATCACCTTGAAAATGAATTAAATACCATTAGAAACATTGCGGTTGAGAATGGTTTCCCAATACGCATTATTGATAAGCTAATAAACTCACAGAAGAACGATATGGAAATAGAAAAAACTCTACGGAGTAATATGAGATATTGCAAAATGAAGTACATACCAGGACTTTTCGAAAAACTCAGACATGCACCTTTTCGCTTCGGCGTAAACTTAATTGCCACTCCTCCAGCAAAACTGAAAAATCTAATTAGTGCCAAAATAGACCCGATCACGAAGGATGAAGTTTATGGACTATATATAATTCCACTGAAAACAGAAAATACTTATCTTGAATACATAAGAATGACTTCGCGTAAACTTAAAGTTCGTATTAAAGAACATTTGAAAGATTTAAAGTACAACCGACCTACAACAGCCCTGTCAAGACTTAACCAGAAGCAGAATATACAAGTTACTTTCAAGACGCAAAAATTATATATCCCTCAAAGAATTATCATCAAAGATTTAATTGTCCGCGAATCAATAGAAATTATTACTAAAGAAAATACCATTTGTAATGATGTTTTATCCTACAATATACCCAGAATTTGGCTCAGTTTGCTTAAAGTATCATTAAACGAGTAATATTTCACTTCCCTATATCCATGTTTTATTTTCTCATTTTTTTTCCGAATCTAAAAATTGACTTCCACTTTCACTCTTTTCGTCATCATCTACGTGGATTTTGAAAACTAGACGTTAATAACAATACTATTTTATTATTTTCCTCAGACGTAGACTATGTTTTATATAGTTGAAAGTACTAAGGTATTAAATTAAATTAGCATCTTTTAAATGTTGTCATCTTTTAAGTAGTTTTACACATGGTGCAAATTTAAATTTAACTTTTAAAGATGAATTATGCATTTCTATTTATTTATTTACAAAAATAGTGTCTATAATTACTTTGTGGATACTCCATTTGAGTTTGTCTAACGAAAACATTACTACTAAATAAAAATCTAAGTAATACATAATTCCCCTCCCCCAGTACATTTTTTTAAATCATAAAAAAATCCTCAAAATGAAGTATTAATTTAAGGTAAATTGATCAAAATTTATATATGTTGAACTTATTTATTCTATAGTTGAGCCAATGGCCAACATGTAAGTTTCATAAAAATATTATATTTTTATTCCTAAAAACAATGTCTGACAATGTTAATACTCACTCTTAATTGCAAAATAACTAATATAGTGCTTATGCAGAAAATCTAATTTTCCTGCAAAGAAAGGAATTTCGATCGAAATGGGAATTTATTCACTTCATTTATTGTGCATGAATGTAATCCGAAACCATGTAACGATACTATTCCGTTTGTTTTCACTTTATTTTTTAGAATTAAGTAACTTACAAACTTATAATAGGTATTTTCTCTTTCAAGCATGGCAGGTTATTCTCGTAATCTAAAATGTAAGAAAAGTTGTCAAAGGATTAAAGTATTTTAAAGATAAAAACTTTCTTAAAGCATAAAAATAACATTTCTTTTCCTTATTTTAAACGAATATTTTGGCATATTTTTCACTGTATTTTAAATTTAAAATGGATCATTACTTTGAATTTAAAATTCAAATACAGCATCCCATTGCTTTAACATAATTAATAATTAATATAATTGAAAATTTGATTTCCAGATAAAACAAATTATATTAAAATGTAAATTAATACTGCCATTTAATATGGAATAGCTTAAGTGCAACAATTATTTTCGTTCTACAATTTAAATAATTAGTGTTATTTTATGAAACACATTTTTCAACTAATTTAAATGCTGTTATTTTTATAGGTTTCTTCTAATCAAAATATTTAGTTTCAAAGATGCATTAATTTTACCAGTTTTCTTTGTTTAAAGATTTATTTTTAATCCGTTACTTTAATATATAATAAATGGTCAAGTGCGAGTATTACTCGCGTACAGTGGGTTCCGTACAATAAAAGTATAAATGAATATACCATGAAAGTTCAAAAATATGTGAAGCCTACATAGTATAAAATATTACTATTCTGGACAACTCTTTTTTAAAAATCTTATCCTACCCAGCAAAGAAACAAACAGTGGGCCATCAGCTGAAAAAAAGATGGCAGCCAGCAGTGCCATCAGCGGTAAAGTGCAAGGGTGCCATTACTTAAACCTGTCGAAAAGTGTCCAAGCCGAATGCAGCTGGCCCATCAGTGATGGCCAACAGCAGGCGAGCATTGGTATGCCATCACATTACTTCAATCCGGCACTTTTCCTGCTGTGCTAGCACCTATCCCACTGCTATTCCTTTGCTGGCCCAGCACTTTCCCTTACAAAAATTTCATATAGAATTCTATAAAAAAAAAGTATTAAATAATTATGGCTCCTATTTCTATAAGCCAGTATGACCAAGAGCTATAGAAATATCTGTAGAAGTGTCTATAATAGAAATATCTATAGAAATATTTGAACTTTCATTGGTTTCCATATGGTCACCCTACCAAGTACTAACCGCGCTCGATGCTGCTTGGTTTTCGTGATCGGATATGAACAAGTGCTTTCAGCGTACGCTACGACTGCTCGTAGTTTTCAAGCTCTCATTACACTATTTCAAGTTTGTTTCTTTTGTGATTTACTTTCCAAATCATTAAACTGGTATAGAAATTATTCTATTGTATAGAATTTATATGTATTTTATACGCTTTTTTTTATTATTGATTCTGAACTGCGTAAAGTATGAAAACCAAAATCCTTTGTAACCTAGCAAAACCAGATTTAAGGAGAAAAAAAAGTGCTTTGAAATAAATAATTTATTTATTTATTCATTTATTTATTTATTTTGTCGGTGGCAGTGGTGCTATATTTTTTACAGTTTAAAAAAAAATTAGCTTCACAGATTAAATTGTGTTAAGATATTCATTTCAGATTTGTGTTCAAATACCCAATGTCTTCGATATTCGCAGCGCCACCTAGCGTAAGGGTTCCCAGCAATAATACTGCAAAAGTTCGTGCACTTCCATGTAGTGGTGGGCCAGCGCATGAGATAAAATGGATGCCCACCAGAATTTTATCTGATGATTTCAACAGCAAAGTTGACTGAAGCTGTCCAACAGTGGTCATGCAGTGGTAGACCATCAGCCAGCACTTCTCCATCATTGCCAGCACCTATCTTGCTGCTGGCCAGCAATTTCCTCTTTGCTGGGTAATCTGTATCCTAATCTGAACTGAATTTTTGCTGACAATAAAAGTGATGGGAATTTGAATCCCGTTAAACAGGCGTGAGTAAGTAATGTAAATTGGGAGTTACCCTTTTTCAGAATACTTATCCGTTTATCTTGTAAAACCACGTTTTACTTTTAATCCAATACGTTTTAGTTGCGTATATTATTCCCTTTACCTTTGTAGAAAATTGTATTCTCTAATGCGCAACTTTTTATACCTCCTTTAATTAAAGAAATTGTAGGCTATTACGTAGATTAAATGAAGAATCGGTAACATTTTAAGTTTTTTAATTCACACTATATAGATTGTAAATAAGACAGCATTTTTATATGCCTCTTTCCTGAATTAGTTACATGTTCAGAATGAAAGAAAATGTTTACATCACAAGATACATGACAATAACAATAAATCAGTTCACTTTAGTTTAGTAGTATAATTTAGCCATTTAACAAGTCATTATCTTTATAGAAATTTCAAGGTTAAATGCATTAGTACGAGATTTATGGCTAAATTGAAAAGCTGTATTGTTTATGTAGCTGAAAAAATTAGTTTATTTATAGCACAGTTGGATGATTTATGTCCATCAAAAAGTAGTGCATATTTAAAATCATTTAGCTTTTTATAAATCCAAATTCAGGGTAGTAATAATCTTTTCTTTTTACAGTGTACCTAAAGCAAAAAACTTGTTCAAATTTTAAACTTGGCATTTTGCTAAGCGCGCTTCGGAAGGATATCGCAAATTTACAACTCCGCTTTAGTCCCTGCCGCGTTTTTCTAGATAGGTTTTGTAATTAACCCTTAAACACACGGGTGAAATATTGAGAGAGACAATCACAGCAAACTAGTCGCAAATCCCATAGTATTTATGTGATTTATTCTAATGAAATTACTGTGCTTTTAACAATTTGATATTTATTGCTTATTGTCATTTTAAAGAAAAATCAAATATTACTGATACAATAGCTTATAAAAAAGAAATCTTATCTTCTACTGAAAATACAATGTATAATCATTGATTCTTTCTTAGGAAAAATATTATGGCTTAAAGAAGAAAACTTTCAAAACCATTGTTTAAAGATTTCTTTCCAGTAAATTTACTGCAACCCTATTCCTAAACAGAGCAGTGTCCATTTTTTTATTCCATTGTTTATAGACGCTGAAGTAAATGATTATATCGATTCAGCTTCCAAGAAACTTTAATGCTATCATAAGTCAGAGATTGTTCGAAATCGTGAATTGTAGATATCATCTACGTTCAATCGATATAAATGAAAATGTTAAAGTCGGACGATGAAAACATTATAAAATGCACAAAATCTTTATGAAAACAGTGGAATAATTTATTTCTAGTAGAATGTTAATTATTGATGTATTTTCATTTTTGACTATTAATAACATACATAATGTTCATGATTAATTATTGGATTAAACATAACAATATTGTTTTGATATTCATTCTTGTTTCTCATTACGAAAATTAAGCTCGAAGCCAAGACGATCGATCGCAAAGCGAGATAAGTAAGCGTACAATGTCAATACTGGAATCTGGAGTATATTGACAAAGTGGCGTCATCTGGTGGACAGGGTGAAGAATGCAAGTACGCGTGTTTTCAGTATGACGTCATATATGACAGAATATCTACTATTTGCGCATCTCTTGCGCATATTTTCTGATTCTTTACTCACTTATGGAAGATGAATCTTGTTTCCCAGTTTTATTGCAAAATATTTTTATTTCAGTTTGTTTTGATAAAATTATTTACATTTAAAAAAATAATCGCAATATCATTTAAATTTCGGGAGAAAAACACTAATGCTACGAAATCATTACTGCCTTTAGCCCTTAAACTAAAATGACTTTGCGACTATGATTATGGAATAAACTTCAACTGTGCTACTCCAGCTTTGAATATGATATAATCCAGTTGAAAAAAGATTCGTTCCCTTCATTATGACTTTGCGACTTTTTTAAAAATACACATATTTTTATCAAAACAAGTTGTAACAAAAATATTTTGCAATATATCTGGCAAACAAGATTCAACTTTTGTGAGTAAGTAACAATCTGAATTTCGTAATAAGATTTTTAACAGGGATTCTCTAAATGGCTTTATCTGCTTCAAAAAAAAAAAATCTAATCTGGCGATTTTAGGAAAATTTTTGCAATTATTGTCTGGACTCGCAAAATATTCAAACAGATACTCAATTAACAATACTTGCTCCTTTAATAGTACAACATTTAATGCATGCATTTTAAATTAAAGTGATTCTAAGTATAAAATAAAATGAATTTTAAATTAAGTAAATGAACTATTTGTAACTTAAATAACATGAATACAATACGATCAAAAGAATATTGGAATAAGTTTTCGATGTATCGTCTGCGCTTGATAAAAGAAGAAAAGGACTTAAAATTGAATATTTTATTTATTATTAAATTCTATACATATTCTAAACCTTGATAAACATTCTATTTTCATCTGAAATAGAACCGTGTATATCATTTTTTATAACTTTAGCACATCAAGAATTAAGTAAAAAATAAGACTACAAAATTCAATCTTTACACATTAACTACTTACTAATTTTTATGCGTCATTTTTCATTTCATTAAGAGAAAATCATTAAAATCGAGCGTATTAAAATCAACAACATTTTATAATATATATCGAATAATATATTTTTTTTTAATAAATTAAAGTTAAAATACGTAACTAACTTATTTTGCTCTTTGGAAAAGGACATATGAATTCTATAAGAAAAAGAATTTTCTTACAATTTCGAAAACTAGATTTATTCGATTGCCAACATTTTGCCATTTCAACAAATAATATTAGTTCTAAAAAAGAACAGTTTTTATTTAAATAATTAACTATAATAAATAAGTCAAAAAACACGAATAAAAATTAATAGAACATTCTACTACTGTCGGAATATAAATGCTACAAACAAATGAAAACACGATGGTGGCGCTTGCGCAGTTATTTCATAGATGTGCAATTAATAGATTATCCATAAAGAAGAAAACAGTTAGGCATCTTTCTGTAGTTCACCCCGTCCGCTATGTAGCGTGCGACCATGATTGATGTGACCTCGCCTTTAATCTTGCGGTTACCTCTCCCATTTAAGATAGGACGCTTACTTATATCGCTTTGGTCGATCGCCTCAGGGCCCAGTGCGCAACGCTTACCTCTTTTTGATGTCTTTATTTGAGGAATTTTTCTTTTAAATTTGTCCGGTGAAGGCTTTTCAATTTTCCTTCTTTTTTCAAGTGTTACAATGTGGCCAGGGTTGAAAAGAAAGCAAAAGTAACAGGGTTCTGCTGCTCCCCTTGCTCCCCTGTCGAAGCGGTATGAAAACTGGAATAAATGTTTTCCAAATGTTTTAATAGGAATTATTTTTACGTATTATGAATTAACTTTATTTCTTATGAATTATTTTATTTATTATGAATTATTTTGATTAACAACCGGATAGAAAAATAATAGCAAATGCGCTATACCAAACACTCCATTACTTTTAAACACTGTGATAACAATTTTTCTTAATATTCTAAAACTCATTGTTTCGACTTTTACATACAGTACATTTATATGAGGATAAATTATTACAATCTGATATAAAGATGAAAATTGTGTTTTTTTCTCATTTTTAATCTCGAATTTTTAGGATGAAATATTGTATATAGTAGAGGTATGAGTAATTTTAATCTGGTATTGGTTTGTTCATTGAGAGGAAATTAGAAGACGTTAAATTAAACGAAAACATTTTGAACGTTACAAAATAGTTTTGAATCAAAATATAATACAAATGTTTATTTTTTAAGTGCATTATCTTCAATCCAATGTAATTAAAATGTACCATACTTTTTAAATAGTAATTTAGGTAAAATATTTCGTACCTTTTAAGTTTATTTATAAAAATTTCATATTGCAGAAAATTATTGCATTGAAACAAAAAATATTCTGACTGATAAAATGAATTAAAATAACATAAAGTAAACTGCTGAGTGCACATCACTTGATTTGCAATTTGCGCCTCTATAAAACTGGGTTTATGAAATACTTGGAGATTTAGCGAAAACAACAAAGCCTAATCTGCAATTTAAAACTATATTACTAGGAATTTTATAATATCAAGAAAATTTAACCAAATGACTTTCGTCATTCAAAAAATGTCTATTTCCTTGTCATTTTTCATTGATGTGATTTAGCATTTTCGATCATTTTCAATGACGAAATTTATCAAAAATAATCCATAAATGTTACTCAAAGGTCTTGTGTTAATGTACATATAATGTACTACATGTTAAAAATATACAGGCTGTATTTAAAATCCTCCAACACACTTAGGGGAATGATAGTACACATCAAGACGAACAAAAAATGCAATGGAACATGGGTCGAAATGACCATTAAAGGATGAAAATTGCAAAACTAATTAAAATATCGAAATCTCGCTTGCTGCTTTTCTGCAGAACAGGCTAGTAGCAAGAAGCTGATTTTCCTCTCACTTTGTGCGTATCCGGTCAGAAAGAGCTAACAAAAACTTGGAAGAAAGCCAAACAAACCTGCGGGCAGGAATCCACGAATGCAGGACTCCCGAAGTCTTCGAGCGTGTCCGCCAGTCGTTCGTCCGTAGATGTACTCTGTGTAATATTGTCCGCGGTCGACACTTTGAACAATTGTTGTAAAATATTTGTCTTCTCTGGACATCACGAGCTGTGTTGTACCTATTTTATGCAATAAATAATTTTCTGGAGTGTTTCTTTCTGGTCTCAGTTTGTCCATTTCCAGACGCATTTACTCGATTTTCATCCTGTAAACGTCATTTGCTACCTCATGTCCATTGCATTTTTTTCTCGTCTTAATGGATATCATCGAAGGGATATCATCCCTCTAAGTTTGTTGAAGCATTTCAAATACACCCTGTATATAGTTTTCTATCCTTAAGCTTTCATACATTCTAATTTCTCTTCTTTTTGCATGAGAGCTAAATTCAGGATCCTATATCATCGTGTTCCTCATTTATGTTTTTACTATTTATAATATATGAAGAAAGCTGAATGTGATTATTTCTATAAGTTACGAAATACATGTACTTTATTAAGTTTTAAGAACTATTAACCGGAAAAGAAATCATATTTTTTTACTATTTATCTCACATTTATTCAATTAGTAAGTACAAAACATTATTTAAGCTTATATAAACTTATGACTTTTGTTTACCTAGATGATAGAAATGTCATTGTACTGATGTTTAAGATACATAAGTTTTACGTTTATATAAATCAGTTATTATTCAAGGTTAATTCTTCATTGAAATTAGAAATCAACTACCAGCTGCCAATCTAATTCGTATAGACCAACAAACATAAATGATTCGATGCTATACAGAGTTTGACGTGAAAAGCATTCATTCTAATGCACTTGGTGAATAATACACCAAATAATTTTAGGTAGCTTTCCAACAGGCTATAAGAAAATTTAAACTAGAAATAAGGTTAAGTAAATAAAAATCATATTCAAAATGTATTTTGTTAATGACATCGTATTAAAATTTAACAAATAATTGTCAGTATTATTTACAAACTAATTTAAAATTACTTTTCAGTGCACATATTAAAAAGCAGTAATTTTCTGAAGTTGAATTTTTTGCTTGTTTGTTTGTTTCTCTGATAGGGTAACTCCGGAAGAGTCGCCGCATCCGGGATAGATGCCTCACCCGTTATAATTCTTGTAATTAATGATAGATGATCACCAAACGCACAGTATAGGTGCGCAATGAGATTATTTTAACTAGTGCTCGCGATTATACGCATAATACGTATAAAACGTATACACAGAGAACCGTTATTACCATATTATACCTATGAAAAATTACGAATCGGTAGAATACGTTTTATACGCGTTATAAGTATAATCGCGAGCACTAATTTTAACCAGTGTATAGCGTGAATCCTATTTCGATGTTTACTTGTAGATATACACTCCTTATCGTAACGTAAGTGCATGATTTCACTGTTCAAACTTTTAAACACGTTATGCTTAAATACTGTTCATACGCTAATTACTAAATGGATGCCTGATTTCGTTGTCAAAATTAAGTGTAGCGTTTGTACAGAGTACTGTGTGTATGATTACACCATTTTCCTTAGCGATGGAGGCAACTGTGATGTGCGACGTCTGTACCATACAAAATGGGATACGTGCCTCACTGCAATTCCGTTATACATACCGCAGTTTCTTTTGCACGGTATGATTAAGTGTTGTTAAATTTTCCTTTTCTTTTTGAACAGACTAACCAAGATAGGCATGTTGTCAAATTTACTAAAACCAAATGATAAAAACGGAAAAAATAAAAAGTAAGAAGGGAAAGAAAGTTGCAAGTCAAGATGATAATAATGAAAATATGAACTATGCGTAACGCAGACGTTCTTCGCAATTCATGTTTAGTAAACTACTCCAAAAAAGAGGAAGTGTAATTGACTTCGTTGCATCATGTGTCGAATGCAGTTACATAAAGACTGTACTTTTTCGACACTTTTTGTGTAGATTGTGTTCGAAAAAAAAAAAACAGGTCTATTAACCCATTTGGAACCATGGGTGCAAAGAAGCACCTTCAAAAGGGGCATACAGGCTTTGTTTCTGATACCAGTAAAAAAGAAAAGTAATATTTGTGTTCTTTAACTAGAGCATTTTCATGATTATTTAAGTAAAGGTAACTTCTTTTAAAAAAGTTGTGCCAACTGAATAAAATTTGTGTGAAAGCCGCCGGTTCCGATATGGTAACAATTAAATTATGTAAACACAATTTTACTTTTATTCGTTTCCCTCTCTAATACGTTGCTGCTCAGATAACAATTAAAATTTAATGTAAAAAAATAATTGGATAATTTTAATAGCGAAAGTAGGCAAACAATTATTAATTTGAATTCACTAATATGTTTCATTGTACTCATTTATTTTCGTTTTGTTTGTACATTGTTAATTATAGTCCAGATATGAATATTTTTTTAAATATTTTTATTTATAATTTCAATCTGTTCTTATTAAAAGCGCGGCATAACTACCGAACAAGTGCGGCGTCTCAGGCTCAATGTATGGGTGACGCGCTAATGTTTTAGAATAAAATTGTTAAAAAATATTAATTATTTGTTTTGAATTTTTTTTGTCGCAGTACACGTGTTGTATATTTAACACTAAATAGCAAAGCATGATTTTTTTTTATGCCCACAATGGGACTTTATACACAATTTCAAAAACATATGCGGCATAAATCCCGGAATTACACTATATTAAGAAAAAATCAGTTTAATTCTAATTACAGAATGCCTCAAAAGATTAATCCCACTCTGACATGATTATGAAACCGAAAAAAGAAATAGACGGAATGATAGCGTAAGAAATATTCAAAATAGAATTGAATTGAAACACATTAAAACAATATTTATAATGAATATATAATGGTTTCATCAGACATATTTATTTAAAAAATATCACTTTTCATATTTTGGTTAAAAAAACTACTGTCACATACATTTAGGCTCATTATAGAAACGTCTGAAAATTCAATATAGATATCAACCAAGTATTCACATCAACAATCCGTTTTACATCCGCTATATAACAACAAATATTCAATTTCCGTCAGCTATTTAAGAGGTCGAAAGCTACGGAATTCACAAAGAGGATATTTGAAAAATATTTAAGTTAAATTGAAAAGTAAGCACGTTATTGAAATTTCTAAAATATTAAATCGTACAAAGCGATGGATATAAAGTGTACGTGGAAGAAATAACAATTTAATCCAGAAACCATTATGCGGGCGACCACGGGTTCATTGATGCCAAAGCAAAATATGTCAATAAAGCAAATAAAAAATAAAACTGGTTTCAATGTCTGAAGTGACACAATACATAAGCGCATAATAGATTTCAAGGACATTGTTTAAAGTGCGTTGAAAACTGACCCTATTTTTATACCATAAACAGATCAGAGTAAATCATCCTCGATTCGGTCAGTTCAAGTCGGTGATAGTAGCTCATTGCGTTATTCAGAGTCAGAAAAATGTCGAATTTAGATGGTCCTAAATCCTGGATTTGTTACTATCATGCTCATAGGAACCACGCACGTTCTTAAGTAGACGACAAGGAATGAAATGTATGATAGTTTTGGGGGCGATTAGGTTTAACGGCCAATTCTGACAGACATTTTTTCATGGGAAACAAAATTCAAAAATGTATCAAGAGGCACTAGAGCAGTATCTAGTTTCATTTGGTGACATATTCAGTCCTCTTAAGTAGAGATTTCAGTGCGGCAATTTTTCAAGAGACAACTCATATAATACGAAACATTGGCTTTCCATCCGAAATGCTAACGTTACAGATTGAACATTTTTTAAACCCGTAAATGTAACCAACTAAAAAATTTGGTAGATCTTAACCCATGCAGTAACACAAGAAAGAAAAGCAATATCACTGAAATAGCACAAAAGTGATGTTTGAAATTGCATAATATTCCTTAATAACTCTACTATTTCAAAAAACTAATTCAAACACGGTTATTTGAAGTTATTCGAAACTAGAGATTCCAACCACCTATGTTGGTAATAACGCCATGAAAAAAAATAAGCTGGAATAATGGCATGTCAATTGTCCAATTCTAAAGATGCAAACTCTACAGTAGTGTGGAGGGAAAATGACCGAAAAAAAATTTTTGGTATTTTTTCTTCAGATAGGTCTAAAAAGTTGCCTTTTGGCACACTGAATATAAGGTTAAATTTTCATTTCATTTGGAATGCATCTTTAGGCCTCTACCAGAACTTAAAGATTATGCCCTTTATACGTGAAAAGCCAAAATATCACTATGTAGTATAATTTTTTTTTTATGTTTTTTCACTATATTTCAGATTTCAGTAAAATAACCCATAAAAAATAAATGATTAAAGTATTACTCGTGAACAATCGAAGTTTCGTCGTGTTTTAACACCTCAAATTGTAAAGATAATCTTACAATATGAATTGCATTGCGCAAAGAATATAAAGAAAAACCACAATAATTATACAGTTTACTTTCATTTTTTGGATATACATAAAAAATAGTTTTCTAAATATATATGAAGGACATTTTTCTGAACATATAGTAATATAATAAAAAGGATATATACGATGTACTGTAAAATTATCTTTTATTCCACTCTAATTTATATTGGCCTTTGGTCATTTATATTGATTTTTGCTCGCATATATCCGTCCCTTGCCTTAATTTCATGCATCTTTCAACTGCTTGAATATGACACGGAATCTTGGGTAATTGAAAAGATGGGACATCCGATCTTTTCATGAGAACTTTCAGCTCCTTTCTTGATACTCTATTAAGAATGCGGATTGATGTGATTTCACATTCTTGATAGTCAATAATGTTAATAAAGTCGATAGCACGATAGCATGAAGTTCAATATTGGAATATGAAACATTCTTATTGTTGAATACTCCATTTCCCTTGCCTTCAATATTCTTCGGAATCCAAGTTCTCAAACATGGTTTTTTTTTCCTCAGTTATCATCACTATTAATTTTTTTTTTTCTCAATGACAGATGTATGCGTTTCGTTGAACAACGGGATCGACAATCTTGTTTAAATCTTCCCTGAAATAACGAGACAATTTAACTGTTTGAAAAAAGCATTGTGAGATACATTTTTCCAAGAAGAATCTCTCTTAATGTGAAACGACATACGTGAATATACCTTCATTACAAAATCAGCCATAATCTTCGGATTTTGGGAAGGATTCTGACTTCCAATGAACAATCTAAGTAGTCGATTGGCAGCTGGCAACCATCTAGAGTGAGACATTTTACATGGAATGCGATTTACCAGATTTCAGGAGCATTGACCAGATGCAAATGTTTGACACATGACGTAAAAATAATTTTGTCCTGTACTTAACTCTCCACAGTTCATTTGTGGGAGACAAGAGTAGATTTTTTTTTAATTTCATAACTGTCTATTGTTCACACTGATCCAAAGATTTTCCAATAGGATCAGAAAAGGCTTATGGACCTGTTGTTTGTCCATCAAGTTCAGAAAATTAATGACACAATGGTAATTCGTCTGTGTGAAGCTGGCATATTAACCACTGCATGGGATGACTAATCTTTGTTTAAAAAAATCTAATAGCACAATTATTTCTCCTAGTGTTTACAGTTGTTCCGTCACAACCTATAGCAATAAGTTTATCATAGTTTAAGTTGTTTTCAGAGCAATATTTTAAAATGCTTTCTGCAATATTCTTTTCAGATCCACAAGATGGTGTAATGTGCCACATATACAGTGAATTTGACTCTTCAATTAGATATGAGTGTTCTTCACTTAAAGTTATCCGATGTAATCTCTCTCAATTTTTCCACTATTTCTTTTGAATTTGCGGAATCGAATAAGCTTTTGGTATTCAAAAAAATTGTTCTCTATCATTTGATCAATACGTCCCTGGGAAACTACAATAATTGACGCTTTCTTCCAAATTTCCTCTTAGGATTTTAATTACCTCTGACTTCGAACCTTTGAGCATTCCTGTTTTTTTTATTATTATCTTGCATAAAAATAAGATTTTTTTAATTGTTGGCAAAACAGCTTTATATAGTTTTGAAGCAGCAACAAATAGGGGATATTCTCCTGCACTTCCAGTAATGGTAAACTTCGATTTGCTTTCAAACGCACTCATTTAAAAATGGCTCTAAAAATGTGAACAAAGAATTTTCAGAACTCAATAAAACAGATATTTTTCAATGGAGATTTAAAGTTTAAAAATAATAAAGATAATTACATTAACCATTTTAAATGCAAAAATGTCAAACGAGATTACCAAAAAACCCTGTTAATGCACAATATATGATAAGAACACATTGCGTGAAACAATGAAAATATAAAGGTCCTGGTACAGCCCTGAAGGCCTTTTTCAATATTCATGAAATTTTGCACGTACATTAAAGTTACTAAAAGGCGACTTTTGGCTGCTATACAAAATCCAAATTCCAACTTTCGTTTTCTCACTCCACCCTACTGTACAGAAGAAAATGGCAAATTACTCTTACTTACCATTAATTGCGATACCAGGATACAGTAATAATTAGATATTTTATTCTTCTGACATAAAAAATTCGAAGCATTTAGGACATACAAATTTCTCTTTACTTTTACGGCTTTCAACAATGACAATAATGTTCTCTCGTGCTTAAAATAAAAAAATTAACCTTCTTTGGATGTAGTTCCGAAATGAAAATAATCATCCGGGGTAATAAAGCCAGTTGACGGCGTTATTCTACCCCCCTCCCCTCCCGGTATACTTATTGCGCATTATATTTTTAACTACAAGATACTTCGCGAACACATCCAAAATCTCCCACAACATTTTGAAAGTACGTGAAATACACTACAAATTTATGTAATAAACAAAGAATTCCTAATAAATATATACACACGCGCAGAACACAGTATTCACATCACAGAACTTACCTCGCAAATTTTAGATCGGGCGTTGGCTCTTACCTGATTCATCTAACGATAAGGACTACAAATGGAGCAAATTAACCTTTAGCGGTTGGTTGTAATTCAGATGACTCAGAACCCCTCTGCGCAGAACCCGTAGTGCATTCTGACGGATTCCTTCGTAACTATGTGTAATATTAGTACTTGGCGTTATTACCCACACTGGTGTTATTACACCGGAACAACTTATATCAGAATACAAAATGTGTGTACTATACTTGATATTTGCTAGAAACAAATATTTATTATTTTTATTTTTTTAATGAGAATAAATGTAGCTATTAAAAAAAGAATTTTATAATTTAATTTTTGCTTGTACTATTTTCCAGTCTGTCATTAGATATGCAAGTATAATTTCATGTTTTTTCAATTTAAACGCTGTCACACTAATTGATAAAAAAAACAATACGACTTATAATTTTTCCATTTGAATGAAAAAGTGTCCAGGCGCTTAGTTGAACCAGTCTTGATAAAATTTACTCAGATGAAAAAATTAAACTCGTATTATTTCCTTACAAACACACTGATTGTGTTAAAAAGGTGAAAGTACCTTTGTATCATTCGTAGGAGATTCTGTATGTGTGGTTATTATGTTTACATATTTAAGATAATAGACCAGTTATCATAGCTAAAGGATTGTTTGATTGAATTGCGTTGATTTATGATGGCATCCAGGTAACTCAGGTTGTAGAGCATTGATAATTTAAGCGAGAAATATCATGTGTGCGACGTACATCATATCACTTTTACATTAAGATGGAAAAATTACAACTGGTATGAAAGTATAGATTTAGAAGAATGTCGAAAATGATATGTTTAATAAAATAATGATTACTTTTTCTTCAACTCATTGCTATTGATAAAAACTTTAGAACTATATATTTATTCAAAATTTATATATTCGATGCTAATTATAGTCATCATTCTGCAATGGTATTTGTGTCAATACTGTTTAAGTTAGCCTCTCTGTTAAGGGTATTTTATTATGTATGTCATCAGAGTGAACTATCCCATAACTTCAATAGATTCACAAGGAAATACTACGAATCACTTTGTAAATTAGACATTATGTTTACCGTTAAGGAAGCACATTATATGAACCATGTATTCAAAAGCTCTGCTCCAAAGTAAATGGTATTACAGTTATCTTCAACTAAAGACCTACAAAGTTCTGAAATGTGTGATTTAACGCTCTTAAAGTGCAATCGTTAGTTATGGCACACTTTATTATTGTAACAATAGGACTCTTTATTGTTAACTCTTAAATGCATAACAATAGTTTGCTCAGACGTAATGAAAATGATGTATTGCTGTTATTTTGATAGTGAATTTTAAATGAGTTTGATAAACGAATTAAGGTAAAGTATCGTAAATCTACTAACACATTCAAAACCTACGGAGGTGGAAAATATCTTCAACCAGTATTAGATGAGAGGGAAACTGCTTTATATATGTAACGTGAGATAAGAAATAAAAACATCTACAGTGCTAGGCTTTCCCAGATAACGTGTTTCAGTGAGCTGTAGTAGTTAGCGTTTATCGAAATGAAAAACAGCTTTTAAAATATGGCGTATAATTATAAATTCTGTCGCCGTTTTGAGAAATTTCCGTATTGAAATTATTGTATTTGTTACAGTTGAGAGTGCAGTGTGTGAAAGTACTTTTTAACGGTAAGTGATTTCAAGATTGAATCTAAGATGGAGAAACTGCAAAGACCGCTGCGACTATCACGTCTCAGACTTTATAAGCAACTGTACTTTCGTTGTAGAAGGACATTTTGCAAAGGAACAGTAATTTAAGTATGACTTTGTCTAATAAATAATATCAATAAATCATACTCATAACTGAAGTTCGTATGCGAACATTTTCATGCTAGTTGTATATTGTTCGTAGATAAAAAATTTAAAAAAAAAAGTATTTTATTTCAGTTGCATACTACATTTATTGCATCTCAGTTAATTTGTACTATTTTCCCATATATTTCTATTACACATTTCAAATTTAAAAGCAATTCATCAAGGAAATGGTGTCTCAAATAACATTTGTAAATAAAAAATCATAATACATACGATTGAAATTAAAAAAATATGAAATTTTTTGAAGTGTATTAAATTTTATTTTTGAATATTTAATAAATTTCGTTATGGTGCTATCTTTATAAAATATGTTGTTTTTGTATTCAAATTCATGTTACGTACATTTAAAAATGACATACTATCATATGTTATATGTATCAGAATACTATACAGAATATGATACAAAACAGAAAATGATATATATAAAAAAAACTATCTATCATGAAATTTCAAGCCAATTCTAAACGAGATTATCCTTCGCACATGTAAAATGAAAGAGAAAAGGACATATGGTGTATTATGTATTTCTAAGGATGGGGAAAGCTCTACTTCGTAAAATTAATCAGCAGAAAAATCAAAATATTCCAAGGAGGGATTCTTTGATTCTCCGACGTGGGAAGAAAATCTTTAACCATTGGCAAGTATATATTTTTAAAAACATTGATTGTTGCTAACCCCCTGATGGGCGGTGGTTGATTTTGCGACCACTTAATTTTAATCTCCAAATTGCACTTTGGCACTAGGATTTTCGAGTGAATTCATCCCCCCAGACCATATCCTATATTTATCTGTGTTTACATAATTTGTGACACATTGTTCTGACAAATTTACAGACTTTTTACTTTTTTTCCATTTTCTTTCTCGATAAAAAAAAATATATTTATCTTTTATCGACAAAATTGCTTTCCGTTATTCGGAATGCCCACTATTCAGATAGTGAACATACAAATTTGTAGGTTTTTGGGAGAGCGTATTGGAAAAATGTCCGTTAAACACAGGTGTTCGATATTTGGGAGTGGTTGTTATCGATTTTTTACTGTACTACTATTCGAAAAGCTTTGAAATTATTAAGATACCAGACCTTTCGGGCAAATTTATTGGAAAATAAATAAAATCGTTTCTTCGCATACTTATTAAAAGAAAAAAATTAATTTGAATATTAAATGCCAATTCGGTATTTAAAGATTAAAATTATATGGTCCCAAAATGAACCACTTTTTTTCAAAGGTGTTAACAAGGATCAATGTTTTCTAAAGTATATTCTCGCGTATGCAGCTTCTTCTCCCTTTTGCCTAAAAACAGAACTGAAATATAAATTCTTCTATGGTATAGAAACATGTATTTATTTTTCAATTTCAAAAGCAAAAATACATATAAAACTTTAAAGAACTTAGCAAATAATTCCGCTTTTTTTCGCTAATGTTCAGTTTTACTGCCACTGAAATCCCAGTAAGAGAATTCTATTTCCGCTTTAAGACTTATCATTTTAGAAGAAGAAAATGTATCTCCTTGAATCGACTTCTCTATGTGAGATATTTCAGAAATAACTGGCCTTACTCAGCCTGAAATGAAAAGAAAATTTAAAAATATTTATCTGGCAAATAATATTTTATTACTTTTTATAAATTAAAATTGTTATCGACATATTTGTTTTCTTAGGAAGATTTCTTTATATTTATGAGATTTAAAATTTATCTATGTAAGGTGGTCATGGAAAAAATAATTTATTGGAAAGCAAGATTTTTTCTGTTCATGCCATTTTTTATATGAGAATATACGAGAATTTATATGAGAAAGAGTTACATCATACATAGCACGGTATTCAGATTTATATTTACAAATATTGGGACATAAACGAAAATTCTTTTATCCAATATTATACTGCCTGATAAGTAAATTATTTTTTCAAGTATTCACAGCGCATGTCGGTGTTTTCTTCAAATAATTTAACAATAATACTATTATTTTTATGTACATCACTTTCTGGGTAATAACAGTATGTTAAAACTCCTTACTTCGTTCCTTCAACGAATTAAATTATGAAGTAGCTGTTAATTTCGCATTAAAGTTCATTTGTTCATAAGAGCAATTTGTGAATATACAATTGTGATAAAATAGATATCTTTAGATCGAATATTTGAGCACATTTATATCATTGAAAGTAACAGGAAAATTTTTTATGAATATTTATTAATTAAAAAAATATAAAATAGATCGTAAATTATTTAATATATTCGACCATGTAAAATTACACTTTTTAAATAATGTGACATCTATTACTATATCTTTGGTACGTAAAATATTTATCGTAAAATATTTTCTTTTTCTTCCCGGAATAGTTCTTCACAAATATAAGTTTTTAAAATTGATCCGTGTAATGTTGTCTTTGCAATATGAATTTAATGGCAAGCAAGGGTTTTTTTTTCATGTCATTTTTTATATCAAAATAAAGTTACATCATGTATGGTAGATTATTTAAATTTATATTTACAACTATTGGAACAAACAATGAAAATTATTTCATGCAATATTACGCTGCCTATAAGTAAATGTTCTTTCAAGTAGTTACAATGCATGTTGATTTACTTCTTCAACACCCCAAATTTAATAATAATACTAATATTTTTATACAGATTACTTTGTGGTAATAGTAATACATTCAACCTCCTTACTTTGTTTATTCTAATAACAAGTAACGAAGTAAATTAAGAAAGTAGCTCTTTATTTCGTAATACAGTCCATCTGTTCAGAAGAGATTTGTGATTAAATAGGTACATTTAGATAGAATATTTGAGCTTATACATATCATTGAAAATAACAGAAATAATTTTATGAATATTTATTAATTAGAAAATACTAAATTATTTAATAAATTTAAAATTCCAATTATTATACAAATCTTGTAAAATTTCAATTTTTAGTTCATGTTATATCTATTATTATATCTTGGTTATGTAAAATTTGTATAACCAAATTTGTTTTTCTACAAGAAATAGTTTTTTTACAATTATAAGATTATAAAATTTATTTGTGTAAGATGGTGTTTGAAATAATACTTTAATTGGAAGCAGGATTTTTTCTTTATTCATATCATTCTTTTACATGAGAATGAAGTTGAATCATATATAATACAGAATATAAATTTATATTTACAAATACTAGAAAATAAAAAAATATATGTGTATTCATATTCAACGCTGGAGTAGCACTGATTTATTATGTATAGATTAAATTAATTTATGTGTTATAAAATTTCTATCTTTAGTTTATAGTTGTTTAATTATTATGTTTATTTTATAACATGTGTTTTTGGCTCGATTCCGTTGTCTCCTGTAAATACGATTCATAGAATGTTCGGATATTTTGGAGGTTATAGTGATAGTATGGTTATTGTAATGCATTGGTTAATTTAGAGCTATTGTTTGTATGCAATGGGTTTGAAGTATCCTGGTTATATTTATTCAAGAAATATAAAAATATATGAAAATTGAAAGTATTAATGAAAAATGTATCCGGCAAGCTATGGTTTTATAAAAATGACCGTTGTGCCCGGTTGGCCTCCAATTTTATGGTTGTTGGTGGATCGTTAGAGTGCGACCATGATTTTATAATATTGGAAATAGGTGCGATGAGGGTGATGATAACTCTAATGATAACTTCAGTGAAACGAGGATGAAAGCTAGTTCTTATAAAAATATAAAAACAAATAAAAAGTTTAAGATACGTGAAAAAATGTTAAAAAATGTTGGTTGAATTTTTCATTAGAAATCTGTTGTGCAAAGTATACTGATTATGGAAGTTTAAAATTTAAAACAAGGTTTTTCATCAATAGTAACATGGTTCAGCCCCTAAGAATTGATTGTAGAAAGAAGAAGAACTTTACTAAATATAAAAAAAAAATGGTTTTATAAGAAAAAACTATGGGGAGAAGGTAGTCTGGTCGAATTGAAATTAATAATTCGTAGAGACAAACAATGTAAGCGTGTGTAAGTGCTGGTGCATAGTTGATATTAATGATAATTGAAATATTTAAAATTCTGCAAGGTTTACAATTGTGTTTACAGATTGAGATGTAAAGTATGCAACATGTTGTACAGTGGACAGACATCAACTCCATTAAATATAAGAATCAATAGTCATAAGTTAATCATAAATTATGCTATTATTTGTAAATCGTTATATGGAAAAATACTGAAGGTGGCTTATAATAATGAAAGAAAATATGAAATCTTAAAATCAAGCAAATAAGTTATTGAAATAGAGTAAAAGCTTGTTATAAAAAAATCAAGATAAAACAAAATAGTACTAGTTTTCCTTATCTGTTCATGGTCCCGAAATTTCATAATGATCCCGTAACATTTAGTGTTATAACATGTGGCATTGGTTAATATGTAGAAAATAGCAATAAAATGCTAAATTATTAAAAGAGATTTTTGATAAAGTACTAAAAGTTAATCCGGCTTTTTATAATTAAAAACAGCTTTGAGCTAGTTAAGTGTTTAAATCAAATGAAAAACATTTCAAGTTTAGCAGCGAATGATTTGAGAACCTTTACAATAGTATAAATTTGGACGATTGAAAAATAAAAATAATGGAATTCTTCAATAAATTTAATTTCTCTGATACCGGAGAGGAATTTTTTTATACATTTGTTTAATTTTGATGTACGTCAAAATTATTTATATGATGGTACCCAGCTCGAAATTCATTGTGGTATTTGTTTGCTAGACAAGCATTAAATGCTGTATCCCGGCAAAGTAAAATAGCATAAACTGCCATAACACATTTTCTGGTTCCACCATAATTACCAGCAAGTCAAGGTGTGTACTGGAACACTTTACTGCTTGGCCAGCATACATATCCCAGCTTGTGTTGCTTGAATATGTTGCTGGCCTAGCAGCAATCAAGATCACCACTTGCTTGTAATTTCTGCATTCTAGCCGTAATTCAGAAGCATTATGTACTTTTTTTTGTTGATATTCTATCATTGACTTTCTACGAGCAGTTGCTTTCAATTTTTGCTTTTCTAGCATCATTTGCTTTTAATTTTTGCTAGGCTGGCATTACATTTCTAGCTTCACTTGCTTTTAATTTTTGCTATGCTAACTTTACTTTTCTAACATAACTTGCTTTAATTTTTTGCTATTCTCCCAGTCAGACAAAAAAATGCCATCTTTGGAGAATTTCTGAAGTACCTACATTTTTTAAAAGGTGAACTTACATCGGGTTTTCTTTTACTCTGAGAAGGACAGAACTCACTAACTACCGCTTGGAAGCAGGAGGCTCTACTTACTTCGCTACTGGGATCGTGTTTGTAAACGATTTTAAATGCGGGTAATGGGTGTAGAACTGATTCTGCTGTCTGTTGATATTTTTATAAGATAAGGGTGAATTTATCGATGCTGTTTTTCTCCAAGTTTCAATTAATAAAGTTAATTTAGTATTAGGGGTTTTTTCTATGTTTAATGGAGCATTAGAATATGGCTTAATTATTATAATTCATTAGTAGAATTTTCTTTGCTTAATGAATGGTTTGAATATGGCCATAATTACTTGTTGCAGAAAAATAAAAGATTTTGAAGTGTATTTAGGATAGAATTTATCAATTTCAGGAGGGGGTTAAAGTTTTAAAACTTTAGTCCTTATTGGAGAGGAAGGGTCAATTGTACATATTTTCAATTCGATTGTTATGAACTTATTTCTTAAATGAAACAGTGCTCCTTGAATTTTGAAATTCAACTGACTAAATTCTCTTTTTGAAAAGTACGGATTTTTTTTGTATAATTAAAATAATTAAACACTAAGAGAACGAACAGCTAAGAATTTTACGATGGGGAAGTGGAGAGGAGGCGCTTTTTCTCAAAAATCCTTCATGGAAATTAATTTTCAATATTTTTTTTATATTTATGTGTTAAAATTTTATCTATACCGGGGAGGGGTAGCGCTTTTTCCCAAAAAATCCTTTATAGAATTTAATTTTCAGTTTTTTTTTAGATTTTATGTAAAACGGATGGACGAAGGCAGTATTTAATTTAGGTTGTAGTGGTTCGAAAAGGAATTCTACGCCCCTGGATTTTGAAATTTAACAAATTAATATTTTTTCTCTAGTTTTAAAAAACACACTAAATTTAATATTTTCGAGAAATTAAAAAAAATGAAATTCTAAGAGAAAGTGCAGCTATGAATTTTCTTCCATTTCGGGGGGGGGGGGGGCTTTTTCCCTTTATGTCTACCATGGAAATTATTTGTTAATTTTTTTAAGTTTATGCATTAAAAAATTATCTCAAGCGTATTTAAGGGGCAGTGCTTAATTCAGGAGGCGGTGACACAGCACTCCCCCTCCCCTCCCAGCTTTTGAAATTTTATAAACAAAATTTTATTTTTCTCCCATTTTTAAAGATATAGAAAATTTATAACTTACAGGTAACCTAAAATAATTGTACAGTAAGATCAATTTAAAAAGATCTGTTAGAATCAGTTAGATCAGTCAGAAAGATCAATTTAAAAATTTCCGTTAGTGTGTGGGGGGAGGAGTTACTCTTCTACATTCGCTTTGGAAATTAATTTTTAGTTCTGTTTCATTTGATATCTATATTTTTAAACTAATATCAAATGGGTGGTTTAAGACAGTATTGAATTCATGAGAGGACTCGCCCGGATTTTAGATTTTAATGAACAAAATTTTCTTTTTCTCCGTTTTTTAAAGACATACTGCATTTTTTTCGAGTAAGTTAGAATATTTAAATTCTAAGAAACAGAAGAAAAAAAAATTATTTATAGGTGGCGGGGGAGGGGAGGGCTCCCTTCGAAGACTCTAATAGAAGTTAAATCACTCACAGAATTTAACCCACCCTCATAAAAGTTAATTAAAAAAGTAGAAGTTATATTATACATCTTGTAAAATTGCAATGTACAGTGAAACGTCCATAACGCAAACTCCTGAATATTCCATTAAGGGAAGATGGCTTAGATGATCCATTAAGCCTCCCTCGAATTGTAAATTTAACTATTTTTTTTTCTCCGATTTTGAAAAAAAATTGTAATTTAATCTTTTCTCTTAGCTTAAAATAAAAGAGAAAGTAAGAATTTTCTGTTAGGGGGGAGGCGGGGGTGGAAGAGAGCTGTTGTTTCTTCCCGGATTTGAAAAAAAAAAAATTAATTTATAATTAAATTTTCCTTTCCTTCCATTTTCAATAAACATAGTCAAATATATATTTTTCGAGTGACTAAAAAATGAAAATAAATAAAAATAAACATTTGATGCTGCCAAGCATTAACAAGCGCACAATGCTTCATTTAAGTACCTATCTCATCATTACTGTAAAGAGACTTGTGTAGCAAATTAGCATATGTTACTGCCACATAGTACATCATGCTGTTTTCTATCAAAGATGGTTGCATAGCTGTGGTAATTTTACCACATTTCATTTTTTTTATTTTCTTCTTTTGGTCGCTTAGGCCATTTTAATTCATTTTCTTTTTTCCCCCCCTTTCCTTTTCTGTATCCTTTGTCCCTTTGTTTCCCTGTTTGCACTTCTTTGTTATTTATTTATTCATTCTTCTACGTTTTTATTTAGCCGATGGTTTCAAACATTATTTCATTTCGATTGTTTAAATTTTTGTCTTTACATGACGTCACCGGATTCTGGTATAAATCAGATTTAACATATCTTTGTCAGTTTAATTTAAATTGCTTGGTTTCTCCAGTTGACATCCTTTTATCTCTTATTGGCCTCCCGATATTTTGCAATCTTCGCAGCCTGTTACTCTTGTGTTCGGTGTCGTTCGCCTTCTGTTTGGCGATTTTTTCGTTGTCCGGCAACCCTTTTTCCTCGCCAAGTGACAACTGCATTTTTTCTTTTTACGATATTTGACTAATTTTTTTTTAATATGTTGCTCCATAGAATTTACTATTAAATTTTGTAAAATTATCTTTGTTATCGTTCGCGCATGCGCAAATAAAAATTATTTCATAGAACTGCTTATATTTCCTAAAATATTTAATATATTTATATTCCAATTGCACTACATTTTTTCAATTTTTCTGAAACCTGGAGTTAAATTTGGTAGAAAACCTGCGTGTTATAAGCAAAAAACATGCAGGCATTTTTTTATTTTTTTTTAATAAATCGCTATATCTCTATTAATATACGTACTATTCTTACACAAAAGAATACACATATTATACAATGTCTGTTTATTTATATTCGGTAGCGATAGATCATTTCGTGCATTTTATTTTACAGGGTGATCCCAAGTATTATTTTTTGTCTTTGATTTTTTGTTAATCCCCTAATTGTCCCCCTTAACAAATCGACACTGCTAAATATGAGGTCATACCTGTTCTTTTTTATCCTGAAATTCCAGAAGAATCTGTCAAGTATATTTCTAAATATTTGACAAAATGTCTAAAATTGAAAGTTGCCGGTCATTAATGGCCATATAGTGTATGTATGAGGATCATATTGCAATGAACGAGGAACTAAAAAGTTTCGTTATATCGACGACATTTTACCAGTTAGATGTAATTGTATGAAAAATAATAACTTCAACTGTTATCCGAATAGTTTGAAATTGTTGTCAAAAAGTAAAAAAAAAAAAAAAAAAAAAAAAAAAAAATGTTAATTATTTAGATATTAAAATTCAAATAAAAAATGCAGAGATAAATTCAAGTATTCATTTCTACATACATTCATTTATATATGACAAACGGAATAGTTTTAATTTTGACTCTATAAAGATGTTACATTTTCTTTCAAATGTTCATATTTACATCTATACAAAAAAATCAAATGTGTTAAACCACATAGAAAGGTTGACTTTAAATACAGAGGAAAATATAGGAGAGCTTTACGTAAGGTATAATCAGGCAGTGCACTATGGTTATCCTGTGAAATGTTTAAATGGTTTGTTGTATAATTTTGCAAAGTACAAATTTAGTGAGGCGAAGAGATGAGTAAACTGTCAGTTTAGTGGTGACGTGCACGTTTGATGGAGTTTAGTCGATTAGTTAAATTTATTTTCGTCGGTTTTTGTTATTTCAAATATTTAGTTTGTCTTTCCATTTGGTCTTGACAGGTAAAGGAAAGTGTTGTGCACACAAAACTAGTTCAACCCCATTGATCATATCACACGCCATGCCACCTGTCTCCAAAGCTTTAAGTTTTTTTTTTTTTTTTTTTTTTTTACGTTTTAAATTATTTCAGCTTGTTTAAATTTTGCTGGTTTGGTATTGAGGGATCCGGGATTCCTTTTTAAGTTAATTAAGTTTTTACCATTTTGTTCAGTTTATTTATTTTATTTGAATTTTGTATCAGTTCAGTGGTTTCTGCATATTATAACATAGTTTTCGGATATATATATATATATATATATATAATAAAGATGAAATCACAAATATATGAACAAATTGGTGAAATTCTAATGAACGAACAGGATATGAACATATGTATGTATATATTCACGTAGCACTTTTATTCTTCCTTGAAAAAAAAAATTCACAACTTCTCGAGAACAAAAGTTGAAAAAAAAATGCAGTAACATGCTATATGAATGACGATTTTTTTTGGTAAAACCAGTATTATATTTAGAAATTTAGTTTATGTTCCTTGTAAAATTTCGTATTAAACCTTTACATTGCCTTAAAATATTTTCCATTATTCACTTTCTAAAGTGAGGAAAATTAAAAAAATATAATTTAAAAATAGGAACACCAGCATTAAAGATCCAATTACATGTTTAAAAATCTAACATACATGTTTGTTAAATACATGTCTCTACTCTTTCTTTATAGTTTTTTTATTTAATTTAATTGCGTTTCGTTTTAACGTTTGTATGAACTAAGAATGCTTCAGGGAGCTGGGTTTTATCTTCCTTATAAAATTACTGCTGAAAAGCTGTTTGTCTTTACTATTTTCTATTTTTATTTGTGGAGACACAGCCTCGAGAAAGAAATTATTGCGCTAAAGTGATATTCATTTTTCATTTTATTTCAATTTTTCTTTTTTCATGTTTTCTTTAAAGAAAACTATAAAATTGCTGTAATGTAAAATTATTTCAATGGAAATGATTTATAAATGTCTTTATGTATATATTTTTATTAATATTCTAAACAAATTATAATTTGTTTTGAATAATATTTTGGTATATACATATATAGAGAATGTATTTACCTTTTTGTTTTAATATTTTAAAAAAATTACAATTTTTGTTAAATAAAATTTTAAATACCTGTTTTATAAGTCTACATTTTAACTCGGCAATGTGTTATTTGAATGTGCATTCAGTATTTATTCGTTACATTAATTCAAAATGATTGCTTTTTGAAAAATATATTACTTTCTTTTATGAAAGAATTATTTTTCAATCGAAAAATTATTACTTTTCGAAATTAGTTCAAAATTAATTTGTTACTTTGCAGCACAGCTGAAGCAACTGACTCAAAATTGCTTGTGGGTTAGGGGTAAATGTCTCCTTTGCCTTTTTGAAATTTCTCATTTGCAGTTTATAGATTAAATTGCTTTAGTATATATTTTAAATGTTCATAGTATCACTTATCTAATATAAGATTGAATATGTTTTAAAGGGATAAATTACTTTTTACATTGAAAATGTTTTTCAAACAAAAAGAAGAGTATATATGCAGTCATTTCTTTCCTCCTTATATTTCCTTCGTTTTTCTATCAGTCAGATCAATCTTTTCCTATCAAACTTACGAATTCTATATAGCTTATATCGACACAATACAACACATATAGGGATAAAAAATTTCAATTACATGCGGCTTATCATGTCTTTCATAAATAAACATTGCATTAATATCCGCTTTTCAGCAATAACGGGGGAATATTCGAAATCATGATTAAGTGAAGGAATATGTTTAAAATATATATATTTCCAGAGAACATAAAAAATCTAGACTCCATGTTCATATTTATTATAGCAATGAGAGATCACAGCACATAAAAGAAAAAAAAATACACATTCTTAATAATTATATCAAGTTTAGAACTCATTAAAAAACATTCAAGTTAATAAGCATTGTGTTTTTAGTGAAAAATTAAAAATATTTTAAACAATAGGGCTCTGCAAAATAGCGAAAAACTGAAGCTTGCTTTATTGAAAAGTAAGTCAACAAGTGAGATTTTACATTAGAAACAAAAATTTAAATCAACTCACACGTTGTTAATCATATAACATCCACCTATTGTGAAGTTATTAATAAAACTTTAAAAGTAACTAAAATATAGTAAACAATAACGTTTGATTAGATTCCAATTCATTAGCAATGAATATCTAAATATTTAAAACTTGAATTACACGTGAAAAAAAGAACCTAATTAATGTACATCACGGGAATTATTAAAATACTGAAAACGCTATCTACGGTATCATGCGTAGATGGCGACACGCGTGGTTTTTTCAACGAACTTTTGATTTATTTGGACTCATTTCATTAATATTTATTTTCACTGGATGGCACCACTACATTTTTTGTTTTTATATCTTTAGTCAATATTCGATAAATTGTTTCTAGTACAGGGAGCCTACATCTCTGAGCTTTTAGCCATTTAACCATCACATTTTTCATCAAGATGACTGTAGAAACAACTGGAAAAGTAGAATTTAGCTTTTAGATTAATAAATTTCGTGTTTTGTGTACCATTAAGTAAGGTTGTGTGTCTTTATTTATGATAAATAGCTGTTTTGCAGACTTTTACTTTATTGTGCTATTTATATTTTCGTAAAATAAAGAATTATTCAGTTGTAACAGAAAAAATACTTATATATATATACATACAGAGGTGTGAAAATTGTTAGAATAATTGTGAAATTTACTGTAAAAATCTTGTTATATTAAAAAATAATACATTATTTAAAATATATTGATACATTTTATATTTAGCGTTCATTCCCTTGTTTTTATTAACGATTCGATACGTCTTGGCATACTTTGTATGAGTTTTTGGCAATTAATTTGTATTTCGTTATCATGGTGCCAAATTTAGATGAGTCTTTCTATCGAGTCATTCTTGTTTAAAATGTTGCAATTCTTTAATTTTTTTCTTTAAAATGGCCCAAATATTATCTCTGGGGATCACATCTGGACTGTTTCCAGGTCATGGAAGCGTTTTCTTTAATTAAAGAAATGCAACATCACGAACGAGAATGGTCTGATAGAAAGACTCATCCAAATTTGGCATTATGACAACAATATACAAATTAATAAACAAAAACAAAAACTCATACAAAATATGCCAAGACGTATCGAATCTTTAATAAAAAAAAGGGGGGGGGGAATGCACACCTAATATCAAATGTATCAATATTTTTAAATAATCATTATTTCTTTAATATAACAAGATTTTAATGTAAATTTTTCAATTATTCTAATACTTTTCAAACCTCTGTATATATGTCATAAAATTGCAAATTATTTCACTTTAATATTTAGATGGGATGATTAGAAAAATATTCGTTATTTATTTATTTTTTTATTTTATCAGGTTTCTACTGTTTGGACACAGCATACGGATAACTCTTGAGTTTAGGAGTAATATACAATGCAGCAACTATTAGATAAAAATGAATTTTAGTCATGCAAACTCTTCATTCTTCGAAAGTAGACGGACAAATGTAAGAAAAATGAATGAAGATGTCTGTATAATACATATATATATATATATATATATATATATATATATATATATATATATATATATATATATATATATATATATATATATATATATATATAATCATTATGCATAATTTTTAACATTTTTCAACATATTGTGTAGGGAATGAAGAAGAATTATTAAAACATTCTTAAAAAATTTTTCTAAATAATATTGTAATAATTGTAATTATTCTGTCGCAATTAAAATTATTTTTCTTGTAAATAAAATAATTTCCTTGAAACCAATATAGTTATTCCAATTTTCCTGCAATATATGAAATTAATTGCAATAAAATTTCCAAAACCCTCAATTTGAAAATGCAGTATTTCAGTCTTTATTTGCTCTTATTTTTTGTGTTCTTAATTTTTTTTTTTTGAAATTATAGCATATTTTTATCATTTAATCTAATTGATAAATTTAAAATAAAGTTATGTAATTTAAATCTAATAAATAATATATAAAATCTATAAGATCTGGCACATAAATAGATGACAGAATGTTCTATTTTCAACACAATTTATCTCACTTCCACTTTATCAAATAAACTATTGATACTTTCTTAAAGATTTGAATCTGAGATTGATAAAATCTTTTGCGAATCCTATTCGAATAGCTTTTCTAATACCCATATAATCTTAGCGATCTAATTCTTTGTCTTACTATTATGTCATTTAAATTCCAATTTCTGCAAGACAACTTCTCACGTTCCTTGGAGTAATTCTCCCTTGTAATACTTTATCAATGAGTCGAAATACGATCAAGATAGGAATTTCCCCTGCAGTGATTTCTCGAATTGTACTTTAAATAGCAATAATGTAAGAAAATGGTTACGTTATCGGGAGCAATTCTATGAATTATGTTTGTGTTCAATTCTTAAGTATATTTCTTTAAAAGATAAAAGCAAGATTATTTTTAATTATATTACCATTCTGGCTTACAAAATGTAATTATTTTTACGTGAAACATTTTTTATCTTAGTTTGCGAATAGTCTTCATAGAAGTAAAAAACATAAAATATCAAGAAAATCATCATATATATTAAACGAGCAAGCAATTTCCCCGATTATGAATGATATCGTAAAAGACTTAACAGACTTTCACGAAACTTGTTTCCTATACTAAACCGAGCACGAGTAAAAGATCTAGATAGTTCCCGAATTCAAGAAAATTCGTTTTTACAGGATAAAACCAAATCAGAGGTGAAGCTTCTGCTTGCTATAAATCGAATAACGCTCATGTAATTTACACGAAACGTGTTTTCTATACCAATTCATGTACGAGAAACACACTTAGCTAGGTTTCAAATTCAAGAAAGTTTGTTTCGATTGATTAAAACAAACTCAGCACTGAAAGTGTTGCTATATATCGGAAACGACTCTAACAATTTTCACAAAATGTGACGCCAATACTAATTCGAGCTCAAGAAATTGATATAGCTAGGTCGCTAATTCGAGAAAATTCGATTTCTACTGTTGAAACAAATTCATTACTGAAAATGGTGGTACCAATCGAAAACAATTCCAACGATTTTTGTGAAATATGCTTTATTCGATTGTGGAAAAACCTATCCAACTAAGTCTCGACTGCGGAAAAAAAAAAATGTTGGCAGGTTTAAAGCAATTTTTAAAAATTTGATCTTCCGTAATCGAAATTCCCACCAATACTAATGTTCATTTAACAGTAACAGGTTCAAAGGATGATCACGAAGGCGGCACTAACTGCTTGCCTTCTATATTAAATGAAGCACTAGATAACGGCCTGTGTATGTCAAAAGTACAGCAACATTCGTTTTAACTGACAAGGAAAAATAAAATAAATTGATTTTACCAAATGTTGATTTCGTGAACTTAAGTATTTTCATAAATATAATTGTAAATATGCAAATAATTTTGATAGATAACAGCGTTTATACTTTTTCTATGTTTAAAAATACTAACATATTGCTAGAAATATCGCTGTAGTTTGATGCCATGTCGATACAACCTGGAGCAAAATTAGCAACAGTTTTAAAAGCAAGACTATTTTTCTGCCATACTTGCTACATAGTTAGCGAAATGTCTCATTTTTGCCGCCAACGATTGTTGAAGAATAATCATTTAATTTTTTACACAACATGGAGAATGGAAGTCAGAATATGCCAGAAGTAATCGCATTAACATAAAGGTCTTCTCTTTTATAAATGAAAATCCAAATTTTCTTTTATATACATTTTTTTTTTTTTTTACAAAATAGTTTATAATAAAAAATTTAAATTCTACTGCTCTCATCCTCCCCCCCCCTCGCCCCCCCCCCCCCCCAAAAAAACAACATATTATATTATTTCTGAAACATGTCATTACTTTTGCATCACTGTGACACCATTTTCATTCACTTTTCGCTTTCGACTGTGCTAAGATTACGAGCCGTAGATTTAAATATGTACTTGACTTATATATATAATATATACTTTAAATATATGACTTTATATATTGATGTTTCCAATATTCATGTTTTCCAAAATAGTAACTTTTACTTTTTGATGTTTATAAAAAAATAAGTATAAAAAATACTATTTTTAAATACTCTTTCATAAACATTCAATGTTCATCTTCAAAGTCACAACTTATTTATTTTTAGGACACAGATGTCATATACGCACCACGTTGGCGCGATTTTTTTCTGACGCCAATTCGGCAAAAACCTCGCTTTCGAATACCAGTTACACATTTATTTTTATGAAGGGAATAATAATAAATTTAAAAAAAATCATTTAATAACTATAGAACAAAACAATTTATATAATTTAAAAAAGAAAATAAAAGTAAATAAGCAATTTATTAATAAATAAACAACATCCGAGTTACCATATCAAGCAAAATAACGACACTTTCGCGATTGTTAAGCACCACGGAGCGTATATGATATTGTCGTAAGAAAAAAAATCGTGCCAACGTGGTGCGTATATATGTGCCCTTTTTACTTATAATGCATTAATTTGGCGCGATTACCGGAATCGATTATGAAAAATAAAATGTTTTCTTCACGCTCGGTTAAAAGCGCAAGCAAGTGAATTAGTTAAAAAATGTATACTTTTTACACCATTTCTTTCTTAAGATAGGGCTAAATTTCAAAATTGGTTTATCAACATCTTGGTTAATGTAAGACTATTAATTGATAAAAGTGTATTTTTGTACACTCTTTTATTTTACCCAACCTGGATTTGTATGTAAAGATAAAATTTTGCACTCTATTTTTAATAAACTTCTTGATAGGATAGAATTATTAAAATTATGCTCACAGGTAAATTTTCGATGACAGTGCAACATTTTATTATTTTCAGTAATTAATTATAAATGAATACATTAATTTTAAGGCATTTTAATGTTATCATGCTATAGGTGATCAATCCCCATATATCCTGTGTAATGATTACAGTTATACGAGAGTTAAAACAACGATGGATTTAATTCTGCGCCAATAAACGCTCTCGAAAATAGGCCAAATGGTTGTGAAACTGGAACAATGAAATATTTTAATGGTTAAAGAGTAAAAAATAAATTATAAATAAAAAACAAAGAGTGTAATATTTAAAAAAGTGTATGCTTTTGTAATTTAACAGTTAATAACTTACTTAATTTACGGTATACGTTGAGCAGTCAATTTAGAAACTCTAAAAGGATAGTTTAAAGAATGTAGAATTTTTTTTCATTCCCGTTTTCCTACCTTGAAAAAGAAACAGAGCAAAAATTATGTAGTTTTTAATAAATTCATTTGATTGGGTTTTCTAGAAAGCGCAAAAAAATCCGCGAATTTTCATAATCGAGTTCGGTACCCACGCCAAATGAATGTATTGTAAAAGAAATTTTTGAAAAAAAAAAAAAAAAAAAAAAAAAAAAAAAAACAATAACACGAAGTCAGTCAAACAAATAGACGTACTTTTCAAAATGAACATTGAATGCTTATAAAATAGCGTTTAAAAAAACTATTTTTGATTTTATACTTATTAATAGTGTACTCTTCATATTTTGTTTATAATTTATTTTCTGCTCTTTAGCCCATAAAATGTATTATTGTTGCAGTTTATGGCAACCAGTTGGGATATTTCTACTTGCATTTGTTGGCACGTAATTAAATTCATTGTTATTTCAACTCCCATACAACTGTGGGCGTCATAGATAATATCTGGCGCTTGATCACCTGTGGCGAGGTAATCGAAAAATGCCTAAAAATGTAAGTATTAATTTATAATTAACTTCTAAAAATAATAAAAAACTGTGCTGCCTTCGTAAATAGTCCAGTGAACGTTGTTTTTATAATTCTAGTCTATAAAGAAGTGGGTTAAAAACCGATTATAAAATTCTATCTTTATATCCAAAAATCAGATTGATAAAAAAAAAGTGTGTTCAAAAAACTGCCGAGCGAGTCTCGGTCTACCAGGTACTGAATATAAAATGTGCATAAATATGCCATTTAAAGCACGACCATTTTTAATTAACTTACTATTCTGGCTTGCAAAATATAATTATTTTTATTTACACGATTTCTTTTTTATATTAGTTTGTGAGTAGCTTTCATAAAAGAAAATATATATATATATATAGAAAATGAATGTAAAGTGCACAGTTGTATAAAATTTAAAGCAAGATTATTTTTAATTATATTACCAATCTGGCTTCGAAATAGAAAATTATTTTTATTTAAACGGTATTTTTATATAAGTTTGTAAAGAGATTTAATAAAAAAAAATAAATATAAAGAAAATGAATATAAAGTGTGCATAGGTATGCCATTTAAAGCAAGATTATTTTTAATTACTATGGGTGTTCAAATGAAAAGGTACGAAAGATCGTAACACCCAAACCGGTTGAAATTTGAATATGCCGCTTTGGGATAACTTAGTGAGGTATCGAGGGACACGATTGCAGTATCCGGTGTGGTTATGCGCATGCGTGGGCGCCCATACATGAAGAAGGGGTAGAAGTAGAAAGTTATGTGTTCCGTCCATTTGACACGGCAGTGCGTGTGAGGCAGGAAGTAAAAAAGGTGGAGGGGAAACTTAATAGGCATTACTCGCCGAAAACGCAAGTTGCATTTTGGTAAATAACGAGGGCGCTGCAATCCGCACGTTGGCCAATCTTTTAGCATAATATCATATGATTATTCGTTTATTATTTTTTTTTATAATTGATATTACAAAGCTTACATTAAGATGGGGTATGAGTGCTTTGTTAAAGTCTTAAGACTTTGCTTAGTCTTAAAGTTCATGTTAGTCAAAGACAGAATGCTAAAACAGTTCTCACTAGTTTAATAAAATTATTTGATTCATTATTTTATTCACCGAATGGTTTGAAATTTAATATATATAATCATTCCAGAATTTTTTCATGTCAAATTCTATGAAAATGGAATCAAAACTTAAAAATATATTAATAAAAGTTTTCTTCATTCTATTAAATCCTATCATACGTAATTAATTCAATGATATCCCATGATAGGTAATAATTCTAGGTTGCCATGGTAATTATTCTATTAAAGCCTTCACACGTAATTAATTCAATGATACCCCATGATAGGTAATGATTTTAGGTTGCCATGATGTTTACGTTCTAGTTAAGATGGAGTCCTTTTATTTTCGTATTACTGAATTTAATGTATATAATCGTAATAAATTCTGTATTCATGCATTTTTGCAGAGCATTCATGCATTTTTGCATTCAAGAGTGAGTCTAAAGGGTTATTAAAATTTGATATTCTGTATGCTCTGAGTTGAAAACATATAGTAATCTAAAATATACTGTTACATTTTTCCATAAATATTTATGAAGTATTCTGGAAAATAATCTTAATTGTATGTTAAGAAAAATCGGAATTTTTTGTAGAAATTGATTCGGGTCTGACTTTTTTTTGCAAGGGCCGGGCCGGGCCTGTTTTCAACGGTTTTTGCATGAGGGTCGGGGCGTGAATTGCGAAAATAGAAACGGACCAGGCCGAAACGAACTTTTAGTTTTTTCACCAGTTCGGGCCGAGCCTATTTATTTCTCTTTCGAGGCGGGACGGGCCCGAGACTGGAAATTCCGGTCGGCTACCGCCCTCTCCTTCCTCCTTATAAGTAAGATTATATTAAAATCAAACCTTACGACTTTTGCAAAAATTAGTTCCTTAACAATGATCTATAATTTACACGTTTTCTTTCCCAAATAATTAAGATAAAAATTTGTTTTAATTCCACATTTATTAATTGCATAGATATCAAAAGTTATGAATTATTAAATTATTCAAAGGTTATAAAATATACGCGAGATTAAAATTTATTCCAAAAAATATTGAATAATACTTTTAATTTTTAAAAGTCATAACTCCATTTATTTCTTCGCTGTAGAATAATCTGCGATATTCAATGTTTTTAAATGGCCTGCCTTCGCTTTTTTGTCAGAATGATCTCTGATTTTAAGTGTCTTCAGAAGCAATCGAAAAGCCAAGTGCCTTTAAAAATATATATATCTTATGAAGAAAACTGTAATTAATCAGATTTCTACTTGTACGACTTTCTTAAAATTCAAATTTTCTACTATTTTTTTTAAATCAGTGCTTTTCCCATTTAAAAGCATTGTAGAACCATCGAGCAATAGCCTACATTCAACGGTATCGCCACCTAACGGAGGAAAAACAGCATAGCAAAATTTTAACACTAGTTTCCCCTCCACCTCTTTTACTCCGTGGTGTGAGGACATCATGGCTTTCCCATTACAAAATTCGACGATTGAGGGGCAGCGAGGTGTTATAAGATTTCTCGCTTCTCTAGACACATTGCTGCTCCTCAATCGTTGAATTTTGCAATCGGAAAGCCATGATGTCATCACATATACTGCCGTGCCAGTTGGACGAAACACACAACTGCCTACTTTTCCCGGGAGTCTGGCGTGATTGTGCACATGCGCACAACAGCGCCTGACAGTACAAATGTGCCCCTTGAAGTCTCACTATGTTATCCCATTGCGGCATATTCCAACCCTATTATGTTACCACTCTGGCTTATAAAATGTAATTATTTTTATTTAAAAGCTTTTTATTATTATAGTTTGCGAATTGATTTTATAAAAGAAATAAAGTATCAAATGCGCGTACAGAAGGTTCCGTACAATAAATATATTAATTAGTAACTCTATTATTCAAAAAAAGTCGTTGCTAAAAGAATAATAAGACTGTAAAAAACAATACAACGTAAGGTTGTGTATAGCTGTATACACTAGAAAAGTATATATGGGTATACAATGAAAGTTCAGAGAGATCTGTATAACTCTGTATTCTCTCATATCTCTCATTCTGTATAACTCTCATTCTCTCATATCTATCATTCTGTATAACTCTTTTTTAAGTCTTATTCTAATCTGTTTATACTAAACTTAATTCAGTGCTGACAATAAAAGTAGTTCATATTTAATCATTTAGCATTTCATAAAACCAATTTCAGCGTACTAATGATCTTTTCTTTTTACAGTGTACATAAAACATAACCCTTGTTCAAAGTTTAAACTTCACATTGCTCTAAGACCGCTTCGAAAGGAGGTCACAAATATGCAACGCCGTCATTGTCTGTGCAACATTTTCCCAGATAGGCTTTCAAATAACATTTAAAGAAACGTGTGGCGTATTGAGAGGGCCACTCAATGCAAACTAGTCGCAAATCCCGCAGTAATTATGTGATTATTTATAATTAAATTAGTCTGTCTTTAACAGTTTGACGTTTATTCCTTTTATACTACTACTGGCTATCACATTACACAAATATATCAATAAAAGTATTTGTCAAGACTTAAAGCCGATGGCGCATAGAGTATGCCACCGTATCTTTGTGTGTGTCCAAACCTTCCGCGTCTTTAAGGGTTAATATCTCGGCTAATTACCGACAATTATTTTCGAAAATCATTGCCAACAATCATTTTATACATCTGCGACGACAGGTGCCTCTAGCGCTCCTTAACTCCTTTGCTGAAAGGCCGCAAGTCGAAATTTGTGTGCGACGGGAAAATGCAATTTCCGCAAAGGTATGGTTTTCCTGCAAGGTTTCAATTAACTTCTACTACCTCATCTACCTAATTTTGTCATAATTTTAGTTTCAGTCGATTCGGAAAACGTTGGGGGGAAAGGACATATTTTTGCCTTACATTTTAGAGGATATATCTGAGAATATAATACCTAAAATTAAAAGAAATATATTTTGAGTTCGGTGTTACGAAAGCTTTCAAACGATACTCCACACGATATACAAAGAAAAGAATTTTTTCAAGTTACTTAATTAAACCCTCTACATTTTAAAAATATTTTTGTGAATGGTTAATAATAATAAATATGAGCTTAATACCCTTTATTAATTCAGACAATCTGAACGTTCCACGTTACATAGTTTACGAGTAAAATGACTGTGACAGACAAAAAGAGAGACACAGGAGTGATCTTATAATGGTTCCGTTTTTATTTCTTAAGTACGGAACACTAAAAAACATAAAAGATCAAGAAAAGGATATAAAGTATTCACAGGTATGTCATTTACTCTGAAAAAACTTGCGAACAAAAAAGAAAACTTCATCTGTGCAAATGTAATAATTCATAGTAAAATGGTCAATTTGTTCAGCAAGTATTATAGTGCATGCTTGCACATACATTGCTTGGGTTGGTGGATTGTACTTGATAATTTGTATTTCCTTAACAAAAAATATTATATATATAAATTTGCTATCACGCGTTCTTTTTACTTCTAAATCCGTATAAACTTTATATAGCGCCACAAACATGCACGTGATAAATGACAAACCTGTTATTAAATATAGAGAAACTTACACTTGCGAAGTTCTAATTATCTTATTTTACATTTAGGACTTCATTTCATAATAAATCGAAGACGCCCGAAAAATTTTAAAAGGATTATGTTCTTGGTTGTTTTTAAAGTTTTTCAGTTAATTTTTTCTTAAAAGTTTAGTACTAGTAGACGCTTCAATGAGTTGCATCATGTGGGACATGGTCACTTTATATTACTGCTATCGAACTTGTGTAGATGGGGTTCTCTCCATTAACAAGTCCTACAGTATTTTCTATGCATATTTTATGTTACATTTTCAAAACAATGTGCTTGCATTTTTTCCAATTACAACATCCATATCTTAAGATTGCAGTTTCTATATCAGAAAAAAATATTGTATAAACTTTTTCTAAACATAAAAATCGTTATACATACAATTTTATTATCCGAAACAATATAAAATTTCACACTCTTAAAAAAGCTGTATACAGTGAGGAACACATTAGTGAAAAGCGATTTAAATTTAATATTATATACTCAAGGTAATAGTGGCTTAAAAACTTAAAAAGTATAGAAAATCTCACTTGGTGTATCAGTGACACTTTTGTTGTTTATTTTAAGTAAAAGAGAACAATTTAACAACGCATATTACATAATAAGAATTACAGAGTTGCATGTTACAAAAATAGTAGTTAAACGTAAAAATTTACTTATATGTATATATATATATATGTAAATATACTTAAAAATGAAAAGATATTTTAAAATGTGTATAAAATTGATTGTAACATCTTTCTACCTTCTGAGGATTCTTTTTTTCTTTTTTACATGGAAATTTGTTGGAAGAAAGTCGAATTTACTCAAAGAGCGTATTAACATACACTGTTAAATGTTTCTTAACGTATGCAATTCATGTATATATAATCTGACGTATGTTAAAACTGCACTAGATAAAAAAAATTAAAATATTTTCTTATGTTTGATATGCATTTTTTTTTTTTTTTTGACATGTGAACTATAAGCAATTGCGTATGTATTTCTTTATTTTACTTTAAAACATAAGATATACTGAATATAATTTAATACATGTATTGAAGAAATTTTACTTTTAAGCTATTAGTGAAACACTTAGTACTACAAATAATATATAAATATTTCAATTAAAATTTTATATAATAATCCATCCTTCCAAATTCCTTACGTATTATAAAAGCCTTCCAGAAAATCCGTTCTCGTAAGTCCAATTTCAAGATTATACCCAATTTCTACTGGAAATAACTTGGAATACATGTGCTGAAATTTAATCGTGTAGCGTCTTTAAAATTTGATTTAATTTTAAAAGTAATTATAATGTTCAATAACTAATGAATATTAAGGATGCATTAGGTATAAAGATATATATCTTTGAGGTTATTGTTTACTAAAGTAACGATAATGTAAATTTAAAAAATGCTTAGTTTTAATGTACAATAAAAAACTCTTCTTAAGAGAATTTTGAAATATGTAAAGCTTTTGTATTTCTATTTTAATGTAAGAAATATTAAAATATGGGTTTCCATTTAATATCATAAAGTAATTAAAAATATTTATGTTATACATAATCAAATTACATATATTAGTATTGCATGGAAACATTCAATTGTTTCTGTAATTGATGCGAATTCAATTAAATAATTATAAGAAAATAATAATACTAAAATAATTATGCAGTCATAGGAATGCAGTTCAAAAAACTACTGTGAAACTACATACGATATTTTAAATAACACTGTAATGAATACCTTATATTTAGAGATTATTTCAGTAGGTGACTGCCCTAACCGAAGGCCCCCAATTTCCCGTCATTACCTACGGTTATTCCATTCCCGCAGATTTGTTCATGAGACGCAAAAAACAGGTGGTGGTCAAGATGTATGTGTGTCAATGTTTCCTCCGCAGATTTATTCTGTTATTCCTAATTTTGTAAATATACACATTATGTAAATAGAAATGTGTCTTGTAGTACAGAAGTTTCATTAAACATTCTTTTCTACTAAATTCTCGTAGTGGAGTGTTCTTTTAAGCAATGCGTCCATTATTAACGTACTTTTGGAAAGTAAGGTGCTCTAACACTAATATAAATGTATAATTGCATTTCTTAAAATATTTATTTTTCCTTCTATTTTTTAATTCCGTTCGTATTTTAATATTACGGTTAGCAAAATTTGTTAAATGGTTACTTAACGTAGAGTACTAATAAAGAGATTTTCGGAAACATTTTGAATATAAATAACATGATAAAAAAACTCTAATATTTCTTTTATTAATGATCATGAACTTATTTCATAACGCTGTAAGAATTTAATAGTTATGATAACAATCACTGTGTCAAAGGTTTTCAAAACTTTTTTTTAATGAACTCATATTATCAAGAAATGCTATAATTAATCACAATTGCAAAGATTAAGAATCTGTTCATATATTAACTTAAAGCATACCTCTATTTTTAATTACACTTAATTTTGATTCGTTAACGTATCTGATTTGTAAATAAATTATTAATTGTATATTAAACTTCTAAATCAGCAGTAATTTTGCATTTAGCTGCTTTAGCTTGTAATTATACTGTTTTCTTTATGATTTTAGCATTTGCGGTCATTCCCATGGAACTATTAATAAATAGGAACTGACATATCCTTAAAATAGAGAAGCTTCAACTGTAACCGCTATCGCTGGAGTTGCTCACCGCCAGTGGAAACTTCTACCAGTAGATTTATATAGAAATTTTCAACTTATTTAAACTCCTGATTAGTACAAAATTTCAGTCATAAATAATGATACAAGCAGATTTTCATTTTTACTGGTAGGAGTTGACTTTGGTGCTAGTTAGGCCCTGCGTTTTCGCCATATTGTGACAACCAGGGAAACAAACTGACAGTTTTACAAGGCATACTGACACAAGTAGAAACAAATAGAAATTTTTACGACATTTCTGAGAAAAAGTTTCGTGAATAAGACGCTTAATTAAGGCGAAATTTTCTAATCAATTTTACTGGTGGGAAGTTTGCCCTGGCGGTAATCAGAAACTGAAGATCCAATTAAAAAAAACAAAGCCGCCATCTTGTGACAACCTCCTCAGTTACTTCACTCGCAACTGGTAGACAGTACACTATATGTCTTCTCCTCTTTATTCACAACTCCATTGTCATTGCATACAAAATGAGCAAATCAAAAGTGGCTGACATGTTACAGATTTTAATGAATATCCCCGTACAATTAGGTCATATTTATGCATGAGTAAATTCCAAAGATATGTTTTAGGATTATAGGGCATTTTAGATAAAAGTGCATATTTTAAATGGAGAAACTTTTATATTTGCTTTCAGTTTATATTTGCCCCAAGAATATTTTACATTAGTAAAGAAAATATGGTTGAGTTGAGCAAAAAATTATTTATTAATCTTAATTTAATCTAGCTGACAGCACTAAATGTTCTTTCTTCAAATCGTTTGCAATATTGTAAAAAGAACACAAATTTAAAGTGGAAAAGGTTATAGAATGTAACATATATTACCTTTTTCAACGCAATTTTGTTATGTTGGAAATGAAAAGGGAATCTTATTTTTTGTTAAGTATATAATGGGCTTATTGCACTTTATGCGTGTGCAATATTGTTAATGTGTGACTCTCCTTTATGTATTTTTTTGCGCGTACATAAGAGGAAAAAGATTGATTTTGTACTTTTTTTTTAAATGTTTTGTACTTTTTTTAAATGTTTCTAAGCTATTTTAAAGATGAAGTAAACAAATGGCAACTTCCAAACTTGATGAACTCTATCTTCATATGTGACTCTACATCAGACATCAATTTCACACTTGTTTTTGAATTCCTTTGATTTTTATAAAGTTTCAAATTTTCCCAAAATTGACAAATTTTCATATTTTACAACCAATTTAAGATTAATCATGGTATTATCAAATTATTATTACTAAATGGAAATTAAGATAACTTTCCGGAGGTTACAATATTGCATTTTTTCTTATTTATGTTAAATAGTTTTCAAGATACGGAACTTCAATCTTGCAACGATTGCACACATACCATTTTATAAGACAAGTTTTTTAATTGTCCAGAACTGCTAAAATATTTTTTTTGTCAAGATTTTTTGCAAAATTCTATTTGAATATAAATTAAATTTGTGTACCAAATTTATTTAAATCGATTACTATGTGGCATCTACTTTTTTTTAAGTTTTTGCTCATTTTGTGTGGAATGACACATTGGTAATTCATTGAAATTAATCTAACAAAAGGAAAACAGAAAATATTTGAGGGAAACGATTTTTTGCTTTTTTATTAGGGGAAAATGATATGATAACTACTTCTGATTTTGTACGCTCCAATGTTTTACAAATTTATAGTTTTTTGTAGAGTACACAATTTGGAAGCTCAGTAGGTTATAATTTATAATATAAAAGGTGAGTAAATGTAATTTATAAAGTTATACTTCCACCTTAGATGAAAATCAAGTAATTTTGGCAGAGAGAGTATATTTTGTACATTTCCATTAAATGTATTGCATATTAATTTACTCTTTCTAAACGAGTTCATAAACGTCGTGATTATCTAGTTGTCATTTAATACTAAGTGAGAAGTGTGATGTTGAAAACTTGTTATTAATATAACAATAAATGTTAAAATAAGTAATATTGCAATAAAATAATAAATGTTAATAAATAATATCATAATAAATATTTAAGAGAAAGCAAAATTAAAACAAGAAATATCAAATAGGTACAGAAATTAAATATGAAAAAAAAATATAATAAAATACACTGTTTCCAAATGTTAGGGTAGAATATTATATTATATATCTATTTAAAACTATTGTTTATGTTAAATAATAACGCATCATAATGTGAAAATAGAATGTCATGCAAAACAAAAAAAAAAAAAAAATCGCGTTGATTGTTAACTCTAATCATGCCATGTCACTTTGACAAGTAGTGATTATTTTAGAAAAAAAATCTTATTGTAAACATGCTGCATAAAAATGGATTCAAAATCATGGCGTAAAGGATTTTTATTTAAACATATATTTTAAATCTCTTTTAGAGTCCATATAGTGTAATGACCATATAATGTTAATGAAATAGTACTTTCCCTATTGAAACTGTATATATTTCTTAATGACAAAAGTTAGGCATTCCTCGTGAAATAGATTTATCTATTTTATTTGCAATTTTTAAAAAATGCTATATAATTCATATTTGTTGTATAAACACAAATATGTATTCAAATTCATTAAATGTGCTATTAAACATTTGAAACAAATAGAAGATGTTGAGTACTTGAATTTTGATTATTTTTATAACTCACACATACCTATTTATATACTTGAGAATTTAAAACAGCTGCAAAATTCTTGAGATGGAATGCAGTTATGAATGATAAAGTATGTAATAAAGCCTTTTAATGTTTACTATAAATCACGGCAAATTTTATAAAGTAATATAATTTTAATGTCTAGAATAAAATTATAAAACCAGCCTATTTCTATTCTTTTTGTGTGTAAAGAAGTTATATACATACAAAAAACCCAATGCTTCCTTTTATTTCAATGAAGTTAAGAATATTTTCAGATAATTATCTCATTATGTTCCTGAGTCATTTTTATCTAAAAGGTATATTATTATACACCATTAACCCTTAAATGCTTGATTTTTCAAAAATCATTGTAATAATGTTTTTCGGCTTTCATTTTTTAAATAAATAATGGGAAAAATACTTTAAAAAATCATATTTTGTTTTAAGTATAGTTTACGGCTAAAAAGCAGTTTGTGAGTAATCGGAAATACTGGTGTTTAATTAAAAAAATAATTTCCCTTGATAAAATTCTATAATATTAAACACACAAGAAATTTATAATAAGAAATAAATTTTACTTGCTCATTGCAAGTCAAAATAGGGTATTTCGCAAGCTTCCAAACAAAAGAAAAAGAAAAAGTAGCAACAACTGAAAAAATAAATCTATTTTTATTCTTAAACAGTGCAAGTGTTGCGATCTAAATGTTGAAAATCGATTTAATAGAATTTTCAGAATGTATTTTATTGGCAACATTAGGCATTATAGCTTCAATATTGTTCTAATAGTATTTTAGGGCCTAAATTGGGTATGTTGCCGAAAAGCAACACCAGGCATTTAAGGGTTAAACTGAAAATAGTTTTACGATGTAATAAAAGATTTAGCATCATTTTTATAAATTAAGAAACATCTATATAAAAAGTATAAAAGCAAAGGAATATCTTTAGAAGAAGTATTCTGTGTACATGTTTTTAGAATATGTCTTTCTTTCTTTCATTATGGGACGATTTTCTACACAATGCTGTTTTTTAAGGATATATTTATAAATATTATACACAGGCATGCAGGTTTTTAGCATAACATTTTTGTAATTTCGCTTAAATGTATGATTTAAATTATAAAAAAAAGTTGATCTTTTTTTTCGATATAACCACATTCAATGTTCTCTGTGCGCAAAATTGCAACTGTTTGATGGGTACACTCAAATGTTTGCACTTTGATGAAAGCAAAATTTTGTATATACATATTTTGTTTTTTGTAGATGTATCCTTCTATTTAAAAAAAGTGTGATTTGAATTGCTAAAATACAAAATGTCGAAAGCTTAACTCTTTAAAATCGGGAGTATTATTATTATTATTATTATTATTATTATTATTATTATTGTAGATATTGAAGGTTTGGGAGTGGTTTACCCTTATCGATAGGGTCGTATTTGATTGAAAAAAAAATATAAAAAAATACCCGATGTCAGGTTATGCCAAGTGAGGATCCACACAATTGTATGGGTTCGGCATTAATGCAGCAGTTTTTGGGCTAAATCTACATAATTGTGTAGTTTGGGATCATGTGCGCAAATATCTAAAAATAAAAGTTTAAGCAGAAAAAGTTGTTTATTGAGATAATTTTCATCAGCCACAATGAAAATGTTTGAAACAATTTTTGTTTTTGGACAATTACCACTACAATTTCATTTTCTGAGACGTGCTCAATGCTCGTGGACAAATGGTATGCCCTTCAGTACGTTTGGATTGTGCCCGATCCTTCAAATTTCTTCTTTAGTTTTTCCAGCAGCAGTATTTTGTTGATATAGCCATCGAAGTATATAAAACTAGGTCTAAACAGAACTACAGCAGGTCCTAAGCCTAGATCCTTGTGGACCAGGTCTGTACTTTTCCACTGAATACTAGAAATTTAAAATTATCCCAGATGATACTCTTACAACTGAGTGTGGTTTGTTTTTTATGTACTCCTTTACTGAGGCATGTCCTAATAAAAAAGAAAAGTGCCCAGCTAAACTGATGGCATTGAGCTCACAGGCTATTCACACTAATTGTATATTATACTGTTATTTTAAAGAATAATGCCCCTCAAAAAAATAAGTGAAGGGGAATAGCCCCCGTTTCCCCCTTTATACTTAACCAGTGAACCTCCAAATCTAATCAGGGAGCTCCTTAACATAATAAACCGGTATACCAAATATGGATCAAATCGAATAATCCTGCAAAAAAAAAACCATTTATCTAAATTAAGGGGGTGGGCTAGTCCCCTTTATCCATAACCAACGAATCCCCAAAACGAATCAGGGAAGCTCTTAACATAATAAACCGATACACCAAATTTTGAGGAAATCGAATAATTCTGCATAAAAAACCCGTTTATCTAAATTAAGGGGGGAGGACTAGCCTCCTTTCCCCTTTATCCTTAACCAATGAACCCCCAAAACTAATCAGGGAAGTACCTTAACATAATAAACCGGTATACCAAATTCGAAGCAAATCAAATAATTCTGCATGAAAAACCCATTTATCTAAATTACGAGGGGTGGGCTAACCCCCCTTTTCCCCCTTTAACCTTAACCAATGAACCCCCAAAACTAATCAGAGAAGTTCCTTAACGTAATAAACCGGTATACCAAATTCGGAGCAAATGGAATAAATCTGCACGAAAAACCCATTTATCTGAATTAAAGGGGGGTGGACTAACCCCCCTTTTCCCCCTTTATCCTTAACCAATGAACTTCCAAAGTTAATCAGGGAAGCTCCTTAACCTAATAAACCGGTATACAAAATTCGGAGCAAATCGAATAATTCTGCATGAAAAACCCATTTATCTAAATTAAGAGGAGTGGGCTAACCCCCCTTTTCCCCTTTTAACCTTAACCAATGAACCCCAAAACTAATCAGAGAAGTTCCTTAACGTAATAAATCGGTATACCAAATTCGGAGCAAATGGAATAATTCTGCATGAATAACCCATTTATCTGAATTAAGGGGGTGGACTAGCCCCCTTTTCCCCATTTATTCTTAACCAATAAACCCCCAAAACTAACCAGGGAAGTTCCTTAACATAATAAACCGGTATACAAAATTCGGAGCAAATCGAATAATTCTGCATTAAAATCCCATTTATCTGAATTAAGGGGGGTGGACTAACCCCCCCCCCCCCTTTTCCCCCTTTATTATTAACCAATGAACCCCCAAAATTAATCAGGGAAGCTCCTTAACCTAATAAACCGGTATACCAAATTCGGAGCACATCGAATAATTCTGCAAGAAAATCCCATTTATCTAAATTAAGAGGGGTGGGCTAACCCCCATTTTCCCCCTTTAACCTTAACCAATGAACCCTCAAAACTAATCAGAGAAGTTCCTTAACGTAATAAACCGGTATATTAAGTTCGGGGCAAATGGAATAATTCTGCATGAATAACCCATTTTTCTGAATTAAGGGAGGTGGACTAGCCCCCCTTTCCCCATTTATTCTTAACCAATGAACCCCCAAAACTAACCAGGGAAGTTCCTTAACATAATAAACCGGTATACCAAATTCGGAGCAAATCGAATAAATCTGCATGAAAAACCCATTTACCTGAATTAAGAGGGGTGGACTAAACCTGCTTTTCCCCCTTTATCCTTAACCAATGAATCCCCAAAACTAACCAGGGAATTTCCTTAACATAATAAACCGGTATACCAAATTCGGAGCAAATCGAATCATTCTGCATGAAAATCCCATTTATCTGAATTAAGGGGGGTGGACTAATCTCCCTTTTCCCCTTTATCCAATCAATGAACTCCCAAAACTAATCAGGGAAGCGCCTTATCACAATGAACCTAGAAAAAAATTTTGAAGCAAATCAGATGGTTCTATCAAGAGTTATCGCGTTACGTACGTACATACGTACGCACATACATACGTACGTACATACAGAACGGGCGGGTACATAAGCTCTCAGGCTTTGATAGCCTGTGAGCTAAAAAATGATCGTCTGCTTATCTATGGAAAATGTTCCCTGATCTCCTGGTAATTTTAAGCAGATACTACGGAATGTGTCGAGTATTTGCTGAACTTTAAATAGTTTATTATTTATTCCTGGTGGTTTACTTGCTGTGTCAACAAAATGGAATGAATTCATCAAAATTAAAAATCTATTTCTTGGTATGCATGTAACTCATATAAAACTTATAAATCTATATGTCATCTATAACTCAGAGCAAAAACAGTTCGTTACACGAGTGTATGATATATCTATTACTATCAATTTTAAATAGAAATCATGAATAGTGCAAACCTATTAATTTAAAATTAGCCCCCTTTAAAAATATAGTTAATAAAAAATAAATTGCTAAAAACATAAGTTTAAAAAAAAAGTCACTTAAAAATAAAAGTTTTATATATTAGGAATTGTATCTATTTTGAAAATCGTAAATTCTGGATACGCACAATTGTATTTGTCATCAGTTTTTCAACTTTTGTAAAGACTAATTAAATTTATCAAAGATAAAATCAATTAAAATCATGAATAAAGAATATGAAAAAAGCATTAAATCTAAGCAAACACTAAAAATCATATTTAAAAGAAATTACAACAGTAAATACTTTTTGTCTATTGCTGTCAGATTATATAGTCTTTTTAAAAGCAGAAAATCTAACCCTGTATTGTAGTTGGTGCCCCCCTAGTTATGTCTTATCAAAGCATCTGAAGCCAGTTAACTCATATAAATGTGCAGATTTGGTTTTAAATCTCACAAAAGGAGGAAATAGTCATTCTCTTTAATTTTAGTATCCCCCGCACAATTATCTGCGTCAGGGCTTAAATGGTTATGCGAATTAAGACAGACACCCAAACCGTATTAAATGCAAACATTCATCCAATAGAAAATAATTTAACATTCTTACCATCCCTTCTGTGAGTACTGACTGTGGTCTTATAAGCTGGTTGTCACGATATAAAAATTTGATGAATAACAAAATAATTTTTGTGGCAGAATATAGATGCTTTAGAAGTTAATAAAATTCCAAGAAAAATAAATTTTTGTTTAAAGTTTTACTGAAAGTTTAACTAGATTTTTTAAAATTAATTTATGTAATTATTACGAGGGACATCAAGGAAGTATATTTCTCGAAGGTCTTTAATGGCAACAAACTATAGAAACTTTTAAAAGTTTTTAGTAACAAATACAGCAATCCTTAAACTACTGTTGAACATGAAATGCACTGAGATTGTAACAGTCAAGTAGTCATTTTTTATAGTCCTCTGTCGTTGAATTGTGGCGACAATAATTTGAACTAGTATGTGACAACCTTCTACACGATTTCCTCACTGGAAAAAGGCTGTCCGAAATGGAACATCTTTCGGTGCAATAAAAGATGGAAGTTTTCCGGGCAAAAAATAAATTGATGGCAAAGAATCTCCCACAACTCTTTCAGAAGATATTCCGTGCACTGCGACGGATGTAGGTGAATGTGCACGTGGATCAAAACAACACGTGCACTGATTATATCAAGCCTTTGTTCTCAATTGACCTTTTAAAGTTTATATGTCTTAGCGTTATCAGTTTGTTTTCATCTTGTCATCACTGTGCAGTAAGGCAATTAAACAAATACCTGAAAGCGTTGTACATCGATTTTATACAGCACAGATATTCACGGAGATGAAAATGCCTAGAATGGAACCTGTTTTTTGGAATGAAGCTAGCGACTGACATCTCATACTTTTTTAGAATTTAGATGAGAAATTGGTCAGGTTTTGCAGAAAGAAAATGCTGTTCAAATGCGTTTTTGTGTGTTTGAGTTCGGATGTTCGGTCCTTTAAAACCTACCTTGCACACAATTTCCGAATTATAAGTGCTATGTGACGATTTCGTAAACCAAAGATAAGCATATTCGCAAGAAATGACTAAGGCGTTTCTTAATCGTACAGGGAGAGTTATACACAATGCGTATGCCACACCTACTTCATTAGGACGTCATTGATAATGCAAGACAACCCACACTGTAAAAAAAAAAAAAAAAAAAACGGAAATACTACTGGCAATCTCGACGTCTGTACTATTTCCGTTTTTTTACGGGAATTTTTACCCATAAATTATGTAAAAATTTCCGTTTTTAATCAGAAAAACGGAAAATTTTCTGTAATTTATGGGTAAAAATTCCCGTAAAAAAACAGAAATAGTGCTGGCGTCTAGATTGCCAGTAGTATTTCCGTTTTCTTTTACAGTACACTTATTATGTATGTAAGGTTAGCATGTATGATCTTCGTTCTGTCATAAATTTTGTGATACCATCACTTTTCTCGTGATTTTCTGGTCTTACGCAATTCAGTATGAATTTTAATCGTCATTACGTTCTACCGGTTAAACATCTTTGAGGCTTTTTCGCAGTCTTACGGAGAAGGAATGAGAAGAACATCTCCGGCCACTAGCATGGCATCAATACAAGCGATAAAGAAATGTTAACTGACGCACACGATAATCACGTACGAAATCTACCAAGAATGTACAGTGCACTTGTCTTCGCAGTGCATCGCCTACGACTGGCTGATAGCTTGTGAAATTTATATCCTAACGAATCTCGTAAATTTGGATTTTTGTTCAAAAAAATATATATATATATAAAATTTACACATCATCTACCCTAAGTCGAACTTTTATAAAGACTTTGTTAGACATCTGATTTCTTATATATTAAAAAGACTATTTATCAGGCAACTTCCATTTTATAAAGGAAGAAGCTACATAATAAAGCTGTCCTTGAAAAATGCAATTCATGGAGATTTCTGCTTGTTTTCATCGATCTAGACCTCATAATCTCAAAACCACTATTCATTCAAATCTTTATATATATATTCTAGGGGGCTCTGTCCCCTACGAGCTACGCTCGTCAACCCTCGTCCAGATACCGCAGAGTAACAGCACACTAATTTGATCGGCTTGAAAAAGATTTCGTAAGATTGAATTATAATTTGAATCTGACAATTATAATCTGATGTAATTTTCACCAAACTTTGCTTTCTCTTTTTAATATCCACGTAAAATCTTTTGTTAGAAATGAAATATTATGATCCTCTCAAAATATCAAATAAATGTCTCGCGATATTTTTAAATTTAAACTGTTTTGCAATATTATTTTTTGTTCATTTTACATAATAAGTGTAATGTGACGTAAATGTGGCGTAAATTCTCCTATTTAAGACTTCTAACGCATTTTAATGAATTTATTATTTCACAATATTCTTTCTCTTTTAAAATTCACGTGTAATTATAGTTTTTATGACGTAATTTTCAATGAGTTTCTGATTTTTATATTTTCTGTTTATAATAGTCACGTGTAAAATAAATTTTTAATTTGAAGCAAACATTATTGTTTGCGCTGTTTATACAGCTGGCATCAGTTTAAATTAATTCAATTTTCTAAAATATCTAAAAAATATCTCTCGAAATGCTAAAAATTTGAATTTAAAATAGAAATAAAACCTCAAAAAACGAGTCAAATTAAAAAACAAAATGCAATCTGCACACCGGGAAATTCTGACGCATAAAATTATCTAAAAATGATTAAATTCCTATGTACAGTTTTTGCTCCTATAAAACTTTTTTTAATGGAACGATTTTGTCCAACTTTGACATTAAATATCTCTTAAAATAATTCTTCCATTTGAAAACTGTCTGCATCAGCGTGTTTGTCAAAAAATTCTGTATAATACTACCGATTTTCATATTTTTGTATGCCACAGTTTTATTTAATATTAACGAAGAAAGGCCATGCTTAAGCATTCAAATTGGATGCCGATCTTCCCAGAATATCTACGCAGATTTTCATTGGTGCATTTCCAAATCAAAACTTTTTTTATATATATAGAAGGATATCTATGTTAATTATATCTGTTATCTGATATTTGTCTTGCGATAACACTCATATTTATAATCGGATTTAGATGCAACTACGCATATGTATTGGACATACAGAGATTTCGACCGAGTTCGTAGCCCGGCTTTGCCTTTCTTATTACTTAAAAATGACGACAACTTCACGATTTCAAAATGAACAAAATATGCAAAATTCAATTTTTTTTTCCGGTTAAGTGTTGAACAACCCCAATCGCTTATTATTAAACTACTAATTTGCTGAAGAAATAAAATATTTTTCAGACTTTGTATAATATTATTCATCATCACTTTATACATGGTACTAGTTGGTGCAATATATTCCTAATTCTTAATATACACTGTTAAAAATATCGTGAAAAATTACCTCTTTTTATAAAGGCTATCTGTTTTCTGACCAATGAGAACGCTACATAAACACCTATGGAGCGTTCTCATTGGTCAGAAAATAGATAGCCTTTAAAAACAGAGGTAATTTTTTACGATATTTTTAACAGTGTACTTAAGGTAGTTTGGCACTGATTTCAAAAACTAATTGATTACTTTTTACATGTACATATTCGTAAATTAAAGTAAAATAATAGTCTGTAAATTGACCTATAGTAAAAGATTTCCTCTCGAATATCCATGTTTTGTGAGCATTATTGCAGATCCGACAAAATAAATTTATCGTTTTTTATGTCAACAACTGATATTGGAGAACATTTTGTCGTTAAAAAAATAAAAGAAAATTATTTAATCCTTTTTAGGGCATTTTTTTTTAAATTCGGTTACTATTTTGTTTAAGTTTATTTTAATTTAAAACTAAATAAACTGTTTAAAATATACATAAGCATTCTGAATCCTACTCCATTAAAGATATTAAGTATATATTTTTTATTTATTTTTGTTTTCGTTTATCTTTTTAAAAAGCCTTGAAAGTTTAGCCCCAAAAGTTTCCATTTTTTTCTGATTATGTGATTTTATTTTTCATGTATGAACAAATTCACTAGTGGAAAGTTTTCTTTTAAACTACGTTATGTATTAAAAAACCTTTATAACGTCAAAAAATTAAAAGAAACTATCCGAATAAGTAGAGGACGTGGCATAGAACTAAAATCTATAAGCTGCTAATATATATAAATATATATATATTTTTTTTCTTTCGATTTATAATACAATATTAGTTTTGTAAAACAGTATAACAATATAAAAAGTAAATGTTGCTTTTTTTCAATTTTTGTCGTTATTCCTAAAATTTATGATATTCAAGAAAGTGCCGAAAGTTTGCTTGTCATAAATAGTGTAATTATTCATTATTTATGAGACAGGTATTCAATTGGTTTTGTATAATTGAATATTTGAGCTTAACATAGAGCCAGCATAGTTGAAAAGTGTTTATGACATCGGTTCATCTGTCTGCCGTCTGTCCGTGCTATAACTCGCGTAAATATACTCAGATTATTATAAAATCGATATATACTCTTTGGATTTACTGTGTAATGTTCGATGTTAAAAATGATGTGTGTAGCATTTATGGTTCATTTATAGGAATACTCAAAAGAATTCCATTGCATTAAGGCATATTTAGAAAAATCTTCTGCGGTGTATTTTAATCATATTACCTTATCCATTATTACTGTACGCAAAATTTATCGCTTATTTACAGGGACGCACAAAGGAATTTGACTGTAGAAGAAATTAAACAATAATTGAAATCTTGAAGCTTATCAACAATAAGAATACACTAAGATGACGATACCGAGTCGCGCTTTCCTCTGAAAAAAAATATCACGGCCATGTTAGGCTTCAGCATTCTGAAGCCGAATTATAGGTCGAAAACTGCCTTATTTATTCTAAGTTGTATAACATGTATACTTCTTCATTTTTTGTAAAACCTTCAAAAACTATACTATTAAAAGAGGTGAGCCATACAAAACTAGCTCTCGCCGCGACGCGGCGAGCCTTCATCCGACAGTAGAAGCTCTGTGTAACCTATAGATACACTGAGGTGGCACGGGATTGGTTACCCCATGTGAAGGCGCCGCCATCACACAATCACCCAAGGATGCGCACTGCTCAGCGCACGTCACGCATCCTGCGCCCAAACGTCTGGAGTCCGGCCGAAAATGACAGAAACCATACCCGGCTCGCATGGTCCTTACGCTAGGTCCCTCCACAGTTCACCCCAGCGACACACAAACACCTATAAAGGAGTCGAGCCCATGGCCCAACGCTAGGGATTCCCCAGGGGGATTGTATTACGGAGGTCTCTCAAGGTCAATGTCTATTATGAGCAAGAAACTTTTGAGAGACAACCGATTGGAGTAGAAGGTGCCTCTATCATGAACCCAGAGAGACGAGGAAACTCTTTCCTGACGGAATAGGTTCCGCCTCGCTTCGGATTATTCGCCCTCCCCTCGAACCACACCCGACTTACGAGCAAATCTTAGGATGCACCTACTGCACTGTGGTCCAAGGTTCAGACTAGTATGCCTCTAACGGAACCCGTAGAGACAAGGAAAACCCTCTCCTGATGACACAGACATCGCAGGCTCGGGTCGAATGTCCTAACCCTCGATCCACACCCGACTAAACAACAGATCTTAGAACTCACCTGCTGCACCGTCGTCTAAGAGATCAGACAAGAAACGACTATGCGGAACCCGGAGGCCGTGGAAAAGCCTCCTTGACGACACAAACATCGCATTGCTCGGGGTTTTCGCCCAGTCTGTCCCTCGCACCTGCTCTTCACAGGAAGTCAGAGAGACCAAACTAGGTGCCTTTAGAGACACCAGGAAGAGACGGAAAGCTCCTCCTAGACGGGATAGCCACCTTTTCGCTAGGGTGTTGGAAGGCATGGAAATTCCGCCGGGCTCTCGCGGACCCCCACACTAAGACGGAAATTCCGTGCGGGACCGGCGAATACCCGGCCCCCTCTACCTTACCTCAAGGACGCCTTGGTTTCTGAGCACAAGTGCTCTTCAACGTGCAATGGCGACCGCTATCAAATGGAATAGGTGCTTTTAGCCAAACCTGGAGATCGAGGAAATCCCCCCCCCCATTGAAGCCTAAAGTGGCTCCCGGGACACTGCTAGGTCCTCACCACTGGGCGCAGTAAACTCCATTTACGCACAAACACGCAGGACTTGGGTCAGACCGGGATTTCATCTACGATTAGAACTCCACCGCTTTAGTCAGTGAGTCTCTGGCCCGGTTCCTGCGGAGAAGTGGTCCGCCGTCCCCTGCCCTGGAATTTCGCCGGGCGGCTACCCTCGGGAGTGAGACTGGCCCAGATCAACCTAAGGGGCGGCACACAACTGCTCCAGCTACAGAGGGCTCAGAGGAATAAGCCTCCCGACACGCATCGGACGCTGTCCTAAAACCTCTTCCGACGAAAATCCCGGGAGTTCCTGTATGGCCTTCCTGCCTATCTCGTCGACATTAGAGAGTCCCTCAGAACTGTTCATACAAAGCCCGGTCTCGCTTCGGTATCATACCGGTAAAAAAGGTGGATAGGTTACTGCCACATTTGCTAGTATTTGCCCAGAGTCACCAACCAGCCCAAAAGCTTGCTCTGGGATTGACGTACAGACGTTTCTATCCGGCTTGCTTCGAAAGCCAAGGTGCCGGGGTTCGAGGCAAGACCGACCCGAAGGCCCACGACCCATGCACAACGTCCGTTATCCTTGGCCGACGGACTCGAGTCCTGTTGGCCGCAATCCACTCGTGGAGGTTGCGGTACGTCCATATCCGGCACCTTCGCATTCGTTTACTACGAACTCTGCCGTACTCCAAATCTCCTACCCCACTCAAAGTGTCGATTTCGACCTGCCGGAGGGGCGGCCACACTGGTTATCAATATAAAAAAAAACGAACACCGTTGCCATTCAGAAACACAAATTCAAAATCTAGAAAAAAAATTAATGAGTCTGTGAGTGATTCATTTTTCCCTTTAATATCATCTAACATCCGATTCTACTTTTAAAACATTTGCAAAAGCATATTAAAGCCTTTAAATATACTGAAATGTGTTTTTCACTTTTTCATACCGACTCATGTTTTTGTGAAATAAACTAGACAGCGTTTCCTTAACTACACTTTATTTCAACATTGTTTTGGCGCCTTACATTGGCAATCAATATAAATAAAGAAATTTTTGATTCAAATTATAGATTTTTATTTTTAAAAAGATCACCACGTAATGATGCAATCTGAGATCATTTTGCAAACGCTTCTTCTATATAATTTTTAGATTTTGTTCAATATAAATAAAATTAACATTTTTACTATTATGATTTTTAGATAGAATTTCAGTTTAGTTTTATTAATCATTAAGAGGTCATTAAGAGACGCTTATTTTTTAAAATTTTGTCTATACTATACATAATATGAGGTTTCTTTTTCTTTTTTTTTCTTTTTCAAGTGTAATTGAAATATAGGATGTTATCATGATTGCATTAGTATGACTGAAAATTATTTTTTCACATTAAAATTACAATTATGTTTTCACTCCAAAGTTATGTTAAAATATTACTACGTTAAGAATTTAAATTTTATCTTTATTAATATATGTAGTACATCGTATTGTATATTCCTTATGTTGTAAATTTCTTTTACAATGCAAGTAAATTTCAAGTGAATATAATCTAAGCTCTTAAAAATTTATAAAATAAAATTACAATTTTACGAAAGAAATAATAATAATCATTTTGGTTTTTATTTATACGGAATGAAATTTTAAATTTATATAGCTGAATCTTTAAAAATTGATCTTGAATTAAATCAATACATCCTGCATGTTTCTTATAATAAACTAGAACTTTAACAAAGAGTTCATTCGTTTATATTAAATGCCAATAGATGGCGCCAAATCCATATTTAGAAACGAAACATAAATCTTTTTTAATTGATGGGTGAAACCACTGCCTTGATATATTCTTTGTAGAAAACGGCTTGTTGAACCATTCATTATTGATATTCATTCACTTTTATGAAAAATAATACATTTTAAAATTTTAAAAAAACTTGAACGCATTGAATATTTAATTTTAATACTTTATGAAATCTTCAGGAATTGTGTTTCACTTGTCTAATTATTATTAATACTGTTGCAATAAATACTGCTGTTTGTTTTGTCCAATTGTTGAAGTATTTCAGAAATTCAATATTGATTAAATAAATAAAAAATATGTCCTCATCATTTGTATTTGTAGAAATCATTTGTCATTTTTATAAAGTACTTTTCTGCATTACAAACCCTGTAGTAACTAGTCGGATGTATCAATCCTAAAACATTCTTCTATCTCATACATATTAATACATCAAAATTCACTGTCAGTGTGCCAGAATTAAATGACGATCTATGCTCATCATGAGGATTCTAAAAAGATAAAATTCCGCGCATTAGTTCTTGAGATATAACTAAACTGAAATCATGTGAATCCAGCAAAATGCAGCATAGCAGCGCCACCTATTGGGTTATTTACACCAGAACCTAATCCGAAACAACTTATGTCAACGTCTAACGGAATATAAAGTTTGGGAAAAATCCATTCATTAGTTTTTGAGATAGAGCTAAGGCGAAAATTGTTTAAAATCCAGAATATCAGCGCCACCTACTGGACGATTGACACTAAAACCTATTTAGCAGCAACTTATGTCCACGTCTAACTGAATCTGAAGTTAGAAGAAAATTTGTTCAGAAATTCTTGAGACACAGCTATTGCAGAAATCACAGAAAATGCAGCACAGTAGCTCCGCCGATTTGGCGATTTACACCAACACGTAATTAGCATCAACTCATATCAAGGACTAATTGAATCTGAAGTTTGATGAGAATGTGTGCATCAGTTCTTGAGATAGAGATATTGCGAAAATCGTGTAAATCCTGTAAAATACACATAGCAGGGCAACCTGTTGTGTGATCTTTTCCAAAACGTAAATAGCACCAGTTCACATCAAAGACTAACGGAATCTGAAGATTGATGAAAACCCGTGCATTAGTTTCTTAGATATAGCAATTGCGGGAATCGTGAAAAATGCAGCATAGCAGCTCCACCTGTTAGGCCATTTACACCAAAAACTAATCAGCACCAGTTTATATCAGGGAATACCTGAATATATATATTTTAATTCCGTGCATTAGTTCTCGAGATATAGCGCCCACAAAATTTGTGTCACATACAGACAGAGTCACAGACTCACAGACAGACGTTTTATAAAAACATGTTTTTGGGATCTCTTACCCCTAAAACTTGTAAATCCGTCGATAACCGGAAGTCGAAAATTTTCACGAATCCAATACTTTCTTCTTGTAAAGATAGAAGAAAGTAAAAAAAAAAAAAAATCTTCATTTGGTTTGTTTATATGAAATATTATGAAAATGAAACGCAAATCATCATTACGTCATTTTTGACGGGGTGTTATATACTAGTGAACAATAATTGTTGAAAGTGCATTTTCAGTTCTTGTACTCGTTTTTAAAATGAACTATTTTTTTTATAAAAACATGTATAATGATCACTTATAAACAGATTAAGTAAAATAATGCTATAAAGTGATAAAATATCATTTATTAAGATTATCGATCGTTTTGTCGCACCAACGGCGACATTTTCAAAATCATTCACGATAGAAAATATTTTCACATAATTAAAAAATAATAAACATAGTAAACAATGTCACGAGACATGATGCATAATGATAAAACATTGCAAACATAAAATAAATTAAAATTAAATTAGTTATTTGTGAGCGTGGATTAATTTTCATATAATTTAACAAAACAATAACATGGTAAATAATGTCACGAGACAACAGGCATAATGAAAAATATTGCAAAACATAAAAAAAAAAAATATCTTGGCTATTTGCGAGCGTGGATTAATTTTTACTATTGTTACTAAAATTACATAGCATCTCTTTCCAAATTTTAGGTAAATCTAGGGACAGTGAATCATTGCAAATATTCTTGTTGCGTAAAAATATCTCTATTGATTCTCGGATTATGGATGGTAAATAAAAACTTGATGTGTAAATTAACTTGCTATTTCTAAAATCGATCCGTAAAGGTTCTTCCCTGCATAATCTGGTCAAATCTGTGGATCTTCTGTTGTATTTGGTGTCTGCTATATGTTCTTTCATTCTGGTTTTAAGTTTTTTACTTGTCATACCTATATAAAACTGCTTTGTTCCATCTTCTTTTGTGAAAGGTATTTCGTATACTCCTGATAACTGGTTTGACTCTATTCGATCTATTTTCTTCCATACTATATTTTTTAATTTCACAGAAGGTTTTGCGACTAGGGATATATTGAATTTATTGAGTATATATTTCAAACGTTCGAAGAAACCAGGAAAATATTGTAAAGTGGATAACATGGACTTTTGTGGATTGAAATTTGTTTTCTTTTTATTCTTCAAGCTCTTAATTAATTTTTCTATGGTGCTTTCTTTGTATCCATTGTTTCTTGCAATATCATATATTTTATTTATTTCCTTATTTAAATGCTTGGGGGTACAAACTGTGAAAGCTCTATGAATAGAATGTCTAAATGCAGAAACTTTCTATGAAAATGGTGCTTGAGCATTATGAGGGATAATGGATTGACTGGCTATGGGTTTTCAGTAAACAGTGCGTTCTATTCCTTATCAGAAGTATACGAAATACCTTTCACCAAAGAAGATGGAACCAAGCAGTTTTATATAGGTATGACAAGTAGAAAACTTAACACCAGAATCAAAGAACATATAGCAGACATCAAATACAACAGAAGAACCACAGCTTTGGCCAGATTATGCAGCGGAGAACTTTTACGGATCAATTTTAGAAATAGCAAGTTAATTTACACATCAAGATATTATTTACCATCCATAATCTGCGAATCAATAGAGATATTTTTACGCAACAAGAATATTTGCAATGATTCAGTGTCCCTAGATTTACCTAAAATTTAGAAAGAGATGCTCTGTAATTTTAGTAACAATAGTAAAAATTAATCCACGCTCGCAAATAGCCAAGATAATTTTAATTTTTGTTTTATGTTTTGCAATATTTTCCATTATGCATGTTGTCTCGTGACATTATTTACCATGTTATTGTTTTGTTAAATTATATGAAAATTAATCCACGCTCACAAATAACTAATTTAATTTTAATTTATTTTATGTTTGCAATGTTTTTTTCATTATGCATCATGTCTCGTGACATTGTTTACTATGTTTATTATTTTTTAATTATGTGGAAATATTTTCTATCGTGAATGATTTTGAAAATGTCGCCATTGGTGCGACGAAACCAATCTTAATAAATGATATTTTATCACTTTATAGCATTATTTTACTTAATCTGTTTATAAGTGAAGTATTTTTTTAAAAATAATACTTAGTGTGTATAAATTCTATATATCCTATACAGGGCTGCGCATTTTTTTTCTCAGGTACATTTCCGTTTAATCAAGGAAATTACGGAATGGATAATTTCAACTATGTGCTATTCGTTTAGCTGAACTAACTTATGGCATATTATGCAGTATACATGCAGATATATATACAGGGCTGGACAAAAAATAATCTGATATTTTTCATATTGTTGATTGTAATAGCAGAAATTGTGTTTTAAAATGCGTTATGCGTTTTTGAATTAAACTTTTTTTTAATGATCAGTGGCTCATTTTTTTCGATGTTATATTATGTTTTCAAAATAAATAACCATATGTTATCTTAATGTTATCTACCATATGATTAAAACATACTTCGTGTAAGTATTTGCCATTTAACATAAATATAAAATTAATTTCAAAATAAATGCTACTCTTCAAAGGGAAGTTTAAACGTAGAAAATCTAATGTATTTTTATCTTTTAATTCATTGCGTTATTTTACTTTTCGGTTCGATCTCATAAATTTCACTTACTTGCGAAATGTATGATAAAGCCTGATCTATTCACGAAAATGTATTTACTTGATTCTTAAAGATAGATCAATAAATGGAAGCATAATTCTTTTACCACCATTTCCGCAGTGTTAAAGCTAAGATTAAAAATCGTTTGCAATATGAATATTTTAAATTTCTCTTGCATGGAATTTCATCCGGAAATGTATCTACGAACTTGCGCTTTTTGAAATATTATCGAAAACATTTTATTTATCAGAATTAAAACTGTTCTATCAAAGCTAAACTTTTATTTATATTTTTAAGTCAATATATGTCAAATATTAGGAAACAATTAAACTATGTTATTTTTCATTAAAGTATGAATGGATAATATTGGGAATAAGCACATATTCGCCTCTGTTTAACCCCTTCAAGGGCGGTGATGCCGCTATGGCATCACAAAATTTGAATCCCTAACTGACACATTGGCTCCCAGATATTTTTAGTGTAAATTTCACTTTTATTAAGTACACGAAAATATACATTTACTCGTCTACAAATACATTTTGTTGTAAATATTGGTGTCATTCAATTATTTCAACATTTTACGAATACAAGTACCTTACTCCTGAAAGGGTTAAATGTTATTCTAGGGATTAAATCTGTATTATTTTTCAATGATTTAAAGCATAATATTTTTCGGAGATTTAATGTATATAATTACACTCGTCTGTTAAAAAATAGTAAAATTTGCTCCCGTCAAAACAAATATGTAACCTTTACAGATCTATTATTCTGAAGTTTAAGTATGACATCCTAATTACCCAAGTACATACCATTTTTCCGAGTAACAGTTTTTAAGCAATAACAAATAGTTAAAGCTCATCATATTAATGTCAAACATAAATGTAAGATTAATTTCAAAATAAATGTTAATATTCAAAGTAAAGTTTAAACTTAGAATAATCTAATGTGTTTTTATTTTTTTTTATTCATTGTGTTATTCTACTTTTAAGTTTGAACTGATAAATTAGTACAGTGCGAGTAGTATGTCAAAATTACGTCAATTTCTAATCATATCATAATATTAAAATATTTATTTGCTTAAAAGACGTTATAAAAACACATTAAACGTAAATTAAAAAGTCTTTATTTACATGTTTCAACTCATTTTCTGAGTCGTCGTCAGAATGTATAATACAAAATTACAAATGCATAATGAAAAATGAAAAATGGAAAAAATCATCGAAAATAAACAAGTAATCATGTAACGCGCCCTATATTTTCGCGATTGCTCGTGTTCCCTCTATGTCGCAATACCGTAATTTATCCAACCATTCAACCCATAAATTCGGGATACGAAAAGATAATGTATAGTTACAAACTCTTGAACCTCTTAAATAAATTTCAATGGACTCTCTTATGAATAATTGTAAATAAAAATTAGACCTGTAGATGATTTTACTCTCGTTAAAACGTATGTTAATGTAATGAATTTATGGGTTGAATGGTTGGATAAATTACGGCATCGCGACATAGAGGGAACACGGGCAATTGCGAAAATATAGGGCGCGTTACATGATTACTTGTTTATTTTCGATGATTTTTTCCAATTTTCATTACGCATTTGTAATTTTCTATTATACATTCTGACGACGACTCAGAAAATGAGTTGAAACATGTAAATAAAGAGTTTTTAATTTACTTTTAATGTGTTTTTATAACGTCTTTTGAGCAAATAAATATTTTAATATTATGATCTGATAAATTGGTTTTACATCTGAAATACATGATGAAGCCAGATCTATTCACGAAAATGTAATTATTTCTTAAAGATAGATCTGTAAGAGGAAGCATAATTCTTTTACCATAATTTCCGCAGCGGTAAAGCTAAGATTAAAAATCTTTTGCAATATGAATAATTTAAATTTATATTGCATGGAACTTTATTCGGAAATTTACCTACGAGCTTGCCCTTTTTGAAATATTATCGAAAACATTTTATTTCTCAGCATTAAAACTGTTCTATCATTGTTAAACTAACTTTTATATTTTAAAGTCAATATATGTGAAATATTAGAAAACAATTAAATCACATTATTGTGGGAAATCTTCTTAAGTTACACTTGATTTCCGGGTGGATATACCAGAAGTCAGCATTGCATGCAGAAATAAGAACAAAGCCTTCTTCGAGATAAAAAAGAAATTTGGAGAGTAAGATGTTATTTATTTTCTAACATTTTAGTTAAAATAATGATAATTATTTTACTATAAACATAACTTCTTTAAAAAACACACAAAACATTTATTTAGACAATCACATTACAGCAACTACGAATACACATCTCAAAACCATAATAACAACCACAATATTATCGTCGAACATCTGACGTTTTTCGTCTGAACCCCCAAAAAAATTAAATACATGGAGTCAGGAAAAAATGTCTATTGTTCAAGAGTTTATCTTATGAAAAAATAATTTAAATATTGTCATGTGACTTTACTTACAAATCCCTCCTTTCGCATGTCAATAATCCTCAGTAATTCCGAGACTTGTAATATGTTTTTTCATGACATCATAACTCAAATTCTTAGTCATTATATCTGCTTCCAGTTCAGACGAATTTACATATTTTGTTTCAGTTTCTCCTTTCGCTCTTTCATCTTTTACAAAATGATATTTTCTACCTATATGTTTGTTGCGATTATTCACTCTTGGGTTTTTAATCCAATCAATTACAGATTGACTATCAGTACTGATTTCTATTGGACGCTTCACCATTTCTTCCTGGCTTAACTCTTCCAAGAGACCCATTAACCATTTTCCTGCACAAACAGCATCACATAAACTTAAAAGTTCAGATTCCATTGTAGAAAGCGCAACCAGTTTCTGTTTATTACTTTTCCATTCAATCAGTGATTCTCCTATCTTTACGATATATCCACCAAATGATTTTGAATCCCGTGTAGTACACCAGCTAGCATCAGAACAAAGTGATAATTGGCCCTTTTTATTTTTAATTCGAAGTTTGTAGTTTTTAGTGCCTTGAATGTACCGCAAAACCCTCTTCACTGCCTGTAAATGAATTTCTCTAGGATCTTTTGCATATTGAGACAAATTACTTAAAGTGAAAGCTAAATCTGGCCTTGTTCCTCTTACTAGATATCCTATACTTCCGAGCATTTCTAGATATAGTGTTTCATCAATTTTATTTTCATTTTCATATTCATCTAATTTTATTCCAGAAACACCAGGGGTTTTCACACTTTTACAATTTTTCATATCAAATCTTTCTAAGATTTTTTCTGCATACTTAGCTTGCCCTAGCAAAAATTCTCCATTATTTTCTTCAATATCAATACCAAGGAATTTAATGTTTTTCTTCAGCTCTTTAATTTTTGCTTCTTTATTCAATTTTTGTATCAATTTATTTATTAATTCTTCGGATTCACTAACGATTATTCCATCATCGACATATATTCCAACTGCAATAAATTTATTATCATTTTTATTAAAAAACACACATGGATCTGCTTTGCAGGGCTGTAACCCAATTTTATCAAATATATTAACTAATTTTTCATACCAGCATCTTCCTGTTTCTGGCAACCCATATAAATTTCCTGTTACCAATAATATTTTCCCTCCTTCAATTTGTAGACCTTCAGGCGGATTCATATAAATTGCAGTTTCTAGATCTGCATTCAAACATGCTGTTTCTACGTCGAAAAATCTAGTTTTGTAACCTTTCATCGCTGCGACTGCCAATAAAGTTCTAAATGATTCAGTTTTCATTACAGGACTATACGATTCTTGATAATTTGTTCTAAATTTAAGTCTTGATCCGTCGGCTACTAATCTTGCTTTATATTTTACATCTTCGCCGTCTTCTTTTACAGTAAAAATCCATTTGCTTCTCAGTGCCTTCACATCTTTTGGTTTGTCAACGATTTTCCACGTTTTGTGTTCTTCTAATGAGTGTAATTCCTTTTTGATTGCTTCTATCCATTTATCCTTATCTCTAGAATTTAATGCATCTTTGTAATTCATTGGAACTTCCTCGTGCACTAGATTCGCTAAATACTTTGGATTGGGTTTCCTAATTCGTGATGATCTTCTAGGTTCTTCAAACAACTTATTCTCATTAGTTTCTTTTTCTTGCTGTTCCTTGTTTTCATCAATTATATGATTTACTTTAGATTCTTCTGTCGCAGAATCATTCAAATCATCTGACAACGCAATTGCTTCCTTTTTCTGATTTAACTCTTCTTCATTTTCATCGGAATTATTATCTTCTTGTTCATCTATTACATTTTTATTATTGGTAATGTTGATGTATTCAAATTCATCAGTCATTTCTTCCTTGTTAGCTATATCTTCATATCCCATTTTTTCTTCTATAAATACTACATCTCTGCTTTCACGTATTCTCTTTTCTTTTAAATCATACAATCTGTATGCTCGCCGATCTCTTGAATATTCGATAAACACTGCTGGTTTTGCTCTTACATCAAATTTCTTTTTATTGGTATCATCGTTGCGATAAAAAGCTTTACATCCAAATACTCTCATATGCTTTACTGTTGGTTTATTATTTGACCATAATTCTAATGGCGTTTTCTTTCTCGTAGCTGTTGGAGTAACATTATGTATATAAGCAGCTGTTGATACTGCTTCGGCCCAAAAGGATAAAGGTAGTTTTGCTTCTATCAGCAATGTTCTTGCAGTATTAATAACAGTCCGATTAGCCCTTTCTGCAATCCCGTTACTTTGTGGACTATGAATTGTGGTTCTTTCATTCTGTATGCCCTTCCTTTTGTAATAATTCACGAGCTCTTCATTAGTAAATTCACCACCATTATCTGATCTAACCGCTTTTACTTTCTTGCCGGTTTCATTTTCTCTTCTCTCTATTATATTTATAATTCTTTCTTTTGCTTCATCTTTACTTCTTAAAAAATCTACAAAATATCTTCTACTATATTCATCTACTACCATTAGCATGTACTTACTCCCTCCCAATGAGTGTACTTTCATTGGTCCACATAAATCAACATGTAATCTTTCTAAAATGCGTGTTGTTCTTTCTATCACATGATTAAATGGTGTTCTTGTTAATTTCCCTTGAATACATATTTCACATTTTGTTTCTTCACCATTCATCTTTTCTAATCCCCTTACAAGATTTTCTCTCGACATTCTTTGTAAGTATACATAATTTATATGCCCAAGTCTTCTATGCCATAATTCTTTCTTTGATTCATTTGTCTGTAAACAAGATTCATTTCTGTCTTCATCTGTTTCTCGTACAGCTAAGTTTATTTTAAATGTATTATCTTCGAATGTTCCTTTAGCTATTAATTCGCCTGTATTCTTTTCATAAATGGCTGTTCCTTCATTATCAAATATCACATATTTTCCTTTTCTGACTAAACTTGGAACTGACATTAAATTTTCTCTTAAATTAGGTACGCAAAGAACTTCTGTAAGTTTTATTTTTGTTTCGCCACTTTTCTTATCGTAAGCCGTAACATGAACATTTCCACGATATTTCGCTTGTATTGATCGCTCGCTGTCAGCAGTTGCAATTTCTACATCTTTAGGTTTTCTTTCTACAACAATATCTTCTTTATGCGTCATATGCGAAGTGCAAGCTGAATCTAACATCCAGGTTATTTCCCTATTATTTTCAGATTCTTTACACTCATTTCTATTGAATTCATTTGACTGCAATGCATGTTCATTTGTAAAACATGTATATTCTTTTGCCTTCTTGTTTGAAACATTATTATTCTTATTATAATTCTTATTATTGCGTGAGTATTCTCTTACATCTTGAACTTTGTTACTATAATAATTTTGAAAATTTTTCTTAGGTGAATACTCCCTATCATTTCGCGAGTGTGTCATATTCGATTTACTATAACAATTCCGCGCTATATGATTTGGCTTTCCGCAAGCAAAACATAAAACCTTTTTCTTTTCATTAGCCCTAAATGCTTTAGACTCGTTTTCTCGAAATTTATCATATTTTCTTTCATATCTCAACGAAGTTTCTCGCATTACTTCATAAGTTATATTTGGGTTTGATGATATCGCAGTTGTTACTTCGCTATATTTCTTTGGGAGCCCTTCTATAATAAATCTTATTAATTCGCATTCATCAATTTCTGTACCCAATTCTAATATTTCATTAGCTATCCCTTGAGCTCTTATCAAATATTCTTCTATTGTTTCTCTTTCGTTTTTCTCTATTCTCGCAAGATTAATTTTTAACTGAATTCTTCTCTGATTTTCAATTCCCGCATAACGCTTTTTCAGTAATTGCCATAAATCCTTAGCTTTTTTTTAATCCCTCTAACAGCCATCATTTGTTCTGCGGACAACGTCAATATAATTATACCGTAAACTTCATCATTCTTTTCTAACCATGTTTTATGCGCTTTCAAACTATCGGGATCCCCTTCATTTTTTACCGGTTCATCATTTTCGATAACATCAAATAAATGTTTTGATTTAATCAAAGCTTCAACTCGCATACTCCATAATGTATAATTCTTACTCGTTAACGGCTCTATTCTAGGAATTCCAAACATATTGGATTCACACATAATTAAAATACTTTATCTTCCAAACTATTTTTAAATGCATATAAAATTCTTACCTCTTAAATTTTTTCTATTGGCGGTTAGTCCAATGGAACAAATTCTTAACTTGTATTAGGCCTAGTTCATACAATTCATATTTATTTACTCTTCTTACTTGTACACTCAAAATATAAAATTCGCTTTAAAACCACGCTCTGCTACCAAATTGTTATTTATTTTCTAACATTTTAGTTAAAATAATGATAATTATTTTACTATAAACATAACTTCTTTAAAAAACACACAAAACATTTATTTAGACAATCACATTACAGCAACTACGAATACACATCTCAAAACCATAATAACAACCACAATATTATCGTCGAACATCTGACGTTTTTCGTCTGAACCCCAAAAAAAATTAAATACATGGAGTCAGGAAAAAATGTCTATTGTTCAAGAGTTTATCTTATGAAAAAATAATTTAAATATTGTCATGTGACTTTACTTACATAAGAAACGAAGGAATGTAAACAGAACGCGGAAGAATGAGGTTGAAAGTACGACGTACTGTATATATTTTCGATGAATTAAGACGATTCTTTTGATGGTTTAATACTGTATATACTGAATTATGAATCCATGAAAATTTTATCTTCTAAAGCATTTGTCGTGAATTTTTGAAACTACATTTGAAGGTGAACATAATCTTTAATAAAGTTTAGAGTAATTGAAAGATTTAGAATGATCGAAGAATTTGGAAGGATTAATTAAATTTGAATTTATAGGGGTTTTGTGCAATATTTATAACCCTACTCAAATCTTTTATTTTAAAAAAAATTCTTAGTATTTTGTAGAATCAGGAAATGTACAAATATAATGTTCTTACAATAGAAATGTAGAAATATTTTCTAATTGAAAAATCCCCCCCCCCCTCACAACGCCAAGAAAGCTGAAGAGATGCAAAGGCAAAAGAAACCATCCTTTTAGAATTTTTTCTGTTTTGTGTAGCCAATAACGCTTTTGGAACAAGATAAAGTAATGCATCTATAACACATTCTAAACTGTATTACTACTAATCGATGTATTAAATAAATTTTATAACAAGTTATTTTAGTGGTACTTATAAGTACCGTCAGTAGATAAAGGTTTAAAACGACATGAGAATTGTATTTGTAATATTTGTCAATTGAAATTCTGCACCCTTTTATGTAATAATCAGCGGCGAAGATAATAAGTGTAATTCTATGTTTTTTGTTCTCGTCCTATCAAGACCAAATAAATGTAAATTAACAGTCTTCAAACTTGTACATTATCTCTGGGGTGGAGTCTCACCCCACATTATTTTTCATAAAAAGTATGAATGGATAATTTTGGACATAAGTCCAGTTTCGCCTGTGTTTAAATGAGATTCTAGGGATTAAATGTACATTATTTTTCAATGATTTAATGCATAATCCTTTTTTCGTGATTTAATGTATATATATTTTCAGTGATTTAATTACACTCGTCGGGAAAAAAGAGAGTAAAATTTCCTCCCTGCCAAACAAATAGGTAACCTGTATAGTGTTTAAATCTAATATTCTGAAATTTAAATATGACATCCAAATTACCCCAAAACATACAATTTTATCGGGTAATAGTTTTTTAACAATAACAAAACAGTTAAAGGTTATCATATTAATGTCATACATAAATACAGTGATAGTGATGTAAGATTAATTACAAAATAAATGTTACTATGTATTCAAAGGAAAATTTAAACGTAAAAAAATCTAATTATTTTTATCTTTTAATACATAACGTTATTTTACTTTTTCCGTTCGATCTGACATATTTCCCTTACTTCTGAAGTATATGTTAATGCCAGATCTGTTCAAGAATATGTATTTACTTGATTATTAAAGATAAATCTATACAGGGAACCATAATTCTTTTACCAGCATTTCAGCAGCGGTAAAGCTAAGATTAAAAATCATTTTTGAGAGTTAAAACTGTTCTGTCATTTAAACTTTCATTCAGATTTTAAATTCGATATATCGCACACTTGCTTCAAAAAGGTTAACTCAAAAATTCGGTTTTTTGAGGTATGGCTAACATTCTACTTGGTTTTTACGCGTCTACCAATCACCAAGGCACCAGATAGTGCACTGAAAACCCTGCCACCAGGTGGTAATTGTGTTTGCAAAATGGCCATTGACCCTTCCACAGCCCAGAAACAGTTTTTCGCATTTCCTGAAAAACAAAACTTTTTGAGTTCTGCCACTTTTGAAGCAAGGGAAGCAAGGTCAGATATTAGAAAACAATTATATTATTTTTCATAGAAGCATGAAAGGTTAAGTTTAGACATAACTCAAGTTCCGCAGGAAATTTAATGTTTAAATATTTTCAGTGATATAATTACACTCATCGGGAAAAAGATAATACAATTTCCTCACTGCAAAACAAATGTTTAACTTGTAGACATCACCTGAGTACATACCCTTTTTTCAGAGTAACATTTTAAAAATTAATAGCAAATATTTAAATGTTATCAAAACATAATTTGCAATTGTAGATAATATTAAATCGTGAAAAGGTATTTTCATTGTCTTAAATAGCAAATTGATTAAAATACAGCATGACAATCAAGATTATTCACACTTGCATCTTATATTTTCTGTTGTTGTACTCCCCTTTTTCATGTCCGAATTTAGTGTTTAATATCCACTAATATATTTTCATTCCTTATGCTACTACAACTCGGGTAATGCTTTTAAACATTTATTTATAGTTAATGTATGTATCATCATATACATTTTATTATTTGCACAATTTCCACTTATGTTTTAGAAAGACATAACAAATCTTAAATTTAAAAGAAAGCACTCTTACTTGAAAGTTAATTTGGATGCAGTAATTGCATAGCCATATTTTGATTCAGTACCGTGAAATCTCTAATGCTCGTATTCACCGTCTACCTCAACCTAGAGAACCTTGGTAGAACGCTCAAATGAAATTCATGATAACATTTGATTGGACATTATCAAGGAGACGTCCAATCAGGATAAAATGTGAATTCTGTTTGAACGTTCGACCGAGGATTTCGGTACAACTCGGGGTCGAAGTAATTGGTAAATACGAGCGTAGGAATAGAGTATTATATTTACAGAAGTGGAGGGAGGGATTTATTTGTCCACCAGTGTTATCAGGCTATTTGAATCTGCAATTCTACACATTTCTTTATTCAATAAGCACGGAATTTTTTTTTTTTTTTGTTCATAATTATAGATCAATGCTTATTCGTATATGTTGTAATTGTCACTGCAGGCCTGTAATGGATTCTCTTTAAGATAATATAAAAAAATATTTATTAATGAAAATATTGGAAAATAAATTCTTTTATGTAATAGTGTTGAATATATTGCATGCTTTACAGATGCATTGCAATGTTAGTAGTGATTAGGAAACTAAGTAGCAGTGTTGGAATCTAAAATCAATGTGCTGATAAAACATAAAGTAAAAAAGAAATAAGAGAATGTGCACAGCTTTTAACTCATGTTAGGAAACAGAAGGAGTTATGAATCTATTCTGCTATTCAGTTAAAAGCTTCCGCCCTTCAAAGTTCGTTTCGTCGTTATTGACACTAAATTTTCATAATATGAAACAACTATGGAATGTACCAAACCTAATTCGTTAATTATTAAAGAACGCATAAATTAATTATCTATTAGTTAATATCTATTAGTTATTAGTCTATTAGTTATCTATTAATCTAGTATCTAGTAGATTAATCTAACCTTATTAATCTAGTTATCTATCTATTAGTTATCTATTAGTTATTAATTATCTATAAGTTATTAATCTATTCTGCTATTCAGTTAAAAGCTTCCGCCCTTCAAAGTTCGTTTCGTCGTTATTGACACTAAATTTTCATAATATGAAACAACTGTGGAATGTACCAAACCTAATTCGTTAATTATTAAAGAACGCATAAATTAATGTCTGAATTCCTTTTTATTAAAGGTACACATATTAAGGCGTTGTGGATACAGCTTCGAGCCCTGCCTCCGGCTTATTTTTCACTCTTGTTGGGTTATTGTATTAATTGCGTTGGAATTTCTCTTAATATGTGTACCTTTAATAATTCCTTAACCCGCAAACATTTTGCCGTTCTACCTTGAATTTATCCTTATCACAAAACTATTGTCCAAATTTAATTTTTTGTGTATCAATAATAATTTCCTAACTTACTTAGTTGCTCCTTCGTTTTAGTAACTGATGAGAACACTATTTATGAAAAGAAAATGAAAAATATCTTATAGGAGCTGTTTGGAGGAATATAAAAATTATGCTTATACGGTTAATTTTTTTGGCATTTTTGAAATACTCCCAACTGTAATTATGAGAATTCATGAAATTTTTCATACTCTCAAATGCTTTATCATTTTTATTTGTATGTTTTTATGCATTTAAGTTGATAATTTCAAACGAAACTGAAACATTCTTTTCTAAAGAAAATATTATATATCACGAGCAATGGGTTTTCCTCCGCGCATTGGAAATTAATAATATAAAAATTTAAAATAAGTAAATTTACTGTTGCATGAATTTAGGTTTGTTAAATCAATACTAATTTTAATTTATGTGTTACGTGTATGGAGTATCATTGCTTTTATAAAAAGAAATCATGTAAATTTCAAACCTTAAAACTGAATAAATATTTATATACTCATTTTAATTAGAATTTTCGGTACCTGGTTATTATTTATAACCATTATTGACTATCCATGATTTTGGTATTTTCAATATAAATAAAAAAAGATGAAATGATAAACGTAGAAAAGGATATATATTCCGACGGTATGGACAATAATAAGATAAGTTTTAATTTAATAGGGAATCTTTAATACAGCATTTTAAAGAATTGTGTACTTACGCATATTTTCGCCGTTTAGGCTTTTCACTTACATAAACGATTGAATAGCATTGAATGTCCATAACAGTCATAGAATACAAAATACAAATTTATATTTCTGTTGTTTGAAAACATAGCAGATTCCGTCCAAAAAATGGCATGCATTTTTGAGATAGTTGTTTGATTATTGTTTGATTGTTATTATTATATTGTTTTCACAATTTTCGTATTATTTTCGGGATTTTGAAATGGGATATATAGGATACAAGTTTTACAGTAGAGATCATCAAATATTCCAATAACAAAATGAACGTTAACATAAGGCATGCAATGTGGTTAATAGTTTAGTGTAAATTAATAGTTTATGGAAATAATTACTTAAAAATTTGTAAATCAGAATGTAATAACAATGCTGAAACGTAACAATGTAAATGTGAAAACTTATTATTATTTTTAATAGTGATTTCTTTTTATAAGCATCGTTCATTAACTCATTATCAAAACTAAAAGCATAATTTCTTTCTAAAATTAAGCATTTTAAAAAATCCCATAAACATTTTCGATATTTCTATATTGTTAAACAGATATTGTAAAATTTTTCAACGTTTCAGAAAAGTCTTACTTTAGTATGTGGAAAAGTAAAACATTTAATACTGCAAGTAAAATTCAAAAAAGAATGATTCAAAAATTTCAATGGTAAATTAATATAATATGAGGTCAGATAAATAAAGTTTCTCCGACCACATATTATACACAAGAAGTGCAATTCGTTTTACGAGCAATTTAAACACTACATTTGAGTAGTTTTTTCTAACATTAGCTGACACTAATTAATATTTATACTGAATAACTACTTTTCATAAAAAATAATTTAAAATTTCGAAAGTTACACTTTTAAATACAGTATTAGCATAATATATACATACTTCCAAACATTTTACAACGAAGTGTCTAAATTCGAAAGCATATTGCAGTACAAAGCTTAATGTCATTTAGCACAGATTGTGCAAATTGATATTGATTACCTAAAGCTGGAAGATTAAATTAGTCATATATGTTCATACTACGAAACATGCAACATATTAGATTACACCTAATCCGATACATCTATTGATTATTAATACCTTATAAGTATGATCTATATCGAATATTTCATAATATAAATAGTTTTGGATCTATGTTATCATTTCACATACATTTTAACATTTGAATGACTATTTAAGATGAAGGATGAACTGTATTTCTTATGAACTTGATATATATTTTTTCGTATTAGTTAAAGATCAATATTAATTTCGTCCTAATTTTATGCTGAAAATCAGTTTAAAATATTAGTTTTACATCACTTTATAAAGCATCCCTTAATTCGAATAATAATAGCAATAAAAATAGATTATTTTCTCAATGAACGTTTTTATACTGCATTTAATAAAACTTAACAACTGCATATTTTAATACATTCATTTACTTAAAATAGCTTTTAAATTTTTCACTGTCTATAATATATTGTATGAGACTTTTGACAATGCAGTTTTTATGAAATATTGGTCAGAAAACAAAAAAACAAGATTTTAATAAGAAATTAAAGCGTGAAAATTATATAGGGTTTTTTTTTATGAAAAAAATGCGGTTCAATTATAATTGCAGTGTTAGAAAGAAATACGTTACCATTTCAATAGGCTCTTGTCAGCATTTTATTTCTCACATTGTGGATAAGTTACAAAAACCTGGTTCCAAAAATAAATTAAAATAAATTTATGTAAATAACGCATATATTATTTTTTTTTTATTGTGTTTCAATAAAACAAAATTTCTAAAGATAATAAAACGCAGTATTTTCTTATTAAATTAATGATTTTTTATTTGATATAAAAAAATAACAATTAAAAATATATTTCCATTTTTCAAGTTTGGTATTTCAAACATGAGTTTTTGTCTTATACTGGTGGTAGTTTAAGTAATTTGTTCTATAAACCAAAATATTTGATTTTTCATACAAAGTTTATATTAAAAGAAAGGTAATAATAATTTGATGTATATGAAAAAACCTGTGGAAATCATATATAATTAATTTCAGATTTCTTTTAAAACAAAGAATTTCAGAAATATCAAACAATAGATATTTAGATATCATGGAATCTTAAGATATATATATATATATATATTAAAATCAGCATTTCAATTACATATAAAATATGAAACAAGGCGTATGTGCCAATCCCAAAATGGCATTATATCTCATACACATTAATGCTTCAAAATTGAGTATGAGTGCCAAAAACAAATGACAATCAATGCCCATTATGAGAATTCTAAAGATATGAAATTCCGTGCATTCGTTATTGAGATATGACTATCATTAAAATCCTGAAAAATATAACTTGGCAGCGCCACTTGTTAGGTGATTTACACTAAAACATAATCATCAACATCTCATTTCATCGTCTAACTGGATCAGAAGTTCGATTAAAATCCGTATATTAGATTTTGAGATAGATTTATTGGGGTAATCGTGAAAAACGCAGCATGGCAGCGCCACATGTTGTGCGACATATACCAAAGCATACTAAACACAAATATTCATTAAGGTATATCTAAATCTGAAGCTTGATGAACATCCGTGCATTAGTTTACGAGATAGAGCTATTGGGGAAATCGTGAAAGATTCACCACAGCAGCGCCAAATTTTGTGCGATTTACAACAAAAAGTAATCGGCTGCAACTCATATCAAACAACAATTTAATATAAAAATTTTATTAAATTCTGTACGTTAGTTCTTGAGATAGAGCGCATAAAAGCTTTTGTACAGACAGGCAGAGTCACAGACTCAGAGACAGACATTTTGTAAAAACATTTTTTTAGGACCTCTGATCCATAAAACTTGTCGAAAACCGGAAGTCGAAAATTTTCACGAATCCAATACATCCCGCATTGAAAGATAGACGAAAGTAAGGAGTTTAAACAATTCATTTACAAAAAAGAGATAATAAGAGAGATACGTAAAGTTAACCACAAGTCCTTTACATCTAATCGTAAAGTATTTGGGACAACGTTCTAGAGATGTTAATGTTCATTTAGGATAAAAATCTGAAATTAGAAATTTTTGCTTTTTGCCAAAATGGGGTTTACCGAGTCTTTTTAAAGCAGAAAATAATGTAAAGGATGTGCTTGGTATTTATTAACCTCTTTAAAGTGGCGGTACATTTATACCACTTAATTCAATCTTTAGGACCCACGGTAGTACCAAAATGTTTGAATTATTTTTTGATTTTATAATTTACATGGAAAAAATCCTGCATTTATTTTAAAATAAATATGTTCCTAAATTATGTGTATTTTACTATTTTAAACATTTCAGCAATTGAAATACTGTTCCCGTAGGAATGTTATATAAAGTTTTTGGTAGAATTTTCCCCCGAAAAGTGGTAGTATTCAAAGCAGACAAATGTTAAAAATTGTTACACGTTATAACATAAAACTTGCCTACACATAAATGTTTATAATCTACAGCCAATGGTCATTATGTCCTTTTCATTGTAAATAACGTATAATATTCGGCAAATCTTAATCTTGTATCATTTGAGCTATGAACGAAAGTATTTTTCATTATGATCAGGGTATTCAGTCATATTAACTGCCCTCAGTGATGCAAAATATGATTTTGTGACTGCACCCCGTTTTTAGATTAAATAAAGTATCCATTGGAAATTTATTGTAGCATGTTAAACATTTATCTATGGGCACATGGCATACTAAAATGTATATACCTATTGAAAACTGCTTAAGGGGTCTTGCACCTTTTAAAGTTGATGAAAGTCGAGAAAAAATTCAACGTTAGAATGAATGTATTTTGAAACCGTTATTATGTATAAACATGAAATTTTGAATGTAAATTAAGGTGATTGTGCTATTAAATATATAGCATTGGAAACTGACTAATCTTTTACAGAATTTGTGTACGGATGAAATTAAAATAGCTTTTTAATTTTTTTTACACCGCAGTCATTGTGCGTGTGGTATTTTGAGGACATGAGTATGGATTGCTACGAAATTTGATATATATAACAAACACATATGTATTTTTAACAATGTTTTAAATTTAATTATTGACAGTGATATTTTTTAATTACTTATATTTTTAATTATTAAAAATGTAAATGTTTGATTTTGTTTAGGAAAATATTTTATTTGCATAAGAACAATTTTGACCTAAGAATGGATCATTTTAAAAATACATATGTGCTTATTATATATATCAATTTTTATAACAATCCATGTATATATTGACCGACGGAGAAAAAAAAGAGCTATTTTAATTTCAAAAATACACACATCTTGTAACAGTCCAGTCAGTTTTTGATGGTAATGTATATTCAAAAGCATAATCTGCTCAATTAATAGTCAAAAATTCATGTTTATTCATAAAAAGATTTTTTTGGAGGTACACTGATTCAAACTTTAAATGTTTTTGTTCATTTTCGTCGCGTTTAAAAGGTACAACACACCTCAACGATTTTAGCGCTGCCTTTCGGGAAAAAATACAGAATATCTTTCCGTTTTTAATATAATTGGCGAGCGCTTCATTTGATTTATCTGTAGTTATAATTTTGTTTTACTTTAACGGTGAAACTTGCTCGAGGTCAACTTAGTTCTCAACACTGTATGTGTTATTATAATTTTGAATATGTTTTAAAACACAACATATTTACACATATTATTATTTTTAACAAAATCATACTGATTGGTAAAGTCATCGTAAGAATTGAGTATTTTCAACTGAGCGAAAAAATGCCCATGCCGGGATTCGAACCCAGATCCTTGGCTTCCATAGCTAATGCTCTACCGTTTAAGTTCCCTGGGTTGACAGCCGGCCAGTTTTTCGTCTTGTTGTAAATATTCAATTCGTATGATAACCTTACTAATCAGTATAATTTTGTTAAAAATAATAGCATACCTATGTTTCCATCGTTTATATGGGGTTCCTTTACCCCAGGATTATTCTGTTTAGATGTCTACATGGCAGACCAGATATTATTACCAAATAGGTAATCTGAGCGATATTGGCAATGTAAGCCAATGATCTGGGTTTATGTTCCGGCTTGGATATTTTTTCGCTCATTTGGAAATATTCAATTCTTATGATTAATTTTACCAATCAGTATAATTGTGTTCAAAATAATAGTATATCTACATTCCATCATTTATATGAGGTTCCTTTTACTGGGTCCTTTTCTATTGAGCTGTCTATGAGCTGTACCAGATATTATTACGAATAATGTTATCTGAGCGAATTATGCTCGTCGTTTGACAGCCCAGGTCACTTAAACGGTACAGCATTTGCAATGTAAGCCAAGGATCTGGGTTCGAGTCCCGGCTTGGACATTTTTTCGCTCAGTTGGTAATATTCAATTCGTATATTTAAACATCTTTTATTATTATATATAAAATATTTATTACATTGTTTAAGTTATTTTTTAATGAAATATCTCACGATTTTGCTTTTACAAATCTTTAAGACTACCGTTGTTTTCACAGGTATATTTTACAAACACAGTTTTGGTTCAGTTAAAAATTAAAAATATTTATGTGCTGTATATATTTATACTTAATTAATCATCGTTAGTTACTGAAGCATAAAAATGAAATTAATTTGAAATTCAATGTACTACAAGCATTAATATTTTATCTAGTTTTAATAACTGCATAATGTTTCAAGCAGTGTTTAATTTATAATAAATTAACACACTTCTTTAAAATTGTATGAAAGTCTAAAGATCTATAAAGCTTGTGTCAATATATTGAAATATGTATCACGAAATGCGCGCAAAGAGAAGCAAAACAATATTACAATATTATTTCTGACAGCACCTCTCTAAACTTTATATAGTGCTTTATGAGAAATAATACTGCGACATATGGTGAGTTCTATCAAGCATACAATCTGCATGCTTTCCCTTATTTCTAGAACAATCGTTATTGAAAACATAGCAGAAGATCTTTAATATTTATATTTATATATATAGTACGAGACATGAAAGAATTATTTATCTATGAAATACATTGTGTATTACATTATTTTCTTAAAGAGGTTCCTTAACGAACACAAGAAGAAATATCCTTTGACATGCTTTTTATTCTGTTATTCATTTGTCATTGTAATCATTAGTTATAATACCATTTAAATTAATCAGAAATATAAATATATAAATTTATAAATATATATATATGCCTCTGGTTTCTGAATTTCTGAATGATATGTTTAAGCAAAAGTTTATAAAATGAAAATAAGTAGATTTTTTTTTTTTTTTTTTTTGGGGGGGGGGGGGAGCTGATTCATTAAGTATTGTTGCAATAAAATAAAATAAAAAATAAAGAAGTAATTTGAAAAAAGAAATTACAACTTTTAAATTATATTTTGGGCTTTTTGATTGGGGATACTTTTTGGGATAAAGCATTTACATACTATTTATTGGAAAATATATTCCAAAATACAAAAGATTCTCAATCCTGTATTTGCCTTATTTACTTGTAAATTATAGATAAAGAAGAGTATTTTATTTTATATAAAAAATCTCGACTATAATACACCCCTAACTTTTTACTTTCTTCTATCTTTACAAGAAGAAAGTATTGGTTTCATGAAAATTTTCGAATTCCAGTTTTCGACGGATTTACACGTTTTATGAGTCAGAGATTCCCAAAAACATGTTTTTACAAAATGTCTGTCTGTGAGTCTGTCTGTCTGTCTGTCTGTCTGTCCGTCTGTCTGTCTGTCTGTCCGTCCGTCTGTCTGTCTGTATGTGACACAAATTTTGTAGGCGCTCTATCTCAAGAACTAATGGACGAAATTTCACAAAACTTCATATTTAGTTAGACCTTGATATAAACTGGAACTGATTTGTTTTTGGTGAAAATCGCCCAACAGGTGGCGCTGCTATGCGGCATTTCTAACGATTTCTGCAATAGCTGTATCTCAAGAACTACTGCACGGATTTTCATAAAACTTCAGATTCAGTTAGTCCAGGTTATAGTTTGGTGCTGATTACTTTTTTGTGAAAATCGCCCAACAGGTGGCGCTGGTATGCTGCATTGTTCATGATTATCGCAATAGCTCTAACTCAAGAAAAAATGCACGGATTTTCATCAAACTTCAGATTCAGTTAGTCCCTGATATAAATTAGTGCTGCTTAATTTTTGGTGCAAATCGCCCAACAGGTGGCGCTGCTGTGCTGAATTTTTCACGATTTCCACAAGAGGTGTATCTCAAGAACTATTGCACGGATTTTCATCAAACTTCAGATTTAGATAGTCCTTGACATGAATTGATGTATAAAATAGTGCTGTTTAATCTTTAGTGTAAATCGCTCAACAGGTGGCGCTTCTGTGCTGCATTTCTCACGATTTCCACAAGAGCTGTATCTCAAGAACTATTGCACGGATTTTCATCAAACTTCAGATTTAGTTAGTCCGTGACATGAATTGATGTATTAATTAGTGCTGTTTAATTTTTGGTGTAAATCGCTCAGCAGGTGGCGCTGCTATGCTGTATTTTTTGCGATTTCCACAATAGCTTTATCTCAAGAACTAATGCTTGGATTTTCAACAAGCTTCAGATTCAGGTATACCTTGATATCGTTTAGTGCTGTTTACTTTTGGTGTAAATCGCTCAACAGGTGACGCTGCTATGCTACATTTTTTCAGAATTTCCGCTATAGCTCTATCTCAAGAACTAATGCGCGAATTTTCATCCAACTTAAAATTCAGATATACTTTGATATGAATTGATGCTAAATCGTTATTTCTTGTACTATTTAAATGATTTAATTGACGTGATTTATATAGAAGAAAGTTTTGTGATGGCCACAACATACTAGTTTTGCTTTTGAAAGAGGGGGGAGGGATTACAATCGGGATTTTACTGTAGTTATCAGTTTAAAAATTTTACTTTCTTAAAATATTCCTGATATCTGTCTCCATTCAAAGCATCTTATACATAACTGTTTTAAAAATGGAAGTAAGCCATCATTGCAAGTTTAGAACAAATATAATAGAAAAACTTACGAAGTTGATCAAGGTAATAGTTTTGTATTTACAATGCATAAACAATTTTATTGTAAATTGTTTAGTAAAATAATACATAACACTTATTGAATTTAAGAAAAGATTAAATTTATTTAAATTACAATTGAACGTAAACAAGCTTGTTGCTATTTATGTACTTGCTGTCAAATGTGTTTGTGGAAGTTTCTATACAAAATCAACTTTGTATAACGGAAATGTCTTCTATTTCAGGAACATTATACATATTGGATCTGACATTATTGCTCATGAAGTTAACTGAAATGAACAGAATCACAGAATGATTATTGGGGCGTTTATGTACTGTTCATATCTGCCACAACCAGTCTGTTCAGAAGTGCCCACATTGCTGCTTCTGTTAAATTGATAAATCATTAACATTTCTCAATTTTAGACGAAAAAGAACTGAATCAAAAATATTTATTATTATTCATATTATATGTTAAAACTTTCTAATTCAAATAAATGAATGAATAAATAATTAAATTTATTCTCTTATCAACTTGGAACAAAGATTTCACTTTTGAGATCTAAAAGCAGTGTTTTATCTACGGAGGACAAGCAAAATTTCAAAGAGCTTCAAAAACGTTTTACCAGGTTCTATCCTCTTTAGTATTTTTTTCAAATAAAAAACTTATAATAACTATTAAAAAATTGCGATGTTCACATTGGTCCCATGTTCACATGTGCCACCATCTCCCCTGCATCAAATTAAACACCCCATATAAAATGCATTATTCCTTCCAGTTTTAATAATGTATTGCGGGGATTAATGCTTTATGTTTTTACGATATTTGTATTTAAAGAATGTACTTCTTCATAAAAATATTTAGGAAAATTAATGTATTCTAAAGCAATTAGTAAGAAACTTTATATAATCTAGTTTTATGAAAAAAAAAAGAACAAGTATACTAGGTATTTTTTCGCTAAAGTTTGTACACAAAACTGATTGACTTTCTTTGCAGCATTTGATTGATTTTAATATTTTTAAATTTTTAAATTTTTTTTATTACTTTTAACCCTAGGAAGCTCCTCGGTTCTTTTTAGACCCATACACATGTTTAAGCTTGTGTTACTGAAAAACTACTCATAAGAATTTTCTGAAATCAGGGTTCGTACGGGTACCGTTATTTTCAAGGTCAGAAAGCAGAATTTTTTAATAGAGAAATAAATCTAGTTTAAATGGACGAAATTTCACCTTATTTAAGGAAAAATATTCCATAACAAAATACTGGTACCAAGAATTTCTTAGTCTGGAAATTCAAGCACCCGTACGAACCCTGTGAAATACGATGACTTTTCCTGATTTATTTTTAACTAACACATACTAAAATTTTAAATGAAGGCCACTTTTAGTTTCAACACAACAAAAAACACCTTAATCTGTCCCTCGGGTCTTTTTTGTCCAAGCATACAAATACATTCACATAGTTTTTTTAAACGCCGATATTTTTTTATTTCTGCTGTACAGTTGCAAAAAAGGTAAGGGGAAAAAAAGGGGTAGAATTATCGGGGAGTGAATGAAGTTATGTGACATCTGGAACTGGACAAATCATAGCGGAAATTCATTTTGTTTGTTGTTTTTCTCTCAGCTAGAAGTAAAAAGTACACCTTTTAGAATCAGTTCGAATATTTATTTGAGAAGAACGTTAGTGCATTTTTTGTTCGTTATATGAAAGTTTTATTTTGCTTTCATTGAAGGCTATACAGATGATGAAAATTTGTCTGATGTGGAGGAAGCTGTTTCGGAAGAAGAGGATCATATATCTATTGATAATTATTCTTCATCAGATGAAGAAATAGATTCTATACATAAAGTACCTGAGACTCTGAGAGTCCAGAGAGTCCAGAGATGAAAAAATAATATGGCATGCAAAGCCATATCCAAGTGCTGGTCGATTAGAAAGCAGTAATATTTTGAAACTAACCTCTGATCCAACTCGATTTTCAACAGCACGAATAGAAGACGAATATAGCGCTTTTGAACTGCTTTTTCTACGATAATTTGAAAACCATGATCATAAATTATACAAATTTAGATGGAAAACGTGTATATGGAGAAAATTGGACTGATCAAAATATCGTAGATTTGGATGCATGCATAGGTCTTTTAGTGCTCGCAGGTGTGTACAAATCAAGCAACGAATCAACAACAAGTCTATGAGATGAATTCAAGGGAAGACATTTGTTTAGAGCTACAGTGTCTCTAAAGAAATTTAAAATAATATCAAGAGTAAAACGATTTGATGACCGGGAAATTGAACAACGAAGAAGATCAAATGACAAATTTACCGCAATTCGAGAATTATGGGATAAATGGATAGAAATTTTACCCAATCTTTTCAATCCAGAAGTATATGTAACGGTGGACGAAAAACTTATGGTAAAAAAATATGGTATAAAATTCTGGATTTTGTGCGATAATGACACTTGCTATGTATGGAATATCCAGCCATATTTAGGAAAACAACTAGGAAATGCACCCGAAAGAAACCAGAGATTGAGAGTAGTTTTGGACTTGTCATATAGTTTACGAGGACATAATATAACTTGTGACAATTTCTTTACATCTTATGACTTGGGTCAAATGTTGCTAAAAAGAAATATAGCAATAATTGGTACAATAAGAAAAAATAAATAATCTATTCCTGCAGAAATTTTAGAAAGAAACGGAAAAGAATGATACAGTTCAACATTCGCGTTTACTAAAGATACAACGCTTGTGTCTTACATTCCAAAAAAAAAATAAATGTGTTGTTCTTCAAAGCGCATTGCATAAGAATGAAAAAATTGAACGAAGTACTCAAAGAAAACCAGAGATCATCATTGATTATAATAAAACTAAGGAAGCAGTTGATACGCTGGACAAAATGGTAGCTACTTACACTACAAAAAGGAAGACAAACCGTTGGCCATTTGTTGTATTTTGTAATATTTTAGACATATCTGCATATAACGCTTTTGTACTTTATTGCAAAATAAATAAATCATGGAAGAAAGACTGTCCTTATAGACGAAGAATTTTTTTGGAAAACTTGGGTGTAAAACTTGTAAAAAAGCATATGGAGACCAGAGAAAATCTTCCAAGAGGGCAAAGAGCAAAACAGATGGTTCAAAGAGCGATGTGAATCCGCAAAGAAATTGCTAGTACTTCAGCTGAATTGGAAATTGCTATCAGCGAGGAAGGTGTCCACTATGGGAAAAAACGGACAATAAATGTACATTTAAGTGTGTAACATGCCACTGCTTTACATGCAAAAAGCATCTGAATACAGTTTGCCATAACTGTTATACGGGATAATTACATTTAAATATTTGAAAGATTCATTTGTGTTTTTTGGATGTACCTGTAAACAAGATTATGTAAGTACTTTTTACTTTTATTTCATTTTTGTACTGTCATAATTTATTTTTTGTTTTAGTATTCGTCAACTGTTATTAAAATAATAAATTTATTACTTGTAGATTGCCGAATTTAAGCGCGAAACATGCATTGGTTTTTTTAGACCCGAGGGACTAATTCGTAGATACGGAGAGAGGAGCGTTCTAGGGTTAAATGCGTTTTTTATTTTGACTTTAATACTCGTACAGATCATGTGACAATAACTGAAACACATTTGCAGTGCTCAAGAAGAAATTACATAAAATTATACTTGCTACTATCGTTTCTATTATAATGTTTGTAAAATATATATATATATTAGTGTTCTGATACATTTATGCTTTTGAAAATGTACAGTAAGAAGAAAATTCAAATAGAAATCATTATGACAGTCTATAAAAAGTTATTTTTAGAAAAGTTACATTTTTATAATTTTCCACTATTTCTAATACCAAACATGGCAGAAAATACGGGATTATAAAATCCAGAACATTTTGTTTCTCATGACATGAGATTAGCGGACGAAAATTGTGTGGACGAACCTAAATGCAGCATTTGCATTTTTAATTAAAACAATTGTGTTTTTTTTTTTCTTTTGCAATATATCGGGATTTTAAAATGCAAAATATGAGATTTCAAAATAAGGCAATGAAGGATAAAGTGGCCACTATAAGGTTTGATGAATTTTTATGATACCTTTTTAATCAACAATGGTCTAGAAACAAGTACGAATAATAGTAATAATAACTTTAGTTTCAATTGCAATTTGACTTTTTTTTATGTACATCTTACTTTAAAAGAAAAATTACATAATGACACTTAGGTCGTCAAGGTCGTCTAAAGTGGTAAATGAAAAAATCACAATGATTCAGGATGTATATTTTTCAGTCAACACAAGCTAAAGTTACACACATTAAGAATAAGTTTTACGTTTTGTAATATTTTAAGTTATAATTTTTTTTCAAAATAAAATAATCAGTAATGAGTATCAATTAAACTAAGACAGTTATACGAGTGCCCACATCAGACGTCCACACTGCAAATGTCGAGAGTAAGCATTTCTCTGCAGATGTTATTGCAACGACCTCTCTTTCGTCTTTTAAAGAAAATGCATAATTGCATAAATGCATTTCGTCTTTTGGATAGCATATTTTGTTATGAACAGCGAAAAACATATCTTTTCTCGACAAAGTAGTCATCTGGCAATTTTTCCAGATCTTTTTATTACCACTTTGCGCAAAATAACACCATTACAAAAACTGTGGCCTAGCATCTAATCTACATAACTTAGGGTTTTCAAACACACATCATTTAAAAAGTTACTCCACGCTGGTCGGCTTCACCCAGTTCCTGCGTTGCGCTGTCACTGAACAGCTGAAAAGATTGAATGATCCACATTGTTAGTTCCTTGAAAAAAAAAATCCGCCACATAAGCTGAATGTTCGGAATAGGTATTGCAAGGACCAATATTTGATAATTAGTTTAAGAAATGAAATCTATTAACGTAACTTATTTTGTATAAATTATATATATAATATATTTTTCTGGTTGTTCAATCATATATTCTATAAAACATAAATACTTATTTTTTAAGTAAAGTTGGTAGGATCATTTGGAATTTTTGAAATATATTTTACCTTTATTTTCAACATCTGCACTGAAATAAATATAAGATGCTTTTTAAAGTATGGAGATAAAATATAAGCAAGAACGCAGATATACATGAATATACTCCGAAGATATCCATCATGCTGAAAAACATTCATAATTTATAGAAACTTGAAAAACCCACATATTTTTTTAGATTTAAAGAATCATATATAAAAAGAATTCCTTTGGTGCCTTTGATTTTCAGAAATGTTTCCAAGTAGTTTTTACACTATATTAATCAGTTTTCTCTACACGACATATGGGTCTTACAAATGTTAATTATTTTCCAGTAAATATTTTAATGTTCATCAAAAATCTTTTACAGACAAATGTGGTAAATTAGTAACATTAACATTAACATTAACATTAAAATTATTCTTATTTTAGAACTCTTGTATGGATGAATTCAATTACATTGCTGAAAATGTTTTATTGATAGCATCCTAAAATTCGATAATCCAGTTTGAGAAAACTAATGTATGCTCGATAAAAACTACCCTGAAACATTTACTTAAATCCATAGCAGCAAAAATGAACTTTATAAAGGACTCTTTAAATATTTGCAATCTATTTCTTCATGGGGTTTATAACGATAAATTCAGCTTCTTGGAATCAAGGGTTACTCAGGGGAGAATTTTGTGTATTTCAGTTCGTTGTTGCATCATAATTTTGGATTAAGAAGCATTTGTCTTTTTTTACATGTGCTTATTTGAAGTTAATAAAAATTTATTTATTGAAACTTAAAAAACACACATATTTCTTACATTTAAAATCTTATACAGATATAGAATTAGATCAATCTTATATAGATATCTTGATGTACAAATTAACAGAGAAGGGAGAGACTCATAGGAAATTAAAGAAAGAATTTGTCTGAGAAGAAACGCTATAAAAATATTTAATTATATTTTGAGGAGTAAGGAGATCTCTAGGGAAAATGTCTGGTATACAGGGTTGAGAGCGCTTCGATACTTTATTATATCTCTAAATTTCTGTCGTTAAATAATGCGAGAAATACTATTAAAATTTAGTGATAGTAATCGGTCATTTGGGTCGGAGGGCTCTTATACCTGAATATATACAGTTCTATTGTAAAGAGCATATTGTTATATGCAGCAGAAGGATGGAGAAATGAGACAGAAAGAAAAAAAACAGCGGCAGTGGAAATGGATGCCCTAAATAGATCATGCAGGGTATCAAGAATACAAAGAGTAAGAAATGAAAGAATCAAGGAAATAAGAGAGCCATATTAGATGATATTTAAATACGCAATTAATCTGGCATGGTCATGTAAAAAGAATGAGTGATGAAAGACTACCTAAAATAGAATTTAATTATAAAACAAATAACCAAAGTAAACGGGGAATACAAAGAAATAAGTGAATGGATGATATCGAAAAACCGATGAGGGATAGAGGTCTAGAGAAGGAATGGACACTTGACCGGAAGAATTGGAATAGACTCTTGTAGATTTTTCGGAGGGCTTCATATGACGCCATATAAGTTTATATGTATATTTACAGTGTCATCGATAAATAATGCCTAGATTTTAAATAACTGTCACAAAAAACTATGAAAAGTAATTTATTGGTATTAGTCTTATAATGTGCGGCAAAAAAATATTTTTTTTCATACATTTCAATGTGAGTACCGTTCGCTGTGCACCAGGAGCAAATGTGTGCAATGTGAGCTCCAGGAGCAGTTTGTTCTCCAAAAAAGCCGCTGTACACTAACTATTGACTTTGACTTCACATACCAAATCACGCACTGTGCTTTTTTTGCACGGTCAACATCGTACTGAGCAGCTGCAATAGTGTGGTTAAAAAAAGGTCGATTGTTATTTTTTCAAGTTTTTTACTGGTGCTATCCTCTTAATTTGTTCATTTTAGTTAAAAAATAAATATTATGAAGTTTGAGCTTAAAATTTTAATATTTAGATGTATTTCAACACTCTTAAAAATTTCCTGTTTTTGTAAATTTACAGTTTAACGAATTCAACTGCTACTAATATCTAAAAAAGTTTTATTTGTCATACATGGGGGGGGGGGAGAATCTGAGAATGCTAAGTAATTAAAGTACACTTATATATTCAATATATGTTATAAATAATTAACAAGTAAATATACTCCATTAATATTTAAATAATCATGTATTTGTCAGTAGCTGCCAAACTCTGTTTTTTGCAGTCAGGATATATTCGTCGATGTTCTTCAACCACCTGCAATAAGTATTGTAGTTGTGTCTCACTGTACGTTATTTTTCCACAAAACACTTGAATTAGGGCTACGCCCCTTTCAGCATGATCATTAACAAGTTTTATTGATTTGACAATTTCCAATGCTTTACAGAAAGTCTCCTGATCTTCCCATATTTCTGGGTCTACTTGGAGGAACGCATCTGGTAGGCACATTTGTTGGAATAATAAACCGCTTCGTTACGAAGTCTTCAAATTTCATGTCGACAAAAGTTTCAAGTGTAATGTTAGGAAGCTTTGTGGATTCTTTTTTACAATTAACGTCTTTCATGGTCTTTACTATGATCCTTTTAAGGCAATGAGGCACTTGATTGTCGAAAAGAGCTAAGGCGACAAGATCCTCAGATAAATACCAAATGTGTTTGGCTAGCTTTTCTGATGCTGCTTTAGATATTTCATCATCAATATTCTTATACTGTAACAAAGATTTCATTAAATTGAAATCATTGAAAGGTGCACTTTGTGGCAGTGGTGCTGTCATCCATACCCGTACCGCAAATACACATATTTTTTGCAATCCTTTTTTTCTCTTGAAGTAATGGTGAACTGGCTACTAAACATCCATATTTTTAGACTATACAGCACTTTGGACATCTAGCGAGCATGGTGCATGGATCCAGGTGCCATAAATCAGACTCCTCGAGAAGGTGTTTTGCCTAAAAAGATTAAGATAAGTTCAAGAAATTCTCGATAGCCATCTCTTGGTTGTTTATTTTTGTCCAGTAGTATTTTAGAAAAATTAATTATGTCATCTTTTATATCTATTATTTGATTCAAAATTTCGGTATTACCAACTCCCATATCATACTTCTCTTTGTCAATAAAATTCCAGTTGGCTTGGAATCTGTTAAATAGTGGTACCTCTGATGATGAAGAAAATCCTAAGCATTTTTCGAAAACTGCCTTAATAATCAATTCCATAATGTGGTGGCGACATGCCAAAGAAAGCAGCTCTTTATTCATTTTTTGTTCAAGTAACTTACAAGTACCTTTAATTCGACCAGTATTGACGCTTGTTGTGTCAAAGCGCATGGCGCTTACTTTATCATCTATACCCCAATCCTGTAAGGTCGCATATACTGCGGCAGCTTGACCTTCTCCGTCTCCTGATGAATGCTTGAGCACTGAAAGTAACTGAGTGACTCCTTTTCCAGACACAATTACTGGAAGTCTATCAACTTTCTCTTTCAAAGTTAGGTCTTGTAAGAGTTTACCATCCCAGTGAACTGTTAAGTTAACATGTTCTCCAAATTCGGCTTTGAGCTGCTCATACATTTTAGACCGGTGTTTAATTCTTTCTCGACGAATGGAACTTCTACTAAGAGTTACTTCATCTACTTCACAACCCAAGCTCTTTACTGTTGCGGCAACGACAAACACAGCTTTTCGGTCTGAAACTTTGGTCCTGTCTAAAGCTACAGCCAGATTTGTAGTCATAATTATCATTCTTTTTCTTTTCTGTTTGGATGAGCTGTTCGTTCCTTTCTCTGTTACTGGGAATGATGCCTGTTCGACTTCATTTTCAACTTCGTCTGATTCTTCTGATGATAATAAATGAACAGTTGCTTCTGCTTCTTCACAGACTACTTTCATTTCTTGATTTCTTTCAGCGATAGCTTTCCTTCTTAAATCTGCCATTTTTTCTTTCTTCTCCAAACACTTATCCATATCTAGCATAGAACCCTTTCTCCCTTTCTCACGCTGTGCTAAGAGGAAGTCTTTATCCTCAGAAATTTTTATCATGTTAAGAGCATTAGCATGTGCAATATCAAACAGATCATCAAATTTCGAAATAAATTCATCTTCTTTGCTCTTTTGAGTAACTGCAATTCTATTTATATTTTTCTTTAATAGCCTCCACTTCTCAAACAATTTTTCCAGCTTTAATTGACTATTTCTGAGCTCTTGCACTGGGATTATAGGTTTCTGCCAAAATGTTGTAATTTCTCTTATTGTAGTTGCTGAAGACTCCCTTATAGTATTGTTCATTTCAACATGGTGATGTAAAAAACCACCTAGTGCCATGCGTATTGAAGGTAGTTCATTGTCAGTAAGCTCAGTTATAGTAGAACCAAGCAGATAAATGTTTGTTTTTGATCTTATTGAAGTAGATGATGTTGCCATAATAATACTTAAAATTAAGATTATACTTTACAGAAAAATATTTATTTCTTCTTCTTTTTCAAAAAAAAAAAAAAAAAGTGAAGACATGATCCTGATTACCGATGCTTGTTAAACATATCACTTTGGAAATCAAACATGCTATAAACACACTGTGAAAATGTTGTAAAGCTGTTTAAAGCCAAGGAACTATCTCACAAAAGTTATGGTTTAGAATAAGCTAAAAGTTACGGTTTAGAAGTTATCTGCTAAAAAGTTATGGTTTAGAAGTTACCTGATAAAAAGTTATGGTTTAGAAAAAATCTGATAAAAAGTTATGGTTTAGAAAAAATCTGATAAAAAGTTATGGTTTAGAAAAATCTGATAAAAGTTGCAGTTCAAATGATATTTACTCACTGGGTGCCACTGTAGCACAATGTTGCAAGCTTAAATTACATTGAGCTACCTCTAAATTTTACTGAAATGCTCTCAAATTTGATCTGCTTTATTTTTTAGTACATTGGAACAAAACAGAAGGGTAGGACCCTACAAATTTTCACCTTCCAAATTTTGGACCACCCTAAGCTGCAATATGGCGCGTCGGCTGACCTTCACGACTACGCAACTAATCCGCGCATAACACAGACACGCAAAAGAATTCTGGTGAACTAAACCAAACTTGCGTTCACCAGTTATCGTGTAGTGAAAGAATTACTCATTTAACGTAAAAGGTTTCGATGTTATGATTTTTTTTTTAAATCTAGGCATTATTTTTCGATGACCCACATGTCGCAAGCCATTCCACCTGTCTCGATTGGTTTAATTTCTTCTGATTTTAGTTATTGTATATTATTTAAAGCTTGCTGTTTTTAAAGTTTGTTGTTTTTTTAAAGTTTGCTGCTTTTTAGTTATTTTAGTTGTTGTCATTTGGTTCAGTTTATTTTTTATCTTTGGATCAGTTCTATGGTTTTAAATGTTTGGTTTGGTTTTTGGATATATATATATATATATATATATATATATATACATTAAAGTAAGAAATTCATTTCAAGGATCTAAAGTATAAAAATCTTAGAAAACCTGAATGAGCCCAATCGATTAGTTTCCAAGTTTTTCGTTCTGTAGCAGATACATTTTTTAAAATGAAAGTTATTTTTAATTTATTTTATTCAAGATTTATTTTATTTTCAAGATTCATTTAAACTAAATAAAGATTTTTACCGCTCCATCTTGAAATGTTTCTTACATATCAGAAAAGAAATGTTATGTAGAATCACAGTAGAATAATCAAAGGAAATCTCGTATAACAAATTATAATATTAATTAAATAATAAAACTTTGTATAAATCGCCATAAAATATATAAAAACACAGAGGACGCGTTTCAAGAGGAAAATTTAATCAGCCCTTCATCAGCCAAAGTAAACACCGGTCCGTAAGGGGACAAGGTCACAAATGAAATGAAAGGTATAGAGTAGAGCATACAAAGAATACGACAGGTAGCGCCAGCTGAAAGGTAACCACCAATCACAGAGGCGCACATTCAGAAGAAGAAAGTGTTTCCAAAATGATAAAAAAAAAAGTAAATAGCATGAATAAACGAAATTAAAATAAAAGAAAAAAAGTAAGTTAAAAAATAAAACAAGAAAAAATAAAGTTTTTCTTTAACATAATGAAATGAAAAAAGACGAGAGAAGACGGAAAATAATTTAAGTATTTTTCAAACTAAGGCGAGGAAAGGAGATGAAGAGAATTCATTGACAAGATTATCAGAATTTTTAAAAATAAAATATTCTTCGTGAAAATCATAGTGAGTGCGAGAGACAGGGGGAGAAATAATTCTGACCATGGATAAATTATCGACAGTTTTTCTGTGCTGTTTCATTCTAAATTACATAATCATAAATATAGTTTTTATCGAGAACCTTAAAATATTCGTTACATGCTAAAACTTAGCATAACTGAAAAAAAAGTAGTACTAAAATAAAATTGTATTTTTATTTTCAGTATAATTCATATGCCCATAGACTTCCCAGTTTTACTCTTAAAGTCAAAATGTATTTTATTACACTGCAAAATGTATGCATGTTTCTGTAAAACATGTGTCTTTAAAATTATACGTCTTTCTTGAAAACAAATGAAAAATGTCACAATCTCTAATAATAGATTCTTCATATTGTGAACTTTTGGTACAAAACATATATTTTTCTAAGGTTGTTTTCTCAACGAAAATTGACTTACGAAAATTTTTTCGTTGTTTCAGTTACCTGCCAAGAGGTTAATTTGTATATTTCAACATTTTAAAGTAATACAGTATTTATGTGGATCATATACAATTAGCAAATATCATTATATCATCATAGCAAATATATTATCATATACATTAGCAAACAATCAGAACATGTTTAAAGGTTTTAAAAAAATAATAAATAATTACATATATTTATGTTTAAGGGAAACGCCTTTTTATATTTAATTTAATTTTTAATTCCTAGTAGAATGTAAAACATTAAAGTTAGAAATGACTTATATATTTTTAAAATTATATTTAATGGTATGAGTCTTTACTACACAAATAAAATATAAATTAAATTAAACTCATTTCTTTTAAACGGTTTAATACAGAAAGTACGTAATTCATCATATTGTTATTCTTTAATATAGTTTAACTAGTTGAGCGTAAGTTTCTCAGCAGTCATCTTGATAACCAGACTATGGTTTACTTAATGCATTTGACACATTCTAAAGTAATAGCTTTAGCAATTTGGGTGAGAGTATAAGTTATGTGTACTAAATATGTTAAGACGCAGCATCTAATATGAGCTTCATCGTATATAAGTAAGCTTAATATTATCGAACACACATTGGATATAGCCTCTAATGGTGAAATCATTTAAATTCACCATACAAATGCTCGTCACGAAACACACGATAGTAGAATATTCATCAGCATACTAAGGCGTTTGAGTGTTATTATTGAGAATTTAATGTCTGTATATATATATATATATAATATTGTTTTATTTTCAACTTTGTATTCCATGATTAACTATCGGTTTAATTTGTTTGATTGTCACAATCATATTTTTTAGCTTTTTTATGGCTAATTATGAAGATAATTCTCACACTATTTTTGTGATTTTTAGAATATTGGTAATTTTAGAATCTGACAATCTTCTATAAACATCCATTTTTTATTTATTTATTTATTTATTTTCTTTCCTGTTCATTTTTTATATGTAATGGTAATTATTCAGGTTTTTCCATTTTATGCAATTTGATAATGTTCTGTTTTTATCTTGAGACTATTCTTTTGGTTCTATTGGTTGTTCGGGTACAGGAGAAAAAAATTTTCAGCTTTTAGATTTTTTCTCACAGAAAACAACCGATTTGCTTATATCATTGAATCCTGTAATCTTGAAAACGTAATTCAATATATAAGTTTTTCAATTTTTTCGGAATCCATATTCTTCTTTTTTTATTCTTCCTTATTAATTCTTGTAATTAAGTATAAGGTACTTTATTTTATACATACAGTTCTATATTATAGGTTTGTGGCATCCATTTTTATTGTCAATTCATTCACAATAATGCGGCTTTTGATGATGGTCTGTAATGTTTATTTAATGGTTATATACATATATATATATATATATACATATGAGCACGTGTGTATGTATTAGACTTCCACAATAAAGTTTAAGTAATCTCCCTGCCAATATCAGAATTGTAGTGAATCTCTTTGGAAAATAATGCAAAGAAGTTAAATGATATAATTTTATTAGAAACGACATGCAATTCACATTTACTAAAATACATGTAAAAATAATGTATTTTTCATTGTTGTCCTTTTATATTGAAAAACGGAAAACTTTAATTAATTTTGATAAAAAAAAATATATCAATATATCATATTAGTCATACATATCATATTAGTCAATATATCATATTAGTCATATATAATCCCCGTTCAGAATCTAAAAGCACGCTAATCTGATAAGTTTTTAAAATATTAGAGAAGACTGAATTATACTCTGATAAAAGCTGTGCAGATCTCCCTGTAAACGGGTTTCCATTCAATTCACATTAGATGCAAAAATTTAAGGCCGAAACAGTTGCTGTTAAGACATCCAATGGCTGTTTTCATGTTTGATTAAAGAGGATCAGTTAAACATTTGAAAAGAATCTAAAATATGAATTAAGTATGCAGAGTCTTTGTATCCCGGTATTTTAAAACAATCTCTATTGAAATAGCCTAAGTTATGTAACTATCATCAACAGTTCCGGGCGGACGACTTCGCTTTTTATATTCCAGGTGCCATTTTGATAGTTTAATTTTTGCCAGGCACAGGTGATAAGTCGCCAAATATTATTATATCGCTACCATTTCATCTATATTATAATAGTTCAAGTGATGGGACTGCCATAAACAAATACGGTCTGATCCCTTCACCTTTCATATGAAACTTTGCACAGATTTTATATATGCGCGATTTTTTTCCGACACCAATTTGGGCAAATCATCAACAGCATAAACAACAACATCCAGCTTACCATATCAAGCAAAATAACGATACTTTGGCGCCAGTTAAGTGCCCGCTGCGTATATGAAATTAGCGTCAGATAAAATCTCGCCGATACGGGGACGTATATGATATCTGTGCCGAAATTTTTCCATCTTAATTAAAAAATCATTTTTTTTTCGAATAAAACTATATAATTGCCATGGTCACAAAGAATTCTTGGTACTGTTACGCTATCCGGGTACAAATCCCGCCAACACCTTTTTTTCAACTCGCCAGTTAGCATTTTTTTTTTCAAGTGGTAAATTAAAACATTGCTTTGAAGTTGAAATTAAATGCATGGTTTGCTGCATTATTTAATATTTGGCCAGATGTCATATACGCACCGGGTTTGGCGTGATTTTTTTTAAATGAAAATTTGGCGAACGCCGCGTTTTCGAATACCAGTTACATATGTATTTTTGGTTCAACTTAGGTATCCCGTCGATCAAAAATCTATCGCCAAACTATGAGATTAAATGCCGATAATGGTTTATCATAAATGTCGCATTCACTTGAGTTTAAGCAAGTTACACGTGTTTACGTCATCATGTGATTTTCTTTCCAAATTTTCTTTGTATATTTATTGATGTTATACTAATTTATTTGTTCTTGCATCATTTAAAAAAAAAAAAAAAAAATGTCAATTTGTACAATTTGGCGAGTGGTTTGGCTATTTGTACAATTTGGTAAAATTGGTCAAAGGAATAACTAAGTAGTACCGTATTTTTTAATTACTTTCTATTATTTTTAAAAGGAAATGACAAAAAAATTAATAACTATAGAACAAAACAATTTATATAATTTTTAAAAAGAAAACAAAAGTAAATATACATTTATTACTAAATGAACAACAACAGCCGGGTTACCATGTCAATCAAAATAATGCAATTTTGGCGCCAATTAGGTACCCTTGTGCGTATATGACATCTGTGCCTTTTTTTTTTTTTTTTTTCTTTAAAGAAAGAAGTGAAAGCTATTAATTTTAAATGTTTCAGTTTTAAATGCAAGTTTTGTATTTTAAATAAAATGAATGAAAGGATTATATTTTAGATGAAATTAATGAAATACAAAACAAATCGACGGGAAAATATTTAGCGACCTGCGTCCCGCTAACGTAAAAATACCGAGTTCTTGATTTCTCTATCAGAATCTTTCGATTTTGCGAAAAATGTTCAAATAAATTGAATTCTGAAGAAAATTAACATAATACATTTCTTAGCATACATTTAAGGTGAGGCCAAACTGGTTGCAAAATTAGTTTAAAGTAATAACCTTTTCTAAAATATGAAAACAAATATGTGTTATGATTAAAATTTGAGTTGCCATCATTAGAGAAAAGTATTGAAAATTAGAAAAAAGATTAATATCTCGAAAACTAAGTCGAATTTTACAATTTTAATTCCAGTTTTGAAATCTGCGGATCAAAACGGGTTTTTGGTGTTAATCTTAACACATAGTATTCCATAATTTAACAGAAATCGCCGTAAAATCTTATCAGTTGTTTAATCAGTCGTTTCATAATATTGTTTCCTAAATTCGTTTCATTTCAGCCGTTTCATAAATTCGGTTCATTAGGAGAATATATATATAGGGTAGATATAATTATTTTTTATACATTTGACTATGTAATTGGTTCTTCATTTTCAAGAATTTTAGCAGTATCTTTTAACCTTACAAAAGGACGACCATAACTATAAGTACGCAATATATTCAAATAAATGATCCTAATAAGAAAGCTCTATAAAGACAATCACATGATTTGTTTATATCAATTTAGATATAAAAAGATACCCTGAATATAATCTAATTGCATTGTTACTTGAAAAGGGAAAAGGTTCTTTAATTCTAACATTTAAATGAGTAACGTACTTGTCTCCTTCTAGTATTAACATACATAGGTCATTTGTGAATCCTTTTATAGGAAGACGAACTAAAATAAAAGTTGTGACTGAATAAAAGTTTTCACAAAGATCTTTTAGATATTCCCATTTATAATAATGGTAAGACATTTATCGATTTCTTATGATAATTCCTAGTTTGTTATGAATATTTCATAGAGCTTGGTTAATCCCAATTCTATTCAAAGTTATTTTCAGTGTTTCATGTCTTTACAGAAACAAAGCAATTTGATCTTGGATATTTCAACGCTTTTGAAAAGATTTTTTTACAATGAATGGACAATTATCGATCGTATAAATTTGTTTATTATTGTTATTATTATTATTTTGAATTTGCATTTAAGAATAACTGTAAAAAATAAAAATAATGTACTTCAAAATGAAAAATCAAGTACAATTATAACTTCATTTCTAATTAATGAAAGAATAAAATTACCATTTTAGTTAGTATATAGTTCTTTATAGTTGTATGTAGCGTAATTTTTCATAAAGGGTCAACTATATAAAGTCTCTCTGAAAACTTTAGACACTATCAGTAAATATCTTTTAATTACTAACACTACAGAATTAAAAAATATATATTACTTGAATAATTGTAATAAATCACATCAATCATTATCACAACTTTGATAAAATCTCAATAGAATCTGCAATTATACAGTGTCTCTAAAGTTTAGGCACAATGGAAAAGTTACATTATTTACAACGTTTACACGACTCAAATAATCATGTTTCATCTGAGTCAATTAACTTCTGAAATTATATTGGTGACAGAGCACCACCTGCGGTGCTCTGCTTTGAGTATAATAATAAGTATATTTTAGTATAGTAATGTGGTGCCTTTGTGAGGGTGTACCACACAGACATGATTTTCAAAAACATTTTTTAATTCTTTGGTCGAGTTTTATGGATACCAATTCTTGTATATTTCACGGGTCAAATTATCCCAATATTATCAATCGGGTAAAGCTATTCATCTAAACGTTTATGCAGTGAAACCCGCTTAAGAAGTTTCCCAAGGGAGTGGAGGGGAAAAACTTCTTAAACGGGAAAACTTCTTAAACGGGAAATTAGCATTTTTTGAAAAAAAATCAATAGTTCAAATATTGATATTCAGAAAAGGGTTTATTTTACCTTAGTACAATAATACAAAGAGTACTTTCTATAAAATTGAGTTTTCTTAAGAAATTTAAATTAGTTAGCACACTTAAAAAATTAGCTAATAAAGTAAAAATACATAATTACCTTAGAAACTCTTTATTTAATCCAAGACAAGAAATTTCTCTTTAAGAGTGATTTGATATGCTTTTGCAAAAAAAAAACAAAAACAAAAACAAAAAAAAAAAAAAAACGGTTATAGTTTTTAGTTTCTGTTTTTTTTTTTTTTCGCAACCTTTAATCAATAACATTTCTTCCATAACTTCATATTTTCCTCTTTTCACATTTTTAATTTTACGAGATTTTTCAGAACAGTTTAAAATGAGATCTCGTTTTGCTAAAATTCCATTCAGAGTAGTCACTGGTATGTTCAACTTCTTTGCAATTTCAACTCTTGTTGTTTTCGCGTTACTATCAACCTCTTTCAAAATTTTGATTTTGTCTTCAATTGACAAGGCTTTCCTTTTAATTTCCTTACCCGACATTTTTTGGGGAAAAAAAAACAGAATTTTTTGTCCGTGTATTTTCTAACGAGAAAGCTTTGATGTTATGCACTTTACACTGACTTAAAAACTGCGAAATGAATAAACCAAACGCAGATTTGGTACATTACACTTATGGAATATGGTGGTGGGAAAGAATCTGTTGTAACTATTGAACTGAAAGAACCACCCATCGGTAGTGCCAAGCAATTCCCTTTTCTCTTATCAGTCACTATTGTTACAGTGACGAGAGGCCCATCCTCTACCCACATTCCATTTACATCAAACACGTTAAACAGATTTTAAGGTGAAATAGAGGTGAACACATCTGCTATCAGTCCTAAACATTGACCTTTTTGAATAGCGAAGAATAATAAAGAAATAGATTTCAGCACAGAAAATAAGATAATAATCAAAAAGACAAAATAAACGAGCTTTGAAAGTAAAAATGTAAGGAAAAATAAAACTTTTTAAGCGGGAAAGAGTTTCGAACAAAACTTCTTAAACGAGTTATTTTAGTGTTGTAAGAATAAGAGAAAAATGGGAATCGAAAATATAAACTTCTTAAACGGGAAAACTTCTTAAGCGGGAACTTCTTAAACGGGTTTTACTGTATTTTGCGCGGAAAACCACTGTTTCGTAGTGGATTAAGGTAAAGTTGTCCTGGACTCTACACTCAGGACTCTCTAGATTGTGACTAAATGGTATTAAATGTTCCCCAAGCGGCTTTTCAAACCTTGATGAATTTCCTTTGAAATGAAGAAATTCCATCTAGGTTTGATCTTTAAAGTCAATTGATTCCGAACCATCAGGACCACTTAGTATCATCTACCGAAGAAATTATGTTTCTGTTTTCTGAGGTCCAGCCAGAAAAAAATTCCAGCCGTAACCGCCATCGAGATTTCAAATCTTTCCGTTACTGAATAATACGGCGAACCACTTATAAATGTAAGACTGTCTCTTATGCGATTTTGCATTGTGTCTATTGAGACATTGACCCCGAAACAGCGTTCATACGCATCAGGGTATTCAGGGGATTTTAGGTTTTTTAGTACCAGAAATTTTGTAAAGCACTAGTCGCTATATCTAGATATATAATTTATTTTTATAAAATAAGCCAAATATTACTTTACGAAAACTCTAGAAAAAGGTCCTTGAATGTCCTTGAAGCTTATGAACCATGAGAAATTATTTTAAATTCGCCTTATGTACATAAGTTTTGTTATTACTCTTTCCATTTTTCTATAAATCAGGACACTTCTTATCGCATCTATAGACTAGCGTCAGAACTCTTATTTCTCTCAAATACAGCTATATATTTCAGATATTTAAAATTCTAGATATTTAATTAACTGAATTATGTTTCAAATGCAATTTAAAAATATTTAAAATTCAAGCTTTTGTGAATTCCGTAGATTTGACATCTTAAATTACCTACAGCAATTGGAAATTCCCTGTTACACTACTGAGGTAAACTTGTCGCTTTGTTCAGTAGACCGGTTGTTTGTTTGAAACGAACACTTCATTTGTAAGCGTTTGCATAATGTACCTAAACTTTTGGGACTGTGTTTTTTATTTAAAACAAAAAAGACCTATTTCTTTAAATGACACGTGTTGTTGTAGTTATTCTACTAGATAATGTACTTCATCACATTCAAGGAATCTGCTTTTTCTCTTATTATTTGAGTTCCTTGGATCAAATATCTCGGAAGTGTTGCTGTGTTTTGTAGTTTTTTAAATTTTCATGCAGTAAGAAGTTCATGAACATCATCTTACAATGACATCTACACCACACTTTAAAACGAAGAATACCAATTAAGAACATTATATTTATACTTATAAAAGAACATTATATGAAAAAAATGCATTTATTTATTTCGTTTGTTCCATCGAACAGCTATAAAATTTTAATCATCATTCGGTAAATTTTGTAGCACTATATTTGCAAAAAAATATTAAGATCTGCATGTGCTTAGTATTTCTAAAATTAATAATTTTTAAAAACTTAAACTTTATTGAAGTTTGTTTTCTTTGGATTCCGTAATTTAATATTTTTTTTCTTGTATGTATAGAGGCTTTTTATTTATTATAACAAAGTTAATAATTTACGGAAAATCAGAAATTTGATTCAGATGGAACCATGTATCTATTAGTTATAAGTCTGCGTATTATCATAGAGTTGTGCGTCATTATGAAAAAAGAGTGGTTTAAGGATGAAATCACGGCTGTATACTGTAAAATAAGACACGTGTTTATTAATCTAGAAAATATAAAATAACCACGAACTGAAATATATCATAATCTCTTTCGAGTTACCCCTGATTCCTAAAAGAGTTATTGGTCTTTAGATAGCTCAGGAACCACTATAGTTACAATATTTGAAGATTCATTTATAAAAACTATGTTCTTTTTTTTTTTGCCGCTGATTTACGGAAATATCTCTCAGTTGTTTTTATAGTATATGCATAAATATTTTAAAACTGTGATATCGGCTAAAGACTTTAAAAAAAAAAAAACAATGTTTATTAATCTAGAAAATATCAAATAACCACGAACGAAAATATATCATAATCCCTTCCATGTTACCCCCAGTTTCTTAAAGAGTTCTTGGTCTTTGGAAAGCTCCAGAACCACTATAGTTTCAATATTTAAAGAATCATTTATAAAAACTACGTTCTTTTTGTTGCCACTGAATTATGGAAATATTTCCGAGTTGTTTTTATAGTGTATGTATACATTTTCTAAAACAGGGATATCTGTTTTCAGAATTGTACACTGCTGGCCATCCAAAATACAACACCATGGATCAACAAAACAGCGTGAAATTTACATCATGCATACACCTCGGTAGGATATACAAATGATTGCGATTTCAGCTCTCGCGCACATTGTGGGCGACAATCTGTATATAACCGGAAAAAGGTTTTAAGAACGTGAATTGTTTTCTCGTACGATTTTTTGAGAGTACAGATTCAGTATTCCTCGTAGAAAAACACGAATACCTTCGAGCACGTTTCTGATTTCAATCACGGCGGAATCGTTGTTGCAGAGATTGCAGATTATCTTTCGGAGAAATTGGTCACCGTATCGGACGTAGCCGAGCAACAGTCATGAGAATATGGAATCGGTGTATCAGGAGGGAACGGAAGACCGATAAGAGCCATTGCAACCGCCTCTTCACACCACTCCACGGGAAAACAGGCATACTGTATGCATGGCACTGATAGAACGTACTGTCACATCCGCAGCCATAGCACAAGGAATGCAGTGTCAAACACAACAATCGGTGTCCGCACGTACAATTCGACGCCGTTTGCAGTACAGTAGAATGTCCGCTAGGCGTCCATTGCTTCGCATACCTTTGACATTAGACCACAGGCTCTTGCGTTTATAATGGTGCACTGAACTGCAGGGATAGACTTCCGAATGATATAACATTGTGTTTTAGGATGAATCACACTTCTGTCTGCAGTACCACGATGATCGAATTACAGTTCAGAGACACCGTGGGGAGAGGCTGCTCAACTGCTGTATTATGCATTGTCACACTGGTTCTACACACGGTTTTCTGGTGTGGCGGTATTTGATTCGACACCCGTACCCTTCCAGTAGGCATTAACGGTACACTCTTCAGGGCTACCCTGTGGCCACGTATAAACAAGACAATGCGCGACCACATGTTCCACGCAATTTTCAAGCATTCTTCTTAGCTCACCATATTCAATTGTTAACCGAGTTTGCCTGTTCTCCAGATCTATCACCCATCGAGCATATCTGGTCAATGATTGGAGAACACCTAGCTCGGAATGCCGCACCAGTGAGCACACAAGATGAACTTTGGCTACGTGTGGAGGCAGCGTGGTATGCCACCTTCCAACAACACATCCAAAGCCACTTTTACTCTATACCACGGTGTGTAGCAGCGGCTATTGACAGACGTGGAGGTAACAGTTTTTACTGATTTTCCTGCCTACCTCATTTTAAATAAGGTTGTCTTTGGAATAAGTTAACTTTTATACAATGCGTAATTTCTAAAATGATTTTGGGTTTGATATATCTTGTCTTTCTTGGTGTTGCATTTTGGTTGGCCAGCAGTGTATTTATTCTCCATTAAACAGTTTTAAAACATTTTTGTTGAACAAGAAAATGTTTATATGAAAGTCCAAAGTATATATAGCGTCCAAAAAACAGCCCAAACAGCAAATAACCCCTGGCCGAACTTCCGCAGATTGTTCTAATCTGACTATTATTAGCCCGTTTGACCTGAGTCCATGAGATTGGCAGTAAAGGCTTTTAAGCCTCTCGGCAAACGGACAGAGGAACATAGGATCCTGACATGACGTGCAAACAAATAAATACGCTCTGATCCTTTCGATTTTCATATGAAAGTTTGGCCCAGATATCATATACAGCCCATATTGGCGCGATTTTTTTCCGACGCTAATTTGGGGAAAACATCAACGGCATAAACAACAACATCCGGCTTACCAAATCAAGCAAAATAACGATACTATGGCGCCAGTTAAGTACTCGTTGCGTATATGGCATTGGCGTCAGAAAAAAATTCGCGCCAATATGGATCCGTATATGACATCTGTGCCGAAAGTTTTATATTTTGATTAAAAAATCAAATTTATTTTTCGAATAAAACTTCATAAATGTTTCCATGGTCGCAAAAAATTATTGGTACTGTTACGCTAGCCGGGTGCAAATCTCGCTGATAGCTATTTTTCAACTCGCCTGTTAGCATTTTTTTAACAATTTGGAAAAATGGTTATTATCCTCCTCAGTGTACGAAATCAAAAGCATATCTGAAGCTTTTTATTGGTTTAATCCGCATTTTATTCGTTTTCTGATTGCTCTATTCAGTAATCTGTAAAACCCTTTACTTTCAACAGAGTTCGATACTTCTGTTGCCACTATGACAAAAAAGTAATAAAAACTACAAAAAAATTAATAACTCAGAAACAAATATAGATACAGCTTTCAAACAAATTGCAATTAAAAGTACATCTTTTTTCTCTATACGACGGTGTAAAAAGTAATGTTGTGGGATGTTTAGAAGTTTAAGAATGAAATTTCATTTAAAATGGGTCGTCAGATTTCTACGATGGAAAAGCCTTTTCCCGAACAGCCAATGAAATGCTTGGATAATACGTAAGTTTCAGGTGGATAATACGTAAGTTTTAAGAAATATGACGGGTCTCAGATGATTTTTGTCGCTTGCAATTTTTACGTGCAATGACACTATTAATGTTTAATTTATGGCGTACGTAATGTATGATGAACTCCGTGCGATTTTTTATGTCTTAAATTTTAGTCTTCGAAAAAATCTTTTTCCAAATGGTCGTTGTAATTTGTTAAATTGCTTTCTTTTTAACCATTTGGAAAAATGGTTATTGTCCTCGTCAGGGTTGGAAATCAAAAGCAAATCTGAAGCTTTTTATTGGTTTAATCCACATTTTATTCGTTTTCTGTAATTCTATTCAGTAATCTGTAATTCCCTTTACTTGCAACAGAGATGGATACTTCTGTTGCCACTATGACAAAAAAGTAATAAAAACTACAAAAAAATTAATAGCTGAGAAACAAATTGAGATACAGCTTTCAAACAAATGGCATTTAAAAGTTCATTTTTTTCTCTATACGCCGGTGTAAAAAGTAATATTGTGGGATGTTTAGAAGTTCAAGATTGAAATTTCATTTAAAATTGGTCGTCAAATTTCTACGATGGAAAAGCCTTTTCCCGAACATCCAATGAAATGCTTGGATAATACGTAAATGTCAGGTGGTACGTAAGTTTTAAGAAATCTGACGGGTCGCTTGCAATTTTTACGTGTAATAACACTATTAATGTTTAATTAATGGCGTACGTAATATATGATCTACTCCGTGCGATTTTTTATATCTTAAATTTTAGTCTTCAAAAAAACATTTTCCAAATTGTCGGTGTAATTTGTTAAATTGTTTATTTTTTATTTATTTTTTTATTTTTCGAGGGGTAAATTAAAACATTGCTTTGAAGTTGAAATTAAACGTCATGGTTTGTTACATCATTTAATATTTGGCCTGATGTTATATACGCACCGGGTTTGCATGATTTTTTTTTACAAAAATTTGGCGAAAACCTTGTTTTCGAATACCAGTTACATATGTATTTTTGGTACTACTTAGATATCCCGTCGACTAACAATATATAAATCGCTGACACGAAAGAGAAGATTGAAGGATACATTAGAGGCTAACAAGTACCTGCAATATTTACAGATGAAAACAGATGAATCAGTAAATCACATTAATAAATTAAAAGAAGAAATAATACAAAATGCAGCGAATTACAACCCCCTACATCAAGTTACATTAGATAAACAACAAAAGATTGAAAAACTCCGGAATATAATTTCTCAAAAACAATATGAAATAGATAATCATAAAACCAACGAAACAGCAGAAAATTACAAAATAATGTTGGACGAGACGTCAGCCCGAGAACAAGAATTGGACGAAAAACTGAAAGAGCTTCAAGAGGTACTAAACTGTAAAGAAGAAGAATTAAAAAATAAAAACAACATTATACAAAAATACATACAACAAAGCTCTCTAGATATCGAACCCTCAAATTTTCAAATATTACTGGAATCAATCCAAAGCCTCTTATCACAAATAACAAAAGAAGTTCAAAAAGTAACCAAATATAACAGAACAACAACAGGATATTAGCTCAGACAAACATCAATAAAGAGCAACAAGTACAGTCATATACTGATGTCATCCAAATCCCATCACGCACAGAAAAGATATCACAAAAAATGCATCATAAATATTCAAAAGCAGCAATACTAATTCGCAGGAGACAAAATACCTCAATTACATTGAAGGAAATGAGGAATATTCTCACTAGAGAAACAAAGAATATAGTAAAAGACCAACAAATTTACTGTGAATTAGTGAGAGATAGAAATACACTCGTAATCAAGACTCATAACGACGAAGCAACTCAAAAGCTCTTAGAAGCAATTGAAAATATTAATTCACTTAGAGACATCATGGAAATAACATTAAAATCAATGAATCTGAGGAAAATAATATTACTCGGCATACCTTCGGAATACGATCCCCAAGAAGTGATACAACAACTTCAAGAAAAGTACATTACGGAGATTCCAATTTCTCTTAGTAAAAAGATATATAGAGAAGGTGCACAGTTCTATCAGCTGGTGCTGGAAGTCGAGAGTTGGCTATCATCACAATTACTAAAGCAGCAAAAAATAAACCTTGGTTTTAATACATGCAGAATTTCACTATATATGCCATTGGTGAAATGTCAAAACTGCCAAAGGTTTGGTCCCACGAAAGATCATTGTAGATTATCTGCAGTATGCAACTATTGTGCAAAGGAGCACAAATCAAACATATGCCCACTAAACACAGGTAAAAAAGGTAGATCTATAGATAAAAACAAATTCTGTTGCCTCAACTGTTTAAATACACCAAACTTTTTCCCCCACGAGGCAAGTAGTCCTGACTGCCCAGCCTTTCATTATCATACGCAACAAAGAAATAGACTGTCTAAAGGAATATCAGTAAGTTCAACGCAATAGTAGACAGTAATGACCAAAATGAAAAAGACAACTCAGTTGGGGCAAATGTAGAGGAAAACAACGACATAGAGGGACAACATATACAAATTCTCCAAAATCCGGATAATCAAAACACCAAAAAATATAAACCAACTAATATAACTTTCCTTCAAATCAACCTACAACGATCAAAATCAGCCACCACTAACCTGATGGGTTATGCTAACAAGGAAAAAATACTAATTCTACTAATACAGGACTATTACCATTTTAATAAAAAAATATGGACACTTCCAAATGACTGGATATCCTTTCAGTCAAATAATAAAACCGCAGCCATAATAGCAACAAGAAAAGACATCGAATTAATTGAAACCTATAAAGACGGTAACTCCGTGTTTGCAAACCTCACTACAACTACTGGTAAGGTCACCATTGGATCAGCTTACTCTCCTCCCAGGAGTGACTTTGGGGAGGATATGAAATGGCTTGACCACTTTACAGCCCTACATGGCCTCATCCTTGGAGCGTACTTAAATGTACACCTAGCATTGCTAGGATACCAAAAAGAGAACGATCGGGGAAAAATGCTAACATACTTATTGCTGTCGAACGATCTGACATTTATCAATGACACGGAAGCTCCTGCATCATTTATAGGACAGCCTAATCGTCCCTATAAAGGCAATCCAGATGTAACATTGTGTACCAATGATTTAGTAGACTACGTTGACTCGTGGTTCGTGGATGAGAAAACTGAAAGTACCTCGGACCACAGGTATATTAATTTTTCATTGGATTTAAAACCCGAGATAGTGGAACTAAAAAGATATAAAACTAAATACACTAATTTTAAAAAAATTAATAAACTACTTAAACCAAAAATTAATATTCTTCTAGATACGCTCTCAAACTCCACAACCATGATTGAATTAGACAATTGGCTAGCAGATTTTAATACAATAATTAAAGATATTTGCGATCAGTCCCTTAAAACCATAAATTTAAAACTATACCTCACATTTGATTGGTGGAATAATGATCTCAAAATTCAAAGAAATAAAATTTCGGCCCTCAGGAAAAGATTTAAAAATACCGGCGACCCGTGGTGGCGCACTCTCCTACAGCGAGAGCGAGCAATGTACAAAAAGCAAATTAAATCAAATAAGTTAAAATCATGGCAAAATTTTTGCACACGCACAAAAGACAAATTTGGACAAACATCTAAAATAGCAACTAACAAACGATTAAACAATACACATTTTATACATATAACCATGGAAGGTTCAACCCCGTATACAACTAAATTAGAAACTTTTAATGACCTTTTAAATTATCATTTTCCCATACATAGCAACCCTCAGCGCCCACTTTTGGACCCAGCGGCGAAGGGAGACACTTTTTTCTCCTCCCCCTCCACCATTTTCATATAAAGAGATATCAACAGCAATACAAGAGCAAAATAATGTAAAAGCCCCTGGATTCGACAAAATAGATGCATTTATAATAAAAAACCTAAATAAATCATTCAAATTTTTAATTCGCGAACTTTTCAATAAATGCTTAAAACTTAATTACTTCCCTAAAGAGTGGAAGATAGCTAATGTAATATTTTTCACTAAAATAAATAAAAACCCGAAGCAACCATCTTCATACAGACCCATTTGTCTCCTTCCAATGCTGGGAAAGATTTATGAACGTTTAATTAAACACAGACTAAATTATTTCCTAGAAAACAATAAATTTTTTCATGACTCACAGTACGGCTTCCGTGAAGGAATAAGTACTATACAAATTCTTAATAAACTAAAATACACAGCTAAAAATTATCTTAAAAATAAAAAAATTAAATATTGCGGAATTGTCTCGTTCGATATAGTGGGAGCATTTGACAACATAGATTGGGCCACTTTGGGTCGACTTATTAATCAACTCCCAATCCCTTATTACCTAAAACAAATTTTATTGAGTTTCCTATCAAACAGAGAACTGATAACCAACTATTTAACCAACAATATAAATAGACCCACCTATCAAGGCTGCCCACAAGGGTCGTGCCTCGGCCCGCTCCTGTGGCTCATAATCGCAAATCTAATTCTCACGGAGTTCTGCGAGAAGTTTGAGGACCTGTTCGCATTCTGCGATGATTTCAACCTCATAATTAAAGCTAACAGCAGACAATCTCTAGAAACAGAAACAAACACTAAAATAAAATATTTTTATGAAATCTGTAATAGACTTAATCTAACTATATCGCAAGATAAAACTAAATTCATCTTACTCGGCAAAAATACTATGGACAATCGTCCACCAATTCCAAAACTAAATAATCATAATATTCAGTTAGTAAGTAGTTTTCAAAGTACACTAAATTGGGATTTACATATTACAAATATTAAAGGCAGAATTACTCAACTAAGCTCATCTATAAAGCGGGTCTTCTCGGCTACGTGGGGCGTGTCCAGGGAATACCTTAGAGCGTGGTATATCACTGTTTTGGAGAAAATTGTAGCTTATGGATCGGAGGTGTGGTTCAGTGACCTCAGGGTAATCGATAAGCGTGCCCTCCAGCCCATACAAAGAATCTGTCTAACATCTATCACTAAATCATACAAAAACGTTTCAACGCACACACTACAAGTTTTATTTGGAATCCCTCCATTATTAATCACATTAGAACATAAATCCATTAAATACAAATTCTTACATAATAAAGAAATATTATTAACAAAACACACACCAATTAGTAAAAAACACGTAGAAAATAAATTACACAAATATCAAATAAATCCTGAAATAAATATTAACAATTTAATTAATTCTGACAAAATAATCAATCATCTAAACATTATCAAGATGTACACTGACGGTTCTAGGGTGGACTCTGGCACGGCATATGCTATAGTGGCCTACCTTCAAAACACAAAAATTTTTGAAAAAGCTGTTAAAATACGTACAGATAATTCTATTTTTCAAGCGGAACTGTATGCAGCCATCACAGCCATTAATTGGGCAATAAATTTTTCTCACAACAGATTCCAAATTTTCACTGACAGCCAATCGGCAATTAAAGCGTTACTTAAATTATTCCCAACAATTCCCGATATCTATAATATTCAAATTAAAATTAAAAAAAACATCAAAATAAATTAATTTACTTAACTTGGATTAAAGGTCATATTGGAATAGCAGGAAACGAACTGGCGGACAAGCTGGCAAATGACGCTGCTCAGTACTGCAACCTTACAGTAGATCGGAGTATTAGATTACCTCGATCATATTTATTAAAATGCATCAATTCACAATTACAGGATAGGTGGCAGTATAACTGGGATCACTCAGGGAGCGGCCGATATACGCATCAGCTAGTGCCAAAGGTTCAACAAAAGCTAATTGTTAACGACAGAGTTTCCATCTATTTCCTAACGGGCTGTGGCAGCTTCCCATCTTTTCTTCATTACATAAACAAGAAAGATAACGACCTCTGCAAGTGTGGTGTCCGAGGAGACACACTACATTCTCTATTTGGCAAACTTAATTCTGGCTCTGGTCTGGGGTATTCGAGTCAGCGTGGTCATATTTTATATAAAATGTAATTAATTTATACTCCTGGTATGTTTTCTTCGATTGAGTCATCTTCAAATACCAATTCTTTTGTATAAAGTGTAAATAGCAACTTTCATTAGTCCAGTACAGATTCTTAATTGTTATTGGAGTACTATTGTGTTGTAAAATTAGATATATCTATTATATACAATTACTTATACTTTTATAAAAGTGCATAGTATTAATTATTGTTCGCATCTTGTACCTTAATACTAAATTTCTAGTGTAGATTTAAAAATAATTTTTGCATCATGTATCTTACATAATATCTCAAACATAGTATCATTGTACAGTAAATTTGTAAATAATTATTATCTACAATTACTGATACTTTCATAATAGTGCATAATATTAATTATTGTTCGCATCTTGTACCTTAATACTCATTTTTAGTATAGAGTTAAAAATAATTTTGCATCATATATCTTGAAATTAGCTTTAAGTGTTGCAAGTGTCACATTTGTACATGGTTTAAATTGATGTTAGTATTGTGGATCAGGAAAATAACAAAAAAGTGTTGTAAATATGTAGGTAATTGTGATCAAAAAAGTTTAATATGAAATTCTAAAAACTATGCATGTTTATATGTTATAATAATGAATATTTCTCTCAAATTCTCTGCAATTATAGGGGTCATCTGTAAATACTTATTGCACATACTGTCAATAATTCTCATATATCTAATATTGTTATTTCTCCTAAACTGTAAAAAAAAAAAAAAAAAAAAAAAAAAAAAAAAAAAAAAAAAATCATTCAAGGGTTTCCGCAGGTAGTAAAACTTTTCTCTGCCCTGGGCTTGGGGGTTACACCTAACCATAAGCCAAAAGCGGGTTCCCAAGGTGGGTGCTTACTTACTTACTTACTAACAATCTATCACCAAACTATAAGATTAAATGCCAATAATGGTTGATCGTAAATATCACATTCTCTTGACTTTAAGCAAGTTACACGTCTTTAAGTCATCAAGTGATTTTTATTTCGACGTTTTATTTTTATATTTATTAATGCTATACTATTTTATCTGTTCTTTCGTTATTTAAAATAAAAATTATGTCAATTTGTATAATTTGGCGAGTGGTTTGGCGATTTATATAATTTCGCGAAATAGGTCGACGGAATAACTAAGTAGTACCGTATTTTTTAATTATTTTCTATTATTTTTAAAAGAAAATAACCAGAAATAATAATTAACTATTGAACAAAACAATTTATGTAATTTAAAAAAAATAAAGTAAATAAACATTTATTAATAAATAAACAACAATAGCCGGGTAACCATGTAAACCAAAATAATGCCATTTTAGCCCCAATTAGGTACTCCGTTGCGTATATGACATGTGTGCCTAATAATTTTTCTTTTCGTTTCGTTAAAAAAAAAAAAAGAAAAAAAAAAAAAGAAAAAAAAAGTGAAAGCCATTTATTTTAAATGTTTCAGTTTCTATTATTTAAAATGATAATGAAATACAAATTGAATTATGAATAAAAGTAGCATGAAACATTTCTTAGCATACATTTAAGGAAGGCCAAACTGGTCGCCAAATTAGTCTAAAATAGTAACCTTTTCTAAAATATGAAAAAAAATATCTGTTATGATTAAAATTTGAGTTGCCATCATTAGAGAAAAGTATATAAAATTTGAAAAAAATAATATTTCGAAAAATGATTTGAATTAAAAAATTCTAATACCAGTTTCGAGATCTGCAAATCAATACGGATTTTTGGTGATAATTTCATCGTAAAGTATTCCGTAATTTATTAGAAATCGCCGTGAAACATAATCAGTATTTTAATCAGTCGTTTCATAGAATCGTTACATAAATTCGTTTCAATTCATTCGTTTCATAATATCCGTATCATAAATTCGTTTCATTAGGATTTTATATATAAAAGGTATATATATATATATATATATATATATATACTTGGGGGATCTGCCCCCAGCAAGCTACTCTCGCCAACCCCCGTTCAGACACCGCAGAATCTAAAAACACGCTAATCTGATGGGTTTAAAAAATATTAGAGAAGATTGAATTATACTGAAAAAAGCTGTGCAGATCTCCCTGTAAACGGTTTTCCATTCAATTCCCTTTGATTGCAAAAATTTAAGGGCGAATCAGTTGCTGTTAAGACATCCAATGGTTGTTTTCGTTTTTGAGTAAAGAGTTTTGAGTTAAACATTTGAAAAGAAGCTAAAATAAAATAAATTAAGTATAAGAGTATTTGTCTCCCGATATTTTAAATCAGTCTTTATAATAATAGCCTGAGTCATGTGACGATCATCAACAGTTCCAGGCGGACCACTTCGCTTTTTATACTCTATGCGCCATTTTGGTACATTAATGTTAGCCAGGCACAGGTGATAAGTCGCCAAATATTATTCTATCGCCATCATTTCATCTATATTATAATAGGTCGAGTCATCAACTGCCATAAACAAATACGGTCTGATCCCTTCGGCATTCATATGAAAGTTTGGCAAAGATGTCATATACGTCCCATACTGGCGTGATTTTTTAACGACGCCAAATTGTGGAGCGCATAAACAGTAACATCCGGCTTACTGTATGAAGCAAAATAACGATATTATTGCGCCAGTTATGTTCCCGTTCCGTATATGACATTGGCGTCAGAAAAAAATCGCGCCGATATGGGACCGTAAGTTTTCCATTTTGATTAAAAAATCAAAAGTTTCTTTTCGAATAAAACTACATAAAATTTGCCATGGTCGCAAAGAATTCTAGGTACTGTTACGCTAGCAGGATGCAAATCTCGCCAATAGCTTTGTTTTCAACTCGCCAGTTAGCATTTTTTTCTTCGAGTGGTAATATTTGGCCAGATGTCATATACGCACAACAGGTTTGGGGGTTATACAGGTGGCAGATACACAGGTTTGGTCTGATTTTTATTTTTTTACGAAAACTTGGCGAAAACATCGTTTTCAAATACCTGTTACATATTCATTTTTGGTATTCCTTAGATATCCCGACGACCTAAAATCTATCGCCAAACTATAAGATTAAATGCCAGTAATGATTGATCGTAAATATCACATTCACTTGACTTTTAGCAAGTTACACGCGTTTACGACATCAAGTGATTTTTATTTCGACGTTTTATTCGTATATTTATTAATGTTATACTAATTTATTTGTTCTTTCGTTATTTAAAATAAAAATTATGTCAATTTGTATAATTTGGCGAGTGGTTTGGCAATTTATATAATTTGGCGAAATTGGTCGGCGGAATAAATAAGTAGTACTGTATTTCTTAATTATTTTCTATTTTTTCTAAAGGAAATACCAAAAAAAATAATTAATAATCAAGGAACAAAATAATTTATATAATTTGTAAAAAGAAATAAAATTAAATAAACATTTATTATCAAATAAACAACAATAGCCGGTTTACCATGTCAACCTTTTCTGAAATATATATAAAAAAAAATATCTGTTTGATTAAAATTTGAGTTACCATCATTAGAAAAATGTATATAAAATTAGAAAAAAATTAATATTTCGAAAACTAATTCGAATTTAAAAATTCTAATACCAGTTTTGAAATCTGCGGATCAATATTGATTTTGGGGTCAATTTCATCGCAAAGTATTCCATACTTTATGAGAAATCGCCGTGAAATATAATCAGTTGTTTAATCAGTCGATTCATACATCCGTTTCATAAATTCTTTTCATTAGGATTTTATATATATAGGTTAGATATATATGATCTTTGTCATACTGTAACTCTCGTATTTATGTACCGATTTGGATAAAATTTCGTGTGTATATAGTACATTCCAATGTCTCGACCGAGTTCATTGGCTAGTTTCAACCGCCATTTTGTTTCAATTAAAAAAATTAAATTTGAAATTTAAAATGAGGTATAAAAAAGGTTTTTTTATTATGTGTCTGACCTTGATACGAAGATTCCGGAGCAATTTTTTTTTCGTTCATATCTTAAAAAACGGTTGAGTTATAGCACTTTGAAATTCTAGTGTGGCAAACATTTTGAAACGATCTGAATTTTGCCACTGGATTACACGCGTATTTATGAACGGATTTGGATATGACTTCTTGCGTGCATAGTACATACCAATGTCTCGACCGAGTACGTTGGCCAACTTCATCCACCTTCCTGTTTCAAAATGGCAGCCATTTAATTTTTTGTTTAATTTTAATTTAAAAACAGGTACAAAACATTAGAAATTGGAAAAGATTTTTTTTCTTTTGTCTTTGACCTTGATACAAAGATTTCGGAGCATTTTTCTTTTCGTCTATATCTTAAAAAATAACGGTGTTATAGCACTTTGAATTTCTAGCATGGCTGACATTTTGAAACGATCTGATTTTTGTCACGCGATAATACAAGTATTTATGAACCGATTAGGATGTGACAAGGCATGTGCATAGTACATAGCAATCTCTCGCCGAGTTCGTTTACCAACTTCATCCGCCATCATGTTTCAAAATAGCAGCCATTTAAAAATTATTTTGTTTTAACTTAAAATGAGGTACAAAAAAAATTAGAAATTGAATTTCTTTTTCTTATGTATTTGAGCTTGATACAAATATTCCGGAGAATTTTTTGTTTCGTTTTTATCTTAAAAAATGGCTGAAATAGAACGGTTTGAATTTATAGTGTGGGTGACATTTGGAAAATCTGATTTTTTGCCTGCAACAGCACTCGTATTTATCAAACGATTTAGATATGAGAGAGCATGTGAACAGGAATTACTGAAGTCTCGACCAAGTTCATTGGTTAGCTTTGTCGCACCCATTATGTTGCTTTAAAATAGCGGGCACTTCAAGATATCGCCGAATTTGGCGACCAAATATAAATCACTTTAAATAAAACCAGCTTTGATAACGCGACTAATTTCGCGAAATTCTCATTTCTATTCAGTATTGACAAAAATTGGAATTTAATCTTCTATAATTGGGTTCCGCTAATTTAAGCTCCGTGTGTTTGAATAATATAAGCTGGCTTTTAAAAATTAAGGAATATGAAAGCTACCTCTTCCTCCCGGCTCTGGCCGGAAGGACTTTTTTTACTTTCTTCTATCTTTACAAGAAGAAAGTAATGGATTCATGAAAATTTTCGAATTCCGGTTTTCGACGGATTTACACGTTTTAGGGGTCAGAGAACCCTAAAAACATGTTTTTACAAAATGTCTGTTAGTTTGTGGTTCTGTCTGCTTGTATGTGACACAAATTTTGTGGGCGCTCTACCTCAAGAACTAATGCACGAAATTTAATAAAAATATATATTCAGTTAGTTCCTGATATCAATTGGTGCTGATTAGTTTTTGGCTGAAATCGCCATACAGGTGGCACTGCTGTGCTGCATTTTTTGCGATTTCTGCAATAGCTCTATCTCAAGAACTAACGCACAGATTTTCATAAAACTTCAGATACAGTTATTCCTTGATATGAATTGGTGCTGGTAACGTTTTGGTGTAAATCGTCCAACAGATGGAGCTGCTATGCTGCATTTTGCAGGATTTACACGATTTTCGCAATAGCTCTATCTCAAGAAAAAAAAAAACATAGATTTTCGTCAAACTTCATATTCTGTTAGTCCTTGGCATGAGCTGGCGTTCTTTATAATTTGGTGAAAATCTCTCAACAAGTTGCGCTGCTATGCTGCATTTTTTGCGATTCCCGCAATCTATTTCAAGATCTATCTCAAAAGCTAATGCTTGGGTTTTCAACAAACTTCAGATTCAGATATACCTAGATATGAATTAGTGCTGTTTATGTTTTGGAGTAAATCGCTTAACAGGTGGTGCTGTTACGCAACATTTTTCAAGATTTCCACAATAGTTCAATATCCAGAACTAATGCACGGATTTTCATCAAACTTCAGATTAAGTTAGTCCTTGACATGAATTGATATTTTATACATTTTGGTGTAAATAGCTCGACGGGTGCCACTGCTATGCTACATTTTTCAGAGTTTCCGCAATAGCTCTATCTCAAAAACTAATGCACGAATTTTCATCAAACTTCAAATTCAAATACACTTTGATATAAATCGGTGCTAAATTGATGTAATTTCTTGTACTATTTAATTGACGTGATTTTTATAGAAGAAAGTTTTGTGATGGCCACAACATACCAGTTTTCACATATTTTACGTATCATTTTATGCTTTCTATCCTTCGCAACATATGTGACAAATATTACTGGTGGATCTCTTAATCTCAAACCGTCATCTAATTCATTCACCTAAATCAAGTTCTCTTTCTGAAGTGGATTCATGAGCACTAAAAAGCTCCTCGTCTGTTATATCTTCATTATTTTCTTTTACCGATTCTTCATCTCTTAAAACTTCAGCATTTTTTCCAAACGTTTCATTTCGTCTTTATAACTCAAATAACGATAAATTTTGAATTTTTCATAACAATGCGTATCAGTAAAAATATAAATGCGAGTGCGCACACTTGATCTCTGAGGGCAAGATACCCAATTTTTTCACTGAAAATATCTCCCCGCATATTAACATTCTAACGTATAAAAAGAGAATGACCTTGGAAACAGGTACTGGTAGACTGACCCATTTTCACCGTTTGGAGGTTTATTTACAATACAATTTAAAAACATCTGGGCTTTCGAGACCCAACGCGCGTCCTGACGGGTTAAAGTTAAAAACGCTTTTAGAAATCATTAGCACTTCGACAGAGGTCCGTGTATGTTTTTGTCCGTTGTTGTATCATATTTTAACAGCTTTATTACAATTTACGAAGGTCAGTTATATTATTGGCTTGCAGTTCCTTCATTGCCGTGAACACAGTAGCATCTTGCAATTCAAGTTCCTGATGAATACTTAGATTTTTAAAGAATGGGGTAAGCTAGAGCCTTGTGCTATATATCATTCTCTTCCATTTTTTATGCTGAACATTTTGATATAAGGTACTTGAAATGATGTGTAGGAGTTCAAAAGATATGAGTGTTTACACTTTCTATTTCTCTTGGTTTCATATCTTTGATGAACCTGGCATTAGCCACCTACTAATATGCTTCTTGTGTCCATTTAACTTACATTTAAAATTCAGAACTTGTTTATTTCATGTACTACGAACATTTCTGCATATTTTGATACCAAACTTGTATATGTACAACAATTGTTTCACTGTTTGTTAACCCATTTAAGCTCATACACTTTTTGGTAAAATGGAGCCATTTTCAAATTTCATGAATTTTCACAAGCTTGTAAATTAACTATATCTTATCAAAAACTAAAAACTTTGGCTCTATTCACATACTTTAGAATACGTAGATCATTTTAGAATACAGTTTTTTATGTTTTCAACAAGAATTATATGAAATATGAGCAATGTAAAAAATATCGTTTTTGTGAAAGTACTTCCGTTTTCCCCATGTTATTCCTATGGGGAAACCAAACAAAACAACCAAATTCTTACGTAAATTAATTAATGAAAAAGTGCTTTCAGTTAAAACTTATGGTGTCATTTTCTCAGATTAGCTCATAAGATATAATTTAATACCAAGTTTGTTGAGAAACTTGCAGGATTTATGTGTAAAATATGCAGAAGAAAAAGTGTTCTTTTTGTTCTTTTCTGTTTAACCCTCATCTCCATGAAAAAGCATGGGGAGGCTTTTTATACCAATTTTAACATAGCTTAATTTCTTACTTTTTTTGATTATTTTGAAAAACTAACTTACGTTTCAATTATTTTGAACCTTTAGCTTCCTTCCGCTTCCACCCATTTTTTTTCTAGGATGATACTTTAAATATGGAATGTTTTTTGAAAAAGTTTAAAATTTTGTTCAGAATTTTCAGAATTCCCATAGAGTTACATTAGCTGTTTACTTTTTTGTGTACAATATTGCACCCACTTAACCATTACTCTCCCACTAACTATTTATATCCTCTTAAAGCTTAAATTCTGTTCTATCTAGCGGTATTATTTTTATTAAAAAGTGTTAACTGTAAGTATTTTTAATTATCGTTTGAAAACTGGTAAAATCTGTTTTTCTGCGGTTGGGTGGATATTGGTTGTTCATTTAATTACTGTGTTTTGTAAGGGCATTTTGTTATTGGAATTATAACTCTTAGTTAGATTGTCTTTAAAATTGAGAGCTTCATTTGACGTCACTTAAATTTACTGATTTGTGATTGGCTGTAATCTAGTAAACAATTGGAAAATTATCCGACAGCCACTGTTTTAATAGTAAATACTAAAGTTAATCTAAGTAATATGTTACCAGTTCCACTTAAGAGTGCTTTTTAATACTTGTAATAACTAAACATAGGTCTTATGGGGTCATTCAGTATTTTTAAGTTTACTAACTTAGCCCTTTGCGGGCCGCTGATGCCATTTTTGCCCACAGTAGTTTTCCCTTTGGGAAAAGCAATGTATTAGGTTTAAAGTAACATTTAGCTTACCGGAATCTTTTAAAATTAAAAAATTAATGGTCACCTAGGACTTAGGTGGTCTTCAGGGGATGTGATGGTATGTACATGTATCTTGTACATCACTTGTGTACAAGATATTACACAAGTGATGGTGTAATATCTTGTAAAAAGTCACTTTTGTTAAGGTGCAGTCCTCCATTTTGTTTCTATCAGTTTTATTTTCATTATCTCTTTTTACTAAATAATGTTAACTATAAATTTTATTAGTATTGTTTTTTCGATGTAAATATGTTTTGGGGGACTGTCTATAACTTTTAGTGGTGTTACTTACCCGTAGAGCCGCCATGGGGTCACTGAATTCGACATTTTCTCTTTTTTCATAGTTTTTTTTTTTTTTTTTTTTTTTTCGTTGAGATTTTTGGACAAAAGTCCAATTATCTCGTAAACTATCAACTTTAGCGAAATTCTGTCGCGCCGAAATCAGCTATAAACCGCCTAAGGAAACTCCCCTCCCCCCTTTCTTTTCCGACATTTCGTTTATTTCTAGCTCATTTAGGGGCCCATCAGAGGGGGCTGAATAGGGCTCTCATTGTTCTTAGCTTATAACTATAGTATTAATTCATTTTTTGCCCACTTTTCTATTACCTTACATTGTTTCTCAACTTTAACAACTTTGACACTACTGTTTTCCCCCTTTTTACTTATCTTTAACATTACCAACTTTTTGCTTTTGAGCTAGAGACTTGGTTTCACTTCTGATTATATTAATTTCACTTTCTATAGTTGTCCCACTCATTATCTATGTGTTTGGTATTGGTTAGGCCTAATCCTTAACTTTTGTTACTTTTTTATTTATTTAGCTATCTCTCTATTTTTTTCTCACAGCTAACTGCCTTCACTACAATAATTTGTACCACTAAAAATTTCACTTCCAGTTACATCTAAACATGCTTAACAATAGGAACTTTTTTGCTTTTGGGGTTACGGCCTTCCAATTTGTGACGTCATGGGGGTTTTCGAGTGGAGATCTTATCCCACTTAAAATTTTTAATATTTTATATTTTTCCCTATCAATAGCATCTTTTACTTAAAATGTTATCTTTACAGTCTTTTAATACTACTTATTGGTTTCCGTTAAATTAATTATTCAAACCACTCTAATTTATTTCCGGCGGTCCCTGCACTGATTTCGGGTATTCTACAGTGTTCACTTAGCATCATAATAATGATTGGCAACACTCCGTAATAATCTAGATGCTCTAACTAACATGCTTTACAGGCAAGTGCAGCGGGACCTTTGAGTAAGGTAAGTGTTTTGCTGTTACTTGTCTATTACTTAAATTTTTTTCTCTTTTACTAGTCATCCTACGTCCACCCAATCGCTGTCATCCCAGTAAATCTTTAGTAAAAGCTATTTTCCCTCTCTATGGGAGTTTCTGATAGAACACGTTTTTGTGCAGAGTTACAGAAATTGTTTAACATATTTTACAAGTACATCGGATTCAATGTTACAAGGTATAACACAGCTTCAAGTATTTGGTATCGCGTTGTGCTGTAAATATTTACTAGCTTATCGCACATATATTGCTACATATTATTTACAGTATATATTAAGTGTTTATCTACTTATTGTTTCATTACTCAGTTCTATATATCTATTGTAAACAAATATGTTTTATTGCTTCAATACTCAGTTCTATATATCTATTGTTAATACATTTGTTTTATATCTCGTATCTGTCATTTAATAAGCATATTCACTATCTCTTATTTTGCTTTTCTCATGCTCTGTTTGCATATCTGAATATGCCAATACAGTGGTGTGAGACAGAGTATTTGTAAAGGGGGTATTGAGCAAGTCGTTAAGGGCAATTGATCTTTGTTACGATGGCACCAGGTTTTTATTAATTTTAGTGTATGGGCTTGTGGACACGGGAAGCATACTCATGTACCTTCCCTCCCCCCTTCTTCTCCTTTTTGGTTAATTTCTATCACTATCATTGTTTTGTTTTATTTTGATTTTATTTCTCAAAAATTCTCCCCATCTTTGGCTATTAATTTTTTTTTAGTCATTTTCGGTAGTTACGACTACCGGTTTTTGCTTTCTACTTTCTATATTCCCTTTCCTTCAATGATGTATGGTCGGGGCCTAGTGGACCCCTGTTCTTTATCTATAATTATCATCTCATTATATTTTAATATATCTTAATATTTTTAGTTTCCGGCATTGGAACGTATATCTTATCATTTAAAAGTATCTCTCTGAATATAGTTACCAGTAGCTCTGAGTAATCCATATAAAAGTATCTCTCTGATTAAATGAAAAGCAATATCTATAATGGCCTTACCACTAGTAGTTGAATAATTAAATCATCTTCTAAATGGCGACACCATATAAAAGTAGAATAATCGATAATCAACAAAACCCAAGGGTAAATCCAACTAAGCTCGACCTAGATTGGAACATGGAATCATCTGGAAGTCCAATAAATGAGTCAGGAAATAAATCAGATTCATTGGAAACGAGTACGAGATCTTCAGCAATTTCGGACACATCATGCATACACTCATTTCAATATTTATCACCATCCAGAGCAATTACCATGATAGCATGCGAAAAACTGATTGGTCTCGACGATTCAAATGATATGATGGAAAATATCTTGGAAAAAGAACTAAACACAGCTAAGGAGGAGGAGAAAAGAACAATAGAGGCAAGGAAGAAAGGGATAGTGGCCGAAGCAACTCAATTTACACCATTGCCTCTGAAACAAACACTGCAAATAATGAATTCCGATAAACATTCACAGAAAAATAATATAAATCCTAACCAAAGATTACAGAAAGAAATTCTAACAAACAACCCAAAAGTTAGTTTGGTCAGATTAGACCAGACACCAAAACAATTAATCTACAATACAACACCGAACTCAACAATGAATACCTTGTTGAACTCAACAGTGGACTCTCCGGAAAGCATAAACATACAAAAGTCATATACGGAACAATATCCAAGACTTCCAGAAAGACGTATTGAAAAACAGGACCCACTGCAAAGCCTACCGATAAGCCAATTGATTTCGGAATATGAAAGGATAGAAAGGAAAAGGGTGAGAGGAACTACAGAGGAAGCACAGAAACATCTTGAAGAACAGAAATATCTTAATGCAATATTTACAAGAGCAAAAAATGATGAATCTAGAATAATAAGATATCATAAAAATACAACAACGATACAAAGAGACGGAAGAAAAATAAGCGAATTGGAAGAGGAAATTGATAAAATTACAGCTCAGTTGGAAGAAAGCTCCAAGATGGAACAAAGACTAGAAGGAAAACTGATAGAAAAAGAAAAAGAAAATGCCATTTTCAAACACAAAGAAGAGGAAATGAGAGAAGAAATAAAAAAATTAAAGAACTTAATCAAACAACAGCATTCAGCATCGGAAACAAAAGAAAAGGCAACACAAATACAAACAAAAACACAACAAAAGTATACTCAGACAATCTTGACTGGTACAAAAATGGATAAGCAACAACAACAAACAACAGAATCAACCAAAGAAATAATATCCAAATTGGAGCAGGAAATAGCTACAAGAGAAGAACAATTAAAAGCACAAGACAAAATAATAGAAGAGTGCACGAACAATCTTAGAGATATAGAAAATAATATAGATACAGACATACCACAATTATCAAGAAGGATTCACAAAATTGAAAAACTAATAATAGAAAATCTTATAGACAAAAATACAAAGAATTATGAAAGATCTCAAGATAACGAAGAACAAAAACAATTTAACTCTCAAGGAAAGTATTCAAACTCGGCAATAATTATAAAAAATATCTCAAAGAAAATATCAACAAATAAATTGAAAGAACTGTTAAATACCGAATTGATTAAAGAAAATGATCTACCAATATTTTGTAAACAAACCAGACAAATCAATACACTGACAATTCAATCAGATATAGATAACAACACAGAGAAGTTATTGAAAAGAATTGAAAAAATCCCAAACATTTCAGAAATAGTAAAACTAACTTACAACCTGCAAAAACACTCAAGGATAATAATTACAGGAATACCATCGATGATACCTACTGATGACATAATTAACTACTTAAAGGATCGTTCAACAGATAAGAATTTAACAATATTAAAAATAATACAAAGAGAAAAATCTGCAATTTATCATATGGTACTGAATTTAGAAGTAAATGCAGCTAAAAAACTTCTGGCTCAGAAAAGTATCTCAATTGGCCTCAATAATTGCAGTATAAGAATATATCGACCCATACTTAGATGTGAGAACTGTCAACTTTACGGGCATACAAAGACTAACTGTAGAAGGAACTCCATATGTGCCAAATGTGCCATGGGTCATCAAACTCTCAACTGTCCTTATATCACGGATCCATCACAGCATCGCTGTACTAATTGCTATTATCAAGAAAACTATAGGAAGCATACAGCAGACTCTAGTTTGTGTCCTATATTTCAGTCTCAATTGGTGGACAGGAGGTACAGATAAAGTATCTACATGAAAAAAAAATATTCATTCATCTTGAAAATATCTACAGTAATATCTCTTACAAAATACTTCCATTAACTCATCAGCGAAAGATTTTAATATGAGTATCGAAGGCTAATATCTTTAAAAATGGTGTCCTGCTTTTGTAAACTTGTATGTCGCTGTGATAACCAGTTGAACTTTTCGTGATATATAGCAACTTCAGATAAACTCTTAAAAACTTTAAATTCAGCTCTTAAAAACATTAATCTTGCTCTAGTACGTTGTGGGTAACCGATAAACTTCTTAGGGAATGAGACCTTTTTTGCGGCACATTATTTCGAAAAAAAAAAAATTCTGAAAGTATAATATATCTTTCAGGAATAAAATGCTTTCAAATACTTTCAAATATTGTAATAAAGACAAAGAAAATAACTGGAGACATTTAGCGTGAAAAGGAATAAACCATTTTCGCCCTTTATTAGGGGTGCAAACTATTGTAGTCATTCCGTAAATGAAAGAGAATGAAATCTTGTCACATGAACTAGAACAAGTAATATAAATATTTTGTTTTTAAAGTCAATTTCTACTTGGGTCATAAAAAAAATTAATATAATCCCTTAAGCTAATATTAGTTTTTGTTGCATTAAAATATCTCAATTTGTTGATTTTCTATAAGCAAGTAGGTTTACAATGGAAGTCTATCGGAATTTGGCGAAATATTAGAGATATCGCCAAGTTAGCGTCAATTTGGGCGACTAATTTTGGTCGCCAAATTTCGCGATATATCGCCAAGTTGGCGACAAACTTGGCGGTATTTGGAGATAGAACAGGGTCCCCCCTATGGTAACCCCCTTATAGATATGAAGATGCATTAAATGCTTCAATAACCAATGGCCTCCATTTTATCTCCCTTGTAAAACAAAATTAAGTAATTAAAATGTAATTAATAAATTAATATTTGAAAAAAACTGCATTAACATCAATTGTCATGCAGTACAAGTTTCAAAAAATTTATTTCAACTTGATAGGATGAATAATAAGTATTTTATTAACGATTGAACGTTTGAACAATATATATAAATAAATAAATAAATAAATAAAGGGAGAGTGTAGACTAATAGTAGGAATTGAAAAAAAGACACAAGTAAACTATTTTTGTTAATTCTCTGCTTGGTTCCGAAATAACACCAGTAGACGTTCTTTGTGAATTTAGCTATAACGTAAAAGAAATAGAATCACACAATAAAAAGTAATAAAAAGTTCGACAGTTAGTTCTTTAAATAAAATGATAAAAATTCACTAAATTTAGAGAATATAGGTAAAAAAATGTGATAGAAAGATAACGGTAAATTTGGTTTGGAGTCCAAATGACACCAACGGATATTCTAGTGTTAATCCTTAAATATCTGTTCTCCGGATTCTCTCCTTTCGGTACTTGAACAATGCAACTACTTTTTTACACAGTTCTGTTCCAAAATACACTGCTGTAGAACGCAAGTATAAAATAATAATAAAAGAAGAGTGAAATATGCGTTGCGTGTCTACTGATCATTCCTTTACCAATTCACCTAATATACAATCCGTTGTGGACATAAGGATGTTTAAAGCTATGACACATTAAATTGAAAATGTTTTTGATCTCTCCACAAGATGTACCTTAATAATTCAGAACAATCGTCATTTTTAAAATCATTTCTCATTTCTTATATTAATAAAGTTAATTTTATATGCGTCTTCGAATCGAAAGCTAAACAGATAAATATCTGTTTAGCTTTCGATTCGAAGACGCATGTAGTGTTTTATTTTCATGCGAGTACAATACTACATTCCTGTCCATCTCGCATTTGCATAATGACTCAGTTTGTTTCTTTTTTGCTTACTGTAAGGCAATTCATATTGAAACACGTTAAAGTCGCATCACAGTTTGTACTATTGTATATGCGACCATGCATCAACGTAATAAATAGAGTTAGTTCTATGAGAATTTTGCTTTCTAAATTTTTTTTTTACTAGAATTAGCATAAGAAAATATGAATCTAATTACAATATACTTTACAAGAATTATGAAAATACTATGTTTTACTTACATGGTATTACTCACAATCAAAAAATTTCAACTTTTCATATTACGTCTTTAATAATATATTTCCATAAATACATTCTTTTTATGAATTACTGCTGACAATAGATTATTTAATTACATTTCCATAATGTACAGTAATATCCTATGCGTTTTTTTTTCAAGATAAATACATTGTAACAGTTCCCATAAAAAATATTTATGAATGCAAATAGTTAAAAAAAACAGATAATGATTGCAGAAAAATTTCCCTTGATGCGTACAATGTTATTCTAAAAGATTATGTATTATATGTTTATTCATATTTGTAAGAAAATTGCGTTAAAAGAAATGAGTTTTTGTAACTAATTTTTTTATATTATTCTTGCTATTCCTTAAATAGCTTAAAATATGAAAGACTACCTTTTCATACGATTTTACGTAACTCAAAGAAATGAACGAAAATAATCGAATGAGTTATTTAAACATGTTTCATGTTAAATAAAATATACATACAATATCTTCATGTTTTTAATTCTTTAAACTTTTACTGTGCTATATAATATTAGTTGGTTATGTTTTAAACATATTACATGATAACTTAAGAAAAATATTTTTTACATGATAGTCCAATCTATTCCAACAATGAAAATTTTCCTTTCATCTCATCTAATTACCATTGCAGAATAACTTCTTCGTAAACTAGATACGACTCTGATTACAGAACAGTACTTCGATTACGGAGAAGGTAGTAAGCCTGAAAACAAAATAAAGGGGCAAAGTAAAAACAATTTATACTTTTGAAGTTTTCAAATTGTGAAAAAAGATACGTTGTAACATACGCATATTTTACGTATCATCATAATCGTTATAAAAATGCTTCAAAACCCAAAGGCTTTAGATGATTTTGCTCGTGTCAAGCAATATTTGCAGATATTTAAACCAACCGGAAAAACTCAAAAGTAAATGACAGCATTCCTAAAATTTGCATTCGACTGCCCATATTTGACGATTTTTTCACTGTTTTCGATACTAATAAATTCTTAGTGCCAGACTGCTTGTCACAAAAAATGACCAATCACTGACATGCGGCTTCCGTTTCTGATTAAAAATCAATTTAACGCAGCTTTTGAAATGACTATTTTAACTTTTTGTTTGATCCACGAGTCGGTCACATGCATTAGTATAATGATTTAACTGGATGTTCTTCCATGTTACAACATCTGACAATAGCTAATATTAAAAAGCAGAAAAACCAACGTTTAAAATGCACAAATAATATATGAAAAGCAGCAAACTTCTGTTTCGAATCTACTAGCGAGATTCTTCTTCAGTGCAAAAGGAACAGCGTGCTAGAAAAAGCAAGGCTGAGCAAAATCATAGACAGAGACGCGCTGGCTTTTATACCCTATGCGGGTGGCGAAGGCGCCGAAACAACCAATGAGAGAGAAGCAGTGGAAACGACTGGGTGGACAAGTAGCGACATCTACCGGAGAAGTAGAGAAGAAAAACCAAAAAAGGGGAATTAAATTAACGCTTTCCAAATACTTGGAAAATCTGGAGTACTAGATAAGTCATTGACTAAAGAGTGAGAATTTTTAATGATATGGTAAGCTTCCCAAAAATCAAGATCAAGGTTAGAAGAACATTTTTGAATAATGATGGCTGAGGAAAAATCGAACCTATGTTGAGAAGACCAAGAATGTTGAGCAATAGAAGAACGTTTGAGCTCCTGATTTTTAACATTACCTTCATGCTCTTTTAAACGAAATCTAAGAGCACGTTTAGTCTGACCAATATAAGAAAGGCCACACTGACAAGAGATCTGGTAAATGCCTCAATTATCTAGGCGATCAACGGGGTGTTTGAGATTTGAAAAAGGGATTTTATTAACAGGAGAAAAAATAATTTTAAAATCAAACCTTCTTAGGATTTTAGCAACTTGCTGACTGATTTTAGGAAAAAATGGTAATATAACTGAAGTATTAGAGTTGGAATTAGAATGCTTTTCAGAATGGTCGAATTTTGTCAATTTCTTATAAATAGAATCGATAATATTAGAGGAATAACCACGATCGACAGCAATAGCTTTGAGGTAATTAAGTTCAGCACTAAGTAACTGAGGAGTGGAACAGATATTAGTAGCCCGAAAAACAAAAGTATTGAAAGCAGCGAATTTCTGGTTAGGGGGATGAGAAGAATACCTGTGAGGTGGCAGACTGACAGCAAAAGGTTTACGAAAGACGGTAGTCTGAAAGCCATTTTCACAACGAATAACAAGGACATCCAGGAAAGAAAGACAGTTATTGGTCTCAATTTCAGAGGTAAATTGAATGCAGGGATCAACGGAATTCATAATAGAGAGAATATGATTAATATCCGAATTCATTTCAATCAGGACATAAACATCATCAACATAACGAACATAGAACGGAAATTTTAAGATTTCAAAAAGCTTGACCTCAAAATAGTGCATATAAATATCGCATAAAATTGGACTAAGAGGATTACCCATAGCCAAACCGTCAATCATACGGAAGAAATTACCATTGAAAACAAAAGTATTTTGCGAGAAGCAAGCGCGAGTGAGAAGTATAAGTTCCTCGATTTCAAAATAAGAGAAATGGAATTCACAAAGCCTTTTCTTGAGGCAATCTAAAGCCCCCTCAACCGGAACGTTTCACATGATGGTTTCTTTTGATGTTAAATCATTATTTACAAACGTTCCGGTTGAGGGGGCTTTAGATTGCCTCAAGAAAATGTTCGTTATGTTGATGATGTTTATGTCCTGATTGAAATGAATTCGGATATTAATCATATTCTCTCTATTATGAATTCCATTGATCCCTGCATTCAATTTACCTCTGAAATTGAGACCAATAACTGTCTTTCTTTCCTGGATGTCCTTGTTATTCGTTGTAAAAATGGCTTTCAGACTACCGTCTTTCGTAAACCTTTTGCTGTCAGTCTGCCACCTCACAGGTATTCTTCTCATCCCCCTAACCAGAAATTCACTGCTTTCAATACTTTTGTTTTTCGGGCTACTAATATTTGTTCTACTCCTCAGTTACATAGTGCTGAACTTAATTACCTCAAAGCTATTGCTGTCGATCGTGGTTATTCCTCTAATATTATCGATTCTATTTATAAGAAATTGACGAAATCCGACCATTCTGAAAAGCATTCTAATTCCAACTCTAATACTTCAGTTATATTACCAATTTTTCCTAAAATCAGTCAGCAAGTTGCTAAAATCCTAAGAAGGTTTGATTTTAAAGTTATTTTTTCTCCTGTTAATAAAATCCCTTTTTCAAATCTCAAACACCCCGTTGATCGCCTAGATAATTGGGTCATTTACCAGATCTCTTGTCAGTGTGGTCTTTCTTATATTGGTCAGACTAAACGTGCTCTTAGATTTCGTTTAAAAGAGCATGAAGGTTATGTTAAAAATCAGGAGCTCAAACGTTCTTCTATTGCTCAACATTCTTGGTCTTCTCAACATAGGTTCGATTTTTCCTCAGCCATCATTATCCAAAAATGTTCTTCTAACCTTGACTTGATTTTTGGGAAGCTTACCATATCATTAAAAATTCTCACTCTTTAGTCAATGACTTATCTAGTACTCCAGATTTTCCAAGTGTTTGGAAAGCGTTAATTTAATTCCCCTTTTTGGTTTCCTTTCTCTACTTCTCCGGTAGATGTCGCTATTTGTCCACCCAGTCGTTTCCACTGCTTCTCTCTCATTGGTTGTTTCGGCGCCTTCGCCACCCGCATAGGGTATAAAAGCCAGCGCGTCTCTGTCTATGATTTTGCTCAGCCTTGCTTTTTCTAGCACGCTGTTCCTTTTGCACTGAAGAAGAATCTCGCTAGTAGATTCGAAACAGCTGTTTGCTGCTTTTCATATATTATTTGTGCATTTTAAACGTTGGTTTTTCTGCTTTTTAATATTGTTGCACAAAGGCTTTATTTGCTATTTTTAAATAGCTAATATTGTTTTTGTTCTGGAGATAAGATTATGAATAAAGAATTGTGAAGAATATTTTCAAGTCACCTCTATATTTATTAAGAGTTTAGTATTTGAAAATGCTACAGAGTTGCTTTTTACTAACGTTTTGTGTACGGTTAGGGACTCTTATAGATATTTAAATATTTTTGTCATCGGGACTCTTATTTTAAGAGTTTATTATATGAGAATGCAACACCCGGGATCCATAAAAAGACTTGCATTTGTTAAGTAGACTTATTTTAACTGCTCAGAATAAAATTATTGTTATTGTTAAATAAAGTGGAATCATTAAAAACAGCTAGACGGCAACATCGCATAAGTTTTACAAAAGCGTGTAATGAATTTGAAATAAATGAAAATAATTTATAGTCAGATGAAAAAATATAAAATTGACAATGATACAAGAGAAAACGAAACTTATGTTACATGTAGAATTCAAAAAATAGAGAAATTTTGTATATCGAAAAATGAAGAAGAAATAATAGATAATAATATTCATGGATCGCTGGCGCGAATTAACACAGAAATTATCCAAACATTTGAAAGCGAAAAATGAAGATTTGAAGTCGGATATTACAATAATTAATAAGAATGCAATATTTCATTCTCCGAAGATACAGTTACCTACTTTTAATGATGATATTAGAAACTGACAGCCACTCTAGTGTCAATTTAAAAAAAAAAGGATCAATATACTATCCTAGATTTTCATGACAACATTTCGTATTTGTCACAAGCGCTGGAAAAGGAAGTGTGGCAGAAGAGTTGATTAGAAGATCTCCGCACAGTGGTAATCGTTATACCAAGTCGTAATTCAACTTTAAATCTCGTTTTCGGTGGGAAGAATTTTCCATAGAACATTATCCAGATATTTGTTAGACCTTGTATTAAAGAATCAAAATCCAGATAAACTTAATTCATTGCGATGGTTACATGATTTATTAGAATTAAAATTGCAAGCGTTCACTAAGAAAAATGACGCTTTCATATCTGAGCAAATCGATGTTTTTATTTTGTTATGAAAGGTTTTGCTTCAAATATGATGATGACCCAATGCTTTCAATTCGGAAATACCGGAAATACTCAGTTTCAAACAAAATTAATTTTTATTTGTTAAATGTTGTAAATTTTGCTAGTGTAGATCAATTTATTAATATTATTTCATTTGTTATGATTTCAAACGAAACGCTCCTTTCAATAATATTTTATTACATGGCATGTGGCGAACAACATTTTTATCGTAATCGTGGAAGAAAATTTAAGAGCCTGTGTAATGTGATCACAGAAACGTACAGTTTGTTTTTTAGCCTTCGAAACTGAAGAATGTATGAATCCGTAAAAGAAAGTCTTCGCAAGTTTTTTGTATGCACAGTAACTTCCTGTAAGTTATCTTAAGATTAGGGTTAGCCATGCACCATATTGCGTACGCTCTAAAAACGACATTTTCAAAACTGAGGAAAAAATATTCAAATCTGAGTATGTCACATATTCAAAATGGCTCAGAATCAAAATTACTCAAGTTTGAAACATGCATATACTCATTTCTAAAAACATGCGCACACTCAAGAATAAAATTATGTGTGCATATTTGAGTATGTCTGCGTTTTCAGAAATGAGTATATTCAATTTTCAAACTTGAGTAATTTTGATTCGGAGCCATTTTGACTATGCGACATACTCATAAATAACGCATAAATTGAAAAAATCCCAAATTCCACTGCGTCAGATTTGTTAAATAGCGATAAGAGAAAATATGCAAGAGATAAGAATGACTTTAAGTAGGAACTATGCATTTTCGACAAACGGCATGCTTCCAAAAAATGTTTTAAGTCAATATCATTTGGCGTATGGTGTTAAGAAGAATATAATATAACAGAAAGGAAAGTATTTCTTAGTGGAAAGTATTGAAAGGAGAAGATTAATCATCTTGCTCCCATTTGTAGAGCAAAAGTAAAATGTGTTGTATGCAGGGATAAAAGAATGAAAGGGATGAAAGAATAAAATGTCCAATATTTATTGAAAAATTAAGCAAAACGGAAATTCCAGAAGCTGATTCATTGTAGAAGAAGATAATGTGTTAACCAGCTAATCTTCTGTTAAAACTGGAACTGTTCTGCTAAAAACTTTCGTGATTCGGTACAAGAAACTTAATTAAGATTTTAAAGTTCGGGTTATCATTGATACTGTAGTTTAAATAACATTCATAAATAAAGATGTCATTAACACTTTGGGTTATAATAGCACGAATAAAGTTAAACTTGTTCATAATTTTTTCGTGGGTGTGGAAAAAAATACAAAGGCTTCATCATCAATATAAAGTTTTATTTATTAATATTGGTAATGAGTATGAATGTCAGTAAATTAGCTTGGATCAAAGTGTAATCTGTTCGGACATAAAAAGCATTTAATAGCCTCTAGAAGGTGAACTAAGACAGCATAAAATAAATTTAAAGAGACATTACTTAAAGAGTGGAATTAATCTCATTAAATTGATGCAAACTATCTTATTGTACTGTTTTCAGTTGGAAAGGATTGATGTAATAGCAGACGAAAGGCTTTCCTCTACCTCATTATTTCACTGTCTGACAAGAATTCTTTACGATTTTTTATGTTTGGGGAAGATGAGTTTCGGCTAACATGTTGCCCATTCCTTGTGGATGTTGAGATTCAATACCAACTTTAAAATCTTTTGAAATGTTACAATGATGATATTCCTGAAAATATGATCAAATTACTGATGGATAGTTTTTACGTAGATAACTGTTTTTCAAGACTACGCAAAGACGAAGAATTATGACTATTCCTCAATGTGGCAGAAATAAAATTTGAATTAATACGATGGTAACACACGAATCTAACACATGAAATTAGACCAGATACAAATGATCTGGGAATATAAATGGAATGGAAAAAAGGCAGATACGCTAGGTATCAGTATAGATAGATTAAAAGAACTTTGTTTCAAGAAAGCCACCATGAAAACTATACTTTCTGCAGCCTAAAGGAATTTTGATCCTATTGGAGTGGCTTATCTTGTTTCATTGATCCCTAAACTACATAGAGATTTTGGAGCATGAAGCGGAATTGGATAGTAGTGGATTCAGTATCTCAAACTGAATTTTGAAGTGACTGAAAGAAAAATTTCACGTAGAAATTGTTTGCATTCAACCATATTTGAGAAGTGTTAATATGAGTAAAAATGCTCCCTGCATATGATTTCTGACGCAAGAAAATGTGCTTATGCTGCCGTCGATTTTATAAGAGTGGAAAATAGTTAATTTGTTAAAGTTCAGTTATTATAAGAAAGGTCTATAGTTTCTCCAACTGGTAAGAATGTGACACGATAACGAGATTAGAATTGTTTGCATCCACTATTCCATCGCGCTTAGCATCTATGATATTGCTCGAAATTCCGAAGGAAGAAATTAATTTTTAGACGGATTCCAACACCACTCTCACCTCGATTAAGAGATATGATTCCTGGGGAGCATTGTTAATGATAGATTCCTAGAAATTAGAACTTTGACCTTTTAAGTAAAAACGGAAACGTGCAACTGGATATCAAAATTTTGCAACTTGTTCTAGCCATTAACAATTGAAATTGAAATGGTGGGTAGGACACGAATGGTTGTGTTTTACAATGATAAATTATCCTTCACTGAGTTTATTGTGGAAGACGAAGTTATTAAACAAAAAAAAGGTATTGATTCTTCCTCGGAAACTGTTCCAGTTTTCCAATAGTGAAAATGTGGAAAAACCTTCGTTATTATCGCTACCATTCTCATTAAGAGAGGAATGTAAATTTGATTGGATGAGTTTTGTAATTCTTGAGGAAATGCACTTAGAAAGAGTTTAAAAAGCAAAGAAACGTTGAACGAGAAGAGTTTGTTGGAACTTAAGAAATAATGTTTATAATGATACAAAAGAAAATATTTCTGAACGAAAATGATTAGAAACTAAAGACGTGTATAAAGATAGATTAAAAGTGTATAAATATCGAAATGGTATCATTAAACTGAAAAAAAATGTTTACAGATAAGGATTTGTAGATTTTAGGAAACCTACGATTTTTCCTTCGCACCATGGAATGGTAAGGATACATAGTAAGCATACATACATACATACATGCATATATATATATATATATATATATATATATATATATACATATATATATATATATATATGTGTGTGTGTATGCATGTATGTATATACATATATATGTGGTGTGTTACATTATTAGATCTAATACCGCGATTTCGCTATATTTTTCTAAATTACTGCTCTATATTGACTAAATCCATATTCTTAAATAATCTCTATCGTTAATTCTGCTAAATTTCCTTTAATTTAATACCTCATTTGTCTAATTTACTTAAATATTACGTTTTTAGTATTCTTAAATTAAATGTTCCATTTCTGATCTTTTTTCTTTTAGAATGTTCTTTTAGCAGCCATTTTTTCATTTTTGACAATTTATTTTCCTTCGTTTATTTCGGGGTTTTCCTTTTTACCTTCAAATTCGCCCGCTACTCTGTCAGTACTCTTTCCATGGCGTGGTAGCCTTAATTATTAAATGGTTGAGAGTGCGACCAACATCATACTTGTATACTACGCTAGGCGAACAAAAAGACAGTGCTTGCAGTGTTTGCTCAGTTTTTGATCCTATTTCCACTTGTCATACCATCCCCTGGTCACCGTTCGATGTGTTCTATTATCTACAACTTTGCTTAATCCTAAATTGCTACCATGAAGCGACGGCTAAATATCTCGGTGGAAACTGCGCCACCGAAAGATGTTAAAATAAAATCCTGAGTTGACTTTACGTATTGTCTCAATTATTCTGGAGAAACATTCACTGGATAAATGTGTTCAATGGCCTTCACTCGTTGACTGCAACAACTTTCGAATAACCATTTTGATTACTATATTTTTCAGCTTATCCTAATGCACGACTCCCAGATTGATTGTTCAATTACTGACGTATTGAAGTTAACTCCACTTTCGGATCACCATATAACGTCAATGTCGTAACGTTTAACCCGACAGGGTAACCAGTTTCATTATACTAGTCGGCAGGATCGATTTACCTGTTCTGACATCTTACACTACTGTATTACTGCTGGATGTGATCCACTACTAGTTACAAGACAGCCAGTTACTTCGTTTCATCCATTAAAAATCTTCCAATTAAAATAATCTAACATATATATATATATATATATATATATATATTAGCATGTGAGAAACAGTCATGCATGTAGTTTTGTTAAAGTACTCTGCAAGCATGTGCAAGTAGATTTTGTTAAATATTTTACGAGAACTCTTTTGGATACAAAAATGGCAGGAATTTGGTGAGATCTGTTGTGCCAAAATGTACTGAATGAAATGGTATTCTGGAAAGAAGCTAGACGCGGCATCGTTCCGTTACGAATTCCCTTCAGAGGGATTTCATAAAAATATTCAGGTCGGAATATTTAGTCATATTAATTTGAAAAACCACCGGATTTCACTGAACATGGACGATCTATTAAGGTACAGGAAAGACTGGTAACTTTGATTTTATGAGTTGTCATCCCCCCAACTGAAGACGGGCGGTCGTTAAGAAACGACTCTTTTAACTCTTTTTTCATTTATTTATTCATTCATTTCATGCATTAGTATAATTATTTTACTGGTTATAAATTTATTTTTCCAACATCTGGCAATAGTTAATTTTGTTTTGTTTTTTGTCTGGAAAGAAGATTATCGGTAAAGCAATGTGAAGAATATATTCAGTCTCTTCTATTTTTATTTATAATTAAGTTATAAAAATAATCTCTTTCATATTTTAAAATGTTATTGAGTTGAGTTTTAAAAGTTTTATAGATATTTAAGTATGTTAGTCTTAGGAATTCTTATTACTTAAGAGTTTTTTGTATTGGAATCCAGCACTGCTCCAGCATTATTGAGCCAGTTAAACGATATAACTCATAGGAAAGGTTATTGCATTAGATAAATTTAAGAAAAAAAAACAACGTTAACATGGTGCTTCATTATTTCAGCATGTATTTAAATTTATGTCTATGGCTTTATTATTGTTTAAATTTGAAAACAATAAGGAATTTGGATTATCATAAAACTAAAATGCTATTAAAGAAAAAGCGTCCAAAAATTAAAAAAACAGACACCTTCATTGTAAATATTCTTCTAATATGTTAGCCTAGATCTATGACCCAATACACAAGATTTGGCCCTATATTGGGCTTACTACAATTACGCATTCTGCAGTTATGCAGATTTTCTTTTCATGTAATCGATATATTTTCAACACAAAGGTGGTTTCCGTCGTCATCTGCCACATGCTTCCTACAAAAACAATTACAATAATTATTTTTGATTCAAAGTTCTTCAATTATAGATGAAACAGTGCAAATTACTTTTTTTTTAATATTTCAATTTCTGTACTTAATTTTTATTTTTTATATTTTTAATGAAATTTGTTAAAAACCGTTGCAACTGTTTAAATTCGATGGTTAAAGGGAAAAGGGAAATAATACCAATTACTATATCTTTAGTAATATAATTTTCTTATTGATATTGATAAGTCGCCGATTGTGTGTACAAAACATGTTGATCTCTTTATAAAACGGTATCCATATGTCTTTAAACGTACTGTTCTCACTCTTGGCATGTATAACTTTAGTCACAGTAATATACAATCGAGATAAGTATTTATAATGAACTTAATTATTTACGCTCTGAAAATCGGTATTACGGAATGGAAAATCAACAAAAATTACTTGACTTTAACATAATGTTTAATTTTCTATGAATAACTATTACTTTCACTGAAGCAAAATTTACATGCGTATTTCTCAAACACATATTCACCATTTGAAAAATATGTTAGCTACTTATGCATTATGAATAAATATATTTCCAAACGTAAAATTTTGTTTATCAGATAGAACTTTACATGATGATATTCGAAGTTATATTTTTTATTTTATTTTCAGTTTTCTATTTTCTAGTTAATTAATTAGGTATTTGAAAAGAAAACATCACGTTGAGAAAAGGACGCTTTTCCCTCATAAAAATGTACAGTTTCAGTATTTTTATTCGTCTCTTACTCAGTTTGAGACGCTAATCTCAGAATATTTCTAAATACCCCAGTCAGTGAAAGTGAAGTCATCTTTAAAATGAAACAAACATTGCTTAGATATAATTAAAAAATAACAACGAATACGTGTAAAAAATAGAATTCTTGAACATTTTTCGCTCTAGTACTGACATGAAAATTGCAAATCAAGAGTGCAAATTTTATCATGAAATGTTCTAACTGGCAAACGTGATTTTACCTTTGAAAATATACTTATTAATAACGTATAGAGCTAGAATATTTTTCAAATGCCGAATATAAGAACGAGATGTTCGCATGTAAATTTTGCTTCCATGATAGTTATAGTCATTGAACAAAAACATCACGATTATGTCAAATTGAAATATTTTTTGCTGATGTTTCATCCAGAAATAGAAAATATCAGATCTTAAACTGAAAACTTCGTTATATTTTTTTACAGGGAGACCAGAAATAACGTAACGGTTTAATTGGTCTCGGTTAAAGAAAACGCATAAACTTTTGCACAAACAAATGTTTTAATTATTAACAATAATGTATTAGAAAAATGAAAATCACATTTCCTCAAAGTGTCTTCCTTTTCCTTTGATACAGAGACGCAAACGTTTGGTTAAATTTTCTACAATTGGCCGCAGCTCTGCCGGAGTGATTAGCTTCCATTCCCGAATCAACGAACGCTTTAGAGATTCCAAACTGTTGTGAGGTTTTCGGCAAGCTTTTGCCTCTAAAATCGACCACGAACTGTAATCCAAGGTATTAAGGTCACACGAGTATGGAGGCCATTCTTGAGCCGAGATGAAGACTGGAAAATTGGCCCGACACCAGTCCTGTGTGGATTTTGCTCGATGACAAAGCGCGGAATCTTGTTGAAAAGTCCAAGTCCCGTTTCCGAAGCGTTTTTGAGCCCAGGAAAGTACCACATCTTCAAGAATCTATTTTCGATACATATCTTTATTCAGTTTGACTCCAGAATCGATGAAAATGAGAGGAGTTTAGCCTGTTGCGCAAATTCCTGCCCACACCATGACAGATTTAGGATTCTGACGATGTTGAACCATGTAAGATTTGCCTGTGGAACTTCTTGACCAAATGCGATCATTTTGATGATTGAACGATTGCTCTATCGAAAATAGCTTTACGTCAGAAAACAGGATTTGCTCACAGCATAGAGTTGCAGCTCGCTTCAGCAGCTTCCTGCATCTTGCAAGCCGTACTCGTTTGTTTTCTTCAGTGAGAAATTGTGCTTGTTTCGGCTTATAAAAATGAAGTTTTCAGCTCCTGTTTTGATTCCCGGCCAATACCAGTCTGCCTCGCTATTTTCTCATCGACACCCGAGGATATCGGGTTACTCGTTTCTTTATCAATTGTTGATTTCTGGAGATGTTCAAAGTTTGTTTCCTTCCTCTTCCTGGCTGATCTCCTTCATGGCCAAGCTCCTTGAATCTTTTGATTGCATTCGGCACTTGAAGCAATCGAGCAATCTCACATACACGCTGGCGGTGATGTTCCAATATAGTGTTCCGTTTGTTTGCCATCCTATTAAAAATTATAGTTAGAATAAAGATTAATAGGCGAAAAAACTCTGAGAATCGAGTAAAAACAAAATCGTCAACCGTGACCTTACTTCCTGTCTTCGTTAAGTTTTTTCTGGTCACCCTGTATTTAAATTACATGTTAATGTTATTAATGTTATGCATGCTAAGAGTTATTACAGTACATTTAAAGGCTTATGAAAAACTTTTAATAAACAAATCAACATGTTTCGTACACACAATCACCTACATTATCTAGACCAATTGTAATAAATAAACTCTTTGATATATTTTTTTTAATTAGCTTGAGAAAACAAACCACGCCTTCACAGTCATAATGAAAGCATATGCTTTAATAAAAACAGTCATCTGTAAACCTGCATTAGTTTGTCCTATATTTTGTCAATTTATAAAGCATCTCAAACCAAATTTTATGTAAATCAAAGGAAGCTGAATCATTCCATACATCCTCACTGCACATAGAGATAGTAAAAGAATTTACCATTCATCCATATCATTTACCAATGGCCATTTTAATAAAGCTTTTTCTTTCAATATATCTGTGACCACCTGTTTTTGTTTAAAAAGTTCATTTTTCAAAATTTTCCGAAAATAGTTTATTTATCAGATTTTATCTTGAAAATGTCGCCAATTGCGTGTACGAAACATGTTGATATGTTGATATGTTTATTAAAAGGTATTCATAAGCTTTTAAACGCACTGTCATCATTTTAAGCATTTTTGGGTATTTTGATACATATTTAAATACGTTACTGATTATTAAGACGAACAACGTCTAACTGTTTGGTAATTTTAAAGTTTAATTTAACGAAAACTGCATTTTCCACTTTCTTTTAAATATAATATTTGTTTTAAGAGTCAGACTAGCAAAAATAAAACTTATTATTTATTATAATTATTTATTTATGTCCATTATAAATTGTGTAATATCACATTTTTAATCATTTTAATTTGTTTTTCGACGGGTTCAAACTCGTTTGTATAAAATATAGTAAGAAAAGAATGATAATTTTCGATCCATTTATAATTTTCCATATAAATTGTTTTGTTAATAGTATTCGCACTATGCCTAACATACTTGTTTTTAATACAGTACATATATATGAAAGTGTTTACGAAAACATTAATTATTTGCTTAGAAGAAACGGGTACACAATATATGGCATAGGTACTGAGGACTCTAAAATACACCATTTAATATCAGACATATACTGCAGAACATTACTATGATGGATCACTATTTGGATAAATCATGTTACAGCTATACCGTTTAAACCACTCACACTAATTAGACTTATGTAGCATACGCCGTATTAGTTCATATATATACACGTTCAGGTCTGGCAATTTAGTAATTAATAAGATTAATAGCACTGTATTTAATGATGTAATATTTTTCTTATATATTTATTAAATCATACATTCTTTGACGAAATACGTATATTGGACATTTACGCATATTTTGCTTGCGATTGTGTAAAAAATTATAACAATTATGGACAATTGATAATATATGAATGAAAATTAAATTGCTCTACCTAAAGTCTGTCATATCGGATGCAATAAATGAGCGGAAATAAAAGCAAAATACTTGTTTTGTCATATATAGAGAAAATATTTCGTAATTTTTAATTGATCTTAGTATTATTACACTTTTAAATGTATATAGTTAGTATTAAGATATTTATTTGACGATGTAGAATTCAGTCAAAAGGAACCCCATAACTTAGAAAAACCACTATTTTGTATCGATTTTATTATTTACGAAAGTCATGGAACCCGTGTCATTTTCTAAATTATCTATGAATATTATATAAATTTAAAAGCAACGTTAAAATCACCGGACTATTCAAACTTTTAGCAGGCTACATTCGTTAGCCTTTAGCGTACAGTCCTCAGTGCAAAGAATAACGGAAACTTACTCAATTATATAGAGGAGAAGCGGATTGAACTGAGAGGTTCATTAGCCAATGGGGAAACAGAAGAATTGAGTCACTTTTCTATTGGGTAACAGCCAATAGAAAAGTTTGCATATTCTGGCATTTTTAACGTTGCTTTTATATTTATATCATTCTGCGCCAAGTAGTATCTTAATAATTATTTATCTATGAATATTTTTAAGATATTTTCAAAAAATATATCCCTTTGCAATTTATTGGCATGCCACTTTCTATTTCCAAAAGTTCTTATTATAGTGTGTCCATACAAGGATGTCCAATATCAATTGTATGTTATAATAGTTTAATTTAGACTACTTACAGCAAATCATACATCAGATTGAAGGTAAACTAACCTAGTTTTTCTTAGACATGTTCATTATGCGTACCTTTAGTTATACGGTACACATCCAACCTAAAGTCTAGTTCTTCCAACAACTTCTACCGTTAAGAAGTATGTAGGAATGGAAGCAAATGTCTGTTCGATTCTGTTTTTCAACTCTGGCAAATCATTAAATAGCGGCGGAATGTAGACACGATGCTTCATAAACCCCAAAGGAAAGAAAATCACATGGATCTAATAGCTTTTAAATCTTCAGCCCAGCACTAACACTTTACGCTCTAGAGTCGCCATTTTGAGTGCGTTGCACTGCAAGCAAGTAAATTACAAAGCAGTACTAGTACATCTAAAACTATTTAAGTTATTCTTCATTTGTAACCTTGAACCAACGCTCTGCAATGCTTACAGTTGATAATATTAATATTTGAAACCCGGACATTCTTTTTTGAAAACCCGGTATTTTCCAAATGTGTTTTATTTTATTTAAATCAGCTCTGTGTAGTGAAGGATCCAGCAATGAAACTTTATTGACATTTAAATGTCATATTGATTGTATGAAATAGGAAAGTTTTATATCCGTAATCACTATCCGGAAATCTGTTTTAAAAGTAACGTAAAAGCGTTTAACACAGATACCCTTAAAAACCATTCAGATTTCCCATGTAGCCATGATATTACGGCATTTTAGCTAGCTTATACGAAAACATTTAAATTTTACAAGAATATATCCAAACTGTAAGCGAATCCTTGCTAAAAGTGATAAAAAAAATACATTTAAAAGGCATATAAATACATTTATTCTGATCTACACATGTTTCATCTTTCAGACGGCGGTATTCTCAAGATCTTCATTGATAGAAATATTTTCGTAAAAAATATAAAAAAAACCCAACAAGAAATTGATTAATAAATTCACAAGACCCCATGTATAATGAAAAACAAGTGCAAAAATAAAATAATATAAAATAAAAATTGATACTTTGTGAACGTAAATTAATTTCCACAATTGTTTCTTATTCAGCAGATCATCTCTTTCCAAATTTTAGGTAACTCAATGGAGGTTGAATCATTGCAAATATTCTCACTGCGTTCTTATAACATTTAGAAAGGATGGTTGATTTCCAGTGATTTTCATGTATCATTTTATGAACAATTTATATTAACTTTTTATAATGACGTCAAATCGGAAAATGCATCCAGTGTGTCTCAATTTTTATTGACGTCAAAAAAAAAAAAAAGCTCTCCAAACACAACTTCCCTTTGTGAAAAAAGAAGAAAAAGCATTGCAATTTTTAAATTACATATAATGTTAAGTATAACTTTAAGTAAATAAATATATATATATATATATATATATATATATAATAAAATTGAAATCACAAATATATGAATAAATTGGTAAAGTTCTAAAGATGAATTAGAAATGAACATAGGAAACCAGTATGCGAAATAAGAAACTATGAATAACTCACAGAATCTTGAGAGGAGCTGGTGAGTTCATTCATAGAAGTTGCGTTATTTCATCCAATTTTGTCGGCATTAAGTCTAAAATGACAAAATTTTGCTCCTTATAACGCAAAAATAGCAGAAAATAGATAATAAAATTCCAAGAGATAAAAAAAATACACCTCACACAGGATATTAAAAATTAATAGAGCAAAATACCTAAATTACATACTAGGAAGCATAACTGCAGCATGACTGGATGGTAAAACAGAGTTAGGACTATTTTAACATGTGGGCCTACAATTGATTATCTGACTGAAACCCATAACATTGGTGCCATCTGGTGTGAGAAAGGAAAAAATGTAAGTTGGAACTGGATGATTAACAATAATGTTTGGTGCTGCCATCTTTACCCCCCCCCCCCCCAAAAAAAAAAAAAGAATGAAATTGATTAAAAAAAATAAAGAAATGACTTAGATTACAATTTGGATGAAGTAGAATGAAAAAATAGCGATAAACTTAATAATTACTGAATAAATACAAAAATAATATATAGAATAGGAATAAATTAATATATATATATATATACGTTCATTCTGTAAAATAAAATAATGCTAAAATGTGCACGTAGTGACTATGTCTTTGTGGATCCATATTTGTGTTCCTTTGACTGCGAAGAGATTGTATATTCATATATCCTATAAAGGTTACTTGGGAAATTTTGAGATTACATTATATAGTTTTTAATTTATGGCAAACAAAGTTTTCCAACCAATTTTAATGTCATTTTCCGGAAAATTTACCAAATGCTATTGAAGCAACATTCTATATTTAGAATATAAATATTTGAAAAATAATCATTTATATGAGAAGAATGTAACTACGCATCCCCTAATATGATCGTAATTTTTCCATGTAGTTGACTTCTAAATTATGCAAAATCATTTTTGTTATCTTGAACACATGTGTAGTTAAAACATTTTTATGTGAATGCTCATATTCCATTACATATTTAATATGTTTATGTTATAATGTTAGAATATTCCTTGATTATACATTTTAAACTTGTCTGAAAGTGCCGTTAAACTTGGTTGAAGTCCCTGGGCGCTTTAAATAAAATGATATAAAAAACTGTTGGAACCAGATTGAAAAGTAAAACTCAATCTAAAAAAAATTACAGTAAAAAATTGGCAAATAGTTTCATTCTAAAAAAGTAAGTAGTGCGTAGAAAAGTAATGGAACCAGATTATCTGTAAAGCTCATGAAATTACCCAAATTTTTGTTGATAGCTGAAAATGTGGACCGAGTTTTACTGGTGCCTTAAAATTAATCAGGGTAATAAAGGCATTTTTAACACATTCTAAATTCCAATAATTGATAACCAGTTTAAAAATGTGGGTTCATAAGAATAGGTTAGAGGCTGATTTGGTAATGAGCGACAAACTGAAAGATCCGTTCAGTACGAAGTATGGACCAAATTCTATTCCAGGCGTCACTGATAAGCCTGGAAGATCAAAGTCCAAGTAAACCCAAAACCCTAAGCATATACGATTCAACCATATGCTAACTATTTGATTGGCGCAAGTCCATTGGCATAAGGTTCCCTTTTCACAGTAATTACATGAAAGAAAAATTATTACGTTAGTGTGTTATATCAGAAATGTTAATAACAACAATTTCTCAACAACCTGATTATATTAATGTTACACTTAAAATATTACTTCATGGTTTACATTCTTTTAGCTTTGTGGAGTTTAGCTTGACATGATGCAATCATGTCCACAATTCTGGGCCTGGCAGGTTTTTTTAGTACATAACTACACATTTTGTTTACTATACCCGGTACTCATTTTGAGTGGATAATATGATTCTGAATATAAGGCACCAGTAAAGCTCAGTCCACATTTTCAGCTATCAACAAAAATTTGGGTAATTTCATGAGCTTTACAGATAATCTGGTTCCATTACTTTTCTACGCACTACTTACTTTTTTAGACTGAAACTATTTGCCAATTTTTTACTGTATTTTTTTTTTTAGATTGAGCTTTACTTTTCAATCTGGTTCCAACAGTTTTTTATATCATTTCATACCTTTTTCAGATCCTTTCAGGAACTTAATCAATCAACTGCCACAAACCAAAAAACCGCCCCAACTAACCAACCAATGACCTCAATCAACCGGCCCAGCCAATTTCCCTAATCAAAAACTAACAGAAACTTTGATTCAATAGTGTATTTGAAGAGCTCTGATGACCCCATACATATAGCTAACATCCATATTGGGATATTGACCTATACTTTACTCAGGACTACCGCCAGTCTAGTTTTATACATACTGTGATTTCTTAAATTTTTCTCCTACGTACCCACGCTCCTCTGTATTAAGGGACTTCGCAGTATTTTATGTCAACCCCTCAAACACACAAAAAGCTAGAGTAAGAAACAGTCATAAGAAATGAATTAAAACTGTGAAAAAAACTATAAAAAGGGAAAATTTTTGCTTTGGGCACTTAATGGGAATTTAAAATTTAAAAAAATCTGAAAACGACTGAATTCAGAAAAATGATTAAAAGTGATTGAAAATATTATACAATACACCTGTAAATAATATAAGAAATATTGCTAATATTGGATATTTATAATTATGTTTCTTAGGTCAAACTAAAATACTTTGATAATGACTAACATATTTACATCTAACTGTAACCATCTCTCTATTCTAAAAAAAAAAGTAACTACCGCTGTCACCGCCGCCGGTTTTGAATTTTTTGTGACCGAAGGTCTTTCTTCGTTATTATTAAGAAAAATAATGCATACAAAAATATGAAAATCGGTAGTGTTATACAGAAATGTTTGATAAACACGCTGATGCAGACAGTTTTCAAATCGAAGAATTATTTTAAGAGATATTTAATGCTAAAGTTGGACAAAATCGTTCCACTAAAATAGTTTTACAGTAGCAAAAACTATACATCAGAATTTAGTAATTTTTAGATCATTTTATACGTTATAATTTCCCGGTGTGCAGAATTGATTTATTTTTTAATTTGACTCATTTTTCGAGGTTTTATATCTATTTTAAATTCAAATTTTCAGCATTTCGAGAGATATTTTTTACAGATTTTAGAAAGTGATATTAATTTAAACTGTTGCCAACTGTATAAACAGCGGAAACAATAATGTTTGCTTAAAAAAAAAAAAAAAAAAAAATACGTGTTATAAATTAAAAATTTATTTACACGTGACTATTATAAACATAAAAAAAAAAAAACATTTGGAATTAGAATTAAATAATTATGTACAGAAAGCAGGAACTTATTAAAAATTACGTCATAAAAACTATAATTACACGTGAATTTTAAGAGAGAAAGGAATTTGTAAAATAATAAATTTATTAACATGCGTTAGAAGTCTTAAATAGGAGAAATTACGTCATATTTACGTCACATTACAGTTATTACATAAAATGAACACAAAATAATATTGCAAAACGGTTTAAATTTACAAATTGCGCTAGACATTTATTTGATATTTTGAGAGGATACTTTTCAACTATTTTTCTTAGGAAAGCGCAAATAATATTTTATTTCTAACACAAGTATTTTCACGTAAATATTAAAAAGAGAAAGAATAGTTTGGCGAAAATTACGTCAGATTAAAAACGATTAATTTAAAATGTCTCATTTAAAAGAACTTTCTTTTCGCTTTGTTAAAAAATACCGGGAGACAAAGATTCTGTTTACTTAATTCCTTTTATATTAGCTTATTTTGAAATGTTGTTACACGTGTCTACGTCATCAAGTTATTTTTATTTCGACGTTTTATTTGTATTTTTATTAATGTTATACTAATTTATTTGTTCTTTCGTTATTTAAAATAAAAATTATGTCAATTTGTATAATTTGGCGAGTGGTTTGGCGATTTATATAATTTGGCGAAATTAGCCGACGGCATAATCAAGTAGTACCGCAGCGGATTTGGCATTAAAATTTCCCCAATCAAAGAGAAATGAATAGAAATCCGTTTATAGGGAGATCGCCACTGTTTTTTTTCAATTCCTACTATTAGTTCACACTCTCCCTATATTTGTTTATTTATACTAGGGGACTCTGCCCCCTACGAGCTACGCTCGTCAACCCCCGTTCAGACACCGCAGACTCTAACAGCACGCTAATTTGATCGCCTTTAAAAAGATTTCGGAAGATTGAATTATAATTTGAATCTGACAATTATAATCAGACGTAATTTTCAACAAACTTTTCTTTCTCTTTTTAATATTCACGTCAAAATACTTTTGTTAGAAATGAAATATTACGATCATCTTAAAATGTCAAGTAAATGTCTCGCGCAATTTTTAAATTAAAACTGTTTTGCAATATTATTTTTTGTTCATTTTACGAAATAAGTGTAATATGACGTAAATTCTCCTATTTAGGACTTCTAACGCATGTTACTGAATTTATTATTTTACAATATTCTTTCTCATTTAAAATTCACGTGTAACTATAGTTTTTATGACGTAATTTTCAATGAGTTCCTGCTTTTTATATTTTTTGTTTATAATAGTCACGTGTAAAATAAATTTTTAATTAGAAGCAAACATTACTGTTTGCTCTGTTTATACAGTTGGCAACAGTTTAAATTAATACAATTTTCTAAAATTTGTTGTGACTTGTTGTTGTTTCTATGTATAAAGGATCATTCGAGGCGACAGCCATTGTAGCTACAGGCCCCAAAGCACTCTCCACTTCGGTGGACGTCAAATGTCAAAATCTCTCGAAATGCTGAAAATTTGAATTTAAAATAGAAATAAAACCTCGAAAAATAATTCAAATTAAAAAACTAACTGCAATCTGCACACCGGGAAATTCTGACGCATAAAATGATCTAAAAATGATTAAATTCCTATGTACAGTTTTTGCTGCTATAAAACTTTTTTAATGGAACGATTTTGTCCAACTTTGGCATTAAATATCTCTTAAAATAATTCTTCGATTTGAAAACTGTCTGCATCAGCGTGTTTATCAAACATTTTTCTATAATACTACCGATTTTCATATTTTTGTGTGCAACAGTTTTGTTAATATTAACGAAGAAAGACCTCCGGTCACATAAAATTCAAAACCGGCGGCGGCGGTGACAGCGGTAGTTACTTTTTTTTAGAATAGAGAGATATTTATTTATTTATACTAGGGGGCTCGGCCTCCTACGAGCTACGCTCGCCAAGCCCCGTCCAGACACCGCAGGCTCTAAATGCACGCTAATTTGATCGGCTTTAAAAAGATTTCGAAAGATTGAATTATAATTTAAAAAACAGTGGCGATCTCCCTATAAACGAATTTCTATTCATTTCTCTTTGATTGAGGAATTTTAACGCAAATTCGCTGCGGTACTACTTGATTATCCCGTCGACCAATTCCGCCAAATTATATAAATCGCCAAACCACTCGCCAAATTATACAAGTTGACATAATTTTTATTTTAAATAACGAAAGAACAAATAAATTCGTACAACATTAATAAAAATACAAATAAAATGTCGAAATAAAAATAACTTGATGACGTAGACACGTGTAACAACATTTCAAAATAAGCTAATATAAAATGAATTAAGTAAACTGAGTCTTTGTCTCCTGGTATTTTTTAACAAAGCGAAAAGAAAGTTCTTTTAAATGAGACATTTTAAATTAATCGTTTTTAATCTGACGTAATTTTTACCAAGCTATTCTTTCTCTTTTAAATAATCGCGTGAAAGTACATTTGTTAGCAATGAAATATTATTTGCGGTTTCCTAACAAAAATAGTTGAAAATATCCTCTCAAAATATTAAATAAATGTCTAGCGCAATTTCTAAATTTAAACTTTTTTGCAATATTATTTTGTGTTCATTTTATGTAATAACTATAATGTGACGTAAATATGACGTAATTTCTCCTAAGACTTCTAACGCATGTTAATGAATTTATTATTTTACAATATCCTTTCTCTTTTAAAATTCACGTGTGTACTTTTTATGACGTAATTTTTAATAAGTTCCTGCTTTTTATACATAATTATTTAATTCTAATTTGAAAGTTTTTTTCCTGTTTATAATAGTCACGTATAAATAAATTTTTAATTTGAAGCAAACATTATTGCTTGCGCTTTTTATACAGTTGGCAACAGTTTAAATTAGTACAATTTTCTGAAATCTGTAAAAAATATCTCTAGAAATGCCGAAAATTTGAATTTAAAATAGAAATAAAACCTGAAAAAATGAGTCAAAATAAAAAAATTAATGCAATCTGCACTCCGGCAAATTCTAACGCATAAAATGATCTAAAAATGATTACACTGCCATGTCTAGTTTTTGCTGCTATAAAACTTTTTTAGTGGAACGATTTTGTCCAACTTTAGCATTAAATATCTCTTAAAATAATTCTTCGATTGGAAAACTGTCTGCATCAGCGTGTTTATCAAACATTTCTGTATAAAACCACTGATTTTCATATTTTTGTATGCATTATTTTTCTCAATATTAACGAAGAAAGACCTCCGGTCACAAAAAATTCAAAACCGGCGGCGGTGACAGCGGTAGTTACTTTTTTTTAGAATAGAGAGATATTTATCTTGTTCAAATTTTCAATCGTTAATAAAATACTCATTATTCATCCTATCAAGTTGAAATAATTTTTTTGAACTTGTACTGGATGACAATTGATGTTAATACAGTTTTTTCAAATATTAATTAATTAATTAAATTTTAATTAATTAATTTAATTTTTGCATGGGAAACAAAATGGCGGCTATTGGTTATCGAAGGTCAATGAAAATATTTTCAATAAGGGGTTACCATAGGGGGATCCTGTTCTGTCGCCAAATACCGCCAAGTTTGTCGTCAACTTGGCGATATATCGCCAAATTTGGCGTCCAAAATAAGTCGCCAAAAGGGACGCCAACTTGGCGATATTTCTAATATTTCGCCAAATTCCCATAGAATTCCATTGTAAACCTACTTGCTTATAGAAAATCAACAAATTGAGATATTTTAATGCAACAAAAACTAATATTAGCTTAAGGGATTATATTAAATTTTTCTTTGGTGACCTAAGTAGGAATTGACTTTAGAAACAAAATTTTTATATTACTTGTTTAAATTATAATTCAATCTTTCGAAATCTTTTTAAAGCCGATCACATTAGCGTGCATTTAGAGTCTGCGGTGTCTGGACGGGGGTTCGCGAGCGTAGCTCGTAGGGGGCCGAGCAACCTAGTTGATATAAAAAAAAAAATAGGAAAATTTGAAAGTAGGTGTCCTTTGTAAAGTATGCATTAATTAAGGAGATAAATTACGTAAACGAGTCTATAGACAATTGGCGTGTTTGGTACGGATAAATTACATAATTCAATCTACAGACAATTGGCGCATGTTGCCAGGCGTCGTTTAGCACATAATTAACTTAAACGCAAGCACATACACCTATTTTTTTAAAGTTACCACACGCATGGGGTAACTCATTATTACATTTTGTCTACCATTATATTTTTGGCTAAATGCGTTTTAAAAGCAAGTCTACAACTCTATATTTAAAATGCATCAGTACTATTTCTTTTTAGGGAAAAATGAAGAGTTTCATACTTATTTTCCGATTTTGTATCAGTTTCTGTAAAAATCGAGTTTTTTTTTTTTTTTTTTTTAAGTAAGCAACGATTTGTTTTACCTCTTAAAACATGAATTATTTTATAAACTTTATATTAATTACATTTAACACACTTTCATCAACATATACAGGTAACTTTTATGTCACTCTTTAAGTAAAATTATTTTAGTGTGTGTTATCCCAAAACGAATGAACATATAGAAATGAAACGTTTGTACACGCGCGGGATTACTTAATTCCAAAAGGCATATTTTTTCCCCTTCTAGCCAACAACCAACAAAAAAAAAAGACATTCCTTCACAGAACCTTTCTCAACCTTGACTTTGAAAGGTATAAGGAAGTTCAGAAGCGCCCTCGAAAAATTTATATTTCTAAAAAAAAAAAAAAAAAAAAAAAAAAAAAAAAAAAAAAAATGTGAGTGGGATGAGATTTACCCCAGCGCGTGTGCTTACGCGTTAAAAAAGGAATAAATTGATTCTGTGTTTTTAAATCGAACCTATTCCACATTCTAATTTACAGAGAATTGGCGTAAGTTGGGACAAAGTTTTTTGGAGAACTTCCGCTGCTTTTGCGTTGTACCAACTCTACACTAAAATGTATGCTATTGCACCATTTATTTCAATCCTGAACGTGCGAAGATTTTTTAGTACTTTTCCAGTATAGACACCTTAGCGAAATAGAGAAAGTAGCCTTAGCGGAGAAGGAAATTTTGCAACATATTTTCTGGCATCCTATTCACTGTTTCATTTCATATACACAAGCATTTTTTTCAATGTTTATAAAATTTATTTAACATAAAGACGCCATTTATCTAATTTTATATCGAAACAGAAGTAATTTGTTTATAAAAAGCATTAATAATAGACATACATTTAAAATACATAACTAAACAAAAAATTTCATCAAGTTTGTTTTCATTACTGTTTATATCATTTGGCAACAAATCGACAGTTCTGACGCCCGAATTACGCCAAACTTAAAAAAAAAAAAAAAAAAAAAAAAAAAAAAAAAAAAAAAACGCAAAGGCCCCTATACCAGAAAAGTACCAAATTTTTTTTTACAAACCGCGCCAAACGTTGTGACTTGCCATTTATTGAACGCGAATCTCTTATGGATTTAATTATTATTTAATCGTAACCATGCAAAAATTTTTTAATTTATTGTTTTTTAATTGAAAATATTTTTTATTATTAAGAAAAAATTAAGTTTTAACTTCATTTTTCGAAGATTCAAAACTGGCCATGTTTAGTGCATTGCTAAGAGACCCTTACAGTTTCATGTATGTAATTTAAAATGTGATTTTGAAAAAAAAAAAAAAAAAAAAAAAAAAAATTGAACAATATTTATTTGCGCTTTTATTTTTAGTATATTTGTATTGATTTCATAAAATAGTTCTCGAAACTCTGTAATTTTGAAAATTTACGTTCTTTAAATGATTACTTTCGCGTCAACAATGTTAATTTTTTTTTAAACTCGCGAAATTGAATTTCATTTGGCGTTATAATGACGTAGTTCTAGTAGTGTTTCAGTGTTTAAAATTAAAATGCATGTTTTCTTTGGCGCCTGCAAAAGGAGGCATATTTTTTTCCCAACTGAAATTTGCCCTCTAAATTGTATCTCGCAATCTGATTGGTCTGAGACTTCGGCATGCATTTGATGTTTCTTGCTGGGAATCCTGCTTGGCGAAAAACACTTCTTTGTTTCTTGTCGTGTAAGATTTTTTTCGTTTAGAAATTCTTTTTAATTACACTTTATGTTATATGAAGTTAAACAAAAAGGGACCTTGTCAGAGCCAATTTCTAAGTTAAGTTTATCAATTAAAATTGAAATAATACGGCTGTTCTCAAATACCTTTCTGAATTCATTTTTGTTCAGAAACACTTGAAATTGACAGGCGTTCTTATTAATAAACTATGTAATCGAATGATGTTCTCAATTTTTTAGTAAAAGCAGAATATCTTTTTTAAAAATAATGTCAAAGTTGGCTTTTCGAACTGCATTTTTGGATGCGACAGCGCGGGAAAAGAGAAAAACCTGTCGTCCGTGACAACAATCGCTTACAACTCTCCATTTACTTATTAGAAAAAGATGGAAAACACTGTTCAATTCTTAAATATGTGACAGACAATTTCACGGCTGTTCTCAAATACCTTCCTAAATTCATTTTTGTTTGGAAACACATAAAACTGACAGGTGTTCTTATTAATAAACTATGTAATCGAATGGTGTTTTCAATTTTTTTGTAAAAGTAGAATATCTTTTTAAAAATACTGACAAAGTTGGCTTTTAGAACTGAATTTTTGGATACGACAGCGCGGGAAAGGAGAAAAACCTGTCGTCCCGTGACAACAATCGCTTACAACTCTCCATTTATTTATGAAAAAATGGAAAACACTGTTCGAATCTTAAATATGTGACAGAAAATTTCACGACTGTTCTCAAATACCTTTCTGAATTCATTTTTGTTCGGAAACACAGGCACTAAACTAAGGAATAAAAACTCACCATCATTAATTTAATTTAAGTATCCAACAAATATAACAGCTTTAGGAATAATATAATAGGATCCTCAACTTTTTCACAAAAAAAAAAAAGTAGGGGTTTTAGAAGATGCCCATTTTTAAATGCTTAAATACTGTGTTATATTTGAAAAACATATTCGAATTTTGTAAGCATTAGGTTATTTTTCTTTAAATAAAATCATACAGGCAAAATAAAAAACGCAAATAATTTATTTTTTCTTCTTCTACAAAATAAAATAAGCTAGCGATTTGAGGGTCATTTTAAAAAAGGAACATATTAATTTCCTTAACATATTCAGAATAGCCATTCAAATGTTGTGTATAAAGATATGTGCATACAAAAAAGAAAAAAAAAAACTTTAAGAAAACTGAACTTTGTTGTGCGTAAAAGGGGTGGGGGGGGGGGGGTAAAAATGTTTTTGCAGAAATTTCAAGGGGAATTTTAGATGACTGATTATTGTTTCAACAAAGATTGAACATTTTTTTTAATATAAATATTTCAGTATTATATATGCTGAGAAATGGGCAGGAGAAATTGAAATTTAAAGTGAAATTTAGACGACGTATTATTTATTTGTTATTTCAGCAAAATAACAAACAGAGCAGGTTTTTTATAGTTTTAAAATTTTCGCATATCGCAGATTTTCACTTTTTCTAAAGAATTCATTTAAATTTACCGCCCTCTGAAATTTCTACTTCACAAAATCACGCAAAGTTTAATATCTATATGTACTTCTTTTTTAAGTCATCTCTCCTATTTGTTATTTTATAGTATTTTATTACATCTGCTACGATTCCCCGACTCCTGACAATTTTATATTCATTAGAGCTTATAGAATTTCATAATTATAAGGATTATTAAATTTAAAATCATTAAAAAATAGGTAACAATTATAATTTATTTGAATAATTACGAACTCAATTAAATACATTTATAATTAAGTAAAATTACAAATTAATAGAAAATTTAAAATAAAAAAAATAATGTAAAATACATTGAAAAATATCTTAAATTAAAAAAGTAACAAATTTATTAAAGTTATTTGGAATCTTTTCACTTCTCAGATGACACCCCGCCCTCTTTGTCATTAGGTAATGGAAATTATCTTCTTTCTCTAGAAATCATTTTTGCCTTGACCTGTAATTTCAACAAAAATAAATAAATAAATAAATCAGAAGTCTATTTAAAAGCATCCCTTTCCCCGCGCCCATCCTATCAAAATTCTCTACTTTCATGGTCGCAAGCACAATTCCTTCCCGACAAGAAAAGTCACTTTGACACAGGAAGCTCTGACCAATCAGGTTACGAGATGGCAAATCTCCGTTGGAAAAAAGAAATGTGCCAATAGGAGTACACGATTTCCTTGACAAAACGCAGGAAGATGCAATAAATACAACCAAATGAACTTGCATTTATCGAAAATTTCTTTCGTATGACTTAAAAATAAGTCTTTCACTTTATAGATGACAATAATAAGGATTAATTTCAGATTATCAGGAGTCTCTCTTCAGAATAAAACGTCACAACAAAGTTATGTCAGTTAAACGGAAATTGACGTCACACCTAGCAAACGATTTTATTATTATTATTATTATCTTTTTCTAAATTGTTTTCTTGAAATTAAAATAGATTTTTTAACATTTAAAGCATTCTAATGAATATACGTCATTCTAACACGTGTTTAGTTAAAGATTTTACATATATATGGGCAATATTTTCATTTTCTGACTAGAATGACTTCGATATCAAAAATGCAAAAATATAGCGAGAAATCTGAATTTTTATTGGCTCGTAAAAGCAAAATACGCGTGTTATCACTTTTTTAAATTATTGTGCCGGTTTTTAGAGAGTGGCAACACAAAAGAAATAATTTAATTAGAAAATTAAAAAGGAGATATTTCTATATTGTTAAATTACGGAAGGTACAGTGCTAAGTAAAGTTTAAATGGGTGCCATTCCCTTAATATTGGATATTTTTTAACCCGACCTGCGAAAGGCACATCGCTAAATTAAGACCTTTCCAAAAAGCCATTATTCATCACTGAATGTTTTCTGGTTTGGATTGTAATTGAGTTGTTACCTTTTCATCATGTTTCAAAACGTAAAAGATGCGGCTGAGCTCTACTATACAGCACGACCGTGCTGTATGATAACATGCAGAAATGTCTTTAATTACTTAATGAAACCTTATGACAACAGGAATATACACGAAATTAGGCTAATAGACCCAGTTAGTCATCTTCCTCAACTACAGGTGATTTAGAACATTTTATTTTACAAGATGATAAAAATATTACTTTGTTATTCAATTTATTTTTAGCTCCTAACTGCCTATGTAATTAAACTTTCCCTGAAAGCTATTCTATCAAGCATATTTATACTAGTATTAAAAAATGCTCTGACGAGCACCAAAAAAGCTAATATGTTTTTAAGTATGAAAAAGGGTTTGACAAGTGCTTCTAATTGAGCATGAAAAAAAAAAAAAAAAAAAAAAACAAGTTGTCCCTTCTTGGCTGCAGCTCACTGCCAATGCCAACTTTGAAAAAATCATATTTGCGCTTATTCCATATAAAATAAATTCGCAGTACTTTAGTAAAACTTTCCGCCGTGCTTTACATCTTAACTCCACTGTCCTACTTTTGTACTGCGCATCCGTCTGCAATGCAACTTTGTACAGTGCACTGTGTACCATTATTTCTCTACAAATTATACTACACTGTACATTCCTATTATGCTTTTGAACCTCAGCGCACACTCACACTGTGCTTTTGTACTTCTGTATTAAAGGTGTATGCGTCTAATGTTCGTTTATAATTTACATATGCACTGTTGTACTGCATAGTACATCTTACAGCCACAGCCACTTGGATATAATTTTAACAATCAATGAATGCATTATACTGTTGTGCGTGCACATGTAGAATTGTTCCTGTGCAGAGTGTTGCAACAGTCTGCACTGCACTACAAATCAGTTTTCTGTACAGTTCTACACTGCGGGCGTGCTTGGTGGCACTGCATGAGTGTGATATGCTGCAGGAACTAAGATTTTTGGTACTAAGTCGCCTTACGTTCATATTTAATCAGGCTGCGTCTTTACTGGCTGTGTCTTTACACCACACATTTTTATCGTAACTGCGGCTGATTTTTTTTTATATGGAAAAGGCGCAAATATGATTTTTTCAAAGTTGGCATTGGCAGCGAGCTGCAGCCAAGAAGGGACCCCTTGTTTTTTTTTTTTCATGCTCAGTTAGAAGCACTTGTCAAACCCTTTTTCATACTTAAAAACATATTAGCCTTTTTTGGTGCTCGTCAGAGCATTTTTTAATACTAGTCATTTAAATTTTTTGATAATTATGTATATTGAATATAAATAAACCTGAGTTGCTTTTAAATATTCCCAATACTTTTTTCTTATTTCGCACAATAATGCACTATTTAACCAAGTAATGCACACTGTTTTATGAGGTTCAGAGTTTTTTTTAATCAAATTCACGTTATTTTTATTCATAATTTAATTTACTTGGGCTCCCTTAAATATAATTAATATAATTCCTTAAACTGATATTATTTTTTGTTGCATTAATATATCTCAATTTGTTGATTCTCTCTAAACAATAAACCCTGTTGGTTTACAATGGAAGTCTACAGGTATTTGGCGAGATATCGTCAAGTTGGCGACAAACTTGGCGGTGTTTGGCGATAGAGCAGGGTCCAGCCTCTGGTAACCCCCCACCCTCTTATAGGTATGGAGATGCATTAAATGCTGTTCTGTAAATAATGAGATGCGTTTCATTCGAGCGTTGCCATTAAACAATTAACAAATAATCGCGATTTCTGTGACACATACGATAGCGTAATATATGTATAGATTATCGTGGAAATCGAAGGCTGAGTCCACATCGTATCGTTTAGCTAGACCGCTTATACTAACATCGTTCGCATGTTTTGCTACAATTTCTTTTATTGAACAGTAATACGCTTAACCCCTTCGGGACGGGAACCTTTTACGAAATTTTTAATCTTTAGTCACCGTTTTTTAAAAATAGAAATTTGTGTCTTATTGAATCGCGAAAATGCGCTGATTAAATAAGGGAAATTTTACAGTAAAATATTACTGGTGACGAAAAACAGGGATTCTGAGCGCTTCATGTGGCACGTATACGTGTCGCTCGTCCCCAAGGGGTTAAGCTTCTATTACTGCTATCACTAAGCACTTTTTCATTCTTAGAAGACATAATGAGAGCTAATATTAGCTCAGACCTGAGTAAAAGTAAAACAAAAAGTTAATTTTTTTACAGTAATAAAGGTACACAAAGCTCTCTGATATGCACACCTTACTCCAAACGTGACTAATAACAACAGTTATGTGAGGGTTACCAACTGAACTATTCGGCAGCCTTGGTCGTGAACCGAGATATTGCACGCCCACCGAGGATTTACAGTAATAAAGGTACACAAAGCTCTCTGATATGCACACCTTACTCCAAACTTGACTAATAACAACAGTTATGTGAGGGTTGCCAACTGAACTATTAGGCAACATTGGTCGTGAACCGAGATATTGCACGCCCACCAAGTCAAATTTTGATCATCGAAGTTGGACATAAACCCAACTGGTCATAAACAGAGGTGGTTGTGAACCGAGGTTCCCCTTATATTTTGACCTATAAGTTTGCAAATATGGCATTATTTATATATTCGATGGCGATGATCATTAATCATCTTGGCGATTTTGGCGATGAAACTCACCGATTTCAAAGCAACGTTCCGAAGTGTACTTGAATCGCCACAGACGTCATATGAACATCACCTTGACACGATTTTTTTCTGACGCCAATGTCATATACGCACAGTGGTACTTACTATCTCCAAAGTTTTATTATTTTGCTTGATATGGTAACCCGAATGTTGTTGTTTATTTATTAATAAATTGTTTATTTACTTTTCTTTTCTTTTTTAAATTTATATAAATTGTTTTGTTCTATTGTTATTAATTAAACTTTTTTAATTTTTTTGTTAATTCCTTTTTAAAAATATATATGTAACTGGTATTCGAAAACGAGGTTTTCGCCAAATTGGCGTCAGAAAAAATATCGCGCGAACGTGGTGCGTACATGACATCTGTACCATACTTGTTACAATTTGATTATCCTGTCGACCAAAAAATTATCGCCAAACTATAAGATTAAATGACAATAATGGATCATAGCAAATGTTACATTCAGTTGACATTGAACACGATACACGTGTTTGTTACGTCATCAAGTGATTTTTAATTCAAGTTTTGGCACAGATATCATATACGCCCCATATTGGCGCGATTTTTTTGACGCCGCCAATGTCATATACGCACTAGGTACTTAACTGGCGCCAAAGTGTCGTTATATTACTTATTATCGTAACCCGGATATAGATGATATTAGAACGATGTTTTCGCCAAATTGGCGTCGGAAAAAATCGTGCCAATATGGAGCGTATATGACATCTGTGCCCAAGTTTTTATTAGTATTTTTATTAATGTTTGGTACAGATGTCATATTCGCCCCATATTGGCGCGATTTTTTTCTGACCCCAATATCATATACGCAACGGGTACTTAACTGGCGCCAAAGTGTCGCTATTTTGCTTGATGTGGTAACCCGGATTATGTTCTTTATGCTGTTGATGTTTTCGCCAAATTGGCAACCGAAAAAAATCGCGCCAATATGGGGCGAATATGACATCTGTGCCTAATGTTTTACTAATTTGTTTATTCTTCCGTTATTTAAAATAAAAATTATGTCAGTTTGTATCATTTGACGAATAGCTTGGCGAAACTGGTCGACGGGATAATCAAGTAGTACCGTATATTTTTGCTGTACATTTTCGACAATATCTCAAGCAAAAGTACCTAAAGTTAAACGAAACCCTAATTATTTAAGGCACAGATGTCATATACACAACGGGTTTGGCGCGGGATTTTTTCTGACGCCAATTTAACGAAAACCTCGTTTTCGAATAGCAGTTACAGATATATTTTTAAATTACTTTCTATTTTTTTTAAAAAGAAATAACTATAAATAATGAAAAGTTTAATTAATAACTATAGAACCAAACAATTTATATACTTTTAATAAATAAAATAAAAGTAAATAAAAAAATAATTGATAAATAAACAACAATAGCTCAGTTACCGTATCAGGCAAAATAACGCCATTATCGCGCCAGTTATGTACTCTGGTGCGTATATGACATATCTTCCTTATCAAAAATAGATGGAATGGTATTTTTTAAGGTATGCTTAGTATGTGAAGTATTTATATTACTCCATACCTATCGCTTGTGTAAGTCAGGATGTTATGATGATAATTAAAAAAAACTGACATTTAGCTTCTGAACAGAAGCTTGGGATTTACCCTGTTTTTTTTTTCCTATCAATTCGTTTGTGCACCATTGTGTCTATTACTCCAGTTCAAAATATTAATCAAGAAAGTTTATATATATATTTATGAAAATTATGCATTATCTGCTTAGGTTGACGTCGGTTTCAAAAATACAAAAATCTGTCAGTTGAATTTCAATTTTTATTGACTTATGAAAACAAACGTACACGTGTTATCCTTTTTTTAAAAATTATTATACTGCTTTTTAGGGAGTGGCAACACGAAATAAGTTATTGAATTAGAAAATTAGAAAATGAAAAGGAGAGATTTCTATAATTTTATGGAGACATTATAAAAGACAATTTCGATTTTCTCAGCGACCGTCAAACATACAACGATGAAAAAAAAACCTATTCTAAGTTTTAACAAGAGGATCAAAATAAAATGAAAACGAAGTTAATCCACCCACTGGAACGTTAGCTACACTTTGTTGAATTTTGTGTCTTCATTTTTTCGTTTAAAGTTAAATAAAAAACTACTGAAAGCTACAGTAATTTTTTAAATGCTATCAGTTTATTCGTCTCGTCGAGTTCTATCTTGCAAAAGAAAAATCGTTGTCGTACGTCAACTGGTTCGCCAGAAATTTAAGAAAGTCGTTTGCATTTTCTATTTCTTAATCATATTATAGCTTAACGCTACCGCGTTTGCTATGATATACATATTTTTTTTTTGAAATTTTAGACCAATTCTTTCTATATTACTCTAGAGTTTGGATTAAATATAAAAAATAGAAAGTGCCTGGTGATATTTTTGCTTATAGTTTATATTTGCATCCCTTTCAACCTTTAAATATTTTAATACTTAAAATACCTAGTGTAATATTTAACAAGTAAGAAAAATCATGCGTTCAGCATAAATTATTAAACGCTTTCCAACAGTTTCTGAATGCTTTAACAAAACTTCGTTATTTAGTGAAATAAGGTATATACGAGAACTAATAGTACGAGATCCGGTATAAGAAATATATACCCTCATTTGTTATTTAATAATAACAAAAAATATATGTTAGATAATGTATAGATTGATACATTGCAAATAGGTTGCCTAGCTAAATCACGTGCCGATAATATTAAACAATAAAGTGTTTAATTAAATTTTTTTGATCAACTTCCTCGATTTGTTATTTATGAAAGTCGAGAATCAGCTGAGAGAACATACCCCGAGGAATTCAAAAAATAAGGGTTGCCTACTCTCGACTCTGCCCAAGTATGGGGTTGTCAGGTATAAACAGGTAAGTAATCGTAGTTAATATACCCTCATAAGTTATTTAATCGAATTACACATCAAATGAAAGCTTATTTTATTCCCATTCCAGCCGTATTAGGTTGCCTTATCAAAAAGTTGCCTGAATCTATGGTTGCCTAGATTTAAGATGTTCAATTTTCTGCGTGAGCGTTGAGAGTGACAGAGAAGCGTTGCGCGCGCAATTCCATTTGACAGACAAAGATGCAGGGAATTCTTTTTTAAGATTTCTCCGATAGTGTAAATATTAAAGATGATATCAAATATTTTTTTACTCCCACATTCATTTATCAATTATTAATCAATACATAATTATGAAATAATAGGTTTTTCCATTCAAAATGTCCGTTTTTGAAAAGGAGATTTTTTCGATCGTTTAAGCGCGGATTAAATACTGATAAAAGTTAAATAAAATATCACATAATGATATAAATATTTTTATTTTAATACATAATTTTATCAATATCAAAATACAAAGGTTTTATATAAGACACTTATTCACATTCAGAATCGTCAGAAGTGCCGATGTCACAATCTAATTCTAATTCTTCATCGTTTTCTCTGTTTCTCGATTCTCTTAATACGTCGTTAACTTGTAAGGGTGTTGGATCCCCTTTAAACCACGTAGGCTTCAAATAACCATCCAAAAACCAACCACAATCTTCAGGATTGACTTTAACGCAGAATTTTCTGTTTCAGTGAGATCCAGCACGGTGGAATCATATTGGAGTCGTTGCCTTTAATCTTCTTCATGAACTGTTCTTTGTCTTTGTTCATTGAATATGTTTTTTGGAACAGCTGATATCTAGCATCATTGATATTATAACATTGCTTGATCCCGTAAAGAAGGGCAGTAAACTCTTGAACAGATTGAATTTTATCTTCTAGGAGTACATCTACTGGATCCGTCAATGATGCGAATATTTCCTGGAAATCCGGTCGTCTTGAAAATATTTTATAAGGCTTGACTTTCCCTTTATTATTAAAAGCCGTTGTGTGATCACAGCTCGGAAAGCTGGCAGGCCCAGGCATAAAGTAGAACCCAATTTCATTGCAAGCTCAGTACAGTTAATGCAATCAAGATCTTTCTTATTGCTTTTCCTTGATGATGAACCCGCCAAATAAATTTGAGTCTGCGGAATTTTGTGGATAGTGGCCAGTAAAATTACCAAGACATCGGTATCATTTGATTTGACCAATATTTTCGAATTAGGTGGCGCTTTTGATATATGAAACATTATCCGCGTATCTGCCTCTTCATGTTGGCATAAATAATCTTCTTCTTCAAGTTTCACGACGTATTTTCCGACAGTATGGTAAGAAAAACAGTGTTCTCCAACTGTTATGAAAATTTTTCTGTTTTGGATTATTGGAAGTAGATTATCATTTTCCCAGTATTTAGCCAAGAATTGTACCAGGGCTTCTTTGAAACGGTAATTTTTGAGATTTCCTAGAAAATCGCTAGGTCTTGGTTGAAGAGGTCCTTGGATGACATATGGTCTATCGAACTCCAGTCGACTTTGCCGTTCACAGTCTTTGATAGAGGGCGTAATGTGTCTATCAAAAATTATGCGTATTTCAGGGGCATTACTTGAGCACAATTTTATTAAGATCGATTCAGGAATCTTATCAATTGTCTGCGGCATAGATGATCCGATTTTATACAGGTAATAAAAACCGTCTATTATTTCAATATCGATACCAGTAGGCTCAACTGTTTCAACGTTAGACTTTAGTATTTGAGCTAGTTTGGATTTGTCAGTTTTTAGCAAGTCACCAGTACACGAGAAAAGAGCAGGCGGCACAGGCGCTAATGGAAACGTTAAGCAGTACTCTATGTTGATGTCTTTCTCAATACTAATAGCAAGTAATCGGCCAAAGATGTCTCGTTCCATTTTAAGAACGGCCTTTTGAGTTTTATCTGTGCTGGTTTGAGCTTTGACCACAGATTGTGAAGCGAAATTCTGGATTTTGTTACGCTTTATCGGTCTTTCGAACCTTCCGGGAGTGGAATTGCATTCTGAAATTTATGTCAATTTTTGTTGATTTCCAACCGACTTAACGTTGATTAGAAAATCGCAAACTTCAGTAGATGCTGCCTTACCAGTTGAAATATTGAACAGAATATTTTTATCTATACTCTCAACGAAAGGATTCAGCGTATCTCTTATAGTCTTAATGACACACTGAAGACTTTCGTTATTCTTTTTGATTCGACTCTTCTGCAAGGCATGACAGGTATCATCTTTTTGCGATAGACCGACATTTTCTTTAACGGTGGATACAATTTTGGTCCTTATGCTATGACTAAGTGCCCATCTTTATCGCGCTGATATGGATTCTCCTGCAAGATTATATGTTAATTGATTTGAGGCATCAGCATTAATGGTCTGTTCTAATGTCAAGTCAACGGGTGATCGGGAGAATTCAGATTTGGTACGTCGGATACCAAAAGCTTCTCGTCTAAATTCAGATACCACACGCGAATTGCTGTTCTGCGCTTTCATAAGATTGTTGACGTACATAATGGACCACCTGACATAATTTGGCTGGTTCAATGAAAAGAACAAATCGGACATGTTGTAAATGGAGTCTATATACAGCTCAAAATCACTACATCGGATGCTTCTTGAAAACCGAAGAAACAAATTAATGAACTCACAGTACTGGAGATAGTATTGAGCCGTCTTCCCATGCTCACCGAGCAAAGTTTTTTTTGCAATATTCTTTGTAGCCATCTACGACATCCCTCAGTACTTGAGGTAAGTCAATTTGGTACCCAACGATATTTACAATTTGATCCTTCAAAATCTGTAAAAGTTCGTCACGCATCTCAGGATTTGATTCATGCTTAGACAAATACTGATCGAAGTGAAGGATTTGTAGTGCAGCGGAAGCCAATGGATGGAGACGCTTGCAGCGATTAAAATGCTTGCTATCTAGAAAGCTATTGGTTGAGCCTCCTGTTAAGACCTCTGCTTGAACCAAAACTTCCACTAATCCACTGCAGTCTATATATTTACCAATGGCTTTAAAGAATGCCATCTGAGTGTGAAATGCCCCCAAATTATTAAATATATTGTTGTATTTAGGCTTTTCACGTTGCTGTATTTGCATCGCCATTTTAGCTATGGCTAAGTCGTACGTGACAATTATTAATTCTTCATTACACTCATCAGCAATTTCATTTGCAATAATGGGCGTTTCATTTACTATAGCATATGACGTTGGCGAAGAATTAATTGGAGGTAAATAATGTATGGTTTGAGTTTGACTACTATCGGTCGTAACCATGCAATTGTAGCCTAACCACATAGGTACTGAATCAAGTCGTGCTAAAGACATCATCCACAGTAAATCCCTTTCAATGGCAATATCTGTAGCAGCACATTGGCATGCAACCATTCCCTCTACAATGGAATCAACGGTAAGTAATTCCATGGGTGCAGTAGGTTTTTGATAATATGGTCGTATTTCTCTTGAAACTTGATTGAAGCGTTGTCTTTTTCGTGATGGTGGTCTTAATTCATCATTATGATCTTGAAGGGTTGACGACGTTGAAGCTCCAATATTATTCAAATCTTCATTGTTAACGGTAGAAAATTGATATATTATACCAACAGTGTCATGCATGGTGTCTTTTCCGGAAGTAGTATCGACGAAGCGATCAAAATTGTCAAAAGCTACGTGAGTGCTTAGACCACGAACTGGCTTGATACCGGATGGTATGATTTCATTTTGTTCTATTGCAGTGTAGGTCATTTCTGTCTCTAACTCTTCAGCCAAGTTGTACCCAATTGTGTGCCCATATCTGTTGAGTATCGTCAGAACTTGTCGTGAGTTAGTTAGAGATTTTATAGCCAATCCAAGATTTATATATTTATCGGGCTTAACTCGACCTTTTGTTGTCATGTAAATTATGTCACTACATAGTGACTTAATTTTAATAGAGATCTGATTTGAATCATCAGAAGAAATATCTGGTCCTATGATTAAATTGTGCATAAACTCATAAAGTTGGTCTGAAATATCACATTCTCCTTTTAACACATCATCTACCGTTAAACGAGTCGGCAACTTTCGGCTGGGCATACTTTTAACACTATATCTCAAATCATACGCGACTTCTTGAAACTTACTGTCCTCTTTTTCTTCTAATTCTACAGCTTGACTTGCCAGTGATGATATGGCCATATTATTGAGGTATATAATCTTTTTGTTATGCAGTCCAGTAGATGTTTCAATTTTGAGACGGTCGCTAAAAACTTTGCATATTTTTTGTTCAAGATATTCACTCCGATAAAGTGCAACATCTTCAGGGCGTTTCTTGCCCTCTGCAAACTCCAACAACAAAGCCTTATACCGGGATAATAGTTGCGTGACGTACATTATTTTATGGTTGTTAATGATCTCTTGCTCTATAAATGTTGCAAGACAGTTAAACGCTAACTTGTGTATCTCTCGATCTTTATGCCAATCGGTATCAGCGTGTTCCTCAGCTTGACGTTTCATCTGTACTTGATATGATGAGAAACAAGTTGGATGATACGCGACAATTTCATTCTCAAGTTTATCAAGTACCTCAGAATCATTTAATGTAGACGCAATTTTTTTAGGCTGGGTAACGGTTGCTTCACACTTCGGGAATATTACGTTAGTCTTTCGCTGACCAATTTTCTTTCGTGAAATATTCCAAAATAAGCAAACCGCTTCATTCTTTGTTGTGGTAGACGATCGTCGCGATGAGGAAGCTTCAGCAAATGCAGCATCAACATCGGGCTCTAAGCGTGATGAGCTCCCACCTAACATTATTGAATCACTCAGTGCTGTTTGGTCAGGTGGCATTGATAGAGAATCAAGAACTACCTCGCTTGACGATGCATCACACGGTACCTAGAACAAATATTTTAGTAAACAATTAGTTTAACTTTCAAATAGAATTTATAAATATAAAGTAATTAAAAAAAAATAAATCGACTTTAAAACAAATAAATTAACTGAAAACTATATAATAATATATTTACGAAATCAACTAACAGAAAATTGGAAATCAAAATTAAGTACAAAACAAATTACGAGAATGACAATTCTTTTTGCGGTCGGTGCGTCTATAAGTCTTGTACAGTCGTACTTGGTCAGGACATAGCCACTCTCCGTAATCTTAAAGGGTCTCAGGACTCTAAAAGCTTCAAAATTTTGGAAATTTTATTTTTTTTTAGATGTTAAACTCTTATCTTTTCTGAAAATTTTGATATAATTGTTTCCTTGAAATTCCAATTAGAACCGAAGTTATGACTTTTAGAATTATACCCGCTCAATAGGTGAAGCGGTGTTTCTGAAAGTTTGAAGTCATTTTTCTCCAAATGATGCTTTTGGACATGACGCGCAAGAAATCGCAGAAATTTCTGAATATTTTTTCATGAAATTTTCAAAACGTATATTTCATATTAGTCTGTATAAGCTGAACCTAAAGTTTCCTTTTTATTGTTCAAAATAATATTTTTTAGGTGATTATGCTGTTGAAATTTCCAAAATTTGGTATTAGCTAAATACAACTTTGTATAAAAAGTATAAAAATGATTTAAATACAAATTTATTTAAGTTCAAGTTAATTATTACAAAATCAAGTATAATTAGGCACCAAAATTTTCATTCTAGTTGTAATATTTATTTTGCAATCCTGCGCGTAAGCTGTTATACCAATTTTCTGCTCGTCAAATGCTCACAGTTTGCAACTTCCTATACAAGCTAATTCTGCATCTTGCAATTTTTTAAATGCATAAAATAAAAGAACATACTTATATCTTTCATCTCATTAAAAATTACGTTTTAAAATTATATAGATTTTAAGATATTAAATGTTGAAAATGGTCTTTTTTTTCAATTTTAAAAGACCTGAGACCCCTTAAGTCGGTTAAATAGATATACAGCCAGCTCCAATTATTATTGTATACTCTGTGATATACGGATAGACGGACATGACAAATTTATAAAAGTTTACATTGTTGCAAAAATGATTACGGAGCTTTAAAAATAGTTAACAATTTCAAAAAGAAACTAAATATACTCACATCATGATTCTGAAGAAATTGTATGTATTCATCATTATATTTCTTGCATAGAACGGTTACTTTTTTATAGCAACTAGAATGATAACCAATGTTATTCATAGAATCCAAGTTTAACCTAACTTCACCGTGCACAAATTTTCTTTTTCGCCGAAATAATAACTTTAAAAAACAATTCTTAAAAGATTCATCATTAAAAACAATAGTAGAATCCTCTAAACCACACAAAAAACACTTTTTCATTTTCGAGCACGCAATACTTTTTAATACAGAATACTCGAGAGCACGTTTGTTTGCAACAGAATTCGAATTTTACTCCAAACCAGCGCAGCGTTCCAAACACTTTTCGGCCGGTCAAGTCATCCTTGTCTATTACACCGAATAAGTATCGCGCATCTGCCACGTTGCATAGATTAACATACAAGATGGGACGAGACGTTTAGGAACGAATTAACAAGCCTCCGAAATTTACCTATGTTGATGAAATCTGTTTACGCTTAATGTTTTGCCTATTTATTCTTTCCTAAACGAAGCAGAGCGGCAGACGATATTGTATTTATGTTTGATTTTTTTCGATTTTTTTTTTAAATCGTACTTGTTCGTTCAGCTTTAACTTACAAAATGATAATTATAATAATAATCTAAAAGAAAACCCCCAGAAAATTTTATTGAAAACGTAAACCTGTAAGTTAATTAGATAAAATTGTAATAAATTAAATTCGGGTATTGCGTTAATTTATTCACATCGAATACAATTTTATCAAGTGTAATATCAGTATCTCTATGTTTTTTTTTTCTTTTTTTTAACTTTTAGATATTTATTTAATTCTAAAAATTTGTAAAAAGGAATTTTTCCTCATTTGTAATTTTATTTTTATTTCTTATATGTTAATATCATAAATATTATTGAACTGATTGTACGTTATTTACATTAAAAACAATCTTTTTATTTTATTTGTGAGAAAGTGAAAATGCGTAAATTTTGAAAGATTATTGCAACGATTGTTTAATATATTAAACTTTATAAATTAATAAAACATCAGCTGTAAAATTTTTTCTGCCAAATTGGAATATTTATAAAATTTTTTGGGACCTGTAAAGTACAATATTTCGTATATTTTTATATTACACCATCGCTTTATATGGTTTTAAATACAATTATATCATATTTAATTGACGTATAATATTCAAGACGAAAATTTCAGCTTGTTTTTCGTGGCGCTTAAATCGTTCACTCATCATGTACAATATACATATACAGGGTTAGCGAAATTAAACTTCCGCTACTCAAAGGGCCCTGGAGGCCGTTCTACTTGTCCGTAGAGAAAAATATTTGGACAACAGACACTTCGGAGGATGCGCTCGAGATTTCCGAAATAAAAAAAAATAGTTTAAAAAATCGTCACTAGATGGCGCTACGAGTTAGCGTGTGAAGATAGGACAAACTGAGATCCCGAAACTCTAAAGGACCAATGGCTTTTCACAAAAGGAACACAATAAGCACAATAAGTGTGCACAGATTTTCCATGGCCAGGAATCATCAACCGCCATTCTCGCGAGAAATTGTAGCGTGAATGTTTTGCGAGTGTCTGGATCTTGTCGTTCCAATTGCTGAACCGCTTGAATCTTATACGGATAGAAGATCAGAATTCGAAGCATTGTCGGACACTGGAGTAGGGCATATCAATGGTACGTGAAATCGTCGGGACACTGACAGTTCCATGTTCCATGACAGTCCAATATCCTCTACAACGGCGGTGGTACACTTTTACTTCCCCTTCTCGGCAAATCGCCTAACTGTCCTGTTCGCTCGAATTTCACCATCATGTCTATAGGAGCACGCTCCGATATCTGCCCACGTCGTTGTTTCTTGAGACGGCGGAACTCTCTCACAACTGCCTCTGCATTCTCACCGTTGCGGTAGTACAGTTTGACTAGCATTGCTCTCTCCGGCAACGTCGGCATTTTGGATTGGGGCACGAGCTTCTTCCTTTTATCGTGCGTGACATTTGCATGTGTTGCTGTAATGTGCTGCCCCGCTGCGCCATCTGGCGGCGATTTTTTAAACTAATTTTTTTTATTTCGGAAATCTCGAGCGCATCCTCCGAAGTGTCTGTTGTCCAAATATTTTTCTCTTCGGAGCAGTAGAACGGCCTACAGGGCCCTTTGAGTAGCGGAAGTTTAATTTCGCTAACCCTGTATATATATATATCCATGCATGAACATAGAATAAATATTAGATATATAGAATAGGATATCTATTCTATGTTCATGTATCGGTGTAAAATTCTGTTGAAAACGTAAACATGCAACATTAAAAAAAGAAATATTACAATAAGATAGACGCTAAATAACAAAGATATTATAAGAAAGGGAAATTTCTTCCCCATAATCACTAAAGGCGCTGCGATCGCAATTGCATTACCATTACGCTCTATGGAATGTCCGATCTTGTATGTTAATCTATGCCTCCCTGTATCTTTGTCTGTCAAATGGAATTGCGCGCGCAACGCTTCTCTGTCACTCTTAACGCTCACGCAGAAAATTGAACATTTAAATCTAGGCAACCATGGATTCAGGCAACTTTTTGATAAGGCAACCTAATACGGTTGGAATGGGAATAAAATAAGCTTTCATTTGATGTGTAATTCGATTAAATAACTTATGAGGGTATATTAACTACGATTACTTACCTGTTTATACCTGGCAACCCCATAGTTGGGCAGAGTCGAGAGTAGGCAACCCTTATTTTTTGAATTCCTCGGGGTATGTTCTCTCAGCTGATTCTCGACTTTCATAAATAACAAATCGAGGAAGTTGATCAAAAAAATTTAATTAAACACTTTATTGTTTAACATTATCGGCACGTGATTTAGCTAGGCAACCTACTTGCAATGTATCAATCTATACATTATCTGACATATATTCTTTGTTATTATTAAATAACAAATGAGGGTATATATTCCATAGACCGGATCTTAGACTATAAGTAAACATTTTAGAAAAGGCATTAAACATTTGAAAAACTGATTTCAGTAGTTACCTTCCATTGCAAATCTGTATTTAAATTCTTTTGAACAGACCTGTATTTGATCTGTAGGTTCATATAGATACTATATAATGGAGAAATTTAGTTTAGCAAGAAAACATATAACAGGTTGAAATTTCACTTTCAGCAATTTATACTAATAGATGGAAACATACTTGTATACTTTTTTGCAACCCTGTAGTTAACCTAGTTCCTTTATTACACGCCACTATATAGCTAAAGTTTAATTCAAAGTAAAACACTCTTAAAACTACTGGAATCATTTTTCCAAAAATTATCATTTATAGTGGGCCACGTATCCAATTCTTTGCGTGACCCTGTGTATCATTTTATATACATTTCATCATAAACTAGTATATTGTGGCCATCACAAAACTTTCTTCTATATAAATCACGTCAATTAAATCATTTAAATAGTACAAGAAATAACAACGATTTAGCACCAATTCATATCAAAGTATATCTAAATTTGAAGTTTGATGAAAATTCGTGCATTAGTTCTTGAGATAGAGCAATAGCGGAAATTCTGAAAAAATGTAGCATAGCAGCGCCACCTGTTGAGCGATTTACACCAAAAGTAAACAGCACTAAACGATATCAAGGTATACCTGAATCTGAAGTTTGTTGAAAATCCAAGCATTAGTTCTTGAGATAAAGCTATTGCGGAAATCTCAAAAAATACAGCATAGCAGCGCCACCTGTTGAGCGATTTACACCAAAAACTAAACAGCACTAACTTATACATCAATTCATGTCAAGGACTAACTAAATCTGAAGTTTGATGAAAAACCGTGCAATAGTTCTTGAGATACAGCTCTTGTGGAAATCGTGAAAAATGCAGCACAGCAGCGCCACCTGTTGGGCGATTTGCACCAAAAATTAAGCAGCACTAATTTATATCAGGGACTAACTGAATCTGAAGTTGATGAAAATTCGTGCATTTTTTCTTGAGTTAGAGCTACTGCGATAATCATGAACAATGCAGCATACCAGCGCCACCTGTTGGGCGATTTTCACAAAAAAGTAATCAGCACCAAACTATATCCTGAACTAACTGAATCTGAAGTTGTATGAAAATCCGTGCAGTAGTTCTTGAGATACAGCTATTGCAGAAATCGTTAAAAATGCCGCATAACAGCGCCACCTGTTGGGCGATTTTCACCAAAAACTAATCAATTCCAGTTTATATCAAGGTCTAACTAAATATGAAGTTTTGTGAAATTTCGTGCATTAGTGCTTGAGATATAGCGCCCACAAATTTTGTGTCACATACAGACAGACAGACGGACAGACAGACAGACAGACAGACGGACAGACAGACAGACAGACTCACAGACATACATTTTGTAAAAACATGTTTTTTGGAATCTCTGACTCATTAAACGTGTAAATCCGTCGAAAACTGGAATTCGAAAATTTTCATGAAACCAATACTTTCTTCTTGTAAAGATACAAGAAAGTAAAAATGCATAAACCATTTATAAAAACCACCTTTAAACAATTTGCAAGCATACCCAATAACTATTACTAATTCTTTTCTGTAGCCCTGTATATCAATTACAGCATTTATACACACCATATACAATGCATAAATATAGTGAAAGATAAAAGCACATACCATAATTAAAAATGCATTCCCAGCAATCATCGCTAATGTACAGTACTTCGGATACAGTATATTATCTGAAATCTTTTGTGTGTCCCTGTAAATAATGCTATGCACTTTGTATTACACATGAAATAACATATAGTAACCCTCAGGGACGTATATAAATTTCATTATACATGAAATAATTTAACATAATTGAAATACGCCGGAAAAAATTCCCTCCACCCCTATATCATTACGTAACGGAATCCTTTTGTGTGGCCCTGTAAAATAATAATGACTATTCTTTGCGCCGCATATTCTACATAATGCATATTTTAGCGCACTTGATAAATGTATATCAATTTTATTATGTTTGAAAGCATGTTACGTCATTAAAAATCATTTTAACCGATTTTTTCCCGTAGTCCGTAATGTAATGGAAAACTTTTGACTGTTTCTGTAAATGAACTAAACGTGCTACAAACTTCATTTGAAATAGGGTTCTTGCTATGTTGGAGGTCACTAACATCCAAAAATTTCAGAACGATCCGAGTATATTTACGGAGTTAGAGTGCGGACAGACGGACAGACAAACCGAAGTCATAAACACTTTTCAACTTTGTTGGAAAGTATTAAAAAGCGTACTGTTTTACTTAAAAGGCAACAAAAATAATAAAACTATAGACGTTACAAGATAAAACATATACATTTTATATAAAATTTCCAAGTACTTTCGGCCTGTAATACCTGCGGCCATCGTCAGAGAATATTTTTATTACTAATTGCTGTTCCATTTATCCAAATACGTCATTTCGTTTAAAATAGAAGATTCTATAATTATTAAGGTAGCTGAAAGTAGCAGTAGCAGTGCCCTAAGTAAAACAATGAGGTTTTTATAGTAGATATTGTGTATTTTGCGATTGAATAAAGATGAAATATTGCATTTCGCCTTGTGAATTTACACTGTAAAACATTTACAGCAAAGTAACAGGTCCATCGACTGTTTTTATAGAAAACGGATACATAACAATATATTAACTAGATTCTGAACTTAATATGGACAATAATGTGGTCAGTATACAGTTAAATTACTGTCATATGATCGTTTTCTATAAAAACGGTCCATAGACATGTTACTTTGCTGCAATATTTTTACAGTGTATTTATTTACTGTTTAAGATATTTTTAAGATTCCCCCATATATTTTAAACAATGCATTACCTCTAAAATATCCCATTACCTTATGATTTATTCAAAAGGGAATTCTCAATAAAGCCAAGAGAAAAGGCAATAAAAATTCCACTATAGTGTAAATCCTTTGGAATCTATCTTCAACTGCTTTCAAAAACTGCAATAATTTATTGAACATTCTTCATGAAAAATGAGGTAAGGAGTTTATCATCGGACTTCTACTTGACAAGTGATGACATGTTTAGTCCAATTCATCCACCGTAAAAGTAAAAATAAAATAAAAAATAAAATAAAATAAAAAATAAAATAAAATAAAAAATAAAATAAAATAAAAAATAAAATAAAATAAAGGATACCGAAAGCTAAAGGTAAAACTGAATTGTATCTTCTACTTTTCAAGGATTCAAAGCTTTTGAAATTTATATCCATTCTTTATGGGAAAAGAGAATACAAGTTTTCTATTGTCTGCGGAAAGTAACAAAGTAAAAAAAAGGGAAGGAAAGTAGAAACTTTTGTTAGCGTGAAATATATTTTTACTTTAAAAAATGCTTCATCCTACCTAGACTATAAGATTAAGTAAGATAAAATTTGGAAAAATAATAGGAAAAACATTTATTTTTATTTCTACAGTTTAGTAAATGTTTGTGAAAATCGCAATGTGAAACTATAATAAAAGATATTTGTAGCTCATGTTTTCTTACAGTTCAATACAATAGTTTGCATGATTTGTTATGTTCGTTTTCAAATATTTTATTTGAATGAGAAAATTGCATGGGCTTAATTATCATGAATTCTTACGCTTTTGATGAAGTAGTGGGGCATCTGTTATTCTAAATGATTATAAGTTATTATTCCCCGGTATGCTACTTCTTTCTCCCAGCTATTAAAATGTCGTCTCTAACAAATGACGTATATAACGTTCCATTGAATAAGCCAGCCGTAAAACAAACCAGATGCATCATTGTACCGTAAAATTGTCTATTACAATTTCTTAAACTTCTAAGCATCGCACATTTTCAATTTTTATACCGTCGTATTGCGGCGGGGGTGGGGGGCGGAGTACTTTTAAAAGCAATTTGTTTGAAAACTGCATCTCAATTTTTTTTATGTAAATTTTAGCGCAATTTGTTTAATTTTTGCAACTCAAATACTCCATTTCTGTATAAAGTAAAGGAAAAGTAATTGGGAAATAGTAATTATATCTTTTTGTTGCCATTTTCAAATAGCAAGTTTTAGAAAATGTAATTAAAATACGTGCTATTTTGAAAAAAAATATATAAATGAATGATTTTTGAAAAATGGAGCTATTATAAACTATATTTAAGTATGTATATTGCAAACAATTGACGGTATATGATCATTAGATAGCCGATTTTTTGTCGAATTTCTTGCTTATATCTTTTTGCCGGATTCATGTATTATCCAGCGATAGTGACGTCATATGCATACTTTACTGTAGATATTGTTTAAGATTGGATAGTAAATTTCGAATACTTGAGCGGATGCGAATAACGTAATTTTATTTAAAAGAAAAGCGTGTGTTTTACGTCTTTAAACTGAAATATGTTCTGTACTATCTATATTAAAATGCATATACATATTTTTTCGTCGGTGGTGACATTAAATTCTGAAAATGCATAATTCCTGTTTTCTAGCTTATAATATTAACTTTATGCAGTTATTTTATAAGAAAAGTTAAAATATTATCACAATGTATGTGAACAGAAAATTCCATTTTCGAAATTATACAATTTTGGTATAATTATATTTGTAGATTTCTCACCAAAAATGTATGTTTTAAAGAATACGCCTTTCAGCGAAGAGATAATTTAGCTATTATAAATCTTGTACTTGTAACGTCATTTTAAAACAAATATAGAGATTATTATAGCACAATCTACACTATTAGAACTTTAAAAGTTTTTTAATTACTATTACAGCTTTATGAAAAAGAAACATTCTTTCTGTTAAAAAGTATTTAATTTATCACAAGTAAAAACTTTCAATGCTTAGAACTCTTGAGAAATGATTTAAGTCCTTATATCCAAATTAAAAACATTGTTTTTTTTCTTTTTAATTAGAAAAAACTAAAATCAATAAAGACAAAATTTTCCTAAATATTTTCCGTTTTTTTCACTTTGTTTTTCAAAACAGTTTAATAATTTAATAGCCACAGCTTATTTCAGTACCAGGATTAAAAATTTAAAGTTATGGTGTAAATACTACAAACTTTTTAAATAAGAAAATCAGGTCACAGTTCATTATTATTGTGAAAACGGTGTATGCCTTTTATTTAAACCGATATGTTTTGGTCTATATTTTTAACTTCAATGACGATAATTTAAGACCTATTTCAAAAGCTTAACCTCTTTTGTATAAAAGTTTAGGGCATTATAAGAATGCCTACATTCCTTAACGCTTAGCTAACGATTGCCACCTTAATAGTGACAAACATATTTTATTGTCAAAGTTGCGAAAAGAACAAAAGATATGTAATTGACACTCGTCCTGAAAATTTAATGTGATGTTTGTGATGCGTGCCTTTCGTTCGCAAAAGGTCAATGCATGTTGTCTGATTCAAATTCTGGCGACATGCGGATGGTGACTTCTTCCAGTTCTTTTAGTGATATCGTTACGTTTATAACACTTGCATTTCACTCAAATATAATGCTCGTTAAAATATTTTTAACTAGTAGTGTTGGCTGGCCAGTCAAAAAAAAGCACGAAACGCTAAAAATATTCTAAAAAATACAAGAAACCATAGTGAAAAAGTTAACAATTGATGCACGAAATCCGAACAAATTTTACTGTGAAGAGAAAAAAAAACTACTACACTAAAAGAAAAAAAAAACATTTTCACAGTGCAAAGTACTATTCATCTCGCACTTAAACTCGATCACAGTCAATTTGTGATGTAGTTTTCTTTGCTTTCTTGACTATATAAACATAAAATTGCGTAAAATTAATAGCGCAATGTGGTGTCAATTCTGACGCCAGCAGTTTGTGCTGGCAAATCTACAATGGTTTTTTTATAGTGTATATTGTGCCTGAATATTGAGACCAGATTCCTTTTACTAATGTGGAAAAATCTTTTCATTCTAGAAAAGTGAAACTCCATTTCTTTGAAAAGACACTGGATTGTCTTAAATGTAGAAAGTGAAAGTTTGCAATTTAGAAAATAAAGCTAAAATATCCGAAATTTTTAATGGAAATGTATGAGTTATTTTTATTTTAACATATTAACATAAGGTTTATGATTACCATTTACGCTAAGATGCTTCTAGATGCATCCATGATGTATCAAAGATGATAAAAACATGTCATAAATATAACAAATATACATATGATTGAATTGGACATTAAGATACGTCTAAGATACATCCATTAATATGCGTCCAGCCGGTCAAGTAAAAGTAATTATATGAGTGTGTTTAAATCCATATATTTTACATATTAAATATTAAAATATTTCTGAAATCTACGCTATTGTACATATAGACATTCTGATAAGAAATTGCCGGATTTTGTATGCATTTATTTTAACATAAACATAAATAAAGAAACAACATTTGTTAATTAAATCAATTCGCAAGAATAATCCAGTGGAATGAAGCTTTCCGATAAAAAGTGCAGAATGAGCCACACACGACGTTAGTGTGTCTATATCAGCATAAAAGCTAGAGAAGAAAAATGTAAAGATTGTATTATTTGAGAAGGTTCTCAAATTCCCTGCTCAGTAAAACGAATTTTATCTGACATGTTTACTGATTTCAATTTTAAACGTAAAGGCATAAATTTGAAAGGTGCCACTAGTGAACTCATTTTGAATCGAATTGTGTTTTATGTATTTTGATATATCATTTATGTAGTGAATTTCAAGTGATTCTTTTCACGCGGGTCAACAATTTACCGCCCTTTCTGGCGCTACCGATCGGAAATTTAGTTCAAGACTCGCATTTTGTCAGTATTTTCTGAAAGTTCTTATGCCTTTACAAAATAATTTAACTTCATTCTACTACGTAATTTCTAAATAAGAAAACTTGCAAATTTCGCGCATTTCCGAATAAAATTAATTCAGAAATGTGTCAAAAAGTAGCTTCATTGCATATGAGAACATTCTTAACATTCAAATTCCTTCTAAAGAATTACATCTCAATAACGGAAGAAACGAAACATGTAGTTATAAACTTTATTAAACATTATAAAACTTTTCAGTGTTTTATAATCTGTTACGATTAGCGTATTACAATAAGAAACGTAGTGTATGGATAGACGAATTCCGAGAATAGGAAAAGTTAGATGCTCATATAAATATATATATATATATATATATATATATATATATATATATATATATATATATATATATATATATATATATACATATATATATGGGGCATTCTCACAATCTTTTGACTTTTGGGGGAAAAAATCTTACAAAATTAAACTTGCTAAAATAACATTTTAGTCTGATAGACGAATGCCTTAATGATTGAAAATAAAGAAAAAATGGTCAGCAGCGAAAATTTTTTTATTTAACTGAGGTTTAAGTTAAACTTGCGAGTTTAATTTTCCTTACCATTTTACCACTGTAACTCTCTATTTTCTTCTAATTTTTTACTTACAATGAATTTGCATAGTACCCACAGGACATTCAAATAAGAAATAATAACAATGTAGTACTTTTAATACAGAATTTTTGTATAACATTGTTTTAAAGGGGTGTTAAAAAAAGGACGGTAAGGTAGAAAAAGGGGGTGGTATTGGAAAAAAGGAACGAAATGGTAAAAAAAAAAAAAAAAAAAAAAAAAAAGGACGGTAAGGATGGAACGGTAAGGAAAATTAACACCTATTTTTAGGAAAATCCTGTTAAGACTAAGTGATAGCCACAATGTCCATTGATTTTTAGAAACAGTTGTTAACATTGGATTATATATATATATATATATATATATATATATATATATTTTAATTTACCTCGAAAAGTGCAGGAATAAACCTTGGGGACGGTGAGACTACCAATAAAGCCACGCTGCTTGAAATTGATATTTAAATGCTGATTTAAATTCTACAGTAAATTTCCTGACAAAGAATTTTAGGCATTATTTCTCTAGCATACTTCTGAATGAGAAAACACTTGAAAAAAATTTTGTGGCTGCATTTGAAATGATTATCTGTATAATTTTAGAAGATGGATGGTAAAGAATCTAAAACCCAGGGACAGAGTTTTAAAAGTAATAACAACCCTAAAAATGTGTGCAGGTTAATTTTTAGCTACATATTTGTATGAAACAATAGTTTCAGTTTCAGAAAAAAATTGCATTGAATTATTTTTATTGAAATAATTTTATCCAGACAGCTCCAAACTTAAAAATCAGCATGAGGGACACGGGACGGTAGATGAGTTTTCCTGGTATTTGGACCCCCAACATCGTCCAAAACTTATTTATCTCGTTAATATTGCTATGCAATCATGCAATGGGATGTTTCCCAGTATATGAAATTTTAAAAAAACACAAAAAAGTGTATTAAATAAAAAATTATTATTCAGGGACATGAAAGTCAAAAGATTGTGAGAATGCTCCATATACATATTCAATAAAATGGTTTCTATGAGGAAGCTTAAATATTGCAGAAATAAAAGTTTTTTCAATATTCAATACATGTAATTACAGAAAGTGGTAATACCTAAATTTTATTGCATTTATACATTTTAAAAAGGCAATTTTAAAGCATTCATTTATACCAAAAAAAAAAAAAAAATATTTATTTATTTATTTATTTATTTATTTATCTAACAAATAAATCGTTTCTTGTGTTTAACTTACATTGAGAAATTAAATTTCTTGTAAAATGTTTGCGAATATTTTTTTTTGTGTGTTTTAATAGCATAATATATTAAAATTTTAAGCAATGGTATATTATTTTATTTTGAAAAAAATAATTATCGTACACCTTAAAACATAAGATAACATGTTTTTAATTCGGTGTAGTTATATATATTTCTTTCAATTTGTATTTTACATTATGCTGCTGGAGTACATTTATTATTTTAATGCAGGTAATTTAATATATCTCAATCTGCTTTCCTTGGTATTTTTCTTTTATAAAGGCAATGTAACATAAAACCGACACCATTCATCGCGAAACTGTTCCAATGAAATTCCAAGATTTTATAAATAAAATGAAATTTGAAGTCCCTGCTTTCATTTATTTTTTTATCATTTAACCTTAGTACTGAAAAATATATTTTAAATTCTTTAGAATTTCTTTTCAAAAAAAGTACATTGAGTAATTCATTAAATTATAATTTCCTACTACAAGAGCAAAAGGAAATCTCCTATCTATAAATACAGTCGTAAATGTACATTTCTTACATTTTTCGTACATTAACTGTAAAAACCATTTGTCTTTTTAATACGCTAATGCTTTTTTTTTTGTTTTGTTTTTTAATTTTTTAAACAATATATTTATTCTGAAAAAGACGCATATTTCAAAACTTCCTGACAAATATTTAGATAGGAAAAGAGAAAAAAGGTGCTTTTTTTTCAGAGATCGATTTCGGAAAAACTTCATTTAAAATTGTATACTACTGAACTTTTTTAACCTTGTAGCTAAGAGGAATTTATTTTTTTCCGCCTTCTAGCTGTTTTTATTTTATCCAACTGTAAAATCATATGAAAAAAAAAAAAAAAAAAAAAAAAAAAAAAAACACATGTAAGCATTTTCCTTTATCGGTTTTACTAGAAACGTAAACTCAGATGTTTTTATATATATATTTGAATTCTGCGTAAAACATTACCTTTTTTTAAGCTTCTTATAATGAATGAAAAGTTTAAAAAAAAATACAAAAAATATATACCTGCTTTTTCAATGATAAAGAATTAAAATGAAAGTGAAAGATCAAGCCGGTTATGTATACGATACTTGTTACTTTTTATCTAAATTGAATTTTTTACGCTTTGTTTTATAAATTTTGAATTATATATAAATAGTTTTTATATAATGTATGTTTTTGTTTGGGTTTGTATGAAGTAAAACACCAAATTACAACATTAAAGGTTTTTTTTTTTACATTTTGTGAAGCACATGTAACTCCTTTTAACTCCATGTAACTCCGTTTCTCCATACAAAATTGTATTAAATCCTTCAAAATGATCCTTTTCAATACATTTTTACTAAAAAACAAATTAAATCAAAATGCATAAAAAATGTAATTATTTCTTATAATATAAATTGTTTTACGAATAATATTTCAAAAAGTTTTTTACAAATATTAATAAACATTTACACATGTTAAATACTGTGCAGAATTGGCATGATTTTGCACAAATATACGCTTTCTAAATTTTGAAAACATATTAGTTATCAAGAATGATTTTGCAATTTAGTCGGAATAACATATAAGAAAATATTTTTCTCTGGAAAGATTTATATAAACTTTTCTTTAGGTATGCATGCCACGAAAATTGCAAACGTCTTCGAAATATATTAGGATTTAAGATGATGTTATTGTAATAGTCTTGCCATTAAGTTTTAAGAAATAATATATTTTATACTTTTATACGGTCCCTGGGCCTATAAATTATCTATGGAAATTGGACCCTTGTTCTTATATGTAAAACACTAAAAATGTCATACTTCTGAGTTCAATACTCTCCAAGATATTATGCTTTCAATTTTATGAAATTTTGTATTTTTCCGGCACTAAAAGCGGACAAACGACGTTTTAGTACCGGAATAAGTATTGTAATAGCTCCAGAATTTCATAAATAATGATGCATCAAAACTAGGTGAATTTTGGTCGTTTTCTTAGACAGAGACATGAAGCTAAAATATTAATGCAAATGCTCAAACAAACAGAAGACATCATAGATGACAGAGAGAACTTTTTTCTAAAATTGATACTTTAGGGAACTGGTAATTTATGTTCACAAACATGAATCTAAAACTACTTTCTGCCTGAAATATAAATTTAATTAACATTAAAATAAATTAACACAATAAGTAACTTAAGGACTTTAAACAAGTGAATTATCTAAATTTTGTTGTTAAATATTTAAGTCAAATATTTAAAAAAAAAATATTTACACTCGCGGCCACACTGTCAAGATAGCATTTTGAAAACACGTAAGAAAACAACATTTATTTTATGAGGGGGCTTAGAGTCCTAGAAATAATGTGGTGTTCAAGAAATGGGAAGGGACCAAAAGGACTAAGGTCCGAAATGTCACCGGGACCAAAACGTGGGGTCCAAAACATCGGATACGGAACAGCGGGACCGAAATGTCATGTAGCCCATAGACAGTCCTTACATTTATGAACGCTTATATCCAAAGATATTAAAGATATGAAAACCAATACTATATATATAGTATTGGTGTATATTTTGTATATATAGACATATTTTTAATAAGACATAATTTGTTTGTTAGATGTAAAATATGAATATTATATTTTGAATTAAATTCCAGAAGAAATGTTTTCTTTTTAAAAACAAAATCGATTCTTTTAAGTTGATTGAACTACTATATATTTCTTAAATGTGTTATTTTAAATGTGTTATATATTTTGCATGCGAACATTTTTTAATACTTTAAAAAGTAAATTGTAAATAAGTTTAAATAAATGAGAAAATTGCTACATTATATAAGTTCGAAAGAGTATTTTTGTTTCTTTGTCTTTAAATAAAATAGAAATTTTAATTTAATGAATTTTTGGTTTTTCATTTAAAAAATAAATGCGAACTTTGGTAGAGGAATTAACGCAAAACCGTATGGTTTCTAGAAGTACTGACATTATTTGTTTAAAAATGACGGATAATTCAATGTATAAATCCGAATTATACACAGAAGAGTTACAGCAGAACATTGAAACCGTTGTTGGTCTTATACCTCAGGCAGAGCTGCAATGAATTTCTCACAGTTTGATATTTCCAGAACAGAGCTGCATCGACGTCGACGATGGTCTTTTCCAGCATTTTAGCTGATGGACAGTTCTCCTGTTCATTAACAAGTCCTAATTCCGCGTTTGTCTAATAAATATTTCCCAAGCAATTTTTATTTTTGAAACCATGTATATACATATAATGTAGCATTCGCAAGATTAACCGCTCAATATTATCTAGGCGACCACAATTTCCTAGTGCTAATAAAAATTATAATTTACAATATTAATGCATTAATAAATATCATATATTTTTTAGGTAAAAATCAACAAAATTACTTAAAATAGCATTTTTTTTCGAATCCTACTATTAGTTCACACTCTCCCTATATATACACTATATGGTCATTAATGACCGGCAACTTTCATTTTTAAACATTTTGTCGAATATTTAAAAACATACTTGTCAGATTCTTCTGGAATTTTAGGACTAAAAAGAACAGGTTTGATTTCATATTTATCAACGTCGATTTGATAAGAAGGACAATTAGGGGGCCAAAAAAATTAAAGAAACAATTTAATACTTGGGATCGCCCTGTAAAATAAAATGCATGAAATGATCTATCGCTACAGAATATACATAGGCAGGCATTGTAGAATACGTGTATTCATTTGTGTGAGAATAGCATGTATATTAATAGAAATATAGCGTTTTTTGTTTAAATAGAAAAAAAAAAACTTGCATGTTTTTTGCTTATAACATACAGGGTTTTGAACCACATTTAACGCTAGTTTCAGAAAAATTGACAAAATGTAGCAGAAACAATATAGTGCAATTCGAATATAAATATTTTAAATATTTAAGAAAATATGGACAGTTGTATAAAATAATTTTTATCTGCTCATGCGCGAACGATAACAAGGAGCTTTTTGCATAATTTAATAGTCAAATCTATAGAGCAACTTATTAAAAGAAATAAGTCAAATATTGTAAAAATTCAGGGAGATATCGGCATTAGAGTGAGCTGTTTTTTAGTTTATCACTAAAACTCGCTGAATGATAAGAGATTGTCTACAAATTTTTATTTTTAATTTATCTGACAGCGTTCTGAGCAAGTTTTTTGAAAACGCTATTTAATTATAGTTTATGGTTATGTTTAGGAAGATTTTGGCTCTAAATTACGATGAAAAGGAAAATATAGTCCATACATTGATTACACATATAACATATTTTATTTTACAGGGTGATCCCAAGTATTTTTTTTCTTTAATTTTTTGTTGGCCCCAACAATTGTCCTCGTTATGAAATTGACTTTGATAAATATGATGTCAAACCTGTTCTTTGTAGTCCTACAATTTCAGAAGAATCTGACAAATATATTTTTAAATATTCGGCAGATTGTATAAAATTGAAAGTTGCCGGTCATTATTGGCCATATAGTGTATACGGGGAGCAAAGGAAAGTCCCTTTAACGTGAAAATACTTGCCAAAAGAGAGAGCTACAGATATGCAAGTGAGGTAACGGTATAGTAAAGCGACTACGCCCGACCTAATGCAAATGACAGCAGCGCCCCTAGTGGCGAAATTTGGAAGATAGCCATTGCAAATCGAAAACGAAAAGAGATAGAGAAAAATTCCCAGTTAGAAAGTTGTAGAGCATAAATTAATTAGTGCGAAGCGACATTTGTTTCACACAGATAGAATAAATTGCCGCCTGTGTACCCCAAAATGTCCGAAATCGATGAGCGGCGATTCTACTTTGCATATTCACTTTCCGGAAATGTAGCAGTGCACATTGCAGACTGCGACGTTGTACTGTGCTGTAAAGGCTGTAAAAATTTAATTTCCAATGCATTTAAAACTTTAGATCAACCCTTTCAGGGACAGAAGTATTCTGCTCGTAAACCGATGAAATAACTCCTTGACACCAGACTTCAAACGAATTTCTTAGGAAATAAAACCCCTCTAATTTGCACTTTCATTACAAAAGCAAAATTTTATTAAAATAGTGTTGGTGCCGTTTGTCAGTTTTGGAATTAAAATTAGGCGGCTAGACCGTTTATCCATCGCCTTTGAAAGGGTTAAATCTATGTCGTTGTATTGAAGAGGCTTGGAATAGACGCTCCATGCTGAAAAATGCGCATGCAGAATTACTTTCATGAATACAAACGTGTATCATGAGCAATGGCGAACTAACATACTGAATATCAACTTTTTATCACTGTGAGACAGTTTACCTTTTTGTGTGATGTTATCAAAATGTACTGAGATAAGTACGTATTTATACAGTAAATTGTGTGTATTTCTTCTTACTTCTGGCTATTCCATTCAGACGTTTACACAAAATGGAGTGCATCGATTTCGGACTTTTTTGGATATACAGGCGAAGAGTTATCTTATACATGTAAACCCAATGTCGTTTCGTACAAATTAATTGATGCTCTAAAACTTTCTAATTATAATTTTTTTTCTATCTCTTTTCGTTTTCGATTTGCAATGACTATCTTCCACATTTCGCCATGGGCGCTGCTGTCGTTTGTATTAATTCGGGCATAGGCACTTTACTATACCGTTACCTCACTTGCATAGCTGTAGCTCTCTCCATTCGCAAGTATTTTCAGGCTAAACAGACTTTCCTTTGCACCCTGTATATATATATAAATTTTCAATCGTTAATTAAATACTTATTATTCATCCACTCAAGTTCAAATGCATTTATTAAAACTGATAGTGGATGACACTTGATGTTAATACATTTTTTTCAAACATTGATTCATTAATCAAATTTAAATAATTATAGTTTTATATTGGAGAACAAATGGCGGCTATTGGTTATTGAACAGCATTTAATGCATAGCCATACTTATAAGGGGGGTACTATAGGATGGTCCCTGTTCTGTCGACAAATATCGCCAAGTTTTTCGCCAAAATTGACGCCAACTTGACGATCTCTCTAACAATTCGCCAAATTTCCATAGACTTCCATTGTAAACCAATAGGGTTTACTTGCTTATTGAAAATCAACAAATTGAGATATTTTAATGCAGTTTTAGGGAAAAAGTATCTCGAAATTCAGAAAGTAGACAAAATTGGCAACAAATTAGATATATGACATTATGACTTAGGATGAAGGGGATGATGGGATCTGCCTCGGAATATGCGCCACGGTGCTGCGCGGACAAAGTGGCGCAATTCCACTTAACCACTCACACGTTTACATTCGTCCTGCCGTTTCCCGTTCGAACTTTCTGCATAAGGTTTACTTTAAGTTTTTTGGGTCGCTGAATCCGAATTTTTAACTTCCCCCCCCCCAAATTTACCCCACCGAAAACCCCCCAAAATAGTTGTTATTAACTTAAATTTCTTATTGTTTTAGGGGAAAAGCATTACGAAATTCAGAAAGTAGACAAAATTTGCAACAAATAGAATACATGACATTATGACGTAGGACGAACGGGTAGGGGGAGGGCTCATTCTGAACATGCACTGCGGCGCTACGTGCAATAAGTTATGAAGTCCAGGCAATAGGGGATTTTACCTGGCAAAATTAATACTAGTTCTGGATTTCGACTTACTTTATGCTTTTGGGTCGCTGAATCGGAATTTGTAACTTACCACCAACATTTCACCCGGCAACCCCCCCCCACCCCCCCCCCACCCCCTCCCCAAAAAAAATTGATTTTTGGAAAAAAAGTTGGTTTTTGAGAAAAGCGCACGGGGAATGTTCCGAGGCAGCCCCATCTCTCCCCGTTTATCCTACGTCATAATGTCAAATATCCTATTTGTTGCAAATTTTGTCTAGTTTCTGAATTTCGTAATGCTTTTCCCTTAAAACAATAAGAAATTTAAGATAAAAACCACTATTTTGGGGGGTTTTCGGGTGGGAAAATTTTGGGGGGAAGTTAAAAATTCGGATTTAGCGACCCAAAAAACTTAAAGTAAACCTTATAGAGAAAGTTTGGAGGGGGTATAGGAGGGCGAATGTAAATGTGTGAGTGGTTATGTGGAATTGCGCAACTAAGTCCACGCAGCACCGCGGCGCATGTTCGGAGGCAGATCTCCTAAGTCATAAAGTCATATATCTAATTTGTTGCAAATGTTGTCTATTTTCTGAATTTCTAGATACTTTTTTCCTAAAACAATAAAAAAATGATTTCTTTTAATAAAAACCTTTTTGGGGGGCATTTTACGAAAATTTTGAGGGGTTGCCGGAGGAAATTTTGATGGAAAGTTACAAATTCGGATTCAGCGACCCAAAAAAACATAAAGTAATCCAATTTCCAGAACTTCCATTAATTTTGCTAGGTAGAGCCCCTATACGGTCTCTATTGCCTGGACTATTAAAAGATTATATTAATTTTTTCTTTGATGACCTAAGTAGGAATTGACTTTATATATATATATATATATTAATAGTTTTCACTTTTATTTACCATCAATATTTAACAGACACATGCATAAAAGCTTAATTTGTCAAGATAAAAATTATTTTATTCATTTTTCTTCCTTAGAATAAGAGACAGAGATTACAATTAATAGTATTTTATATATGGGATAAATATGCTGGTTACTTAGATTACTATGCTATTCATGATTTAAACGGAATAAAATGAAATAAAATTACGATAATCAGATATCGTAGCAGATAGAATACACTCAATCTTTACAGTGGAAAAGGGTAGACAATTCTATTGAATCTGTCTCTTACGATTCGGCAGAAGTTATTTTTCTACAAAAATCAGGGCACAGAAGACACTGTAATGATCATCTAACAAGAAATCTATGCGTATTAGAACTATGCATTTCATCTAAATTAATTCTATACAAAAATATTATATTTATTTCGCAAATCAATGTTAATTTTTGGTAGATTTCGTATGAAATACTACCTATTGAGATCGTTCCTATGTAGGAATTTCTGAAAAAATTTTGCAGATCTACACCCATCATGAACCCTTGAACCCAAAACTACCCTTAGTAAAAAGCTTTATCTATCTATCTATCTATCTATCTATCTATCTATATATATACATATATATATATATATAAGCAAAAAATATACAATCTACAGCTGAAATTCAACATTTTCATAAACATCTATTTAAAAATACGACAATTGAAATCCTTCAAATTCTAAAAAATAAATCAGAACGTCTTTATATGGAATCATCGTATATGAAATATTATAACACAATTTATCCTTATGGACTTAACAGTGAAGTATTTAACAGACCTGTCAAAGTCTTCACATCTATAAATAACAATATTGATTAATCTCCAATTTATCCTACTCTTAATCATAATTTAAATGCTAAAACAACACGTAATAAACGCGGAAAGGGTTCATCATCAGTTGTAGTTTCCAAAAAATCTATCACAAAACAAATTAATGATCTTCAACGAAATTACTTAGAGAATTATAACTGGTTGTTAATTCGAAAAAACATCTTTGCTATTAAAAAGAAACAGCTTGTACAACAATTAAATGTCTTTCTAAGTAAATCTTTCTCTAAACATTTCTCTGATATTTACTTTGACCTTATTATGAGTAGGGTTAATCTTTTAAATATTAATTTACAAAAAAAAACACAAAATTCAGAACATGAATACTCAAATGTTAATTACTTTTTCAAATCACATATTTAATAAAATTAATATCAATTCTATAATTAATGATAAAAATTGTTTTTTTCCTATCAATAATCTTCATATATCAAAAACCTTTAAATATCCGAATACAATTAAGAGAAAGATTTTTAACTACAATACATTTTCAAAAAATACATCTGCTGCAAGTAATTTTCCGTGTAACTGCAAATACCCCACTCTAAAAAAATACATAAACAATGATCATGGACATATAATCACTGGAAATCTTGATATTGTTCATGATTTTAAATTGAAACAACTAATGGGTTATGGTACTAAATATAGCCTTCCATCTAAATTTAATGTTAAATCTATTATCAAACAGTTTACATATGATATTGATATTTTTATTTATAAATTTTCTATCTCTTATAATAAGCCTATTGAATATTTTAATCAATGGAAGATATTAATAATTGAAAAATTAACTATGGCTTTAAAAAATAATATTGCTGATTTGGTTTCTATTAATACAAAGCACTATTTCCAACAAATTACTAAATTACAAAAAAACTACGTTATTACATATGTAGACAAATCTCCTAACAATTATGCTATTATATGTAAATCATATTATCACCAACTTGTTACAAATTCTATTTCTTCTAATAAGTCATTTCAAAAAACTAATGAAACTGTAATTGTAAATAATCGTAAAATTCGAAGTTATTATAAACTATTAAATATTTTATCTACTAATTTTAATTATCCATATTTAGTTCTTATTCCCAAATTTCATAAAACTCCTATTAAATTTAGGACTGTTACTATTGGTTGTAATACATATAATAATAAAGCCAATACACTTCTCTTAAAAATTCTTAATCAATTATATGTACTTACTACAAATGATGATAATACACATTGTATAAAAAATAGCTATCAACTTGTTAATATTTTAAAAAATCTTCATTGTGTTTATAATATAACGACATATGACTTCAAAGATCTTTTTAATTATATAGACCTATTAGATTTACATAAAATTATAAATGCATTATTTAAAAAATATTATAAAAAACTGGAATTACCATCTAATATAGATATTGCATATTTTAAATCTTTAACTAACTTCATTATCTATAATAATTATATATTGCAAGATAATACTTTATATTTACAGCATGTCGGTATACCACAAGGCGGTTGTACTTCCAGTTTACTCTCAGACTTATACTTATATCATTATGAACGTGATTTTACTAATAATAATCTACATTTATATCGTTATATTGATGACATCATTTTAATTGATACTGATCAATCTGCAATTACTCGATTTCCAGTTGATTATCCCACTAATTTGGAATTAACGGAAAACCTTTTATCTAACAATACAATTAACTTCTTAGATCTTAAAATTACAATAAAAGACAATAAAACAATCACAGATTTATATGACAAACGTAAAGAATTTAAATTCAAAGTTAATACATTTACAAATTTTAAATCTTGTCTACATCATTCTGTATTTCGGAATATAATACTTAATCATTTATATAGAATAAAATGTTTATGTTCTTCTCCTCTAATTAACAATAATATTAAAAAACTAATTTATGATGCATTAAATCATGGTTTTCCAAAAAAATTCATATATTCATTAATATACAATTAGTACTTTTCTTACATGATCTATTAAAACAAATTAACACATGCGTAAACAAAATTACAAAAAAATTATAAAATAAAAAAAATCTATAAAAAATTAAAAATTGTAAAATAATATAAAAAAATATTATAGGTTGGTTGGGTGGGTAGATGTTAGAGTACGGAGGAGGGTGGTGTTGTCTGGATAATACGCAATGGTTAATTATATATAAAAAAAATGGGGGCTCTTGTATTATTACTATGTTTTTGTTACGTATTTTATATGGATGTTGATTTTTTATTTTATATGTAATTGGAGAATTTCATTAATATTATAATTAGCCTAATTATTGATTAATCTAATTTACAATTATTTGTTATTAAATTTTAAATTTACTAAGGACAATATCATATTAATTACTAATAGTATGCCATTCTTATAGTGAATAATATACATATAAGTATGTTTAATATAAATATAGTTATACTGTATGCATTAAAATTGGGTAATTATTTTTATTATTATTACTCTATTCTTTTTAATATTTATTATCGGTTTAATGTTTTTGAATGTCCCACATTCATACTTTATGGTTTTTTATGGATGTCTGAAAATAATCCACACTCTATATTTGTGCTTTTTAAGTAATGGGTATTTAAGTATCATTTAACCTTCTATTTACTTCCACATGTTTTTTATTTCCTGTTCATTTTATAAATATCTGATATATAATTCATTAAAAAATAATTTTTATATTTAACAATTATTTATATTAATTATTACTGAATTTATTTTGTTTTATAGCATATAGCTATATGCTATATATTATCAATGTTCTAGAATTATTTAAATTCTTAGTTTAGTTTAAATAAGTTAGCTAATAGAATATATTGTATGCTTTTAAATTTTATTTACAATAGTTTTTAAATACATTGTGTGGTTTATATTCGGTTTATAATTCTCTATATATAAGGATATGTTTGGTTTTGCTGTTTATACAGTTATTTACATTCAAATGCTTACAATTATTTATACAGTTATTTACATTCAAATGCTTACAAATATTTATCTTGCGTTAGTTGTTTAATAGAAGTAATACTAGATGGCAGCACTACATTTGTCTCTTTTAGATAGCTCTAATTTTTAATTTTTCTAGCTCCATTTCAGTTATAATTTAATACACCAGGGGGTATTTTTAGCTAAATTTTGACGATATTGTTAAACTGTTATTAATTAATTTAATAGTGCATTTTAAATAATGTAAGTAATATCTATTTATTTTATATTAGATTAAATGTGTTTAACAAGGTATTTCAAATTTTATTTCAAAATGTATTAACTGCATCCTTTGGTATCATTTACTGTGATTTCTTAACTGTTTTATTCACCTTAATCTTTTTCATATACTGGCAGCCATGTGCGCGTGGATTTTTGTAAAATACTGAAATATTAATCGGTATGGTGTTTATTATTTATATTTTATATCCTATAAACATTTAAATACGTTTTATTGATTCTTCCATTTCATATTATTTGTTTCTATTCTTCTTTCATTTTTAATCAATTCACATGATTTTATGGTTGTTTGGGCGGGATTGTGTCTATTTCACGGGATAATCATTCAAGAAGGGGAAACGGTGCGTCAAGTAGCTCATTAACGACATGGTTACCAGAAATAAAATCAGATCAAGAACTCTGCTTCTAAAATGTTCTCTTTTAAATATCACCATTGAAATTGGAAACAAAATCTTTTGAAAACTAAATTGATCATTTTAAAAGTATTATATTAACATTATTTTTTATACATTGTTATTAAAAGGGAATGAAATTGGGATTTATTATTAAACTTGAACATTGTACTTTGCTTCTTGAAAATAACTACACCCACAAATAGCTGCTGTAACTTCAACTAAAGCATAAATGCCTTTAAGATTTTACACCATTTGCATACATCTAATTATTTATCTTGTCTTTATTTTTTACTTGAGTTATTGTACCTATAACGTGAAAACTTTTAACGTGTTAAATAAAATATTCTAATTAAAAATAAATTATTTATGTAAAATACTTAATTTTGAAATAGTATATTTTGTACTGATAATTCAACGAAAAACGAACAGCGGGTTTTTTTAGTTATTTTGGGTTTATTGGGTTTTTTTTTTTCATTTTACTTGCTCTATCTAGTGTTTTTAATGTGGAATGTGTTTCTCACACTATCTTTACGATTTATTAGGACAATAATAAAAACACTTTCCTTTTGTATTTGATTAAAGAAAATCTTTTATGCCAACCTAGAATGGATTTGTGAAGGATGAATATCATTGCACCCATGAATCCTTATGCATTGAATCAAAGATTTTTTTTTTTCTTTTTTGTAAAAATGTTTTAATTTTTTAAAGTCTGTTGTCCAGTAATTTCAAATGTCTTAATACTCAGAGAATTTATCAAGAAAATAAGAAAAATATACTTAAGGGGTTGAGTTAAATTATTTAGAATTTTTTCTATTATGTTATAAACAGACGTTTAAACATTATAAACATTTTATAAACAATCGATTTTGCCCCAAAACATTTCTTTGAGGGAGAGGAGTCAAAGGATGGACAGGACATGAATTTGAAAAGTTGTGATTTCGATTTAAGACTATTGTGCTAATAAATGGAACATTGACCTATTAACATTGTGCGAAATCAATTTCAATATACTCGTATGATTTCATTAAATATTTTAGACACATACTTTAATGATTAGCGAAAAAGACAAACACATATTTTAGACTATCCTAGATTAAGGAATTATTTATATTTGAGACCTACAAGATATTTGGTAAAAAATAAAAATTTAATAATAATTAAAAATTAAAACTTAGAAAGCGTTAAACTGTTTAACCATGTGCTGTTACTTTACCGTGTTGTGAAAATTGTAAGTTGAAAAGAAAAAACAAACAACAATAACAACGACAACAACAACAAAAAGATAAAATAATTCATTATATTATGAAAATTGGTTAATAATAACTATTGTAAATCATAGCAATGTCTTTGTGATGAGCAATACCGCTTCGAAGTACCAAAAATAAAAAAAAATAAAAAAAGTTTAAACATTGAGTTGTAATGGAAAGTTGTTTGACATTTATTTGTCATATTGCATGTTCTTTTGAATTCTGAATGTCTGGATCTCAATAAAAATACTTGTGTAATAACGGAATTTGGCCAGGTAAGCTGCAACTATTCTATATTATGGCTGTTCTCAAATCGAAACTGAGCTGGGTATTTTTTCCCCCAGAACCGTCTAAAAAAGTGGTATGATTTGATTTACAGGTTCATTTAAAAGCGCTCATTATTTTTTGTGAACTGTTATATTTTACGTGAAGAAGTTATATACAGTCTAAGGCGGACTCTGTATAAGGCGGAAATTTGACTACCACGGAAAGATTTTCACGTCCCGGCGAATTCATAGAAAATAAGATTAATACGAGCTCAGTAAGCCGGAATCTCCCTAACGCGGAAACGGAGAGATTTTTAAGGTCACCCAGAAAAGAAATTCTTGTATAAAACGGTAAAAATTATATTTAAAAAAATTAAAAGCTTCTGGCATATGAAACTTTTAGATAGATCAAATAAATATAAATTATGAAATATAAATATAAATAAGAAACATATTTTTACGCATTCATATGCTTATAGAGAGATTTTGAATTATGAAATTTTGAATTTTTGCGGATTTAATGAAAAGAAAATATGCAGATTGTATTTGTTCTCTCGACAAATTTCCTTTTTATTTACAATTTTTAACCCAAATAAATTTGTTTTTTACGGTAGAAAAATTTTAAATATGCATTTTTATTTTTTTCATTATTCTTATAATAAAAAATATATATTTAGGCCGTTATTCTAACAGTAAATATAAGACTACGAAATTTTTTTTTTAATTCAAAAATTTCAAAATACATTCAAAATTTAAAAAGCAATTTTTTAAAAATTATATTTTCTGTAAATTATTAGGATAATGGGAAAAAAATAATAAATTAAAACTGCACTGCTTGCATTTTATGTACCGTATTCGTATGTATCCATTTCGCTGAGAAAAATAGAAGTTTATTTGTGTAAAAACAGTAAACAATCCTAAATAAAAGGGAAAGGTCGATTGAACAAATAAAAATATGCACATTTTTATCTTTTTAGGTGCGTTCGTAATTATATAAATACGTAGCACCTATAGTCGTCGTTCAGTCCGTCCGTCCGTCTGTCCGTCCGTCTGTCCGTCCGTCCGTCTGTCCGCATGTAACAGAGCAAAAACTACCCAACCGAATGGTCTGAAATTTCAAATATATGATTGTTGCAAAATTTTGTCGAGCCATTTTAAATTTTATGAAAATCGGATGTATAGTTTAATTACAGGGACAGTCAAAAGTTTTTCTTTACATTACGGCCAATGGGAAAAATTATTGCAAGTGCATTTTAATGATATTACAGACTTCCGAATGATCTGAAATTTTAAAGATGTAACTGTTGCAAAATTTTGTCGAGCCCTTTCAAATTTTAGAAAAATCGGATGTATAGTTTAATTACAGGGACAGTCAAAAGTTTTTCTTTACATTACGGCCAATGGGAAAAATTATTGCAAGTGGATTTTAATGATATTAGAGCCTTCCGAATGATCTGAAATTTTAAAGATATAACTGTTGCAAAATTTTGTCGAGCCCTTTCAAATTTTAGGAAAATCGGATGCATAGTTTAATTACAGGGACAGTCAAAAGTTTTTCTTTACATTACGGCCAATGGGAAAAATTATTGCAAGTGCATTTTAATGATATTACAGCCTTCCGAATGGTCTGAAATTTTAAAGATATAATTGTTGCAAAATTTTGTTGAGCTATTTCAAATTTTAGGAAAATCGGATGTATAGTTTAATTACAGGGACAGTCAAAAGTGTTCCGTTACATTACGGGGAATGGGAAAAAAATATTGGAAGTGCATTTTAATGATGTATCAGACTATGCGCTTTATGAAGTGCAAAAAATTATACATTCAGTACAATATGGGGTGCAAAAAATAATTATAAAACTAGTTATAGTACGAACGCACCTCATTTGCCACGTTTGACGAGCAATTTCCAACTTGTATACTTTTTATTAAATTCATAAAATGCAAAATTTTATACTTAAAACTCTCTCTCTGTTAAAAAAAAAAAAAAAAAAAAAAAAAAAAAAAAAAAAAAAAAAAAAAAAAAGCAATTTAACAAATTACAACGACCATTTGGAAAACGATTTTTTCAAAGACTAAAATTTAAAACATAAAAAATCGCACGGAGTTGATCATACATTACGTACTCCATAGATTACATTTTTCGGTACTGTAAATTTTTAAACTTCTACGGAGCTGGTCATATATTACGTACACCATGAATTAAACATTAATAGTGTTATTACACGTAAAAATTGCAAGCGATAAAAATCGCCGGCGACTTGTGAGATTTCCTATGAAACTTACATATTAGCCAAGTATTTCATTGGCTGTTCGGGAAAAGGCTTTTCCATCGTCAGATGTCCAAGAATTCTGACGACCCATTTTAAATAAAATTTCATTCTTAAACTTCTAAACATCCCACAATAGTACTTTTTACACCGTCGTATAGAGAAAAAGAATGTACTTTTAAATGCAATTTGTTTGAAAGCTGTATTTCAATTTGTTTCTGAGTTATTAATTTTTTTTTTGTAGTTTTTATTACTTTTTTGTAATAGTGGCAACGGAAATGTCCATCTCTGTTGAAAGTAAAGGTTAGTGTATAGACCAATCAGAAAACGAATAAAATGATGATTAAACCAAAAAAACCCTTCAGATATGCTTTTGATTTCCTACCCTGTCAGAGAACAATTACCATTTTTCCAAATGGTTAAAAAAAAAACACGTATCGAACTAACCCTCCTTTTTTTAAAATTGATTAAAATACGCGATAGCTTTTTTTTTTTTTTTTTTTTTTTTTTTTTTCCTACGGATTTGCATAAGACGGAATATTATTTACGACGGAAAATTTTCTAGGTCCCGATCGATTCCGCATTAGACAGATTTTACTGTATTTCACAATTAAAATAATTAAAGCATATTAATTACTAAAACAAATGAAAGCAGGACGTATGCATAGCGGAAATTTTTTTTAACGGAAAATTTCATGGTCTGGGTGAAAGAATATGACTATAAATAATAATGTACCTATTACCGTATTTTATGGAAGAAACGCCGCACCCGTCGTAAACGCCGCACTCCTCAAATTGGCCTGCATAAGCTTAAAAATATCGTAATCGCCGCACCCGTTGTAAACGCCGCATCCATCGGAGTGCTACTTTTGTCGACAGTGTCACATTGACCTAACTTTAATCAAAGTTTTCTGAGCAGTGTAGGATGTCTCGTTTTTAATATCTTAAGATGCCTGAAGTTTTATTTAAAATATTTAAATCCGTTTTTAAATATTTTTATGAATTTTTAAATTAAGGAAACTCAGTTGGTATTTAAAAAAATCGTAAACGCCGCACTTGGAAAAAAATTAACTTTTAAACTCGTAAACGCCGCGGCGTTTCTTCCATAAAATACGGTAAGACGAAAATCTTTTTAAAGCGATCGTTTTGCGAGTTCACCTTAAAATATTTTACTGTTTAAAACTTTTAAAATTAAAAATATGCCTGAAAAAAGGTAAAAAACACATTTTGACATAGGCAAAACTTTTTACGTTTATCAGTCTGTCTGCGCTCCAATTTGTAAATATGATTCGATATCTAGAAAATGCATACTATGATAATGGATTTCAGTACAGCATGAGCATGCTTTGCTCTCACATAATTACGTTCACATAATTACGTATGGTTATGCGTGAAAATACATCTGTAGAATTTAATTTGTAATTTCGAGTCATTCTAAAACTTAATATATATATATATATACACAATATATATATACGTGCTAAAATTTATATGTATCGAATAAAATGTTGGAAAGTGTGTGTGATAATGTATAATATATAAATTTTCGTTTTTTTTTTTCTCATTTGACTTGATACTATTATCATAATACTATTCCAAGCGTGTATTCTGTGTTCGTTTTAATTCAGAAAACAAATTCTAATATTTTCTAAAACATATACTGCCGAAAAATTGGGATGTCTTATGTATTATAATAGTAATATACAGTCATGGAAAAAAAAGTGAATACCCCCTACCAACTTCGCAATAACTTATTGTAGAAGAAAGTTATTGATACCAAACGGTTGGAAAAAAAAGTCTACTTTTAAATGATGTATATACAATTTCCTTTGGGGGTCATATTCATCGAACCCAAACTTTGTTTTTTCTTCAATAGCAATACCCAAATTTGACACCATAAATAGATTCTACTTTCTTCAATTAGCCTAAATCCAAATTTTCATGAAATTCGTACAATTAATTTCCGAGAAATTTATTATTTAAAAATGAGCATATTTTAGAGGAAATATATCTAAATTGAAATTTGGTATTCGATTGTTGAATGCTGTAGAATGACTATGTCACTTCTATTACTGTATTATTTTAAACCAATATGAATATCTCACTCGCTTAATATTTTGCCAGCCCAAACGTCTCATTAAAATGAGTAAAATATATATTTATTTCAAATTATGATTTTCTAGACATCATAGACGGCCCCTTAAACCGTCATTTTGAAGTTTTTTACTCATAATTCAAAAACTACTTGGAAGAAAATTTTGAAATTGAGAATTTGCATAAAGCAGGGCATAATAAATATAAATCTATCAAAAAATTATATGCAATTAATATTTTTTTCGAATATTAATTTCATATTTAATAATTCATATTATAAAACTTTTAAAATTACAAATTCAATGTGTTTATGTTTGGGTTTTTAGTATTATAATCAAACAAAAAAATCATCACATTAGGATTCTAATTTCAGGAGATATTAATAAAAATATGAAAACGTAATTTAACATTAGAAGCTCCAAATTTTGAATATTTATAATTCAAAAACTTATTATCCAAATTACTTGAAATTTCATTTCTAGGCATAGTTTGAACCGAAGATTTAAAATATATTGCCGAAATTGGGTGTTGCCATTGAGAAAAGTAAAGTTTGGTGTAGTTTAAATTTGCAGATGGCTCCCTAAGCAAACTTTATATACATCATTTAAAAGTACACATTATTTTCAATCGTTTAGTACCTGTACATTTTTTTAAATTATAATTTGTTGCAGAGTTAGTTGCAGAGTTATATTACAGCATGTTCATTATTATTATTAGGCGAATTATATTATTATTATTATTTACAATTGTATATGTTTGTTAACATTTCTATGCTATAATAATAAGTTTTAAATTTCCCTTTTTTCGTAAATTCACATAGACAACAATAATGGTTTCAGCCAGTAACAAAATGAACTGATAAGTGAATGTTACACGCAAGAAATCCGAACACCGAAATTTCATATTTTGTTTCATTATATGTGCCAAAATTTACAATTTTTAATATATATATATATATATATATATATATATATATATACTTATTTTATTATCATATTATATCACTTATTTTATTTAACCATATTCAATGCTTTACGAAATTTTAGCAAATGAAGTAGAGTCCTGCACGGGTCGGGTTGTACCCGACCCGAACTCGCAAACTCCGTTTTAAATCAACCCGCAACCCGACAAAATGTCTAATGAGAAATAAATGGTAGCCATTATTTTTTAGCCAAAGAAGCGGATAAGGCTTCAATGTAGCTACCTTTCTTAAATACAAGTCAATAGGCTGTTATCTGTTACTTTTTCCCTTCTTCTGCATCCCCTCCCGTAAGATAGACACCAAGCCGTTTGGGCACAGGGGAAAATAACTTTTAGCTTTAGCTTATTTTTTCCCACAGAAAACAACCACTTTGCTTATATCATTGAATTCTGTGCCCTTGATAACGTAATTCAATGTATAAGCTTTTCAATTTTTGTCGGTGTCCACTTTTTTCTTTTTCTTCCATAATAATTCTTATATTATTTTTTTTTTTTTTTAATACTTACAGCTTTAATTCATAATAATTGACGGTGGTAGGTTATGTTTAATTAATGGTTATATATTAGCATTCAAATTACTATGATGCATTTGCGCAAGTAATTATGAATGTATGCTTTTTACGGTATTTTTAAATATCTTTTCATTTTGAATGTCAACAATTCATTTTGATGTATTTTTTCCTTATGGTATCTTATATATATTTATATATATTCCCAGGTCGCTAAATTATTTAGCAATCTTTTAAATATTATACGCTTAGATCATTGCTGCAATTAGCGCACTATCTATGTGTATTATCAATATGATTTCTACCATGTAGTTATCTGATACCTATTTTAGAATTCCATTAATTTTTTCATTCCTATCATTGCAACGATTTATTTAATGTTTTTTCAATTTTCTAGTTATGATTTTATCTGAATTTTCTTGAAGTTAGTGTATGATATTGTCCTATATATTTTCTATTTTCGCTATAGCTTTACATAATTCTGTAGAGATAATCATTTTATATATACATTAATTTGGTAGCAATAATTATTCCTATTCATAGATTTAATGTTAATTTGCTTTAGTTTAAATTCATTTTAATTTGATCTGAGTAGTTAGTTGGGTATGCGTTTTGGTTGTCTTTGCATGGTTATAGTTGTTCTAGGATTTGGATGTTATGCGGATCATTTTTGACTTATATGTTATAAAATAGTTTAGTGGTTTCTTGCTATTATTAGTATACGATATTTGGGTTATCATAATTTGGTTATGGATAATTTGAAGATTGTTTCTGCGTTCTGCTTCTATTATTGTAAATAATGTATATATTTTTTCATACTCAAGTTTTATTATTTAATCAAGGCTAATTTAATTAAATTATTAATTTTTTTATTATTAAATTTTCTTATTTTTATGGCAATTATTGCATTTTCCATACATAATTTTTTATATGGCAGTTCTTAGTAAACATCTCGATACTGGCAAGATACACTTAGCATCTATGCAGTGTAGTGCCCGGTACAGGAATAATAATTGGGTTGTTCCTGGATCGTCATCCAGCGACCATTTATACTCTCCCCCTCGTCCTTTATTTTTTCGTAAGTGCTATGATTCTCGGTGCAAGACATGTCCATACGCTGCTCAGACACAAATTGTCTCAGATCCTAATTATTCAAGTTTTTGTAAAGCATTTAATGTTATTTATAGTATAAAATGCAACTTATGTAATATGAAATATATTGGTGAAACATCAGGTCCAATTCATAAACGAATCAATCATCATCGTTCAGACTCTAATAACAACAAAGCAAAAAGTATACAATCTGCAGCTGAAATTCAACATTTTCATAAACATCTATTTAAAAATACGACAATTGAAATCCTTCAAATTCTAAAAAATAAATCAGAACGTCTTTATATGGAATCATCATATATGAAATATTATAACACAATTTATCCTTATGGACTTAACAGTGAAGTATTTAACAGACCTGTCAAAGTCTTCACATCTATAAATAACAATATTGATTATTCTCCAAATTATCCTACTCTTAATCATAATTTATATGCTAAAACAACACGTAATAAACGCGGAAAGGGTTCATCATCAGTTGTAGTTTCCAAAAAATCTATCACAAAACAAATTAATGATCTTCAACGAAATTACTTAGAGAATTATAACTGGTTGTTAATTCGAAAAAACATCTTTGCTATTAAAAAGAAACAGCTTGTACAACATTTAAATGTCTTTCTAAGTAAATCTTTCTCTAAACATTTCTCTGATATTTACTTTGACCTTATTATGAGTAGGGTTAATCTTTTAAATATTAATTTACAAAAAAACCCACAAAATTCAGAACATGAATACTCAAATGTTAATTACTTTTTCAAATCACATATTTAATAAAATTAATATCAATTCTATAATTAATGATAAAAATTGTTTTTTTCCTATCAATAATCTTCATATATCAAAAACCTTTAAATATCCGAATACAATTGGGAGAAAGATTTTTAACTACAATACATTTTCAAAAAATACATCTGCTGCAAGTAATTTTCCGTGTAACTGCAAAGACCCCATTCTAAAAAAATACATAAACAATGATCATGGACATATAATCACTGGAAATCTTGATATTGTTCATGATTTTAAATTGAAACAACTAATGGGTTATGGTACTAAATATAGACTTCCATCTAAATTTAATGTTAAATCTATTATCAAACAGTTTACATATGATATTGATATTTTTATTTATAAAATTTCTATCTCTTATAATAAGCCTATTGAATATTTTAATCAATGGAAGATATTAGTAATTGAAAAATTAACTATGACTTTAAAAAATGATATTGCTGATTTGGTTTCTATTAATACAAAGCACTATTTCCAACAAATTACTAAATTACAAAAAAACTACGTTATTACATATGTAGACAAATCTCCTAACAATTATGCTATTATATGTAAATCATATTATCACCAACTTCTTACAAATTCTATTTCTTCTAATAAGTCATTTCAAAAAACTAATGAAACTGTAATTGTAAATAATCGTAAAATTCGAAGTTATTATAAACTATTAAATATTTTATCTACTAATTTTAATTATCCATATTTAGTTCTTATTCCCAAATTTCATAAAACTCCTATTAAATTTAGGACTGTTACTATTGGTTGTAATACATATAATAATAAAGCCAATACACTTCTCTTAAAAATTCTTAATCAATTATATGTACTTACTACAAATAATGATAATACACATTGTATAAAAAATAGCTATCAACTTGTTAATATTTTAAAAAATCTTCATTGTGTTTATAATATAACGACATATGACTTCAAAGATCTTTTTAATTATACCTATTAGATTTACATAAAATTATAAATGCATTATTTAAAAAATATTATAAAAAAACTGGAATTACCATCTAATATAGATATTGCATATTTTAAATCTTTAACTAACTTCATTATCTATAATAATTATATATTGCAAGATAATACTTTATATTTACAGCATGTCGGTATACCACATGGCGGTTGTACTTCCAGTTTACTCTCAGACTTATACTTATATCATTATGAACGTAATTTTACTAATAATAATCTACATTTATCTCGTTATATTGATGACATCATTTTAATTGATACTGATCAATCTGCAATTACTCGATTTCCAGTTGATTATCCCACTAATTTGGAATTAACGGAAAACCTTTTATCTAACAATACAATTAACTTCTTAGATCTTAAAATTACAATAAAAGACAATAAAACAATCACAGATTTATATGACAAACGTAAAGAATTTAAATTCAAAGTTAATACATTTACAAATTTTAAATCTTGTCTACATCATTCTGTATTTCGGAATATAATACTTAATCATTTATATAGAATAAAATGTTTATGTTCTTCTCCTCTAATTAACAATAATATTAAAAAACTAATTTATGATGCATTAAATCATGGTTTTCCAAAAAAAAACATATATTCATTAATATACAATTAGTACTTTTCTTACATGATCTATTAAAACAAATTAACACATGCGTAAACAAAATTACAAAAAAATTATAAAATAAAAAAAATATCTATAAAAAATTAAAAATTGTAAAATAATATAAAAAAATATACGTTGGTAGGGTGGGTAGATGTTAGAGTACGGAGGAGGGTGGTGTTGTCTGGATAATACGCAATGGTTAATTATATAAAAAAAATGGGGGCTCTTGTATTATTACTATATTTTTGTTACGTATTTTATATGGATGTTGATTTGTTATTTTATATGTAATTGGAGAATTTCATTAATATTATAATTAGCCTAATTATTGATTAATCTAATTTACAATTATTTGTTATTAAATTTTAAATTTACTAAGGACAATATCATATTAATTACTAATAGTATGCCATTCTTATAGTGAATAATATACATATAAGTATGTTTAATATAAATATAGTTATACTGTATGCATTAAAATTGGGTAATTATTTTTATTATTATTACTCTATTCTTTTTAATATTTATTATCGGTTTAATGTTTTTGAATGTCCCACATTCATACTTTATGGTTTTTTATGGATGTCTGAAAATAATCCACACTCTATATTTGTGCTTTTTAAGTAATGGGTATTTAAGTATCATTTAACCTTCTATTTACTTCCACATGTTTTTTATTTCCTGTTCATTTTATAAATATCTGATATATAATTCATTAAAAAATAATTTTTATATTTAACAATTATTTATATTAATTATTACTGAATTTATTTTGTTTTATAGCATATAGCTATATGCTATATATTATCAATGTTCTAGAATTATTTAAATTCTTAGTTTAGTTTAAATAAGTTAGCTAATAGAAAATATTGTATGCTTTTAAATTTTATTTACAATAGTTTTTAAATACATTGTGTGGTTTATATTCGGTTTATAATTCTCTATATATAAGGATATGTTTGGTTTTGCTGTTTATACAGTTATTTACATTCAAATGCTTACAATTATTTATACAGTTATTTACATTCAAATGCTTACAAATATTTATCTTGCGTTAGTTGTTTAATAGAAGTAATACTAGATGGCAGCACTACATTTGTCTCTTTTAGATAGCTCTAATTTTTAATTTTTCTAGCTCCATTTCAGTTATAATTTAATACACAAGGGGGTATTTTTAGCTAAATTTTGACGATATTGTTAAACTGTTATTAATTAATTTAATAGTGCATTTTAAATAATGTAAGTAATATCTATTTATTTTATATTAGATTAAATGTGTTTATTAAGGTATTTCAAATTTTATTTCAAAATGTATTAACTGCATCCTTTGGTATCATTTACTGGGATTTCTTAACTGTTTTATTCACCTTAATCTTTTTGATATACTGGCAGCCATGTGCGCGTGGATTTTTGTAAAATACTGAAATATTAATCGGTATGGTGTTTATTATTTATATTTTATATCCTATAAATATTTAAATACGTTTTATTGATTCTTCCATTTCATATTATTTGTTTCTATTCTTCTTTCATTTTTAATCAATTCACTTGATTTTATGGTTGTTTGGGCACAGGGGAAAATAACTTTTAGCTTTAGCTTATTTTTCCCACAAAAAACAACCATCTTGCTTATATCATTGAATTCTGTGCCCTTGATAACGTAATTCAATGTATAAACTTTTCAATTTTTGTCGGTGTCCACTTTTTTCTTTTTCTTCCATAATAATTCTTATATTATTATTATTTTTTTTTTATACTTACAGCTTTAATTCCTAATAATTGACGGTGGTAGGTTATGTTTAATTAATGGTTATATATATACATATACATATATATATATATATATATATATGTATATCACTTTCTTCTGGACACGATAACTTTCCTGATTATGCATCAATCTTTTTCCAAACTAATACATAAAATCAAAGGGCATAAAATCTCGCTCAAGTTCGTTAATCGGCAAAATCGGACCAAGGGGATGGAAATAGGGACGGGTTTTGTGAAATCCGAAAACCCCCATAACTTCTTAATTTTTGTACATATCAAATCAGGTTAAAGTTTTTATTACTTCTAAAAACAGGGCCAAAAATTTATGTATCACAGATTTTTGATAAAGTTAAAAATGGGCTCAAGGGGCGCAAAAATAGGATTTTGGGGAGAAAAAAATTCATCAATTCATCAATTCTCAAGATATCAATTCCAAATAATTTTATTGTAAATCTCCTTAATATTATCTACAACTTTTATATTCACAAGTTTTTGATAAGACCAATTCGTACCAGAAAAAAAAAAAATCCCTGCCGGCCCGGCCTACAGGCAGAGGTAGATTTCGAAGTTAAGTATACTAATTTCACCAACAAAAACTAAATCATTATTAGATATAAATCCACTTTAACAGTTTTATCTGCCTGCTTTTGACGAGTTTTTATTTCCTTTTTATAAAATAGCTGGATTTATCAGGATCATGTTAAGGCGATATTAAAAAAAATATTTTTCCATACTTAACAACTCGAAATTTTCTGGCACATTTTCAGATTCATTTAAAAAAAAAAAAAATGAAACATGCTAACGTGATTTTTGAAAAGATTTATAAGCGACCTGTGTTTTTATGTATCTTTTTATTAATTAAAACTTGATTAATAAACAATTATTTTCTCAGTAGGGCAATATTTTTCGTTTCTAACACAATCGCATCGGGAAATTCTGTTAAAAATGCCCACTTTGACATCATTTTTTGAAATATATTTTGCCTCTATCAAAAAATCGATCATTACTGTACATTATGTAGTTTCTGAGTAAGAGAATCTAGCAATTGGATGCGTTTGAGAGCAAAAATGAATTTAAAAATGAGTAAGAAAATAGACAGTTTGGATTTGAATGCACCCTTAATAAGATGATTTTTTTCTTCAACCGCTATGTATTTTTAATTTGTTTTTGCTGCAAGAATTGGCCCTATCAAAAACTTGTCTATATAAATGTTGAAGACAATATTAAGAAGATATATGATAAATTCGTGGAGATTTTATATCTTGTGAATTGACGGAGTTATGGATTTTTTATCAAAAATGTGTGATGCATGAATTTTTGGCGCTATTTTTAGAAGTAATAAAAACTTTAAACTGATTTGTTATGTACAAAAATTAAGAAGTTAAGGGTTTTTTTTTTTTTTTTTTGGTTTTCACAAAACCCCTCCCTATTTCCATCCCCTTTGTCTACTTTTGCCCATTAACGAACTTGACTGAGATTTTATGTCCCTTGATTTTATGTATCAGTTTGGAAGAGATTTGTGCAGCAATGCGGAAGTTATCGTGTCGTTTGAAGAAGTAAAAAATCCGTAACTCCGTCAATTCAAAAGATATAAAATCCCCATGAATTTATCATATATTTTCTTAATATTGTCTACAACATCTATATAGACAAGTTTTTGATAGGACCAAATCTTACAGCAAAAACAAATTAAAAATACATAGCGGTTGAAGAAAAAAATCATCTAAGTAAGGGTGTATTCAAATCCAAACTGCGCATTTTCTGACTCATTTTACAATTCATTTTTGCTCTCAAAGGCTTCCAAATGATACGTTTTCTTACTCAGAAACTATATAATGTACCGTAATGGTCGACTTTTTGATAGAGGAAGAATATGTTTAAAAAAATGCTGTTAAAATGGGCATTTTGAACAGAATTTCCCGTAGCGGATTGTGTTGGAAAAATCATTGCATTAAGGATGCATTTAAATCCAAATTGCTTATTTTCTGACTCATTTTTAAATTCATTTTTGCTCTCAAATGCATTTAATTGGTAGATTCGCTTATTTAGAAACTATATAATATACCGCAATGATCGATTTTTTGATAGAGGCAGAATATATTTCAAAAATGATGTCAAAGTGGGCATTTTGAAGTGGGCATTTCCCGAAGCAATTGCGTTATCACTTTCTTCTGGACACGATAACTTCCGCAATTCTGCACAAATTGCTTTCAAACTGATACATAAAATCTAGGGACATAAAATCTCGGTCAAGTTCTTTAATGGGCAAAAGCGGACAAAGGAGATGGAAATAGGGAGGGTTTGTGAAAACCGAAAAAACCCCATAACTTCTTAATTTTTGTACTTATCAAATCAGTTTAAAATTTTTATTACTTCTAAAAGTAGCGCCAAAAATTCATGCATCACAAATTTTTCATAAAATTTAAAATAGGCTCAAGGGGCGCAAAAATAGGGTTTTTGGGAGAAAAACCCTTACTTCGTCAATTCTCAAGATATCAAATCCAATAATTTTATTATACATCTCCTTAATATTATCTACAACTTTTATATTCACAAGTTTTTGATAGGACCAATTCGTACCGCAAAAAAAATAAAAATAAATAAATAAATAAAAACGAAAACAAAAAAGGGGGGGTTGAAGAAGAAAAATTTTCATAACTCCGCCAATTCACAAGATATAAAATCTCCAGGAATTTATCATATATCTTCTTAATATTGTCTTCAACATTTATATAGACAAGTTTTTGATAGGGCCAATTCTTACAGCAAAAACAAATTAAAAATACATAGCGGTTGAAGAAAAAAATCATCTTATTAAGGGTGCATTCAAACCCAAACTGTCTATTTTCTTACTCATTTTTAAATTCATTTTTGCTCTCAAACGCATCCAATTGCTAGATTTTCTTATTCAGAAACTATATAATGTACAGTAATGATCGATTTTTTGATAGAGGCAGAATATATTTCAAAAAATGATGTCAAAGTGGGCATTTTGAACAGAATTTCCCGAAGCGATTGTGTTAGAAACGAAAAATATTGCCCTACTGAGAAAATAATTGCTTATTAATCAAGTTTTAATTAATTGAAGGAAAAATAAAAACACAGGTCGCTTATAAATCTTTTCAAAAATCACGTCAGCATGTTTCATATTTTTTTTATTAAAAATGAATCTGAAAATGTACCAGAAAATTTCGAGTTTTTGAGTATGGAAAAATATTTTATTTAATATCGCCTTAACATGATTCTGATAAAACCAGCTATTTTATAAAAAGGAAATAAAACCTCGTCAAAAGCAAACAGATAAAACTGTTAAATGGGATCTATATCTAATAACGATTTAGTTTTTGTTTGTGAAAATAGTATACTTAACTTCGAAATCTACCTCTACCTGTAGGCCGGGCCGGCAACTATTTTTTTTTTTTAATTCGTTAATTTTTTATAATCTTTCATGTCTTCAAAATAACATTTTCTACCATTTTCAGTGTTGCACTGAAATAAATTATGCCACTGCTATCTGGAAAATAAATTGGGCCTCTAGAAACAGTAGTTCCATGTCATCCTTAAAAATTCTAGTTCCCTTTGCTAGAGAGTTCTAGTTATCCCGATTAAAATTCACTGCCGGTTTCCTATGTTATCTCGGTAAAACTTATTTAAAAATATCAGCAAATAAATGCGAACTCATCAAGTGATTTTTAGTAACTATAATTCTACTTTATGAATTAATTCTAGAAATCAAGTGCTAATTTCTCGCAATTCAAATCATTCATAATATAATGCAATGTTTCACCAACTAGAAAAATATAGACTAGAAATCCTCCACCATTTCTTTTAATCTATTTGTTTACCTTATTCGCATAGCTTGGAAAGCTATATTTTTAGTTTAGGAATTTAGAAATTTATACATATACGTTCTAGATAAAGGCAGTATATTTTTTCTTTCAGTGTGGTTTTTATATATTTAATATTTTTTTTTAATAAATAGTGTTTATAAATGTGAAGATTGTCTATCGAGTACATGACACTTCGATGCTGACATTTCGGTTCCGGCGCTAATTCGAACGCTAGCCATTTCGGTAACGACACTCTGTTACTTGAACTCATTATCGTAGGCCCGTAAAACGTTGAATGCTTCCACATCATAGAAGTCATATTGATTCATAAAATTTTCACTAAATAATCTCCAAAATTAAAAAATAAAAAGCTGAATATAAGAGCCAGAGAAATCTAAACTCTTATAACAGATGATAAATTGTCACTGCGCTCTAAAACTTTGTGTAAGGGAACAACAAAATATAATTTTGCAGAAAACATTGTCGTATTTTCTGGTACGATTCTTTTACCAAGCTGTTAATGCTGACCGGTAGGTCCTTAATCTGTTCAATCCATTTGTTTCTCAGCCCACAGAAGATGAACGACTATGTGAATATTTTCAGCAAGACGGATCAACAGCCCGCAATGCCATGGCAACCTTGTCACAAGTGCATGAAATGTTTGGTGAGGAGATGACAATCAGCAGACGCAGCGCAATATCCTAGCCACCTCGATTGTCTGATCTATTTCCCGGTGATTTTTACCAGAGAGAGGAATTACAATGTCAGGTCTAGTCAAATAATTCTGGAATATTCTGGAAATTACGCAACAGAAAATTGAAAACGGTATTGCTGTTGGTGGCCATTCCCAACATTTTCTGCGATGAGCAAGTTCTCTGTTCATTAACAAGTATCAGATGCACGTCAGTTTTATAAATATTTTCTGATCCAGTTTGTTTTGATTACTCTGCTTATACCTATACCGCAGCGTTCGCAAGGTTATATCGTCCTATATTCTCTAGGCCACCACAATCTCCTAGTAATAAAAGGTATAATTTACAGTATTAATGTATTACTGAATATCATCTATTTTTTAGGTACAAATCAACAAAAATATTTAAAATATGATTTCTCCCTTTTATTTGTCCGAATATTTAATGAACACAAGCATAAAATATTAATTTTCCAAGATAGGAATTATTCTATGTATCTTCCTTTCTGGAATACCAGGCAGAGATTACAATTAGCGAATTTTTCTATATGGAATAAATATATTGATTACTTAGATTACTATGCTATTTATGATGCCAACGGAGTAAAAGGAAATAAAATTATGATAATCTGATATCGTAATAGATAGAAGGAATTAGATCTTTTCAGTTGAAAAGGAAATAGATTGATGTGTCAGGTCTACTCGAATAATTCTGTAATACACTAAAAGAGCTATAGCAGAACATTGAAAATGTTATTGCTGCTATTGCTCAGGTAGAGCTGCTACGCGTGTCTGACAGTTCTTTAAATCTAACACAGAGCTGCATCGACGTCTATGGGAGCTATTTCCAATATTTTCTGTGAAGCTGAGTTCTCCTGTTCCTTAACAAGTGTCAATTTCGTGACAGTCATATAAATATTATCTGTTCCTGTTTTACATTGCCCACACAGTATATAGGGGAAGGTGGCCTAAAATGATCCCCTTAAAGGGAAAAGTTGTGTAAAATAACATTACAGTTAAAATAAAACTTTGCTCCTATGCTATATGTTTTACATACTATAGTTTGCTTCAGAAACATATTTTTATAATATTTTAAACCCAAATTAAGTAATTAAAAAAAACAGATTTTTGAAAACGTGTCCAAAGGATCATTTTACCCTCACCGTAGGGCAAAATGATCTTCCATTTAAAATTAATTTAAAATTGTTTTTTATCGGCAAAATAAAGTACATAAAAATAATTATGACAATAAATAATGAAATGAAGTGAGTTTTACAATGAAATAGCATGCATAATTTATTTTATGTAAATTTAAACATAAAAATGTGTCACAAATAAATTTAAAAAAACAATAAAATGGAATATTTAAAAATTATGATCTGCAATTAATAGCCCATAATAAACACAGAAATAAGTTAAATAATGCCTTTTCCCTCTATCCGAAAACCCGGAGTATTTAAGCACATGTCGCACATATCATCATTCTCATCTATATCTGCGCATGAATTTTGCGCTCGCTTACAACACTTGTGATACCAGATCGAACCTTCACCTGCTGCAGAGGAGGCAAACAGTTCATCGCAATAAATATACTTGCGTTCATCCCCTGAATCTGTTTCACTGTATTCTAAATATTGGTTTTAGGCACCGTTTTCTTCTTTATGGAGTCAATGTTGCCAGTGGGCTACTTTTTTAAATTCAGATTTCTTGATTGACACCACTTTTTTCAAATAGTAAAATTCGCCTTATTTAAAGACATATTAATTTGGAAAAAACAAGAGGAATTTTACCATTTCAGAAAAATTGTGCCAATTAAGAAATCTGAATTTAAAAAAAGTAGCCCACTGGCTACAGTGATGGGAATACGCCTTTGCCTTGACTCCATGCACTTTTTTTTGCTTGTTCTGGCTATTTCTTTTTTTAGGTTTATAATATTTTAGTTGGATTTTCCTAACTGCAGCCTCTTTCATCTGCTCTTTCTGTTCTCTACTTTCTGTTTTCAAACACAGTTGATTCTTATAAGGACTGCTCGTTAAAATGACACTTTCCATCGATTTCCTTGTTCTTGAAGTGCTTGATTCCTTTTCTTTGGAGAAGGTAGGATAACACGTGGACTCAAAGAGAAAGGTTAAGGACAGTCAAACATCTCGCTCCCATGATGGCTAGGAAATTTTACCGGATTTTCTTCAGCCAATAAAATGGTAGTAAAACGATCCCCATAATGGATCATTTTACCCTGCAACATGACCGTCCATTATAGGTCATATAACTAGATGACGCCGAGAAACATAACAAACTTAGCATGTGCAATTCACATCTAAAAATATCTTTTTTAAATAAACCAAGTCATATTTCTGTACATGAGAGACTGTATATGTAAATAAATATGAAAGTTAGTGCTTATCTTATAACAGATGTTATAAAACACACTTTTTCAAGAAAATCTATCCAGAACGTATTACTGCGATCGTTTAAATACCGCCATTGCTTCTTCTTCACTTGGCAACTCTAGTTTTTTGCGTTTCCCTGTAGATAGCGTGACCTGTCTGTAAGAAAACCTACGTGGATCGTTTCGCCCGCTAGGATAATTTTAGGCCACCTTCCCCTATCTGTAATGTAGCATTCGCAGGAATAATCACCCGATATTGTCTAGGTGACCACAATCCGTTAGTACTAAAAAATGTATAATCTACAGTATTAATTGATTAATGAATATCTTCCATTTTTTAGATATAAATCAACAAAAATCTTTAAAATAAGATTTTTCATCTTTTATTTGGTGTCAATATTAAACGGGCACGTGCATAAGAGCTTAATTTTTCATGATAATATTTTTTCAATTTATCTTCCTTTCTAGATTACGAGATAGAGATTACAATTAAAGAATTTTTTTATATGGAATAAACATATTGTTTACTGAGATTACTATGCTATTCATGATGTCAACGGAATAAAATGAAATAAAATTACGATAATCAGGTATCGTAGCAGATAGAAGGAACTCAATCTTTTCAGTTGAAAAGGAAAGATAAGTCTATTGGATCTCTCTCTTTCGATTCGGTTGAAGTAATTTATTGTAGAAAAACCAGTAATAAGAAGACATCATGATGATCACCTAATAAGAATCCTTTTAAATCTCATAAAAAAATATTACATCTAGTATGCTTATCAATATTGATTTTTTTAAGTTGTTAATTTTTAAATAGTGTTCTTATTAAAATTATGTTACACATTCATGTCTTCAGAATATAATTTTATATATATATTTTTTATTTCAATCAACTTAAAAAAAATCGATTTTATTTAAAAACGAAAATATTTCTTCTGGAATTTATTTCAAAATATAATATTCATATTTTATATCTAACAAACAAATTATGTCTTATTAAAAATATATCTAATATATAATAATTTTTATTCTCTATTATTCTAATAGTGTTTAAACATCAACCTTTGTTTTAAAACGATGAATTGTTCTTGCAATTAAGTTTAATTTTCCGAGCTTTCTGAACAAGGAATTTAACAAGAGTTACCAATCTCCAGTTTAAAGTAAAACCGTTTCTTCATTTTAACTCGCCCTTTTCCATGTGCTCGCTGGACTAGTGGATAAGATTCTTGATTCGAGACGAGTGATCTCAGATTCAATCACAAGAGGATCTAAGAATGAACGAGAGAAGTTTTTGTTCAACTCCTTTTTTCAAATTACGAATATTTAATGTCCTAGAACGGACAAAATAAACGAAATTTCTTCAATTCCCGGATATATATACCAGTAGCGGTGCTCCCATGAGTATTTCCATGAATTGAAGAACGCTTTTCTGGCAGTGTATGTAAATTTTATTTTTATCTTCCTAAAAATATAAGAAACCCTGACTAGTGAATTTGTATTTAAATAATAGATCGTAATCTTACCAGTTAAAGATGTTAATATGGTTAGAGATGTTACAAATGTTCGAGTATGGTATATTTAGATGCATTATAAAAATTTTCATATTGCTTGTCTTAATGACTCAACCCTTATATGTGCGATTTTTTATTTTGTTTCGAAAAAAAAAATATATGATTCTCTGAAAGGTTTATTAAACAGGAAAAATAATGAAAAAAGTCAGAGATGCATATTTTAAATAATACGTCAATCTTTTCTTCTGTTACACATATGCAATACAAGTAAAAACAATTGCCGTGTGGCTGTTTTGCGCTAACATATTGCAAATTAGTAAATGTTTTAATAAGTATGTCTCCAAATACTTTATTTTATATAATTATTTATTTTATAAAACTTAATTTTTAGCTCTTTACTTCCCATGGTAAAATACGTTCTAGAAATTACGCAGTTCAAAGAATCTGACTTTACACCAGAAAGTTTCAATGGTTAATTTGGATTTATTTAAAAACGGAATGTCTGTTATTAATTAAACCCAATATTGCTATTTTAATTTTCTGGTGTGAATTAGGTATATACGAATAAAATAAATTATTAAATTCAAAACTCTGTTGTTTGCACATATGTAATGCTGCTCACCAAAGGTTTCTGTCATATACATAAAGTATATCACGTTTTACCAAAAATTAAATATCGGATTTTCACTGTCAAATCGATACTTATTTGCTCCGCACTGATAAAGAAAAAAAAAATAGCTGATAATTTTAATTCAATCGAAATATACTTTTTAACTGAAATTGCAGGTGCTCTTGCAATTAACTCTGCTCTAAAAATACAGATTATAATGCATTTTATCATTAAAATTCAGAAAAGAATATTCACATTACATGCTAGATACCAAATAAAAGAACAATAACAACAACAACAAAAATAGTATGGATTTTAAATCACTTATGTTTATTTACTGTAGAATTTACTCATCACATTTATTCCGTTCTTTCTTTTATAATATATTTATGCTAATATTATATTTTGGTCCATCAAATACTGCTTCTTCAACTGCAATGTTACGCCTAAATAACCGCCATTCTTCAACATTACAAAAGTTTCGGTACCGACAAAATAAAGGCAATTACTAAGATTAAAAACACAAGAAAACACATACATAACATAATAGGGAGAAAAAGAAAGACGTCAGTCAAAGCTAACGTCATTCTTACTCGTAGCAGTTTTTATACTGAATTTCTACATCGCCCTACAATATAAGCAATTATGTTTTAAATATCGAAATAGAATTTGCAAGCTAAGGATAACATCTATTATAATTATTATATTCATACATTTGTTGGTGCGTTTTAAAGTAATCATTCTACCTAATAATTTTTACAACATCACACACTGAACGAACATATGTGTTTCAATGATATTCATTATTATTTTTATTTTATTTTTATATTTATTTTATTTTATTTTATTTTTTTGCAAATAAATATTACTTCTTATGTCTAAATATTATAAAAAATAGATCAACATTTACAATTTTTAACTTGATGATTCTGACTTAATTAAATTCAGTTTTCGCCATATCATTAAATCATTACCTAATACATTTAAACATTGAATATCTTATGCTTTGAGCATTTGCATAATTTTAAGTGCAAGTACCTCTTTCGATATGAAATAAAGTTTTGTGATACGCAAATAAATCAGTAGTTAACGACATTATTATTAAATAACTCAAATAATGACTAACGATTTAATGAAAACTAACCTTTTATTATATCGCAATTTGTTTTCAAACTGTATTATCCAGAATTTTTTCTCAAAGTACTAATATAATGATATAAATTTATTTTCTAGAATTAAGGAGTGTTTCTACCTTTAGGCATAGATGCATATTTCATGTATTATTAATGGGGATTTGGCTTTTTATGAACGAAAAGACAAAGCCTACAGCAGTCTGAATCAATTTAAACTATGTATTACATGATTAATAACGATCCTTTTCCTTTTTAAAACTTTCAGTTACGATAGATTTTCTCGTAGCCTCGAGTGACATTTCATTTTTTTTTTTTTTTTTAATAGTAAACGAACAACAATTGATGTTTCTCTTTATAACCACAATCAGAAAAATGTTGTTCTGAAGCTTTTTAAAACATAATTTTTAATTATTCATAAAACCACTTAACAGCATTAAGATTTTAATGCTTGCATTAATAGGATTGGGAAACAAGAATGTAATATATAAATGGCAATATTAATTATAAATATATGTATTATTAATTTGTATACTATCGGAATAAGTTACGATAATTATATTTTTAAGAAAAATTAATAGCAGACGAATAACAATGTTTTAATAGATTTACTTAACAGTAATATTCATTTATTTTTTTATTAATTTACTAGCAGGCTGAGTACGCTGCGCTGGAATATTTTTCAAATAAACTTTCAATCAAACGAAATGGAATATCTGGCCCTGTATTTTAAATTAATATGGACCTTCACTTGGAAGGTCCTTCCGCATTTCCTGAATACGCATCGATCGCAATTGCGCTATTATATTATCTGATGCGTTAGACGAAATACGGGCAAATCAGAAGCAACTCTTTAGTACACATATAGAGTTTGGGAGGGAAATGCGGCCATTGCGATCATATCACCACACTACTAAACTAGTTAGATGTGTCAATCCCAAAACTTTCTTCTATCTTATACATCTTAAATTTTCAAAACCTAAGTTACACATTTTAATACTTCAATATTTTAGTTCAATACTATACCAACTTTGATTTTCATCTTAAATTTCTGCTCAAGTCAATTAAACGGACTAAAAACAAGTTAATCTATATCAAGATATTTGTTAAAATTATTAATTTTTCCTTATTTTGTTGTTATCAGCTGTTTGCGAATAGCCGGCTTAGCAAGAAGCGAGTTCCCGTCGCTGCATGAGCCGCCGATGCACAATAGAACTACGAAAAATCAAGAAAAGTATACAAAAATCGCTATCACAGAGCCCCTTTACCGCGCAATATTTCCAAATTCAAGGAGGACCTGTTAGCCAAAGCCAAAAATAAGCACAATAATTTTTGTTCAATTGTATGCATAATTTTATACGTTGTTCGATGGTACAATAATGAAAATGGCACAGAGATCGGAATTATAGCGCTCCCTTCTGGCGGAATTTTTTCAAGTTCAGGGAGGACTTGTTTGCCATAGCCAGAAACATGCACAAAGAATTTGGTTCAATTATATGGATAACTTCATACACTTTTCGATGGTACAATAATGAAAATGGTACAGACATCGCAATTATAGTGCCCCCTACCGGCATAATTTTTCCAAATTCAGGGAGGACCTTCGTGACATGACCAAAAATAAACACATAAAATTTGGTTCAATTCTATGCATAACTTCATACACTTTTCGACTGTACAATATTCAAAATGGCAGAAAAATTGCACAAAAATCGCTATTATAGCGCCCTCTACGGGCGTTTTTTTTTACAAATTAAGGGAGGACCTCCTTTCCATAGCCAAGAACTTATTTTTTTTTTTTTTTTTTTTTTTTTTTTTTTTGTTCAATTCTATGCATAAAACTTCATACACTTTTCGATGGTACAATATTCAAAATCGCACAAAAATCGCTATTACAGCGCCCCCTAACGACGATTTTTTTGCAAATTCAGGGAGGACCTGCTTGCCATATCCAAAAACTTAAAATAAAAATTTGGTTTAATTCTATGCATAACTTCATACACTTTTGGACGGTACAACATTCAAAATCGCACAAAATTCTTTTTGATAAACCATTAATTATTTCAATACAATAAGTAACACTGAGAAATTTTGAACAATAGCAACTTATATAATACTATTTAATACTATTAATTAACGTAAACTATTAATTTATCAACCTATATAATACTATTTAGTTAATAAATAAAATTTTCAGCATCTCTAGAGATGAATGAGACAGTCCCATTCATCCCCATTTGAAATGTCCAAATTATCCCCATAGTGCATATATTCAATTATCAGCCATTTTGCCTCAAAAATTATTTTGCCACAATGTTTACTATTCATTCATTTTAATTATCGATATTGAACCTTAAAATAAATAACTACAACTTAGCTTAATTTTTTATATTGTATAAGATATTTCACATTTTCAAATGTAAAGAAAACTTAGTTTTAAGCAGAGATTTCAAAAATGCAACTTTGAAGGAAAATGAGAACAGCAGAGTGGTCCTACTTTTAGTTCTGAAGCACACTGTAGTAGAGCCTTAAATGGGGATAGGAAGTAATTTAAAGTAAATGTTTATTGCCTGAAATATTGAGAATGTTCCATCCATCCCTTGTCCCATTCATCGCCCAGCTCCCCTACACTATTTTTACTGGAAACATAAATAACAAATATACAGTATGCAAATGAGTGAGACATTGGTGGCGTTCTGTCATTATATTGTGATGCAATTTCATCAATAACTTATTAAACTAAGGCAAAAAACAACTTAAATATTATATTTTATACAAATACCACTAAAAGCACTATTAATGATTAACTAAATTCTACAGTTCTGTGTTTCAAGAATATTAGATATAGGTGTGCAAAATCATAAAAAAATCTTCAAAATTTAAAAAGGGCATATAAAATTCCCATTATAAAAGGTTACAAAAAATTTGTGAGAAGAGAAAGCAATTTAAAATGAAAAAAAACTGTAAAGACTTTTTAAATCACAGGTTTTCCAGATATTTTCTAATCTTGTAAAGAAATAGTGAACTAATTTCTATATCATAGAAAATGCGTCTGTGATGGTAAAAAAACTGCCATATTTTCAGACGAAAAAAGAATAACAACCATTTGGATAATTTTTCGACGAATTGCTAATATCATTATACTAGGACTTCCCTCAGAGGGATTAGTCTGAGCGATATTACTGAGAACATAGATTTAATAATAAAATGTGGAAGCAAAGAAAATGAGATGTTATCTTTAATTCTCCATATACTGCGAAAAATTGAAATGATGAAAATAAACGAATTGCAGAATTACAAAATCTTATATATAAATTCGCATACACTGTTTAAAAAAATGGGAAATCAAACTATTCAAGACAGCCATGCATGGATATAAAATTGAAAGTACGCAATATATTAAAAGTAAAATAGAAAATGAAACACTAATTTACTTATATCGGAATTTTAACTGTATAAAATGATGTCAAGAGCATAATCAGACGCTCCGCACCAATTTGAGTAACTTTAAATGACAAATATATGATGTTTAAAAAGAATGGACTATACTTTATATGGTGTGTGCTCCGCCGGAATAGTTAATATTGTACAATATCTGTTTTCCACGGATGCAATGAGGTTGTCGATAACATTTAAGGAATTCTCTTCTCAAAATCTAATATAGTATCAAAGTACCGAATACATCAAAAGTGGCATGCAATGCTTCGTTAGAGTGTGTTTTAGATATGCTCGATCGGATTTAAATGATGAGTGTATGCTGGCCACTACATACGCTGTATTGTTTTGTTTTGAAACATATTCTGCAGAATTTGAGCTGTATTTAGCATGTATTAAATAAAAAAAAATCGGCAACGATTACAACATAAAGTATGACACAAGATCTGAATATATCGTCTGCATAACGTTTGAGCTGTCAAAGTGTCATTTGAAGTAATTTACAAATCCATACATATTTATTCAGCAAATCATGCAAGCTAACATACGCCAATATGAACCCGATTACAAAATTTCACCAGAATAAGTTAATATATAAAATATCTACTAATGATAATTGAGAATATGACCTTATGATAAAATGTCTAGAAAAATGAATCGGATAAAAAATTCATATCACATTTAAAACGGCACTTCCCTCTGTTAGTGGCCTTGGCGAGAGAGAGAAAAGCCTAGAGAAGGAACACTTTAACAAGTACTTTCGGGCAACCTACTCACTGTTTCATACAGGTCTTTATTCAATATTTACACAATTTATTTAATGCTAGGTGGGTATCTATTAGTTTTTGTTGCATTTAAATCTCATGTTTTGCGGAGGAAATGCCGCATTATGAAATATTTAAAGTTGCTGTACCTAATAATTCCAAATTAATGGTAATTGAGATCGCTTTCCATTAATTTCATCCTTTTAAATTTTAAATTTTTTAGAAACCATTCATAGAGACAATTGTATATTTTAAAACTAACCCGAAGCAAAATTTCAAGATTTTGGGCTCAGCAGTAACAGAGAAATAGAAAATTTTTGAAAGTTTTTTGTTTCTGCACTGTTTTTTATAGCGACATTTTTAGAAGTTGTTGTATTGCGAGAATTTACGTCATGATAAATACAGCCATGTCAATTTTCATGTTTATATTCCTAACAGTTCCATGTTCTTCGTTACTTAGATCATCTTTAGATCTTTTTCCGCTTTGTTTAGTCTTTCTATTTTTAGAATTCGTTCTACAACGAGCATTTACATCTTATTAATTACTACCATGCCAAAGTTCTAGTTTCTTACCCCAACAGTATCCCAAAAATTTCAGTATTCCAAATAAATCATAGTTTAGAACCTTTCTAGAAATGTTTACGTTTATCCGTCAAATTGAACCTTTTAGAGAGCGTTCATTACGAATATTTACATCTTAAAAGTAACTACCGCACCAAATTTAAAGGTTCTAACCCAATCAATATTGCAGAAATCACAATTTTAGAACTTTTTTGCTCCTGCAGCAATGTAGGTTCTTGCACTGACATAAAATAGTCTTTTTTTGGAGCAGAGATGGCCACCAACATTTTTTTAAGTTGGCTATGTAGTTTCAGAGATAACACCTCACAAACGTACAAGCATTAATAATATTATATACTTTATAATATTATAACGCTTTATAATATTAACATTAGATGTACAGATACAAAAGCCATTTATCTGTTACAAGCTAAATTGCCGGCGTTGCCCAGAATTTGAAGGATGTTTGTTCTGAAAAATCAATTTCAAAATTTAACATACAACACAAAACAAACATTAAAAAAAGCAGTCGAAATGTTGTTGAATTAATCATATGAAAACGCTATATAAAAATGTATAAATGTATATAACAGACGCAAAAGAATACAGCTATAAATGAACTTATTTCAATTTATAATTAGAGCAATAATGTTAAAATACACCAATATTTCCCTAATCGGGTTTTTATTATGCTTCAATACATTTTCACACTCATATGACGTTATACTATATCCACCATGCCCTTTATATTTCCATTTCCCCGTTATATTCACTTTCATTTAAATTCGTCAAACCATTTATTTCATTTTCATATTTCACGTGAATATCTTGCAATAGAGAAGTTATGACGTAATATTCACCATTTTTTTTTAAATTCGACAAACTATTTATTTCATTTTCATTTTTCACGTGGAAATCTTGCAGTAGAAAATTAATTGTTGTAGTAATAATTTTATTGTGTTTTTTAATTGTTGGCAACTGCTATAACGAAAAACGTTTAAATTTGATAAGAAATTGCTGTTAAATTGGTGTTTTTTTATTAATTAAAAATTAACTATAAGTTATTTCGACTCCGGATTACTTTAGTTGTCTCGGCCATGTTTTAATACACATGTACGTATCTCTTCACAATTTTGGCTTCTAAATTGTGGATTTGTTATAGAATTACAAACAGACAGATAGACAAGTTTTCATTTTTATATATCTCTCTATTCTATGAAAAGTAACTAACGCTGTCACCGCCGCCGCCGGTTTTAAATTTTTTGTGACCGGAGGTCTTTCTTCGTTAATATTAAGAAAAATATTGCATGCAAATATATGAAAATCGGTGGTATTATAGCGAAATGTTTGATTAACACACTAATGCATACAGTTTTCAAATCGAAGAATTATTTTAAGAGATATTTAATGCTAAAGTTGGACAAAATCGTTCCATTAAAAAAAAATTATAAGAGCAAAAGCTATACATGGGAATTTAATCATTTTTAGATCATTTTGTTCAATAGAAGATCCCGGTCTGCAGATTTCATTATTTTTTTTTAATTTGACTCATTTTTGGAGGTTTTATTTCTATTTTAAATTTAAATATTCAGCATTTTGACAGATATTTTTTATATATTTTAGAAAATGGTATTAATTTAAACTTTTGCCAACTGTATAAACAGCGCAAACAATAATGTTTGCTTCAAATAAAAAAAAATTATTTACACGTTTCTATTATAAACAGAAAAAAACCTTCAAATTACAATTAAATAATTAGGTATAAAAAGCAGGCACTTATTGGAAATTACGCCATAAAAACTATATTTACATGTGAATTTTAAAAGAGAAAGGATATTGTAAAATAAATTCATTAACATACGTTAGAAATCTGAAATAGAACAAATTACGTCACATTACACTTATTATGCAAAATGAACAAAAAATAGTATTGCAAAACAGTTTAAATTTAAAAATTGCGCGAGACAAAATATTAGAGGTTAAATATTAGATTTTTTCAAAATTTTATTATTTGTCGTTTGATGTGAGGTGTTCAGCTATAAGTATGCAAATTTTTATGCTTCAACATAATTAGGGGCTGAGTTAGAAAAATTGCTTTAAATACACAAGTTAGAGCCCAGAGGGTTAAATATTAGACTTTTTCAAAATTTTATTATTTGCTGTTTGATGTGAGGTGTTCAGCTATAAGTATGCAAAATTTCATGTCTCCAACTTAATTAGGGGCTGAGTTAGAAAAATTGCTTAAAATACATAAGTTAGAGCCCAGAGGGTTAAATATCAGACATTTTTCAAAATTTTATTATTTGTCGTTTGATGTGAGGATTTCAGCTATAAGTATGCGAAATTTCATGTCTCCAAATTAATTAGGGGCTGAGTTAGAAAAATTGCTTAAAATACAGAAGTTAGAGACTGGAGGGTTAAATATGACTTTTTCAAAATTTTAGGATTTATTATGTTATCGCAAGTTTTCAGCTATAAGTATGCAAACTTTCAATTCTCCAACTTAGTTAGGGGATGAGTTAGAAAAATTGCTTAAAATACATAAGTTAGAGCCCAGAGGGTTAAATATCAGACATTTTTCAAAATTTTATTATTTGTCGTTTGATGTGAGGATTTCAGCTATAAGTATGCGAAATTTCATGTCTCCAACTTAATTAGGGGCTGAGGTTGAAAAATTGCTTAAAATACAGAAGTTAGACACTGGAGGGTTAAATATTAGACTTTTTAAAAATTTTATTATTTGTCATTTGATGTGAGGTGTTCAGCTATAAGTATGCAAAATGTCATGTCTCCAACTTAATTAGGGGCTGAGTTAGAAAAATTGCTTAAAATACAGAAGTTAGAGACCGGAGGGTTAAATATGACTTTTTCAAAATTTTATGATTTATCGTGTTATCGCAAGTGTTCAGCTATAAGTATGCAAACTTTCATGTCTCCAACTTAATTAGGGGCTGAGTTAGAAAAATTGCTTTAAATAAACAAGTTAGAGCCCAAAGGGTTAAATATTAAGCCTTTTTCAAAATTTTATTATTTCTCGTTTGATGTGAGATGTTCAGCTATAAGTATGCAAAATTTCATGTCTCCAACTTAATTAAATTAGGGCTGAGTTAGAAAAATTGCTTAAAATACACAAGTTAGAGCCCAGAGGGTTAAATATTAGACTTTTTCAAAATTTTATTATTTGCCGTTTGATGTGTGGTGTTCAGCTATAAGTATGCAAATTTTCAAGTCCCCGACATATATAGTTTCTGAGAACGGGCTCTGTGACAGACGGACAAACAGACAGACAAAGGAGTGAGACAGGTAGGGTTTCGTTAGATGGACGAAACTCTAAAAACATGCTGCGGATGACTGTAACAACATCCTAAAATTACATTACCATCAGCGATCTACCAATCCCGAATTTAGTTTATATTCGTTTCATATATTTTTATTCTTTTGTGCGGCCCTGTAAAATAATTATCAATATTATATACAGTAAAACCTCTGAATAGCGGACACCCCGAAAATGCAGAATTTGTCCTCTATTTAGAGGTGACCGCTACTGAGAGTAAAACATGTACAGTTATTTCAGAGTTGGTAATCGAAAAAATGTCCGCTAAATAGAGGTATCCGCTAATCAGGTGTGTCCGCTATGGTGGTTTTATCAGTAAAACTTCTGAATAGCGAACACCTCGGGAGGGCAGAATTTGTCCTGTATTTTGAGGTGTTCGCTACTGAGAGTAAAAAATGTTCAGTTATTTAAGAGTTGGTAATCGAAAAAAATGCCCGCTAAATAGAGGTGTCCACTAATCGGGCGTGTCCGTTATGGAGGTTTTACTGCATAATAATATCATCCTTTACAAGAAAATTGCATGCTGTATGATAGACAGACAGACATCCAGAGAAAGTTAACCTCCGGATCAATAAACACTCATGTCTTTTGTTTTAATCATCCACAATTGTATGTCATACAACATGCCAGATTTTATACAACAGGCTAAAAACGGTCACCGTGGTACGGAATACTGTATTATTATTTGTTTGCCCACCAAAACTGGTTGCCACGGGTTGTTGCAAAGTTTGTGATCACGTGGTTGAAACTGATCTATTCAATATTACTGCGTGGGTATTTTTTTTTTATTTGCTCCATGTGTTCAAACCAGTTATCTACGAAAACATCAACCGGTGAAAGTGACGCACACCAAATTTCTGTGACGTATGCAGATAAATTGTGCTTTTTTAAGAGTTTTTTCTATATAATTTTTAAACGGTTTGGAACTTATTTTTCATTGTAGGTGCATTCAGTAGGCGACCCTCATGGGTACCTTCTGGTGCAATCAGAAACGAAATCCGACAAATATTTTTTGAGTTATGCTTGACGAAAGGTTTTTATTAGGCTTTTTTTTAGTAGGACATGGCGTTAATATCCATCGTAGTAGTAAAGTGTCCGGACAGTAATATTTCGCTGAGTATTAGCCTTCGCTTCGCTCAGACAATTATAGAAACACATTTTCTGTCTAAATATATTTTCATGGATGACAGATATGAACAATAAACTTAGTCTTTGTTTAAGCCATGTAATGAAGGGTGTAGCAGAAATGATCGCTCAAGTTTGGTGAGGATGTGGAAAGTAGTAAAAGTAGGCAATTTCACATAGGAAAGAATCGGCGAAAACTAAAGCATGGAGTTATAGAGAGTACTGTCTATTCACAATTTCTGCTATAGCGCAAACGTGAACGGTTGACAACTACAGCCGGTCGTCAATCAACAAAGTGATTTTGCTGAAGTATCATGAGTCATTATACGTTCAAGGAATCTGCAGATATACATCTAATGTACCGTGCGAAAGGCGAAAGTTGTCGGAGAGCTGCGAAAAGGCGTGCAGAAGTCTGTAAGATAGCTTCCTCGGTTGGAACTCTTCGTGTCAAACGATTTCCTCCCTTTGTCATGACAAGTACTGGTAATCAATCCAGGTTCGCATTGATGTTGATGAACACGTACAATCTTTTGGTAATGAGCAGGTTTGTGCCAGTTGAAGTAGCGTTTTGCATACTTTTGCGAAGACTGCTACCCCCTCAGTCAGATACATTGACTGCATATTCATATAACAGATAATGATTCAAGTTACTTCTGCAAAGTCACCTAGTCGAATGATTTATGGCTGATCTTATCAGAGAGCTTTGCTTATGATCAGAAGTCGTTGATACACAGTTTCCTCTAGAAGTTCATGCGTTCAATTGCGAACATACTTTCCAAACAGAATTTTTCCTTTTTTTTTCGGATATTTTCTACCTCCCTACTAAATTTGAACAACCATTCCTCACAAACCCTGTATAAATTAAAATTTGCAATGCCATACATTAAAGATCGAAGAAGTTGTTTTTACACAAAAAACTATTAAACTTAAAATTTGACTTTACTTAAATAGACGCTTCCACTTTTTAAAAAAATATTATTTGAATATCAATATATGAATATGGAAATTTGAACAGTGATAATGTAATTTTTGTGAAGAATTTTAAAAATAGTTTTAAAATTTTCCCTGTAGTCAAAGCTGCTAACGTTTATGCAATAATATGTAAGAAATGTTATCTTAAAAAAATATAAAAAGAATTAAATGATAGGAATTTTTATGCTAAAATTAATCTTGATAAAGATCCTATTCAGATGTAAATTTCAAACTGGGCGAAAATTGGTGGCTTCAACCAAAAGATTCCTGGTTCGAATCCTGGTTCGGACATTTTTCGACCAGTTTTAAATTTACATCTAATATGATTTATTTACCAATTAGAATAATTGTGTTAAAATTAATCTAGTGTAATTACGTATCCCTCGATTTATGGAGTCCATTACCTGCGATTTATTCTGTTGAGCTGAACCAGATATCAGACCAGGTGCTATAATCAATAAGGGTAGCTGGGTGAAAACATTCTACCAGATTCGTCCGGTATAGCTCAGATTGCAGAGCATTGTCGGCTTCAGCCAAGAGATCCCTGGTTCGAATCCTGATCCGGACATTTTTTGCCCAGTTTGAAATTTACATGTGAAATGATTTATTTACCAACTGGAATAATTGTGTTAAAATAAATCTAAAGATCATATTATTTAATATTTTTCAACTTACATATAAATGAAAACATATGTTTTCTTATAACATTATTTTTTCAAATCACTATTGTTAACGCTTCACCCTATTGTTTCACCAATATACCTATTGGTTGCCTTTTTAACATTTTAAAAACTATTTTTGATTTATTTTATATAAAGCACTGTTAAAAATTTGCAGCATTCTGGCATGTCGTTTTTTTTCGAAAACGGTTACACAACCGTAATTTAACAGTATTCTGACCATATTATTGGCCATTTTATGGTCAGAATATAGTTAAATTATGGTTATGAAACCGTTTTTTGAAAAAAAAAAAACGGTCGGATGGCCTGCCAGAATGCTGCAAAATTTTTAACAGTGAGGATGCATTAAATATCAATAGAGAATTCTTTTTAAGTCTATGCCTTTTTTGTTTTTTTAACAATTATGTCACATTCAATAATTATTCTTTTAACCTCCTGAGACCCCATGTCCATTCTATTGGTAATTTTTATTTTTTTGTATAAAATACTTAATTTCAGTTGGAACTTGTAAATATTTGCTGCCCATTATACTAGTTAGTCTAGTGCTGCTATCTGTATGCCGAAATAATAAAAATATTGCATCTAAAAAAGTATTTTAATCATTTGAAAGAGGCAGGGAACAAGAGAAAGACTGTTGAAGGTAAGCCGACAGTTTTAACGCTACTTTTATATATATTTTTAAAATATTTTAATATTAATGCTACACACGTCTAATTTTGAATGTTGTATCAATGAAATGACACCGCAGTTTAAGTAATCTAATGTATATTTTAGAGAATAAACAAAAAAAAAAAAAATTAATGTCCATTCTATTGGACGTTGGGTCTTCATCAGTTGTTTTTATTCATATAAGACTCTCTTTGTATACTGAATTGAGGCATTTGTTTTTACTTAAAAATCAACACAGTATGGAAACAAATAATAGATGCAGAAGTGGATAGTATATTTTCTTAAATAAATAGATAAAAATTAAATAAATAAATAAATATTATCCTAAAAATATATAATTTTACTGATAAAATGCTTGTTCTAATCCAGTACATTGTTAAATTTTTGATTTCAGTGAAATATATATATATATATATATATATTGCAGCATTTGGTAAATATAGATATTTATAATTAAACTTTTATTATGTTTTATTCCCATTCATTGTAATTATTTTTTATATTATTCTTCTAGTAGTATGCTATTTATAATTGAATTAATAAATTTAATCATATTTAATTAGCAACAAAAATTTTAAGAAAATATAATTAAAGTTAACAGTATAAGATTATAAACAAACTCATTTAGATTTCTTTAAAATTTCTTCTTGGCATTTACTTGCCAATTGTGGTAGCTGTGCCTCTAATTATTAACATTATTGTAAGAAACAAATGACTGGTGTTGAGGAGAGATAAAAAACAAAACACAATGTTATTAAATTTTTGCATTAAAGTACCATTTTTCTATTTGATGAAGCAAAAATTAATTTACGTGATATTTAGAAGTAAACGATTAAAACACACTTCTGATGTCAACAAACTTTGCAGTGAAAGAAATAGGAACTTGATGCTAAATATCTGGCTTTTGAAGCCTATGTAGCGATCTTATCTTACTTGACAAGTATAAAATAAAATAAGGTTGTGTGCATGAAATGCAACTTGTATTTGTATATTCGTTTAACTATAAAAAAAAAAAAATAATTGCAGGCTTTTTATATTATTTTGCTGTTCGTATGTTGTTTATAAATAAATTAGTTAATTTAATTGAATTTAAACAGAAATAAAAATTTAAAGAAAATATAACTGAAGATAATAATTTTAGATTATAAATAAACTGCATTTTATTTATTTGTAATTTCCTTTTGGCATCCAAATGTCAATTGTGATAACCGTGCCATTAGCTATTTATAATTATTTTTAGATTAAAACTTTTTATTGATGCGTTAGATTTTTTTTTTTAAATTCCGTTTAAAAAAAACTATTTAAATAGTCACTAAATTGATTTATGCTTTTCAAATGAATTTCATCCAAAAATACTTTTTCTATTTGATAATAAAAAAATTAAAATTGTGCAATATTTAAAGGTGATGTATGAACGATAAAAGCACATTCATAATGAAGGAAATTTTTTTAAACAAAAATAAAAATTTTAAAAATATATACGTCAAGATAATAGTTTAAGATTATAAATAAACTGTGTTTTATTTCTTTTAAATTTACTTTTGGCATCCAAATGTCAATTGTGATAACCGTGCCACTAACTATTTATAATTTCTTTTAGAAAAATCTTTTATTGATGTGATAGATTTTTTTAAATTCCTTTTAAAGGAACTATTTAAAAAGTCACTAAAATGATTTATACTTTTCAAATAAATTTCATCCAAAAATACTTTTTGTCTTTGATAATAAAAATATTTAAATTGTGCAATATTTAAAGGTGATGTATGAACGATAAAAACACATTTATGATGAAATAAAACTTTGCAAGTAAGAATTTTTCATTCAGAATCATGTAATTCAATAATATGTTTTTTACAGGACTAAGACCCAATGTCCATTATATTGGACATGCCAAAACTCTATATATTTTTTAATTTTTAAAATAAATGAATATAAATAAAGTTTTCTAGCCCCATAAAGAGCTTTAATCCTAAAAATGGTCAAATTTGTGCCAAAAATGCGAGCTTGGGTCTCAAGAGGTTAATCGGATGTATTGAATTGACATGAGGACATATTATTCTAGTACAGCTGCTGATTTATTTCTATTTTATTATGAATATAAATATACTGTAAATCATAATAAAACTTAAAAGATATGTAGGCATGTTGATGACGCTTTAATTTTTGACATTGATTTTTTTTTTTTTTTTTTTTTTTTTTTTTTTTTTTTTTTTTATGAATATGACGTAATACATAATAAATGTTTAAAATGGAACAGGGCAAGCGATGATGTTTATAGTACAGAATGTGTGGCAGCCTTGCATTCATATTTCTGAAACTTTCAAGTCATTTTTCTCCAAATGACGTTTTTGGGCATAACGCGCACGATATATTAAAAACTTCAAAATATATTTTCATGAAATTTTTCAGTTATATGTTTCACATTAGTCTGTATAAACTGAACCTAAAATTTTCTTTTTATTGTTTAAAAAAAATTTTAGGTAATTATATTTTTGAATTTTTCTAAATTTTGCATTAGCTAATTACAATTTTGTATTAAAAATATAAAAATGCTTTAATTAAAAATTTATTTAGATTCAGGGTAATTATTACAGTCGGAAGTATGAGTAAGCACCGAAATGTTCATTCTAGTTGCAAAATTTATTTTATAATCCTGCGCGTAATCTGTTATGTCGATTTTCTGCTCGTCAAACGGCTGACTGTTTGAAGCCCCATGTAAATGCTAATTCTGTATCTTGCAATGTTTTAAATATTTGAAATGAAAGAACATACATAGATCTTTCATTCCAATTAAAATTGTGTCTTAAAATCAAATATATTTTAAGGTATTAAATGTTGAAAATAGTCTTTTTGTCATTTTTTTTTCAATTTTAAGAGTCCCGAGACCCTTTAACATATTTTGTTTTACATTTAAGAAGATAATTTAATATACTTTCAACGTAACTTTTTTTTTTCATTATTGATAAATGTTTTTGAGGATATTAAACTCGCGTAATGAAGTAACTCTACATTCACTACATTCAATCTACATTTAAGTTAATTTTATAATTCTTAAATCTTAATGTTAAGTGTGTAATATACATATTTTGCCATTATATCATTTTTGATGAATGCGTTTTAAAATTAATGGCTGCATACTGACAAAGTTTAAAGATATTAAAACTGCTATAAATAATTTTATATTACATGTAAATTGATGAACTATTATAAAAGGCCGCAATCCAAATAGCTGTCAAGTAGCAACAGTATTACGCTATAACAGCTTTATACTTAATGAGAAAAGGACAAAATATAATTTAGACGAAAATATATTTTATGTAAAGATCGTTTTAAACGTTTTAATATTTATATAAAAGATTTATATAAAAGATTTATATAAAAATATTCATTTATATAAAAATAATAGTTATGTTAAATTATATTTTCTATCGTTCTTTTCCTATTGTAAATTTTGGGAATATCCGAATTTTTAAAAACTTGTTTTTTTTATTTTTCAGAAGAAAAATTTTTCAATGAAGTTTGGCATAATAATTTTTAAAAACTATTAATAGCATTATTAAAAATGTTAGCTAAAAAGTGATTAAAATTAATCAATAAAATTTTACTATTTTAAATTTTAATCGGAAATAATTCCAAATCATCATTATCAATCGGCATTTAGAAAATTAACATTGCATATATATATGGGTTGTAACTGTTAAGATTTTTTCTCACATTTTTCAGAATTATACTTGCAAATGTTAATGATTTAGAATACCTAACACATTTTTAAAAGTTTTGTATGACGAGTGTAAGCAGTTTGCTAAGGCATCATAAGTCATGTACAGATGTTATGAAAATATAGCTATTATAGAAATATGACTTCAAAATGATAGAAAGAATTGATTTGTTAACATATTGAATCTAAAATAATAATTCAATAAAAATAGTCACAATTTTTCTAGTTCGGATGAAAATAAATATTTTCAACCGAACTAGAAAAATATTCAAGAAATATTTATTAAAATAAATATTTTCATAACAACGAAACACATAACATAATTTTTTTTAACGTTTTACATTTAATTATTGTTATATTTGCATTGCACTTGCATTTAATTGTGATTCAAATATAGAATTAAAGCTAAGTACACATATCCCTTTGAAAAATAAATGTATCTGAATTAAAAAACTGAAAAAAATAATTAGTTTTAAAAATAGCATAAAAATAGTTTACCTAAATATTTATCCTACTTAATAAGTTTAATTACAGTTTAAATGTTTTATGAATAAAACTAGTGCATTTTAATTTTATATATAGGATTTAGAATTTATTCTATAGATATTTAAGTAATTGGATGAAGGGACACAAAACAATTAATGACATAGATGAAAATCACATATCTTTCAAATAGCCTAAACGGTCTCTACTATTTGTTCCCTTTTATTAATGTGCCATTTTGTATACATTTTGTATACATTTTTTAATACAAAGCTCTTTTAATAGCCTCCAGCTCTCACCAGCTCTTCTAACAGACTAACTATATGTCCATTGCATAATTCCCTTTTAAATTTCGTGTAAAAATAAAGTATTCAAGAAAAAAAAATATTTAAAAAATTAAACATAAAAGCAGATTTAGAAAAGCACAATTTCAAACCAATTTTTAAAAGTTTAACTCTTTTTAAAAAATGGTATTATCTGCAGCAAATTATTCGTACAGTTATTGAAATTCACTTTTTATGTATATTGTGCAATTTTATGTAATATTTTAATGCGTACATTTGTTAAAATATATTAATAAATTTAAAATTTAAAAATTTTAACTAAACCAGGATGATTTATTCTTTAAAAATTTTGTTGGTGTTTGCTTAAAGTTTGATAATAAATGTGTATTTCTTCATTGACTAATTCTTTTTAATTTTCTAATATACATTTTTTTTTTTTTTTGAGAAATTTAGAAGGTCTACTAAAAATGAGTAATAATGCTTCTGGTTTCAATCTTTGCAACATTTATGAAAAATTTCGTTAACAAACTTTGTTTATAAAATTATATATTTCTATCTAATTTTAGCGTACACTTTTCTTTTCTATTTTCTGGAAAACAACACCCATCTACACTTCCAACAGTTTCATTAAAATATATTATGTTAAGTTGCTTGAAACACTGCATTTCAGCCCTTGTAACAGGAATTTTATATTTTTGTAGAATATTCATTAGCGAAAATTAACGAACTTCAAGTAATTTTTCGAAGAAAAGAGTTTTTTACCTTAACAAAAAAAAAAAAAAAAAAAAAAAAAAAAAAAAAAAAAAAAATCTTTTTTATCTTTAAAATTGCTGTTTTTTAATTTCCTGAGTAACTATATATAATTTTCTTACAGTTTTTCTGTGAAATATTTTTAAGTCTAAATGCAAGTTTTTAACTAAAAAAAAATTACATAACTGCTGTCGATAATTTTTATTGTCTTCTAAATTTTTTGTGAGGAAATTTCGTCCCGGCAGCTTATAACTTCAGTGCTCCAGTATGTATTTGGATAGGATTTGCACTGTTAGTTAGTTATTTTTCTAGGAAGGTTCTTGTATATAGTATATCATTTTACGTTGCAAATTAAAAAAAATATAGTGGAAAAGTTTACAATCAGATGAACCGGATTATGAAAGGTTAAACCTTTTTAAAAAATTTTGCTGGATGAATTTCAAGGGTATTTGCTCTGTTAGTTAGATGTATTTTCAGACATGGATGTAAGTATATATCATATTGTTTTGCTTGGCTTGATATAGAATTATGGAGAAATTTCTATAATCAAATAAACTGGACTACGAAACAGTAGACTTTTTAAAAGTATTTACGGTACGGATTTTGATGATACGCACATTGTTAGATACTTTTTTCAGGGATAGATTTACTATATAACATATTATTCTACGTTGTTTGGTTATTGAAGTTTTGAGAAATTTCGGTAATCAAATAAACTCGATTACGAAATACTAACCTTTTTAAAAGTAGCTAAAGTACGGATTTTCATGTATACTTTCAACGGACTTTGATCGTTAGTTAGATATTTTTTCAGATGTGGATTTAGTATCGTTCTGTAATTCTTTACGAAATCCTACTATAAATGATCAACTAAATGAATTAGTTCTGAACAGCAAAATTTTGTCTGACAGATTTATTAGTATTATATTGCTTCAAAACATACCGATAAATCCACCAATATATTTAATTTGATTCAAGGTTCGGTTGAAATACCGACTAGTGTAGCGGGCAAAACCTGCTAGTTTTAAAATACAAATGGAAAAAGAGAATAAAAACTGAAAAGAAAAGTATTTGTTATAGATTTTGGTGGATTTAATTAAATACCTGTGTCTTTTATATTATACTAACGCAGGTATTGGGAAACCGATTTAATCTAGTAAAACGTTGCATTAAAACGTATTATGCAAAGATGTTTAAAACATAGAATTTGGATCTCGTAATGGACTTATTTCTTTCTTTGTGAAACATTCATTAGTGAAAATTAATGAACTACGAGCGTTCAAACAGTTCTTCTTTTAAAAGAATCATTTTAACCGAACAAAGGAATTCATTTTCATCTTTTTTTTTATCTTTCGAAATAATTAAAACAAATTTCTCAGTTGCTCATTAAAATAGTTCTTTAGGATATGTACAAGTTATTAATGCATAAAGTTCACATAGAAAAAGTTTTTTTTTTTTTTTTTTTTTTTTTTTTTTTAATATTCGTATAAATTTCCATGTACATTTTTTTCGGATAACTTTGTAAAATGAATTTAATTTTCAATTAATTAATATTTTGTATATATATGGATGAGATTGATAATTCTTTTATAATATGTTTAGTGATAAAATGTTATTTATTTATGCTTTGATACCTAATAAATATTGAAATATACCTGTAAAACTCGAAACACAACTGAAGTGTAAAGATAATGTTTTCCATATAATGATGCATATTTCACGTATTAAACTGAAATTATGGGATATTCTGCATATGCGAGAATTAATATGTTGTCATCATTTAATATTTAAAAACAATACCCAGATTACATGGAACCATTCTTCATGTACTCTATCTTTAGAGAATGTATAGAAGTATGAGCTGTATGAAAAATATGAGCTATCTGTTATCTTTTATTGTTTATTCATATAAAAGTTTTTTGAAGATTTATATTAAATAGAGTATCTACGTGATATAAATTTATCTTCCTGTGTCTATAATTTTATAATATGGATACATCTGTGTATCAGTTTTCACTATCACACAATATTGCTAAATTTTGAAGACCTATATATGAAATAATATCCTGGTAATTGGCATCTTAACGAAATAATTATTTATAAATGCTATATAAGGAAACACCCGAATTTCAGTAACAAAACAAGAAACATTTCAGCAATTTTAAAAAGTTTTCTTTAAAAACAATCTCTATTACAATACACATCATTAATTATCGATTCCCCTCATAACTCCCTAAATGCGGCAAATAATCACAAAAATGGACTGAAATTTAATATATATAATCGTTGGAGAATTTGTTCGACTCATTTCAATTATTTATGAAAATCTAATCAAAACTTAAAAAGATATTAATAAAAGTTTTAGTCATTCTATTAAATACTATCATACGGAATTAATTCAATACTACTTCATGATTGGTAATGAAGGATTCTATGTGGTCATGTTGATTACGTCCTATTTAAGATGGAGATATTATTTCCGTATTACTGAATTAAATATATATTATGGTAGTAAATTTTGCATTTATGCATATTTGCATAAGAGTGCAACAGCTAATGTACTAAAATCTGAATATTTATAAAATTAGTTACAGTACAAACGCATCACTTTTGCCACGTTTGACGTAGAATTTTCGATTTATTTATTTACTCGATACTGCCACAAACTCAAAAGGAGACACCTGAGAGTAAAACGTTATTGCTGGGCTGAAGATTAAAAAATTGTTCGAGCAATGATATTTTTTCCTTTGGGGCTTTATAAGAGATAGTGTCTACGTTCCGCCGCTACTTAATGATTTGGCAGAGTCGAGATACAGAATTTAACGGTATGTTGCTTCCATTACTTTAAACTTTTTATCCGAATTGTGGGAAGAATTGGACTTTATGTTGGAGGTATGCCGTATATCTAATGGTGCTCATATTGAACATTTGTCAGAAAAACTAAATTCGTTTACCTTCCATTTGATGTAAGTGTTGTAAATAGCCTAAATTAAACTAAAAATAACCTAAATATTTAGTTAGTGTTTTTCGACAGAAACCACTGTCTTATTTAATGTCCGTACTATACTTATATTTTCTTATACCAATATTTCAGGCATTATTATTATAGTAGTTATTAGTATAGACACATTTTTCAAATCTGTTTAACATCAATATATAAAAAACTCATGACACTTATTTTTTCATAAAAAAAAAAAAGTGTCATGAATTTTTATATATTGATGTTAAACATATATGAAAAATGTGTCTATACTAATGGCTACTATAATAATAATGCCTGAAATATTTGTATAAGAAAATATAAAAAATAGCCTAAATATATCTTTGAAACTGGTCCATTCTTTCATTGATACACTGTATAAAAAATAAAAACTATGTTACATCAAAATTATACTTGGAAATTAACGGTTTTACAAAATGACATATATGTATACATGTATGCATATGTATAACTTGAAAAGATAAATTGATAATTATTTTTAACATGAAAATTGCGTATTCGATAATGCAAACTTAATAAGATTAAAGTTGTTTTTTAATTATTTTATCGAGTACAACATGCATTTATACATAGGGCTTTAATAAATGTAGGAAGCAAATGATTACATACATATAAAATATCTCTGAAGGTGAAGAAATTAATGATAACTTGTATATTTCCGATCTGATTGAGAAATTGTTACTACTAAAAATGAAGTATTATAAAATATTTTTCGTCCCACGGTTACACCTTTCTTCTCTCATCATCTTTCTCTTAAACTCAACAGACCTGGCAGAATGTCAAAACTGTCATCTCGCTAGAGCAATTTGAAATCAGAGTATATTGATCTTTGACATGCATTAAACCTAAATCTCTTTTGAATTTTTATGTCCGAAAACTCGTAAAAGTATTATACTACTTATTTTGATTATCTATATTCTTTTTTTATTTATTTATTGCTGATATTTTATACGTTATAATACTAATCGTTAAAAAAACTTTTTCTTTATTTGTTCCTTATTTTTTTTTGCTACAAATTCAAATAATAACACTGGTCTACAAAATAAAACTTTTTTTTGTCTCCGAATGAAAGAGATATTTTAACACTGATCTGGTGTCACAGGATATGTGGTAACATTTAAAAAATAATATTAGTTCTCGGTGTATAAAAATGTAGTTAGTTTGAAAAAATGTAATTTTAATTTAAATGTTAAAGAATATACAACATTTATTAAAATAAAACACAAATAATTAGGTATTTTTGTAACTTTTTACATAAAATTAAGAATTTATTAACAATATCAAAACATTAACCTTACACAATCAATCAAACAGACCACTTTTTTCACTTGTCTTGTGTTCAGTTTCAAGGCCATTTCCATTCACCTCTAATCAGATGTCTGCTAACATTGACTCATTCTATCGGCTGTAGTGTATTTTTCCATAGTTGATATCTCTTTGTAAAATCTTTACCCATATTCGTCACTCATACCATCATAGTGTTAAAAAAAAAAAAAAAAAAAATCGGTGTGGGAGTGAAGAAAGTGAAATTTTAGAAATATATTCCATCTCAGCTGCTGATACTTTTGTAGCAGATTGTTTACAAGGTTTTCATAGTTATCACACCTCTTTTGTCATAATATCCATTTATAAATTGTAACAAACTTTCACATTTTTAGTATTAAGGCTTAAATATAACATCATATTTGGATTCTTCGATATATATAATTTTTCAGATGTCACGCAGGAAATCATTTGGTGAAGTACTTTAGGATATAAACATATGTAACATTTCGAATTCCTTTTTAATATTATTCCAAAACAAACTGCAATGCGCGTAATTTTTTAAGCAAAAAATAAAAAATTAGTGAATAGAATGATCTGGAACTTTAGATTCATATATTTGAAGCACCTAATAATTGATTTCTGTTAAAATATTTAAAAGTTACATTTCAATATTTTTTAAATATTAATTTAAATATACATATTTTTGGAAAACATCTTAATTTGGCGCATCTGTATTTTCAAAACAAATAGCAATGAATATTTTTCATGGTGATATGTATGTTCATTTGGTTAATTTCATACAAAATTGTACATTTTCTTTAGAGGAAATTTCATTATTGTACAGGGTAATTCCAGTTCAATTCAAAAATTTCAAAACTCTGACACTGATTGGTTTTGTTATATGTCTTATCTTTTAGAAAATTTTATGATGATACGCAATTCCTTAAATATCAAATAAGAAGGTGAACTTAATAGTCGTTAACCATGTAGTCCGTAAAATTCGATATCCTATCTTTGATACAATTTGAGCAGCACTATAGCTACTAATGAGGGAAATTCTTATATATGTAGGCAACAAGAAGAAGCAGTCATTATGGTGTATTTATACTCTTTTTTATGTAGTTTCGTTGTTGGAAAGATTTTTTATTTATTTATTTAGTTTCGATTTGCGAGTTTTTATTTTAATTCTTAAATAAGAATACGTTTAAAGTTATTGAAATTTTTTACATTAATTTTGTGTAGTTTAATTAGTATTGGTTTGATTACCACAATGATTACCTCAGTGTTGTTAGAATTTATGTATATATATATATATTTAAATATATATATATATATATATATATATATATATATATATATATATATATATATATATATATATATATATATTTAAATATATATATATATATATATATATATATATATATATATATATATATATATATATATATATATATATATATATACAGGGTGATTCAGCTCGTCGGTGACAAACTTTAAGGATCGATAGAGCACACCTAGACGAACATTTTTGAATAGGGAATGTAGGGTCCCTGACGCGATGGTAAGGCGCTAGGCGCTTTCGAAAATTTGGGTGCCGAAATTCGAAACGTCATAAAAACTAGGGAAATGGTTAGATTTTCTTGCTTGTTGCGTCGAAATGATTCTGTTTGTTTAGACTTTCTTCAGTACCAATTTGATAAGCGTATCTCTTAAAACATGGATAGGGGGCGCTGCAGACTTTGGAGAGCTAGACAACAACTTTAAGCCCGTTATTTTGATAATTTAACACATGCTCGCCAAAGTTTATACTCTAACTTAAAGTTTGAACCCAAAAGTAGAGCCCTGCAAAAAGCGTAAGAGCCGGAATAAAATGTCAAAGTACAGGGTGGTCGAAACTCGAAGGCTCCTAGGAGATAAACAAACAGATTTCTTGACTTATGGCATGCATTTTCATGATTCTGTTTGCTGGGGCTCTCTGAAACTCAGTTGAACGGTACAAAAAGAAACATCGATAGGGGGCGCTTTGGGCAAAAAACATAATTCGTTGACATTTCGGACGCTAACTGGAAACGGGACGCTACGATCAGTTAGAAACAAAACAAGAGAGTAATTTACTTATCATAAGAAGCTATTAAAACTGCAGTTTGTTTGTTTTTTTTAACAAACATAGCTGGTTTCAATCATGCACAATGCGCGCAATAAAATTTACATAAGGTGCTTTTTGCTGATTTATGCAAAAGATATCGTACCATATCGATATGCAAAAGATACGTAATGCGTAGACGACAACGCGAGATGACGTAGTTGTATGCGCAGACACGTCTTTTGAACGTGCGGTACCTACTTAAGCTTCGGGTTACTTGTCTGCAGATCGGTAGTAGGATGGAACGGTACACAAACTCTGAATTGGCTGACATGCATTTGGCGTATGGCGCTGCTGGTTGTAATGGACGAGCCGCTCAGCGGTTGTACGCCGAGCGTTACCCCAACAGGCAAATCCCCTGCCATGCCTTCTTCGCTCGAGTACACCAGAGGTTGTCCACAACGGGATCTTTCGACGGAGGCAGGCCTGAACGGGAGCGATCAGTGAGCACCCCCGACAACGAAGAGGCTGTGCTTAACCTGGTTGAGGACAACCCAGGTCTTAGCACGAGAGATATCGCCAGACATGTTGGCATTTCGCAAGCAACTGCGTGGCGCATCTTACGTTCCCGGAATCTGCACCCCTACCACATCCAGCGGGTGCAGTTGCTCAGAGAGCAGGATTTTGGCCCTCGAGTGGAATTCTCAAGATGGTACTTGGCGATGAGATCCAGGGATCCCCGTTTTGTAAACAGCATTTTGTTTACGGACGAGTCCACCTTCAGCCGGGAGGGAATGTGGAACGCCCACAACAGTCATGTGTGGTGTGATGAAAATCCACATGAAACCAGAAGCCGAGCAGCCCAGGAGCGTTTCTCAGTAAATGTGTGGGCCGGCATTCTGGGGGATTGCCTCATTGGCCCTTATTTGTTACCTGAACGGCTGACAGGTGGAAATTACCTGATTTTCCTGGATCAAGTGCTGCCGCAGCTTCTGGATGAGGCGCACGTACCCGAAGGTTCGCGTCGCCAGATGTGGTTCCAGCACGATGGAGCTCCGGCCCATTACACGAACGACGTGCGTCTCCATCTAAACGCAAGGTATGGCCAGCGGTGGATCGAGCGTGGGGGTCCAGTTCACTGGCCTGCCCGATCACCAGACCTCACCTGCTTGGATTTCTTCCTTTGGGGTTACCTGAAGGCCGAGGTATACCATACACCTGTCAGCAGTGCTGAAGAACTTGTGGCGCGCATTGTGGCAGCTGCAGGGCAGATCAGTGATACTCCTGGCATTGTTGGAAACACACACTCCTCAATGCGACGGAGGTGCGAAGCCTGCATCATGGCCCAAGGTCGAAATTTCGAGCATCTTCTGTAGTGTTATTTTTTGTAAATAAATTTCCAGTATCATTGATGTTTTTGGTCTAAATTTATTCAGAAGTGTTGAGCAGAGGTAGAAAATGTGTTTTCATTATTACTAACTGATCGTAGCGCCCCGTTTCCAGTTAGCGTCCGAAATGTCAACGAATTATGTTTTTTGCCCAAAGCGCCCCCTATCGATGTTTCTTTTTGTACCGTTCAACTGAGTTTCAGAGAGCCCCAGCAAACAGAATCATGAAAATGCATGCCATAAGTCAAGAAATCTGTTTGTTTATCTCTTAGGAGCCTTCGAGTTTCGACCACCCTGTACTTTGACATTTTATTCCGGCTCTTACGCTTTTTGCAGGGCTCTACTTTTGGGTTCAAACTTTAAGTTAGAGTATAAACTTTGGCGAGCATGTGTTAAATTATCAAAATAACGGGCTTAAAGTTGTTGTCTAGCTCTCCAAAGTCTGCAGCGCCCCCTATCCATGTTTTAAGAGATACGCTTATCAAATTGGTACTGAAGAAAGTCTAAACAAACAGAATCATTTCGACGCAACAAGCAAGAAAATCTAACCATTTCCCTAGTTTTTATGACGTTTCGAATTTCGGCACCCAAATTTTCGAAAGCGCCTAGCGCCTTACCATCGCGTCAGGGACCCTACATTCCCTATTCAAAAATGTTCGTCTAGGTGTGCTCTATCGATCCTTAAAGTTTGTCACCGACGAGCTGAATCACCCTGTATATATATATATATATATATCACTTGCTTGATGATACTAATTCGCTTGAAATAACACCGGATATCATATGTGGAATAAACTGCATTTTGAAAAAATAGTAGAACCTAGCAGGACTTTCGCACTGCAACTTTGTGTTTATTTCTGATACATTTTGTTTAATTTATAATTAACCCCATTTTTAAAATCAAAGAACTAATTTTAACGAAATATGTGTGCACTATGTCAAAAGCCTGTTCAAACAAATTCCGTAAAATAACCCGATAACCGTTTTGCGTTTCGTAAGTACATAGGAAAGAGATGTTAACATCAGAAATAATATTTATGATGATTGTAAAATTAAAAGTATAACAATATTTTTCTATGCAATATAAGTTGGGGATAAAAAATTCTATTCAATGATACCACATTCATCGTTTTACGCTGCATATTAGGGTGGGCCGAAAAAAACTTTTTTTTGGATTTTCGATGATGGGTAGTGCGGAAAAGTGGCCACTAGTGTCACCAAGTTCACACAAAAAAATTGAGATTTTTAGGACAATTCCTATATTTGCCGCTTTTGGCTTGAAGTTTTGCTGAAATGCTGATTTTTGAACTTTTTTAGCAAAAATTTAAAAAATGTTAAATTAAATTGATTTTGGTTGTATTTGCTTGAAAAGGCATATTTAATGTGACAAATGTTTAAATATGCTCTGATTATGCACTATTTTTGTGCTATGTGCTTTTAAAATGTTCAGTAGGGTGGAACTTAAGTATAGGGTAAAAAAAAAAACTTTTTTATTTTAATGTGTAATAGTGAAAACGTTTTTCCTTTTTGGATGTCTAAACTTTTGGCTGAAAAGGTTTTTTTAAATTAAGTTGTTTTCCGGTTCCTCAAGGAGGTCAAAGTTTTGAAATTTCAGTATAAAGTAACTGAAAGTAAACAACATAGCTGTTAGCTCATATCTACTTTTATTTAGCAAATACTATCCAGAAGTCACCACGAGGAGGTGGCTAAATATCGACTTCCACCCTCCTTACCTCCCTTTGTTATGAATTAATTAAATTGGATATTCAACCTACTGTCTTTTTAGGCAAACTTTGTCATTACTTTGTGGGTATTCAACTTTCCCAAGATTAAGCCGTCTTTTGCTTAATATTTAAAGACGGTTGACGCAACTCGCGGGACAATTTTGACACACGTTTCCACTGTTTGAGTATGACAAGGAAAATCTAAAATTCAGGTGTATTCCCTGTTTGTACTTTTTTTAAGTTCTTCATCCGATCAGACCGTCAAGATAGGATCAATGTTTTTATAGTCTATAATTTCAATATGTTGGCATTTTTTCAAGTCGCTTTCCTACTGGTCCAGAAAATCCTTTTGTACCCGTAGTTTTTCCGCAAGATGTTGAAATAAGTATCTAAGAAAAAAGTTCATTTGCATGTAATAATCAAATTATCCATTATAAAGTTTTTAGGGTATTGCTTCCGATGTTTTAACAACTCCAGATTTGCATCCTGCATTAAAGGCGTTTCTGTTTCACCTAATAACTCTCAAACTTGAAATGTCTGTGTTATTATTTTGAAAATACATCAAAATTGCAGTGGCTATATTAATATAAGAAGAAGATGTCAATGAAATATGACGAATATATTTTTATTCTGGTTTTTGGACTAAGACCAGGTGTTCGTCTTTAATGATTCTTAGTTATACTTTTTTCCCTCTGCTTCAGTTATCATAGTGTTATCCTTTCTGCCATCAAAATACTAACCTTCTAAAATTAACTCATTTCGTCTTTCCTGTTCTTTCAAATTCTTTCTTTACTTTTCTCGTTGTCGTCTTCAAGTCCTTCTTTCAGTTACCTTTTCTTTATTATCATGAGAAATACCCATATCTTCTAGGGTGCCATTTGCAATAATATTTGGAGTTCTGTCTAATGCTCCGGTTCTTTGGTTCTTTCACCTTGTTGATTAACAAATTCAGGTTTAGAAAAAAAATCGATTGAACTATTTCCTTCCGAACTATTTTTTACACATGACGATCATTCAATCAAAACGTCATTTTTTATTGTTTTAAAATAACTTTTTTCCTTGATATTTCCTTTTCCCAGTCTTGCAACACATTTTTTGTAGTTTTTATATCTATTGATCCTATTGCCATCACTCCATCTCTCTTTGGTCTTTGAGAAAGTGACTTTCTTGTTGATACACGATAATATTTAGTGCTTTTACACAAATAAATGTTTTTTTGCAGGATTACCTAACATTTTGCAATTTTATATTGGATGTGGGATTATTCTTTTTAATATTAATATTTTTCTTCAAATTTTGACATTTCTCACGCTAGTCTCTAATCATTTTTTATGATTTGTGTATCAGAAACCGTTGTAATTGAAGGTCTCAGCAATACACTTTTAATTGTATCACCAACAGCTTTAGATATTTTAGAAATAGTTTGCACCAGATTCCAGCTGTTAGATTTTAAGTTAAATTGAACCCAAAAATAATGTTTCATAACATCTTCATATGTTCGTCAAAGATGACAGTCTAATGTTAATTGTTTTGGTTCACGAAATACAGGACACTTTAACAATTATCTGGATTTAGGTACGTTAACAGACTTTGTCACTTTTGACAACGAATGCTTACTGAAAAATAATTAAAGAAACTGTTAACACACGTTAAATCGGACTAACTTGTTATGTGTCGCCGCCAAATAAATCAGAGACAATGAAAGCCGACGCCCACGACGCTGGCTTCTACAAAAGTCAAATAAGTGGGGCTAACTTTTCTAAGGCACTCAAGCTACATTATTCTCTTTATTACAGGACATTAACACTTAATTAATTTAATTTTGCAAACTATCAATTTAACAATAAGCTTAAAAAACTTTTCATGCAATTATTGGCTTTTTTCGTTTTTTAGGGAAAATCAGGCGCTTTGAGGAACCGGAAAATATCATTTTAAAATTAAAAGAAAAATATTTTCTTTTTATTGAGTTAAAAAGGAGAAAAATAATCGCTATTAGAATATAAAATTCGAAACTTCGTTTTTTAGTTCCACCCTAATGTACAGCTTTTATCTTGTTTTGTGTTCGGTACCAACGCGAAACAACCCAGAACTCACCGCGAGGAGGTAGCTGTACTGCGAGTTCCACCCGCCCTCCTACCCACAGAATATTATATATTTAAAGTGCATACCTTTCTAGGTTAGGAAGTCCTTCTTAGAAATGAATTTTGGCATCTTTTTTCTGCGCTTGGAGTTTTGCTCTAATGAAGGCATCTCTTCCTTTACTTCCACATACCTTTGATGCAGCTTCTGTAACATGTTTAACGACTCTTTTCACAGCCTGGGAGTGACTTGGAAAGCATATTAATGCTTTATCCAACATGGATCCTGAAATTATGTTTTCTCCAATTTCTTCTAATGAAAGAGTTTTTGTTATAGGCGGCTCGCTGATTTCGGTGGCTACCCAGATGATGGAATCATAGTATTCCGTTGCTTTAAAGTTTAGCTTTGGAACCTGAAACTCTCGCATTTTGTTGGTTTTTATCTTTTTCAAATTGCGGCATTTTTTTATTCTTACCCATGCCATTCTTCTAATATCTATGCTATCATCGGTTGCCATTGCTATTAGTAAATTTCCGGGATGGCCATAGTTTCCATTTGCCGGTACGACTGAATGGACTGTCTCTTTTAGCTCAACTGGTAGAAACGTCGAAAGTTGAATAATCTGCCACAGATGTCTAGGCCCGTGCACGCAACCTGGCCTTTTCCTTACAGGAAACCACACTGACACATAAACTTTTATCACGTACTGCGCGAGATGTTTAAGCGCTTCATCAGGATTTTAAGTACTAATGTACAGATTCAGATTCAGCCAGGTGGGGAGGACTACGAATTGGTTTGAGCTCAACTAACCCCACCCAGCAATGTTTATTTAAAAAAAATTACACAGCAATTATTGAGTAATAAAATAATGGTAGGTAATAAAAAGTAATTGAGATAATGAAATAAGTATAGGTAACAATAGTAAATTAGACGAGCTAAGTGCTTTACAGACGTATAACACATAATTTCTCTCCAACAATAACACTATTTCTATAACTTTTCTAAAGTAAAAGTTTGTTCGATTAGTTCCATAGCTCATCACCATTATCATATAATAGTTCCTGTGGAGGCATTTGGATAAGTCCTTGATGCGTAAAATTCTGCAGGCAGTTGTGATCCATCTTGAATGCACAATTTCTGTTTCCCAGCCCTCGAGGACACTGTCCGCTTGAAACCGCTGCACAAATATCAAATAAATATTTCTGATCTGTACTATGATCTTCAGTCTTTTCCATTTCTGATGTCCATGAAACAGCAATGAGTTCGAACGAACTGACACGTAGTTTTTCGCACCCTGTTAGTGTAGAACCGATTGGGCCGGCAAAGGACTTAGGTCCCGTGATTCCACCATCAAGTTTAGACAGTAGATGTCGGAATGGAAGTTCGTTCGTATGAAAAATACATATAAAATGTTGCAGATCCCTACTTAATTTTTTTCAAGACAGGCAATGACACCATTGCGTTTTCCTGTATTAACAGCGGTGCCATCACACCCGAGTACTATCAGTTCAGAAAAGTCCACTTTGTTCTGACATAGAAAATTATATAAGGATTTTGCTATTTCTTTACCGGAAAGAGGTGTCAAGTGACCCAAATATTTCGAACCAGGTTCGGACAACACGGTGATTTGTTCCTCGCCTGTCTCTCGACGGTGTCGCTTGTTCCCGTTTTTTTCTACCATGATCGTTTTATCCTTTCTACCATCAAAGAATATGCTTTTAATTTTCCTTCCTTCAAGAACTTCCTCCTTCTGTATCTTCTTTCCAAGTTTATGTTTTTCTCTTTTGACCTTGTTTTTATCAATGACGAGATTCTTATCTTTTTCTGTCACAATTCCTGCATCTTGAGGCATGAATGAAGCTATTAACGCAACTTCCCTCTCTTATACACCAGTTCTAAATGCGGCTGACGCTGTGTGAGACAGGGATATGCGTTTAAGTATGTCTGGCTTTGAAGGGCCTGGTTCAAACTCAGATTCAGTCAAACTGCTTGCTTGAAAGCTCCCACTGCTTGAATCTTCCAACAATACATCTGTCTTCCATTTGAATCTAACTCCACTCGTTGAAGGCCTTTTCGCAGAACCACTATTCCTCGTTGAAATTGTATCCCTTTTCATGTTCCGCGATATTTTCTTTGCAATTGTTTTGCTTATTTTTAAATAAATATTTCCGATAAACATTTTTCGAACATTTCTTTGATCCTTCAAGAAGTTCACCTCTCGATGTGGAACTTTACGCCTGATGTCGCAGCTGCAATTGTTCAAGTCTCTACACTTACAAGATGCAATGTCAAAGAGAGAGGTTTCCGCTTTTCGTACGAAATCTTCGCGGATCGTCTTGCCTATAGCGCCCGTATGATTACAGTATTTCTCCAATGATCTACACATATTGTAATAGTTTTTAATCTGTCCGGTTATTGTTCGTTGGGAAACTACTGGTATGGAAGCTTTCATCGAGATTTCGGAAACTTTTTCACATATCATTTTAATAATATCAACCACTGGTTGAAGATAAATATCTCGATTTTCTTCTATATCGCTTCGCAACCAATAGTAGTGGCGCATGATGTCAGCATAATTTGGCAATTGCAAGTCAATTTGCACCGTGCCCCCAAAAGGCTACTTTTCACGCTATCACGTTTCTTTACATGACCATGACCTTTCGCACTAGCCATTTCTAAACTTTTCGTAATAAAACGCACAAAATACAGTAATGGCACGTTAAATGATCCAAAAAGCACTGTATCGCACGAGAAAAATGTTTTACTTTTACACTGAACAAATGTCTCAGGGAAACTGAGCACTGAAAAATAATAAGCATCCCTTATCGCACATTCTCCCCTCTTGTATTTCCTCCTTCACTCCCCTAACATCGCGATGAGTCACTGCGGTCGCTTAAGTTCTAGCTTCACCCCATTCTCTCCGTCCCGATCTGTTTTTGAGGAATTCTACTGCCCGTCACAAAAATATATGACCCTTAAAGCATCGAAAAAAATAAGGAAGACCAAGGGACATAAACAAAACAAAAGAGAGATACCGCTGAAAGATTAAAACAATACATGCAACTTTTGCTCACTTATATGCGAAAAGGCTATAAAAATCGACTAATTTAAAATACACATATCAATTAAATAATACATTTTCGGAGCTTATTTATACATTTGGTACATTAAATATGCCTTTTCAAGTAAATACGATTAAAATAAGTTTAATTTAACATTTTAAATATTTTTGTTAAAAAAGTTCGAAAATCAGCATTTTAGCAAAACCTAAAGCCAAAAGCGGCAAATATAGGAATTGTCCTAAAAATCTCAATTTTTTTGTGTGAACTTGGTGCCACTAGTGGACACTTTTCCGCACTACCCATCATCGAAAATAAAAAAAAAAGTTTTTTTCGGCCCACCCTACTGCATATTAGTTAAATTCATTACGCGATGTCAGATTCGGGTAAAAAATCCCATCAAATGGTAGCCCATTCGTCATTGTATGCTACATATTAATTCAGAAAAAGGGATGTTGTTAACAGAAATAATATATGATAATTCTCGAAAGTTGGTGAACAATGCCTGTTAAGAATCTAATCAAAAGAGTGATACTGCAATTTTTTTGTAATCAAATAACTTATTTTAACGCAATATGAGTATATTATGTCCAAAGTCCGTTTAAAAGAAAATAACGTATATTACCCCAATAACCGTTTTGCGTTTTGTATGTACATTCGTGGAAAAAATGCAAATACAGATACTAACAGAATAATAATTATTATAGAAGAAAACTACTGATACCAAACGATTGGAAATAAAGCCTACTTTTACATTAAAAATGTAATTAGTGGTCATCTAAATATCAAAACGAATCCAAACGTTGTTTTGTTATTTCGAAAACAATATCCAAGTTTGACACCATAAATAAATTCTATACCCCTCAACTAACCTAAAAAAAAAAATCAATGAAATTCGTTCTATTAGTTTAAAATGATCCGAATTTGGGGGCTGTATCCAAATTTAAGTTCAGTACTCGTTTGTTGAAATGCTACTGGATGACTATTTCACATCTAATAATGTATTATTTCTTGCTAATATGACTCGTTTAATATGTTTCGACTTTGCCAGCCTAAACAAATTTATTGAAACAAATAAATGTTTCAATAAAATGAGTAAAATGTATACATTTTTTTCAAATTATGATTTCTGCACATCATAAACGCCTTTTAAACCACCATTTTGACGTTTATTAATCATAATTCGTTTTTTAATCATAGAACTACTTGTAGTAAAAAAAAAAATGAAATTGAGAACTCACATAAATCAGGACATAATAAATATAAATCTGTCAAAAAAAATTGTAGGTCGCAATTCATACTGTTTTTAATATTAATTTCATAATTAATAATTCGTATTACAATTTTTTTTAAATTGCCAACTTCACTGTAATTATGTTTTTATTATTATTATTATTATTATTATTATTACATTAGGAATATAATTTCAGGAGATATTAATAAAAATATGAAAATGTAATTTATCCTTAGAACCTTTAAAATTTGATTGCTTATAATTCATAAAGTTTGGCCTGGTTTTGATGCATACATGTCCTCCTAAGCAAATTTTACATACATCATTGAAAAGTTGACTTCGATTCCAATCATTCGGCACCAGTAACTTTCTTCTATTATAATTAGTTGCAGAGTTATTAGGGGTGTTTACTTTTTTTTTTTTTTTTTTTTTTTTTATCAACGACTGTACAAGTACATAGATAAGGAATGCTAACATCAGAAATATTATGCATGATGATACTTAACCTAAAATCGATAACTAAATTTTAATATGCAATATAAGACGGATGAAAAATAACCTATTCCATGTTGCCTTATTCATCGCTCTGCGCTGCATATTAGTTAAATTCATTATGCCTTGTCAGATGTGGTCAAAAAAATCCAATGTAATAATACCTTATTCATCATTGTATGCTACATATTAGTTGAGAAAAAGGAATGTTGTTAACAGAAATAATATAGATGATAATTCTCGAGAGTTGATAAACAATGCCTGAAGCGGAATCAGTCAGAAGAGCGATCATGATTTTTCTTAAGCTAATGATGGGCAAATGCATTTCTTGAAGTTTTACAAACTGTAATGAACATAATAAGTTAAATATATAACGAACTGACACCCTGTAACTTTTAATTGCTAAAAGGTGTAAGATGAAAACTTAAAAAAACAGTGGCACTCCGGGAGTGCCAATAGAAGTGAAAACTTCAACAATTACGTATGTATTTTTTTAATCGTCAGGAAATGTTTTATTCGTTGAATTGTGTAGCAGCACCAATGAAAGCATCTGGGGACACGGCAGTGCCCCTGCCAAGTCTTGAATGCACAGCCGTAAGCATCTTTTTCTGGAAGCAACTCAGTGTACTTTTGACCTCCCAATATCTTTGTGTTGGTGATTCCCAGAAACTTGAAACTTCGTAAATCTAAAGTAATGTGGAAATGGATCTAAATGCTGAAATTTCACGTTTCTATCTTTTTTATTTCAGAAGATATATGAACTTAAACTTTCGCCTTATCGACACTGATTCACCGATCATCAAAACTCAGAGGTACGTCCTGTATCCCTAGAATCTTGAAATTTGGTATGAAGGTAGTGTTTGGGATACAATGAAAGGGAAAATTTAAAAAAATCGTAAAATTTCGATAAAAAGTTGAAAAATAAAAAAAACCGAGAATTTGGCAGAGATGTGATATACGAACCAGGTTTGGCGCGATTTTTTAACGTCAATTTGGCGAAAGCCCGTTTTCCAATACCAGTTACAATATATATTTTTAAATTATTTTCTATTGTTTTAAAAAGTAAACAACAATAAATAAACGGTAATTTCATTAATAACTATAGAACAAAACAATTGTACAATTTAAAAAAATAAAATAAAAGTAAATGAACAATTTATTAATAAATAAGCAACAGTAGCCGGGTTACCTTGTAAAATAAAGTAACGCCATTTTGCTGTCAATTAGGTACCCAAGTGCGTATCTGACATCTGTCCCCCGTATTTTATCTTCCGTAATCGAAATTCCCGCCAATACTGTTGGTCATTGACCAGACCATCAACACGATAAAATACAGCGTTATCGGTTTTTAGTAACACGAAATAGGTAGGTCACGAATACGGTATAATTCATTTTAACTGACGAAAAACAAAATAATAATTTGTTTTAGCAATACGCCGGGAGATAAAGTGAGTTTTAGCTTCCTTCTTCTTTTGCGGATTGAGCTGAAGAGGGAAAAGTTCCTGTCATTCACCGCTTGGCGCGCTATTGTCTATGTGTCAAAATGCTAGCATGTCGGTTACGTTACAGTGTCTCGAAATCAGTGGTTTTTCCCCATCTCAAAAAAAGCTCAACGCGCCTAAAGAAGTTTTCACTTCAAAAAAAGTTCAACTGGTACATTTTAACAAGTCTGTGAGCAGAAGCATCAACTTCAAAAGCACACTGTTACACTGTTACAAAACCACCTGACTTACATGTTTCTAATACAGTTATATTTACATTACCTTCGTTCACAATAATTTCAGATATAAGTTTAATACTAAATGGCAGTACTTATTATATAACTGCAATTCTTTAAGTGTGGAGTAATTTTGGTATATGATGAAATTTTAGAATCAAACCTGTACACATGTATACTAATCTGTTTGTTCTTTTCCAGATATGCCTCGCATGTACGCAACGAAAAGACCCATAAGATATGATGGGGATAATTTCAAAATGGCTGTAGACGATGTCAAGAATTATACAATATCAGTGTATATACTGTAGTAATCAGTATATTTTGCTTATCTTAGATTTACGTCCAATAAATATTTATTAATAAATCTCGAAAATGTATTCTTTATTGTTTAACATATTGCACTGTTTACATGATTCGGTTCTACTTTGATATTGACATTGAAGTCCACCGTAGTGGAGATTGCTTTGGGGCCTATAGCAACTATTGCTGTTCGCCTCGAATGATCCTTGTTATGCACAAACACAAACTACAATTTTTATTTCCTTTTTCCACTACATACAAGAACGCGATAGACACAAGGAAATTTACAACACCAGAGAAATACAACTGGGAGCTCCACAAAGAGTGTGCAACGGAGCCAGCGGGAGTCGTACACGCAGACCTCCTACGCTCTCAAACGATTAGCTGCGTGGTGCCTTAATCACTCGGCCACGGAGCTCCCTATTCGGTTCTATCCGAGTCATTTTCAAAACAAATAAATAAGAATATTCCAGACTTGCACGTTCTATGGTGTAATGATCTGTAACGCCGTCATTCAATTTTTCAAGTTTCTTTCAAATAACACACGTTATTTTTTATTTACCTCAGATGTTTATTTAGAAAGAGTAACACTAGCCATAATAACTTCCTTTTTAGAGAAACCACAGAGATTGCAAAGCATAAAAATTGAATAAATAATGATGCAGAAGGACTTAACTGACCAAAATTGTGACTTTTTCGTGTTACACCTTTTCGAAATTAAAATAAGGAGAACATAATTATTCTTTTGGTCTTAAATATTAAATCATTTTTCTTATAATTTGATATTATTAGTTACAATTTTTGTTGAGGTTGTAAATTAAAATGTTTTCAAAAGAAAGCGTAAATTCTTTCATTTCCGGCAAGATAAACTTATCTATACGGTCCGAATGATTTAAGTTATGTTTAGAAAGAATTGATTAATAAATAAATAAATAACTTATTTAGAAATATTTTATGGATGCTTAATAAAATCGAATTAAAATACTTTTGAAATTCTGGCTTTATGAATGAACCAATGATATTGTATTTCCGTTAACAACTTACCAGTCAGCTTGATACTTCAGTAATAGGTTGCAATTGTTAATACTGCAATATTATTAGTTCAATACTAAATCAACTTTGATTTTTATCTTAACCCTGGAAAGCTCCTCGAGTCTTTTTAGACCCAGATACATGATATTGCATGTGTTACTCAAAAACTAGAAATAAGAATTTTCTGAAATTTCATGACTTTTCCTGATTTGTTTTTAACTAACACATACTAAAATTTTAAATTAATGGGACTTTTAGTTTGAACACAACAAAAAAACATCCTAATCTGTCCCTCGGGTCTATTTTGTCAAAGCATAGAAATACATTCACATAGTTTTTATAAACGCCAATATTGTTTTATTTCTGCTATGCAGCTTCAAAAAAAGTAAGGTGGAAAAGGGTAGAATTATCGGGGAGTGAATGAAGTTATGAGACATCTAGCACCAGACAAGTTATACCGGAAATTCATTTTGTTTGTTGTTTTTCTCGCAGCTAGAAGTAAAAGGTTTACCTTTTAGAATCAGTTCGAATATTTATTTGAGCAGGACGTTAGTGCATTTTATGTTCGTTATATGAAGGTTTTATTTCTGTTTTATGGAAGGCAATACAGATGATCAAAATGTATCTGATGTGGATGGAGTTGTATCGGAGGAAGAGGATCGTGTATCTATTGTTAATAATTATTCTTTATCTGATGAAGAAATAGATACAATATATACGTACCTGAGATAAGGAAGTTCAGAGATGGAAAATAGCATGGCATGCAAAGCCATATCCAAGTGCTGGTCGATTATAAAGCAGTAATATTTTGAAAAGAACCCAAGGGCCAAGTCTATTTTCAGTGGCACGAATAAAGACGAATATAACGCTTTTGAGCTGCTTGTTCCCCATAATTTGAAAACTATAAATTATACATATTTAGAAGTTGAACGTGTATATGGAGAAAACTGAACAGATCTAAATATCGTAGATTTGGATGCATATACACACACCGGCCTTTTATTGCTCGCAGATGTGTACAAATCAGGCAATGAATCAACGACAAGACTATGGGATGAACTCAAGGGAAGACATTTGTTTAGAGCTGCGATGTCTCTAAAGAAATTCAAAATTAAAATCAAGAGTTAAACGATTTGATGACCGAGAAACTCGACAAAAAAGAAGATCGAATAACAAATTTGCCGGAATTCGAGAATTATGGGATAAATGAATAGAAATTTTACCTAATCTTTTTAATCCAGATATGTATGTAACGGTGGACGCACAAGTATTGCATTTAGAGGCAAGTGCACTTTTAGGCAGTGCATGCCTAGCTTACCTGCTAAATATGGTATACAATTTTATATTTTTTGCGATAATGATACTTGCGCTGCGTGGAATATTCATGAATATTTAGGAAAACAACCACAGGAAATCTCTCGAAAGAAACCAAGAATTGAGAGTAGTTTTAGAATTATCGTATGGTTTACGAGGACATAATATAACTTGTGACAATTTCTTTACATGTTAGGATTTAGGTCAAATGTTGCTCAAAAGAAATATATCAATGATCGGTACAATGAGAAAAAAAAAACCATCTATCCCTGCAGAAATTTTAGAAACAAAAGGAAAAGAAAGATAGTTCAACATTTGCGTTTGCTAAAGATACAACGCTTGTGTCTTGTATTAAAAAATAAATAAATAAATGTGTTGTTATTCAAAAGACACTGCATAAGAATGAGAAAATTAAGAAAACCAGAGATCATCATTAATTATAATAAAAATAAGGGAGCAGTTGATACGCTGGACAAAATGGTAGTTACTTACATTACAAAGCGGAAGACAGACCGCTGTCCATTTGTTGTAATTTTGCAGTATTTTAGACATATCTGCTTATAACGCTTTTGTATTTAATTGCAAAATTAATAAGTCATGGAAGAAAGACTGTCCTTATAGACGAAGAATTGGAAAATTGGGCGGAAAACTTGCATATGGAGACAAGAGAAAATCTTCCAAGAGGGCAAGGAGTAAAACAGATGGTTCAAAGAACGAAGCATATCCGCAAAGAAATTACTAGTACTTGAGCTAAATTGGAAATTGATAAGAAGCGAGGAAGTTGTCATCTGTGCGAAAAAAACAAACAATAAATGTACATTTAAATGTGTAATATGCCATTGCTTTACACGAAAAAAGCATTTGAATACAGTTTGCCATAACTGTTATAAAGGATAATATCTTTTAAATATTTGAAAGATTCATTTGTGTTTTTTGGATGCACTTGTAAACAAGATTTTGTAAGTACTTTTTACTTTTATTTCATCGTTTTACTGTCATAACTTATTTTGTGTTTTATTATTCGTCAACAGATATTAAGATAATAAATTTATTACTTGTAGACTGTCGAATTTAGGCGCGAAACTGACGTCGGTCTTTTTAGACCCGAGAGTAGGTACTGCACTTAGTACATTCGTAGGTACTGCACGATGAGCGTTCTAGGGTTAAATGTGTACTTCACTCAATTAATCTGGTTAAAAACAAGTTAATCTGGATCATGACATATAATAAATTCAATAGTTTTTTTTTATTATTAGTAGTAGCGAACTTGCCCGCCGTTGCCCGGGTACGTCAAAAGACAGCAGGAATTACGAAAAATCTCTGAAAATCACAATAAGATATCATGACAAATTTTTTAATCGATTCTCAAATTTTGAAAAGAGAATAAAAAATTTATTTTGTGTTCGAGGATTGCAGGTTGATTCCTTTCACTAATGTGGAAAAATAGTAGCAAATCGCTAAAATATACTAAAAATCACATATAAAATTCCAGAAAAATTCGAAAATTGCTATATGAAATCCGAATAAACTTTATTGAAATGAGGGCAGAATGTGCTTTAGGTCAAAAATGGACTGTCAAAAATTTGCAGCAGATCGCGAAGAAATGTAAAAATCGCATTAAAAATCACAAAAAGTTCAAAAATCACGAAAGTCAAAATTTACTATATTTGGATAAGTTTCAAATCTAATTCCTTTGACCTGCGGGCTCTCTTAAAATTTATGTTTTGGAAATCATGCTAAGCATTAGATCATGTTACTTTTATTCGTAATTAATTTACTTGGACTCCCTTAAATATAATTAATATAATCCCGTAAGTTAATATTAGTTTTTGTTGCATTAAAATGTCACAATTTGTTTATTTTCTGTAAGCAAGTAAACCCTATTGTTTTACAGTGGAAGTCTATGGGAATTTGGCGAAATATTAGAGATATCGCCGAGTTGACGTCACTTTTGGCGACTAATTTTGATCGCCAAATTTGGCGATATATCGCCAAGTAAGCGACAAACTTGGCGTTATTTGGCGACAGAACTGGATCCCTTCCTACGGTAACCCCTTTATATGTATGGAGATGCATTACATACTGTTCAATAATCGCATAAAAAATTCGTTAAAAATTCAAAAATCGCTGTACGATTTCTGGATAAACTTTTTTGAAAAGAGACAAAATCTCTACGTGCTCTACGTGCAGTGGTAGAACACCGTCAGGTAGAACACTCTTCAGAACACCGTCGACATACTCACTCACACACAAACTTCTTTCTTTATTATTATAGATAGATGCTGCACATCAGCTGTTTGCGAATAGCTGGTTTACCAGTATGCGAAGTTCCCATCGCTGCACGAGCCGACGATGTACCATAAAACTATAATAAATCGATAAAATTATTCAAAATTTCCTATTACGGTACTTCCTTCTGGCAGAATGTTTGGAAATTCAAGGAGGACCTTATTGTCATAGTTAAAAACATAAATATGAAAGAAATTTGGTTCAATTCTATTTACAACTTTTCAACGGTACAATAATAAAAATGCCCCCAAAATCCCTATTACAGTGCACCCTTCCGGCGGAAGGTTTCTAAATTCAGGATGGAACTGCTTGCAATAGCAAAAAACATACACAGAAATGTTGGTTTAATTCCCAATGCATAACTTCATACAATTTTCGATGGCAAAATGGTGGCGCATGGGAGTGAAAATGAAGTTTGTAGATCAAAAATTGTAAGTTTATCTCAAATAAAGTATCACATCATGCGAATAGTACTTATGTACATGGGTTATACATATATCAAATGTAACGAAATTAACCACATTTATTTCTAAATAGACAAAGACAAAAACGAAAACAGATTGTTAATAATGATTGCTTTAAATTTAGGTTGAACAAGTCGGAAATTGTACGTGAAACGTGGCAAGTGAGGTGCATTCGTACTATAACTATTTTTATAAAATATTCAGATCTTGGTACAATAGCTGTTGCACTCTTATGCAAAAATGCATGAATAGAAAATTTATTATGATTATCTATACTAATCTATACTAATCAATACTAATCTATACTTATCTATACTCATATTATAAAGAGGTAAAAATTGTTTATTTGTAGGAAGTAAGCTCTGGAACTACCGAACCGATTCCAAAAGTAATGTTATCAAAATGAAGGTGTTAGTCCAAGTTAAAACATAGGCTACATCTTATGTCCATGCCACCGGTCAAAAGGGGGTGCAGGAGCAAAATACGTTCTAAAAATGCGATTTTTGTGTTACTGAAGAGCCTAGAAACATCAAATTTGGAATGTTAGTTACTTACAAGATACTAATGATCTCTAAGAACAGTTCTTAAAAAATTCGAAATTTAAAAGGGGAGAAAGTGCGCGAAAACAGTTATAAAAAAACGTTCTAAAAGGCGATTTCTATGCAATCTCAGAATGTACCCAACCTATTTCAAAAGTAATTGCTGGAAATTGATTATGGCAGCCCTTGCTCCAAGATAGGCTCTATTTCATGTCGGTGTGACCGCCACACAGGATTTTGAGAAGCAAAAAAAAAAAAAAAAAAAAACGATCTAAATTGCGATTTTTGTGTTACTGAAGGGCCTAGAATCCTCAAATTAGGGAGGGCAGTTATATTTATAAGATAGGAATGATCTCTAAGAACATTTCCTAAAAAATCGAAATTTAAAATGGGTGAAAATGAACAAAAAGCGTTCTAAAACAGTTTCTCAATTGCGATTTCTACGCAATCTCTGGAAGTACCGAACCGATTTAAAAAATAATGGTGTGAAAACGATGGTGACAGCCCTCGCTCTAACACAGGCTGTATTTCATGTCGATGCCACTATCCCAAAGGGAATGAAGGAGCAAAAAACGATCTAAATTGCGTTTTGTAATACTGCAGGGGCTATCAACTTGAAACTAGGCATGGTAGTTACTTCTAAGATATAAATGATCTCTAAGAAAATGTCCTAAATAATTTGAAATTTAAAAGGGGTCAAAATGGACGAAAAACGTTCTAAAGTGCGATTTCTACGCAATCTCCGAAAGTACCCAACTGGTTTCAAAAGTAATGGTTGAAAATTGATGATAACACCCCTTTCTCCAATATAGGATCTATTTCATGACGCTGTCACTTCCACCTTGTGGTTGCATTTGAAAAAACGTTCTAAATTGTAATTTTTGTGATACTGAAGGGGCTAGCAACTTGAAATTTGGCGTGGTAATTACTTATGAGATGTAAATATTCTCTGAGAAGTGTTCCTTAAAAATTTGTAATTTAAAAGTGGTGAAAATGAACGAAAAGCGTTCTATAAACTTTCCAAATAGCTATTTCTACGCAGTCTCAGGACTTATAAATCGATTTCAGAAGTAGTGGTATCAAATTGATGGTGTCAGTACCCGCTCCAACATAGCCTATATTTTACGTTGTTGTCACTACCACCGGGGGTTACAGGAGCAAAAAATTTCTAAATTGCGTTTTTTGTGTTACTGAGGGTGTCTAACATTTAAAATTTCGAATGGTAATTACTTCAAAGGTTCAGGATTACACAGGAAATACACAGGATTTTGAGAAGCAAAAAAAAAAAAAAAAAAAAAAAAAAAAAAGATCTAAATTGCGATTTTTGTGTTACTGAAGGGCCTAGAATCCTCAAATTAGGCAGGGCAGTTATATTTATAAGATAGGAATGATCTCTAAGAACATTTCCTAAAAAATCGAAATTTAAAATGGGTGAAAATGAACAAAAAGCGTTCTAAAACAGTTTCTCAATTGCGATTTCTACGCAATCTCTGGAAGTACCGAACCGATTTTAAAAATAATGGTGTGAAAACGATGGTGACAGCCCTCGCTCTAACACAGGCTGTATTTCATGTCGATGCCACTATCCCAAAGGGAATGAAGGAGCAAAAAACGATCTAAATTGCGTTTTGTAATACTGCAGGGGCTATCAACTTGTAACTAGGCATGGTAGTTACTTCTAAGATATAAATGATCTCTAAGAAAATGTCCTAAATAATTTGAAATTTAAAAGGGGTCAAAATGGACGAAAAACGTTCTAAATTGCGATTTCTACGCAATCTCCGAAAGTACCCAACTGGTTTCAAAAGTAATGGTTGAAAATTGATGATAACACCCCTTTCTCCAATATAGGATCTATTTCATGACGCTGTCACTTCCACCTTGTGGTTGCATTTGAAAAAACGTTCTAAATTGTAATTTTTGTGATACTGAAGGGGCTAGCAACTTGAAATTTGGCGTGGTAATTACTTATGAGATGTAAATATTCTCTGAGAAGTGTTCCTTAAAAATTTGTAATTTAAAAGTGGTGAAAATGAACGAAAAGTGTTCTATAAACTTTCCAAATAGCTATTTCTACGCAGTCTCAGGACTTATAAATCGATTTCAGAAGTAGTGGTATCAAATTGATGGTGTCAGTACCCGCTCCAACATAGCCTATATTTTACGTTGTTGTCACTACCACCGGGGGTTACAGGAGCAAAAAATTTCTAAATTGCGTTTTTTGTGTTACTGAGGGTGTCTAACATTTAAAATTTCGAATGTTAATTACTTCAAAGGTTCAAATGCTTTCTAAGAATTATCGTAAGAAAATTCCAAATTTAAAAGGATGAAGTGAGCGAAAAGCGTTCTATAAGCGTTCTAAATTACGATTTTTATGCGATCGTATGAAATACGAAACCGATTTCAAACATAATTGTTGAAAATTGATGGTGATAGAACCTGCTCAAACATAAACTATATTTTATGTTGTGCCACAATCCTTAGAGCGTTGCAGGAGCAAAAAACTTTCTAAATAGCGATTTCTGCGGTACTGAAGATGCTAGAAACTTTAAATACAGCACGGTAGTTATTTATAAAATATTAATGTCCTCTAAAAACAGTCGAAAATAAATTTGAAATTAAAAAGGAGTGAAGCGAAGGGAAGGAGCTAAAAGTATTCTAAAAGAGTCCTAAATTACGATTTCTATGGAATCTAAGGAAATAATAAACCGATTACAGAAGTTATTGGTTGCGAATCAAGAGATTCCCTGATTCTATACGGGCTATATTTTATGCCGGTGTTACTACCACCTGGTTGGTAGGAACAACAAGAAAGCCTTTAAAAACATCTAAATTCCGTTTTCTATAAAATATTAGGAAATACCAACCGATTTCAAGGTTAATGTTGGAAAATTCATGGTGACAGTCTGTGTTTCAACATTTTTCGAGACATTCTATTTCAGTAAAACCAGAGAGGTGGTAGACTGTTAGAGAAGAAGCTTGGAGTCTGACATGATGGTTAATTTTAAGATGTAAATGTGTAAAGATGGTTTCTAAAAAATTCAAAACTTCATATGAATACTGAAATGAGAGTATGAAATAAGATTTAAAGTCTCAAAATACTTTCTAAATTATCATTTATTTGGAATTAGCTTAGTTTTTCTTACTAATTAAAATCTCATTTCTGTCTATTGAAGTTTTATAATGAAGTTTAGCCAAACTGTGGCTTAATTTGTAATTTTTGAATTATTCCAAAAAGTGTTCTTCTAAAAAAAAAAAGAAAAAAAAAAAAAAAAAAAAGTTATGCAAAAATCACGTGGCATATTTCAACTATTACGCGAGCAAAGACGCGGGGTTTGCTTGTATATAATAAATTCAGAAATACGTAAATCCGTCTAATACGACACCATCCTAAACAGACTTCATCACCATAGCAACCTAGAATCATTACCTATCATGAGATATCAATGAATTAAATGCGTATTATGGGATTTAATAGAATGAAGAAAACTTTCATTAGTATCTTTTTGTGTTTTAATTCGAATTCTATATAATTTGAAATAATTCGACAAAATCCTGCAACGATTGTATATGTGAAATTTAAACCCTTCGATCGGGTAGTATTTTTGCTGTTATATGCGGATAGACGGACGGACCAGACAAGGAATATAGGGGCTACGTAATTATATAATATCCAACGCTCCTAAAAATTAAACTTATCGGGTTGTCTTCATCGTGAAATTGTACAGAAACTCTAAAATCTTAATTACAACACTTAATTCTGACATTATAATTCGCCTTTTTGATACATTTCAACTTTGGCAACGAAATAGAAGTCATTCTTTGACGTTAGTTTACTAATTATGAAAATTTAAATTTGGTACTCCTAATATTCATTTCTGGTTGTTGCCATATTCATTGTAACAATGGCAATTCATAACTCAAAAATTACCTAGCGTTTTAAGCAGGATTTAAAACTTCTTAGGTAAATGAGATTTTTATTAATTTGGATTCGAGTGCTTGAGGCTTGCCGAAGTCAATTTGTGTTTAAACATATATAGGTTACTAGGGTGCTCTGCCCCCTGCAAGCTACGCTCGCAAACCCCCGTTCAGACACCGCAGAATCTAAAAACACGCTAATCTGATCGGTTTTAAAAATATTTTAGAAGATTGAATTATACTGAAAAAAGCTGTGCAGATCTCCCTGTAAACGGGTTTCCATTCAATTTCCTTTGATTTCAAAAATTGAATGCCGAATCAGTTGCTGTTAAGACATCCAATGGTTGTTTTCGTGTTTGATTAAAGAGGATCAGTTAAACGTTTGAAAAGAAGCTAAAATGAAATGAATTAAGTGTACAGAGTCTTTGTCTGCCGGTATTTTAAAACAATTTCTATAACAATACCCTAAGTCATGTGACTATCATCAACAGTTCCGGGCGAACCACTTCGCTTTTTATATTCGTGGTGCCATTTTGGTACTTTAATGTTAGCCAGGTACAGGTGATAAATCGCCAAATATTATTCTGTCGCCGTCATTTCATCTATATTATAATATTCCAAGTCATGTAACTGCCTTAAATAAATACGCACTGATCCCTTCGGTTTTCATATGAAAGTTTCGCCCAGATATCATATACGGCCCCATATTGGCGCGATATTTTTCCGACGCTAATTTGGGGAAAACATCAACAGCATAAACAACAACATCCGGCTTATCGAATCAAGCAAAATAACAATACTATGGCGCCAGTTAAGTACACTTTGCGTATATGACATTAGCGTCAGAAAAATATCGCGCCATTATGGGTCCGTATATACATCTGTGCCGAAAGTTTTCCCTTTTGATTAAAAAATCAAATTTCTTTTTCGAATAAAACTACATAAAAGTTTCCATGGTCGCAAAGAATTCTTGGTACTGTTACGCTAGCCGTGTGAAATCTCGCCAATAGCTATATTTCAACTCGCCATCTAGATTTCTTTTTTCGAGTGGTAAATTAAAACATTGCTTTGAAGTTGAAATTAAATGTCATCATTTGTTACATCATTTAATATTTGTCCAGATGCCATATACGCACCGGGTTTGGCGTGATTTTTTTATGAAAATTTGGCGAAAACCTCGTTTTCGAATACCAGTTATATATGTATTTTTGGTACTACTTAGTTATCCCGTCGACCAAAAAGCTATCACCTAACTATAAGATTAAATGCCAATAATGGTTGATCGTAAATGTCACATTCACTTGACTTTAAGCAAGTTACACGTCTTTACGCCATCAAGTGATTTTTTTTTCGACGTTTTATTTGTATATTTATTAATGTTATACTATTTTCTTTGTTCTTTCGTTATTTAAAATAAAAATTACGTCAATTTGTATAATTTGGCGAGTGATTTGGCGATATATATAATTTGTCAAAATGGGTCGATGGAATAACTAAGTAGTACCGTATTTTTTTAATTATTTTCTATTATTTTTTTTATTTTTAAAGGAAAATAACCAAAAAAAGTAATTAACTATAGAACAAAACAATTTATGTAATTAAAAAAAAGAAAATAAAGTAAATAAACATTTATTATTAAATAAACAACAATAGCCGAGTTACCATGTCACCCGAAATAATGCCATTTTGGCGCCAATTAGGTACACCGGTGCGTATATGACATCTGTGGCTAATATTTTTCTTTTCATTTCGTTTAAAAAAAAATAAAGAAGTGAAATCCATTTATTTTAAATGTTTCAGTTTGTATTAAATAAAATGATAATGAAATACAAATTGAATTATGAATAAAAGTAACATGACACATTTCAGTAACTTAATTCATCTTTAAAAGTTAAACTTAAACTTACACTATGTGCAAAATTTCTTAAAAGATGACACAGTATTTAAAAATATTAAATTGTTTTAATACCTTAGATCTTTCATCTATAAAAAACAGTCTTCTTCAGAGGAATATAAGAAATACAACAAATATTGACGCATAATCTTCAAAATCCACGTACATGATGACGAAAGGAGTGAAAGTGGAAGTTAATTTATAGATCCGGAAACATTGGGAAAATAAAGCATGGTTAAAGGGAAGTGGAAAGTGGAATAAATTTTCAGACACATGAACATATGGACAGACAGTCAGACATTTTATAAAAACATGTTTTTCGTAAAATCCGTCTACAATACCTTCTTCTTCACCTGGTATTTGGAACAACTTTCTTAGTTAAAGAATAAAAGGTTTCAAAATATCATGATCTTGTTATGATCTTGAAAAATATTGGAAGAATAAAATGCCTTATTAAAAACATTTTGAATAACATTAAAATTCGGTAAATATTGAAATTTCAAGTAAGTAATTCAAGTATACACTGTTTAATTATTTCATGCAGTATAGTCTAAAGACTATTCTGCAAGATAATAGGCTGTTAGAATGGTCATCTTCCACTTAATCTGCAATCAATATATAGGTCTCTCTATGTCTAGAGAGACTTGCTGTAGCTCAGATAAGGACTGCAAGAGTTGAGGCCTGTTCATGCAAAGCTGTGGGAAATCTTAATCTAAATCTTGACTTTTAAAATTCCATGCCAAGTAAACGTTCAGACATTTAAACAGTTCGGGAGAGACAAGTACCGTATAACTTCCCATAACATTCTGAAACTAGTCGGATGTACCAATCCCAAAACTTTCTTCTATCTCATACATGTTAATACTTCAAAATTCGCTATCACACTGCCAAAATTAAATGGCAATCTATGCATCTCATGAGGATTCTAACGATATGAAATTCCGTGCATTAGTTCTTGAGATATGACTATCGCTGAAATCGTCTAAATTCAACAAAATTCTGCCTAGTAGCGCCACCTATTGGGTGATTTATACCAAATCCTAATCAGCAACAATTTATGTCAACGTCTGACTGAATCTGAAGTTTGGAGAAAATCCGTACATTAGTTTTTGAGATAGAGCAATAGCGAAAATCGTGAAAATTTCTGCATAGCAGCGCCACCTATTGGGTGATTAACACCAAAACCTAATTAACAACAACTTGTGTCAACATACAACTAAATCTGAAGTTAGATGAAAATTGGTCCATTAGTTCTATTGATAGAGCTATTGAGGCAATCGTGGAAAAGGCAGCAGAGAAGCGCCACCTGTTGGGCGATTTACACCAACACCTAATCAGTAGCAAGTCATATCAAGGACTAACTTAATCTGAAGTTTGATGAAAATCCGTGCGTTAGTTCTTATGATAGATCTATTGGGGAAATCGCGTAAATCCTGCAAAATTCATCATAACAGCGCCACCTGTTGGGAGATTTACACCAAAATGTAATAATCATCAATTCATATCAAGGACTAACTAAATCTGAAGTTTGATCAAAATCCGTGCATTAGTTCTTGAGATAGAGCTATTGCGAATATCGTGAAAAATGCAGCATTGCAGCGCCACCTGTTGAGCGATTCACACCAAAAACTAATCAGCATCAATTTGTATTAGGCACTAACTGAATATCAATTTTTATTAAATTCCGTGCATTAGTTCTTGAGATAGAGCGCCCACAAAATTTGTGTCACATACACACAGACAGACAGACAGACAGACAGACAGACTCACAGAGTCACAGACAGACATTTTGTAAAAACATGTTTTTTGGAATCTCTGACCTCTAAAACGTGTAAATCCGTCGGAAACCGGAATTCGAAAATTTTCATGAATCCAATACTTTCTTCTTGTAAAGATAGAAGAAAGTAACAAGTAGGAAATTGCTCGTCAAACGTGGCAAATGAGGTGCGTTCGTACTATAACTAGTTTTATAACTATTTTTTGCACCCCATATTGTACTGAATGTATATTTTTTTGCACTTCATAAGTGCACAGTCTGTAACATCATTCAAATGCACTTGCAATAATTTTTTCCCATTGCCCGTAATGTAATGGAAAACTTTTGACTGTCCCTGTAATTAAACTATACACCCAATTTTAATAAAATCTGAAATGGCTCTACAAAATTTTGCAACAATTATATATTTAAAATTTCAGACCATTCGGAAGACTGTAACATCATTAAAATGCACTTGCAATAATTTTTTCCCATTGGCCGTAATGTAAAGAAAAACTTTTGAATGTCCCTGTAACTAAACTATACATCCGATTTTCATAAAATTTGAAATGGCTCGACAAATTTTTGCAACAATCATATAGTTAAAATTTCAGACCATTCGGTTGGGTAGTTTTTGCTCTGTTATATGCGGACGGACAGACGGACAGACGGCCAGACGGACAGACGGACAGACGGACTGAACGACGACTATAGATGCTACGTATTTATATAATTACGAACGCACCTAAAAAGAATATATAATTTTACTTTTAAATGTTGAAATTCTTTAAATATTACAAAGAGCTTGAGAAAACAATTTTATCTATGAAATTAAATCAAATATTAAGGTGTCAGGTACAAAAATGGATTTTTTGTAGAATAGCTTATAATTAAATTTGATTCTTTAGAAACATTTTAAAACAAACCCCATAAAAAATATCACTAAGAAGAAATTTTATGTCTAAAAAACGGTGAGACTTTTTTATGTGATCAAGGGATGATTTAATCTTTAAAATCAATTTTCTCAAAACGGCGATTTGATCATTGAGCGCACGATTTCAAAACAATGGTTGCCTAGTATTTCACGAATATTTTATTGAATGTATTAAAAGGATAGAGGAAGAAATTACTGTTATTACGTTTCTCAAGTAAGAAGTTTAGAATTCACGACTACTTTTGTCACGAAAAACCCCTCGGTATTTCGAGTTACTTAATATATATATATATATTGGGATCTAATATTTTTTTTTCACTAGCCACCTTTTGCGACCAATTTGGTCTCCCTTAAATGTAATCGTAAGCAATGTATCATTTTACTTTTATTCGTAATTTAATTTAATTGTTCAATCGTTCGCCAAATCGGAAGATTCTGATAGAGAAACCAAGAACTCGGTATATTTATGTTAGCCGGACGCAGGGGATAAATCGCCAAACCTTGTTCATGTCGCATTTTTTCGTATTTTATTAATTTCATTTAAAATATAATCTTTTCACTCATTTTATGTAAAATACACAAATTTAATTTAAAACTGAAGCATTTAAAATTCATGACTTTTACTTATTTCTTTTAAAAAAAATGAAGAAAAGAAAAGGAAAATAATAAATGATAGCATAAACCATGGCTTAATTTAAACATCGAAGCATTACGGGAAGAGTTGAAACATGCCAACAGACAAATAAAACTGTTTTAATGTTTTAAAAGTTTTAATCTTACACCATTTTAGCAATTAGAAACAAGATATTATATCAAAGCATTGTTTTAATTTACCACGCGAAAAATAAAATATGTTAATTGGCAAGTTAAAAAATGCTATTGGCGAGATTTTTACCCGACTAAAATAAAAGTATCAAGAATTCTTTGCGACCATGGCAACATTTATGTTAGTTTTATTCGAAAAAATAATTTTGATTGAAAATGGCTGCACATGTGAAAAGCGTAATTGTTTATGACAGTCACATGACTTGAACTATTATAACATATATGAAATGATGGCTATGTAACAGTACCAATATGGCCACCTGACATATAAAAAGCGAAGTGGTTAGCCCTGAACTGTTGATGACAGTCACATGACTTAGGCTTTTATTATAGAGATTATAGATCATTTTCGAAAAACGATTATATAAGTACTCATTTAAAAAATCTTGATGTGTTTTATCCGTTCAAATGCAAAAAGTCAAGCACGCAATTCTTGCCAGAATAATTATCGTAAAACTAATTTAAAAAATATTATATATGTGTATATTTTTTTGAGAAATTTAATTGATGACTAAATCTTTCTAAATATGTTATTTAAATTTTATAATTAAATGTCAATTGGTTTTAGAGTGACGGAAATTATTATACGGGTCATTTTTTCATGTATTTTGTTAACTCAAAGTGTACCTGACCCCTCAAGGAAATTATATTATTGCCATTAGTTTGTGACACAAGGTGGTCACATCCATTGTAAATTTCCCGAAAAAAAAAACAAAAAAACGGGGACATCCATAAAACAGTGTATATAAAACTACGGTGAAAAGTAATGCATTCAAAAATATTAGTTGCCTATAAAGAAAAAAAATACAGTAGTGAATTTTTAGTTCGTTTTCAGTAATAACCACTTCTATAACAAAACAATGAATCAAAATAGTAATTAAAATCATCTAATTTTAAATTTAGTTTTCTCACTTTAAAATTATTTCACAAATACACTCTGGGTTTTTGGCAATATATCATATCATAATATATTTTCACATGTTAGAATTTAAAGTACTTGCGTATTTTAAAGTACAAAAAAAACTCTTATGCAAAGAGCAAATTTCTCTGTGTATTCCTGCCGTGATTTTTAAAAACATTCTTGATATTTGACTAACTCTGTACTAAAACGCTTGCTCACTTTCTACTTTCACATTGTTTAACCACTGAAGTCATTCTTTATTTCTCATACAATAAATTGAAAATATGGGATAAACACCACTTTTTTTAATCTAAAATATTCTTAATATGTAGTATAAAATTTTCTGTCTTTAAATAGTACGAAATTGTATTATAAAAATTGTGGTATCACAAAGCTATAACTGATTCATCAAATAAACTCTTCTTGAACAAACTCTACGAGCAAATCAGTTAAGTGGTTAAGAAATTATTGACTATTTCTTACATATTGATGAACAGACATAGCAGAAATTCTTTCAGCCTTTAAAAGTCACACCATGTGAAAAATATTTTATTGCAGCCACATTTATCCCTTTGTTTCATTTATTTTACTGCCATGTCAATTAAATTTTAGTTGCGTAATATAACGTCATACATTTCTGAGTCTCTCTAGTAGTACAATCTCTCAATTTCTATTTTATGAATCAGTAGAAACATCATCAAGACAAGAACGGTCTGGAGAATTCGTGAATTCTCTTTTAAGCAATAATAACATATAAAAGAGTTGAGTTATCTTAAGCATTTAAATGAACTGAAATGGAATTAAATAGTTAAGAGAAAATTCGAAAACGGAAAATTTACTTTGAATGTCAAGTATATAATTTGTCTGCTTTGCAAGAAGAAACAAAATGTTTGTGACATAAAAACAATTTTGGTGTGTACTTTTATGTAAAAAGTTAATGAGAATATGAAACATTTAGGTATTTACATATTTAAAAATAATCATAAATCTAGAAAACACGAATTCTGCTTTTTCAGAATTTAGTATCGTCCCCGATGAAATAAACTATATAAATATATATAGTACAAAATATATCTCAGCTTTAAGACTTAAAATACACGCTTTTTTCTAAAATGACGTCATTTGCTTCCGCTGAAGAATTCCACCTGTACAATCCAGTCTTAATCAATATCTAAAGAAAAGTGTGAATATGACATCACTATCAGCGAAAAGCGATAATTTCATTTAAGATACCTGACAAAAAAAATTGGTTATCTAATGATTCATATGGCTTTATTTGTTTGTAACATTAATATGGATACTGGAAATTAAACATAGTTTATAGTTGTTCCATGTTTTATCATTCATTTATATTTGTCTTAAAATTATAAAAATGCTATTACACACGGATTAATAAAATTACATTAATTCATCTCTTTGACAATAATTAAGCAAACAGGATAATATAAGTCACATATATTTTTTAAAATACATTTCTATAACAGACGATATACTTGGCATTGCATGTAGTTTAATTACAATTTTTTCAGTTGTTATAAGAAAATGGTAACAAAAAGGTATATTAATCTGCTATTTTCCCTTTACTTTCTACAGGAATGCAGTACTTCAGTTGCCACTATTACAGAAATGGTATTAAAAACTATAAAAAAAATTTATGTCTCAAAAATAAGTTGAGTTGCAGTTTTCAAACTAATTGCATTTAAAAGTACTTTTCAGGTGTGTTAGTAATTAATGATTCTAGGTTGCCAATGTGATTACGTCCTATCTAAGATGGAGTCATATTATTTTCGTATTACTAAATTTAATATGCATATTAGTAATAAATTTTGTAGTCATCCATCCATATTTGAATAAGAGGGCAACAGCTATTGCGCCGAGTTCTGAATATTTATAAAACTAGTTATAGTGCGAACGCGGTTACCACGGTTGACTTAAATTTCCGACTTTTTTTCCTCTTACTGTCATTGCATTTAAATTTTAACTTGCGTAAAATAACGTCTTACGTTATTGAGTGTCAAAGCTCTCAATTTCTATTTTATCAATGAGCAAAAACATCATCAAGACAAGAAAGGTCTGGTGAATTTGCGAAATATAGTTTTAATGTCAACAATTCAAAAAGTAGTTGAGTTATCGTAGACATTTGAGTGAACTGGAACGGAAATAAGAAATTAAGAATAAAATTTTCAAAAGAAAATGTACTTGAAATATCAAGTACATTAATGTCCAAAATTTAAGGGTAAGTTGCCGGACGCTTCATTATTTCACAAGTTTTCTCGAATATCTACTGAAATTCTGATAAATTTATCTTGATCTTATGATTTAAATAACATGTTCGACTTCATATTTTTCAGGGACGATTTAGTCGGTAGGACATTTAGGGGGCTAATAATAAATTTAATAATAAATTAGTATTTGCGATCTCCTATGTAAAAGAAATTGCTAAAAATGGTCTGCCACTATGTTTAGTGACTATTCGAGTCCTGTTTAACATTTTTGTGCATTTGTGTAAGCATAGCCTTCATATTCGTGAAGATGTTAACGTTTCTGTGAAAAATCCAAAAGTTTTTTTTTTTTTTTTTGCTCAAAGCATTTAGATCTTTCAACCAAATGTAGCACAACTTTCCAAAAACCTAACAAAGATTAGTAACAACAGTCTGGAATTAAAATATGATTATATTCAATAATTGATGAACTTTTTATGAAATAATTTTTAACTGCGCATGCGTGGAGTTTTTACATTTTTTATTTATAATTTGAGGAGTTCACAACCATACTAGACAAAGTCAATCCTGACAAAAAATGAGACAATCCATTTAGAAGGTGCATAAGATCTGTTTTGTCTACTCCCACACTTAACCAAGCATGTTTTCATATACTTTCTCATATATGGCATATGTTTATAAACTTGGTTTACTGTGGGAGTGAACAAAACAAATTTTATACACCCTCTAAATGGACTATATCATTTTTACTTTCTTCTATCTTTACAAGAAGAAAGTATTGGATTCGTGAAAAATTTCGACTTCCAGTTTTCGACGGATTTATACGTTTTAGAATGCCCAGAACACGAGTTGATGGTTTTTACAAAATGTCTGTCTGTGAGTCTGTCTGTCACTCTGTGAGTCTGTATGTGACAAAAATTTTGTGGGCCTATCTCAAGAATTAAAGCACGGAATTTCAAAAAACTTCATATTTAGTTAGACCTTGATATAAACTGGACCTCGATAGTTTTTGGTGAAAATAGCCCAACAGGTGGCGCTGCTATGCGGCATTTTTCACGATTTCTGTAATAGCTATACCTCAAGAACTACTGCATGGATTTTCTTACAACTTTCAGATTCAGTTAGTCCAGGATATAGTTTGGTGTTGATTACTTCTGTGTGAAAATCGCCCAACAGGTGGCGCTGCTATGCTGCATTATTCATGATTATCGCAATAGCTCTAAGTCAAGAAAAAATGCACGAATTTTCATCAAACTTCAGATTTAGTTAGTCACTGATATAAATTAGTGCTGTTTAATTTTTGGTGTAAGTCGCCTATCAGGTTACGCTGCTGTGCTGCATTTTCATGATTTTCGCAAGAGCTGTATCTCAAGAACTATTGCACGGATTTTCATCAAACTTCGGATTTAGTTAGTACTTGACGTGCATTGACGTATATATTAGTGCTGTTTAATTTTTGGTGTAAATCTCTAAACAGGTGGCGCTGCTATGCTATATTTTTTGCGATTTCCGCAATAGCTTTATCTCAAGAACTAACGCTTAGATTTTCAACAACTTCAGATTCAGGTATACCTTGATATCATTTAGTGCTGTTTATTTTTGGTGTAAATCGCTCTGCAAGTGGCGCTGCTATGCTACATTTTTTCAGAATTTCCGATATAGCTTTATCTCAAGAACTAACGCTTAGATTTTCAACAACTTCAGATTCAGGTATACCTTGATATCATTTAGTGCTGTTTATTTTTGGTGTAAATCGCTCTACAGGTGGCGCTGCTATGCTACATTTTTTAAGAATTTCCGCTATAGCTCTATCTCAAGAACTAATGCACGAATTTTCATCCATCTTCGAATTTTCATCCATCTTCAAATTCAGATATACTTTGATATGAATTGGTGCTAAATTCATGTAATTTCGTGTACTATTTAAATGATTTAATTTACGAGATTTATATAGAAGAAAGTTTTGTGATGGCCACAACATACTAGTTTTCAAAATGGACTTGGTCTACTACGGTAGTGAGGACTTTATTTGATAATCAGCTATTTAGGACAACTTATATAAAAAAGTCCACTTAAATATCACTAAAATTCGGAAAGATAGGGGCGATATAGTGAGCTTCGTCCTAAAAGTAGTATTATTATAAGGTATGTTCCGCAATTTTTTAATCAGCGTATTGCATCGTTCCGAGTTTTCACAAAATAGACTGGACTTTTTATGGAATTTGCAGATAATCTCTTACTATCAATTATGAAATAAAAGTATTGGAATCTTCCACGCATTTGCAATCACAGATTATTTCATACAAATGTCCATATCTTAACAAATATTCCATTATTCATGTTTTAATTGCAGTATACTGTTTCTATTGTTCATTGTCAAGTTTTCAGAAAGTTGTGTTAAATTTTATTGTAAATTTTGTATGCTATAAATAAAAAAAAAAAAAATGAATTTTTGACAGAAACGTTACCATCTTCACAAATATGAGTACTATATACTTACACAAATGCACAAAACAGTTGATCAGGACGCAAATAGTCGTTTAACACAGTCACAGACCATTTTCAGAACAGGTTATCGAAAATATTATTTTATTATTAAATTTATTATTACAGACCTAATTGTCCTCCCGACTAAATCCTCACTCAGAAATATGAAGCCAAACATCTTCTTTACATCCTAGAATTTAAAGAACAATTCGTCAAGAATTTCAGTAGGTAAACGGCAATACATGCAAAATCGAAAGTGCCCGGTCACTTACCCTTAATTCTAGAACATGAGTGTATACAACTTCTCTGCTTTCCGCATGTGTGAACAAACCTTTGGTGGCATTTAAGTATTTTTTCCCGTAATTTTATGTAAATTTTATGCAAATATGAAACATTTAAGTACTTAAATATTTTTAAATTATAAAATAAGATTAAAAACTTCATTTACATCATTTGTAAGCAAATAGCAATTTTTGATGTATATTAGTTATTTTTTTAAAATTTCTTGACGTTTCAATAGCTCTGTACGAAAAACAGTTATAATTCTATACTTTCTACGTTTCGTATTTTTTAAAGATATCATTGGCACTTTCTTACATAATCACAAATTGCAGAAATTCTTTCAGCCATTTAGAACTCAAAACTCATGTGCAAAATGTATTATTGTAGTCGCTTTTAGCACTTTCTTTTGTTTGTCTTGCTGCCAAATGCACTGAAATTTTAACTTGCATAAGATAACTTATTACGTTTCTGAGTGGCATTTCTTGCAATTTCTATATTATCAATGAGGGGAAATATCATCCAGACAGGAACGGTCTGGTGAATTCACGAATTCCATTTTAAAATTTAATAACGTATAAAATAGTTGAGTTATCTTTAACGATGGAGCGAATTGAAATGGAAGTAAGAGGAGAATTTAAAAAAGAAATGTACTTGAAATGTCAAGTATGTAATTTGCTTTCTTTCTGCCGGAATAACTTATGTGAAAACGTATGTGGCATTAAATTTTCAGAAAATCTTACGCACCGTTTCAACTCCATAATCTGCTACTTGTGCGACATATTACATCACATAATAAGTGTTCTGATAGAAAATAATGCAGAAATTTGGAGATGGGAGGGAAAGGGTAATTTGGGCTTCGGTTTTTCTGAATTGCTATTGCACTGGGCTCCGGAGCCCTATATTTATGAGCTCTGGTAAATTTCGACAAATATTTAAATATTCACTAAAAACAGAGAAATACCGGAGCTGAGCTCCGGCACAAATTAAGCCCTGGCCAAAAGGATTCTACTAAAGAGATTCATATTACCAAGGTTTAATTGTGCTCAGTAATGTATATTCTTTGAATACAAGATACAGCTGTTATTAATAATGTTTAAATTGTAATTTTCTACATAACTGACAGTCATCATATAATTTAAATTACTCAGACGAAGTATTATTACTTAAATAGTAAACAACAATGTTTATTTTTTGTCAAGAAATACACATGTACATAATAAATTATATAAAAAAATGCTGATTTAAAGAAGAAAAAAAAACCTGGATTACAGTGTACAGAATATAGCACAGAATTAGCACTCGCCCTTCCCCAGCCGTCGAGTAACACGTAAAACATGGCGATTAACTTTCTTGTCCGCACTCGCCAAACTCGATGGGCACCAATCGCCAAACGTGATTGTTGAACGATCGATGCCAGGGAGGAAAAGAGTGAAATTCGGTCGGAATTTACGGCGTCCAAATCGGCGATTCCCAAGAACGTAAGAAAAGAAAGTAGCAGGTGTGATTATGTCTCGAATTTTCCGAAAATTTAAAGCATTCGGTTCAAAAAAAAAAAAAAAAAAACGGTCATGAGTCCGAAAAATCGGACATAAAAATATCGCTAATTTCGATATAGTTGCCGAAAAAAATCAATTTCGTCAATCGTTCGTACAAAATAATCACCAATTCCGTCAAAGAAACGCGAAAAAACGTGAATGTCGCCCAAGGACCAAGTAAAAAACGCGAATTACGTCAAAACATCGCAGAAAAAACCACATTTTGTGAAAAGATCGCAAAGAAAAAGCAATTTTCGTAACAAGATCGTGGGAAAACGCAAATTTCCTCAAAAAATCGCGGATAAAAACACAAATTTCGTCGAAAGATCGTGAAAAAAAACGCAAATTTTGACAAAGAATCGCGGAAAAGAATCCCACAATTCTTCAAAGTATCGCGAAAAAACGCAAAATTCATGAAAAGATCGCGGAAAACGCAAATTTCGTGAAAAGATCGCGGATAAAACGCAAAATTGACATATGTTACAAATCATGACATATGTTATTAGGAAAATAAGTTATAGGATTTTTATTTCAGTATTATTATTATTTGAATGTGTTTATAATTAAATAAGATCTAACACTCAATAATATTTTGAAAAAATAGTGATTTTATATTTAAAATATTTTGCATGTAATTATCAATTAAATATATTGAGCTGATTTACAATTTTCGTTATATTTTCTGACCATTATCAAGAATATATAAACGTGTATGAAAGAAAGAAGAGTTTGTCATTCATGTACTTAAAAAATAAAACGGAAAGAAAGAAAAATATTTGTATAAGAGCTATAAAAGACATTACCTTGATAATATCCAGGTTTAAAATTTAAAAAATGTAAAATAAAATTCAAATAATAAATATATATATATATATTATAAATCTTTTGTTGCATCAAGTTTCAGATTTAGATATTTAGAGAATGATACATATAAAAATAAAATTCATGGCAACTTTTAATGGTTGTGTAGTTTTAATTAATAAATGAAAATAAATATTGTTATTAAAATAAATAAATAAATAAATAAACGAGGCCGTAGTAAGTAAAAATAAACTCTCTGCCCTTTATTTTTAGGTAAATTTCTGATAAAAAGAAATCATAATTGGTTGTAAATTATAAATTAAAAATACTTTCACTTTATTGCATAGGTTAGACAGACAGCACCATCTATCGCCTTAAAAAAATAGGAGTCACTTATGCAATATAGAAATTCGTCACGTAATTCGTTATTCAATAATTAATTTAAAAGCAAATAATTAAAAATTCAAGAATTTTTCTAATGACACATTTAAGTTATTTATCGACAAATCTTGACGGGCACTATCTAGTTTTCTTTTAATTTTCATAATAGAGATTTGAAATTTTGTGCAAATATACATTTCACAATAAGTATATAGAGCACCTTAAAAGAAATTTCCAATCTTATTATAATCTTGAGATCGTTTAAAAAAATATAAAATTTTAAAACAAAATTTTAAAATATTCCTTGTGTCTTAATTTTTTAGATATCTCCTGGATTTTGGATTTTATTCACGCAAAATTCTATTACAAAGAAATCTGTGTATCGATTTTTAATCCCTTAAATAATTAATTTTTGGAGATATTTTTCTGAATTCCATATCGATTTTCTGCAAAATTCTGCCTTATAATAAGTTAAAAATCAATCTAATTGTCTTATGAAGTCGAATTTTAAAATGCATACACAGTTTCTTTTTAAGCAATATCAGGATTGTTCCTCTTCAGTTTCATGAATTTTGATCAAAAATTAAGTAGCAAGGAGCATTTCGAAACTTTAAAAAAAGCTGAAACATCAGTACTGAGAAAACAGATTTAATGTATATTAAAAGGCCAATAATTGTTTTTGAACAAAATTAAAACACTTGTAACTTTGCGTAAAATAATCGCATCTGCATGCGGTTTTCCATGAATGGCGTAGTACAAATTGGAGAATAACAATGCATACAAAAAGAAATATCGATTTTGTGGTCGAGTTTTGCTCAAATAAAGATCCGCGGTCCCCTTAAAATGATTTTTTGTGTAATGTAAATTTTTTATGAAAATATGACACACATGAGAACTTACTTATTTGAACATATTAAAAAGAAGAAGAAGAAGAAGAATTTCAACTACATCGATTTTATGTTAACAGTGTCCTTCTCTAAATGGTCCATTTTTATTTTTTTTTTCTCTTTTTTTTTTTTTTTTTTTTTTTTTTTTTTTGACGTTTGAATAGTTTTGTATTAAAACCATAGTAGTCCAGCCAATAGGGGATTCTACCTGGCAAAATTAACGGTAGTTCTGGAAATCAACTTACTTTATGCTTTTTGGGTCGCTGTATTCGAATTTATAAATTTCCACCAAAATTTCCCACGGCACCCCCACCAAATTTTGGTAAAATGCCCCCCAAAAAGGGTCACTCTCCCGTCTCCCCTCCGAACTTTCCCTATAAAGTTTACTTTATTTTTTTTGGGTCGCTGAATCCGAATTTTTAACTTCCCATTAATAGTTCCTCCCCCCGCAACCCCCCCCCCCAAATAGTTGTTTTTAAGTTCAATTTTTTTATTGTTTTAAGGGAAAAGTGCCTAGAAATTCAGAAAGTAGACAAAGTTAGACTGACTATATTTCAACAAACATGATATATGGCATTATGACGTAGGAGGAACAGGGAAGGGAGGCTGCCTTACAAAATGTACCGCGGCGCTGTGTGCAGTAAGTTATGCAATTCCGCTTAATAGTCCAGGCAATAGGGGATTTTACCTGGCAAAATTAATGGTACTTCTGGAAATCGACTCACTTTATGTTTTTTGGTCGCTGAACCCGAATTTGTAACTTTTCACCAAAATTGCCCCCGGCAACCCTCCCCCAATTTCGATAATCCCCCCCCCCCCCCCCCCACCGAAAAAAGCAGATTTTTTGAAAAAAAAAATTGGTTTTTGCAATTGCTCTGATAAAAAAAAAAAATACCTAGAAATTCAAAAAGTAGACAAAATTTATCTTGAAACAAATTATGTCTTTGCAATGCATGAAATTAATTTTCAACTTGAGTAACAAATATTTCCGTATATTTCAGACTTGGATGAAACACACGGAGCAACATTTGACGGATCTGACTGTGATCAAATTGACAAAAAGGAATCTCAGTCGAGTTGCAGTCAAGCGGAGAGGAAGAGTTTAAAACTATTCTGAATAATTAGAATAATAAATAGAAATATAAAAAAAAAACCTCCGATTTGTCATTATTTTTTAATACTTTGTTATTTTGCTTCAAAACTTTTCGTTAGTAGGGAAAGTTCGGAAGGGAGACGGGAGAGCAAACGTAAACGGTAGAAGTGGTTAAGCGGAATTGCTTAACTTTGTGCACGCAGCACCAGAGTGCATGTTTCGAGGCAGCCTCCCCCCCTCCCGTCTCATCCTACGTCATAATGCCATATATCCTATTTGTTGTATCTTTTGAATTTCTAGATACTTTTCCCCTAAAACAATAAAAAAAGGAATTTAAAAACAACTTTTTTTTTGGGGGGGGAGGGGGGTGATGGGGGGAAGTTAAAATTTCGGATTCAACGACCCCAAAAATTTAAAATAAATCTTATAGGGAAAGTTCGAAGCGGAGACGGGAGAGCGAACGTAAATGATGTGAGTGGTTAAGTGGAATTGCGCAACTTATTCCACGCAGTAACGCAGAGTATGTCGCGAGGCAGGTCCCCGCCAACCCATTCATCCTACGTCATAATGTCATAAGTCTTATTTGCTGCAAATTTTCTCTGCTTTCTGAATTTCTAGATACTTTTTCCCCTAAAACAACAAAAAAATTGATTTTTTTAATAAAAAACATTTTTGGGAGCATTTTACCAAAATTTGGGTGGGTTGCCGAGGGACATTTTGGTGGGAAGTTAAAAATTTGGATTCAGCAATCTAAAAAACAGATTGTAAGCCTTTTTCCAGAACTACCATGAATGTTTCTAGGTAGAGCCCCTATACAGTCTCTATTGCCTCGATAATAGATAATCGTATAATATTCTTAAACAACGAAGCATACATTTAAAACTAAATAAATTTATGAGATGTCTTTATGACTGTCTAATACAAATGTTAAAAACTCTTACATTTGTAGTTAATTTTACGAACTGGCTCTTTGTCTGATGTAAAATAATAAAGAAAATATATAACATTCTTAAAATTTCTCGATAATTAGTAAAAGCATAATTTAAATTTGATATTAATGAATTATCGCTTTCATTTATCTGATGCAGCACAGAAATGAAGGTGCCGCAAAAAGTAAATAAATAAAAGCACATTAGTATATAGGATTTTAATTTAAATTACAAATAGTTAATAAAATGCAGAGAATTACATTAAAATAAAATTATATTAATGTTACATTAATTTTTGCATTTAAATTACAGTAAATGAAGGAATCCTACAACACATGGAAACATGGTCAGTCTTGCCCCTAATCAAAGGGAATGTAAAACACAGAAAATTCTAGACACATCCCCATATAGATTTTTTTTTTCTTCTTAAATCTCGAAAAAGCCGTCTGCTGTCACTACAGCATTGGATAATGGCTTGGTGGTCAGTTATCGTCGGCGGGTTTCTGAATTTTCACAATATTCAATCAACCGTCTTTTATGAGTATTCTTTTATATTTCCCTTCTAAATTATGTAAAATATTTTTTAAACCTTCCGTATGAGCAGTTAAACATTACTTTATGCAAATACTTATCTTGCATCAAATATTTTTTATATTTTGTTTCTAATTGTAACATTTTGTTTATATCTTGCCTCAATTTTTACTTTATTCTATCTTTACAATAAGAAAGTATTGGGATCATGAAAATTTGCGATTTCCGGTTTTCGACGGATTTACACGTTTTAAAGGTCAGATATTCCAAAAAACATATTTTTACAAAATGTCTGCCTCTCAGTCTGTGAGTCTGTCTGTCTGCCTGTATGTGACACAAATGTTGTGGGCGCTCTATCTCAAGAACTAGTGCACGGAATTTAATAAAAATTTATATTCAAGTAGTCCCTAATATAAACTGGTGCTAATTAGTTTTTGGCGCACATCGCTTTACAGGTGGCGCTGCTGTGCTGCATTATTCGAGATCCCTGCAATAGCTCTATCTCAAGAAATAATGAACGGATTTTCATCAAACTTCAGATTCAGTTATTCCTTGATATGAATTGGTGCTGGTAAAGTTTTGTTGCAAATCGCCCAACATATGGCGCTGCTATGCTGCATTTTGCAGGATGTACACGATTTTTGCAATAGCTCTACCTCCGGAACTGATGCACGAATTTTCATCAAACTTCAAATTCAGATATACTTTGATATGAATTGGTGGTAAATTGATGCAATTTCTTGTACTATTAAAATGATTTACTTGACTTCATTTATATAGAAGAAAGTTTTGTGATAGCCATAACATACTAGTTTTCACATGAGTGCATGTAACTTGTCTGCTTTTAATACGAAAATTTTGTGTCATTAAAGTATTTTTTCTGCAATTGAGTGTAAACTTGCAAATATGAAACATTTAAGTAGTTATATATTTGAAAATTACAAAGTAAGATCAAAAACATAATTTATATATTTCCTAGTCAAACAGCAACTTTTGATGCATATTAGTCATTTAAAAAATATATATTCAAGTTTGAATACCTCTGTAGGAAAAGTACGTATAAACATACGGGATAAAACTATCATAAAATAAAAGCCAGGTGTGATGAGGAATCACATATATATTTTTCTTAAATTATTCTTTTTCTAAATTTCAGTTGAAACTAACTTTTAATTACTTATTTATTTTACCCGAACTTATATTTCAGTTCCCATTATATTTATCCTCCAAAAGAAAAGCAAGGAAATATATTTAACATATGCCTTTATCACTAAAACTGCTCTCGCATAAATATAATACGTTTAGGTGATTATTCATCCTCACTACATAAAAAAAAACTAGTATGTTGTGGCCAACACAAAACTTTCTTCTATATAAGTCACGTCAATTAAATTATTTAAATAGTACAAGAAATTACATCAATTTATCACCAATTCATATCAAAGTATATCTAAATCTCTCTATTCTAAAAAAAAGTAACTACCGCTGTCACCGCCGCCGCCGGTTTTGAATTTTTTGTGACCGGAGGTCTTTCTTCGTTAATATTAAGAAAAATAATGTATACAAAAATATGAAAATCGGTAGTATTATACAGAAATGTTTGATAAACACGCTGATGCAGACAGTTTTCAAATCGAAGAATAATTTTAAGAGATATTTAATGCTAAAGTTGGACAAAATCGTTCCACTAAAAAAGTTTTATAGCAGCAAAAACTATACATGGCAGTGTAATAATTTTTAGATCATTTTATGCGTTAGAATTTGCCGGAGTGCAGATTGTATTTCTTTTTTTTAATTTGGCTAATTTTTTGAGGTTTTATTTCTATTTTAAATTCAAACTTTCAGCATTTCTATAGATATTTTTTACAGATTTTAAAAAGTGATATTAATTTAAACTGTTGCCAACTGTATAAACAGCGGAAACAATAATGTTTCCTTCAAAAAAAATATATTTATACGTGTAATAAATTAAAAATTTATTTACACGTGACTATTATAAACAGAAAAAAAAACATTTGGAATTAGAATTAAATAATTATGTACAAAAAGCAGGAACTTATTAAAAATTACGTCAGAAAAACTATAATTACACGTGAATTTTAAGAGAGAAAGGAATTTGTAAAATAATAAATTTATTAACATGCGTTAGAAGTCTTAAATAGGAGAAATTACGTCATATTTACGTCAAATTACAGTTATTACATAAAATGAACACAAAATAATATTACAAAACGGTTTAAATTTAGAAACTGCGCTAGACATTTATTTGATATTTTGAGAGGATACTTTTCAACTATTTTTGTTAAGAAAGCGCAAATAATATTTCATTTCTAACACAAGTATTTTCAAGTGAATATTAAAAAGAGAAAGAATAATTTGGTCAAAATTACGTCAGATTAAAAACGATTAATTTAAAATGTCTTATTTAAAAGAACTTTCTTTTCGCTTTGTTAAAAAATACCGGGAGACAAAGATTCTGGTTACTTAATTCCTTTTATATTAGGTTATTTTGAAATGTTTATCTTATTTTACTTAATCAAAGACGAAAACAGCGATTGACATATGTATTTTTCGTACTACTTAGTTATCCCGTCGACCAAAAATCTATCATTCGCCAAACTATAAGATTAAATGCCAATAATGGTTGATCGTAAATGTCACATTAACTTGACTTTAAGCAAGTTACACGTGTCTACGTCATCAAGTTATTTTTATTTCGACGTTTTATTTATATTTTTATTAATGTTGCACTAATTTATTTGCTCTTTCGTTATTTAAAATAAAAATGATGTCAATTTGTATAATTTGGCGAGTGCTTTGGCGATTTATATAATTTGAAGAAATTGGTCGATGGGTTAATCAAGTAGTACTACAGCGGATTTGGCCTTAAAATTCCCCAGTCAAAGAGAAATGAATAGAAATTCGTTTATAGGGAGATCGCCATTGTTTTTTAAAGCCGGTGAAGTGGTAGAACTCAATCTTCCGAAATCTTCTTAAAGCCGATCAAATTAGCGTACTTTTAGTGTTTGCGGTGTCTGAACTCGGGGTTGACGAGCGTAGCTCCTAGGGGGCAGAGCCCCCTAGTTTGATAAAAATTCGTGCATTACTTCTTGAGATAGATATATAGCAGAAATTCTGAAAAATGTAGCATAGCAGCGCCACCTGTTGAGGGATTTACAACAAAACAAAAACGGCACTGATTTATATGAAGGTATACCTGAATCTGAAGCTTGTTGAAAATCCAAGCATTAGTTCCTGAGATAGAGCTATTGCGGAAATCGTAAAAATGCAGCATAGCAGCTTCACCTGTTGAGCGATTTACGCCAAAATATATAAAACGTCAATTCATGTCAGACACTAACTCAATCTGAAGTTTGATGAAAATCCGTGCATTAGTTCTGGAGATTGAGCTATTGTGGAAATCGTGAAAAATGCTGCCTGTTGAGCGATTTAGACTAAAACATAAACAGCACTATTTCATATCCAGGTATATCTGAATGTGAAGTTTGTTAAAAACCCAAGCCTTAGGTCTTGAAATAGATTTCGGAAATCGAAAAAAATGCAGCACCTGTTGCGTGATTTACACCAAAATGTAGAAAACGTCAACCCATGTCAAGGACTAACTGAATCTGAAGTTTGATGAAAATCCGTGCAATATTTCTTGAGATAGAGCTATTGTGAAAATCGCGTAAATCCTTCAAAATGCAGCATAATAGCGCCATCTGTTGGGCGATTTGCACCAAAACGTAGGGATATTTGCACTAATTCATATCAAGGAATAATTGAATCTGAAGTTTAATGAAAATCCATGCATTAGTTCGCGAAAAAATGTAGCATAGCAGCGCCACCTGTTGGGTGATTTACACCAAAAACTAATCAGAACCAATTTATAATAGGGAATACTGGAATATAATTTTTTGTTAATTTCCGTGCATTAGTTCTTGAGATAGAGCGACCACAAAATTTGTGTCACAGACAGACAGACAGGCTCACAGAAACACAGACTCACAGCATCACAGACAGGAATTTTGTAAAAACATGTTTTTCGGATCTCTGACCCCTAAAACGGGTAAATTGGTCGAAAACCGGAAGTCTAAAATTTTCATGAATCCAATAGATTCCTCTGGTAAAGATAGAAGAAAGCAAACTAGTCGTATGTACCAATCCCAAAACTTTTTTCTATCTGATACGTGTTAATACTTCAAAATTCGCTAGCTCACTGCCAATATTAAATGGCAATCTATATCCCTCATGAGGATTCTAAAGATATGGAATTCCGTGCATTAGTTCTTGAGATATAACCATAGCTGAAATCATGTAAATCCAGCAAAATGCAGCCTAACAGTGCCACCTATTGGATGATTTATAGTATAACCTAATCAGCAACATCTTCTGTCAACGTCTGACGGAATCTCATGTTTGGAGAAAATCCGTGCATTATTTTTTGAGATAGAGCTATAGCGAAAATCGGGAAAATTGCAGCATAGCAGCGCCACCTGTTGGACGATTAATACAGAAACCTAATCAGCAACAACTTGTGTCAACGTCTAACTAAATGTAAAGTTTGGTGAAAATTCGTGCATTAGTTCTTGAGATAGAGCTATTGCGGGTATCGTGAAACAGGCTTCACAGCAGCGTCACCTGTTGGGCGATTTACACCAACCCCAATCAACATCAATGCATATCAAGGACTAACTAAATCTCAAGTTTGATGGAAATCCGTGCATTAGTTCTTGGGATAGAGCAATTGCGGAAATCCTGTAAATCCTGCAAAATCCAGCGCCACCTATTGGACGATTTATACAAAAAAGGTATCAGCACCAAAGTATATCAATGACCAACTGAATCTGAAGTTTTCTGCAAATCCGTGTGTTTCTTCTTGAGATATAGCTATTGTTTAAATCATGAATAATTCAGCATAGCAGCGCCACCTGTTGGGCGATTTGCACACTAATCAGCATCAATTTATATCAGGGACAAACTGAATATAAATTTTTATTAAATTCCGTGCATTAGTTCTTGAGAGAGAGCGCCCACAAAATTTGTGTCACATACAGACAGCGAGACAAACACACAGATTCACAGACTCACAGACATGCATTTTGTAAAAACATGTTTTTCGGAATCTCTAACCTCTAAAACGTATAAATCAGTCGAAAACCGGAAGTCAAATATTTTCACGAATCCAATACTTTCTTCTGGTAAAGGTAGAAGAAAGTAAAAATGAATACATATCGAGTTTACTTTTGGTCAGTAGAAATAACTCTTTGCTCTGCTTAATTTTTGAGATTAACTTCCTCGTTAAATCTTAAACATTACCAGTATATGCGTTCTGTTTTGTCTTTTCAAAACGTTGCTCTTAACGCACGAATTGGCGTTCGAATTCTTCTTGACTTATTTTTTTAGGACTGCTTTTCTGGTTACCCTGACACAAAATTCAAAAATTCTCCCAATTGATTAAAGCGTAACAGATAATTTTTGCTCATATGATTTCATTGATTTTCATGAGCTCTTTCTTTTCGCCAATTCTATGATGCCAATGCGTGAGTTACAGAATGATTAATTCAATTGCTTGCTCTCGCTTCAGGAACTCAATCATGTGAAAAACGTTTTTAACAAACACTCTCAGGCACAATCCCTATTCATTTCTGTGTGGACTATTTATTTTTACATCTTTACTCCGAATAATCTAAGATTGAAAAAAAACAATTTTAGATTACTTATTGATATTAATTAGTACAGCCTACAGCCTTTTAAAATTTTCAGCGAATGCATACATTATCGAACCTGCCCATAACTTGTGATGCACATATATTGTAAAGTACTGAACTATATCATAGCCAGGCATTTTCCTTTATTTTCTTTCCTTTCTTTGTCTTTCTTTCCATTCTTGAACAAACAATTAAAAAGTCTTTCAGCCGTTTAAAACTCACGCATCATGTGCAAAATGTATTATTGTAGCTACTTTTAACACTTCCGTTTATTTCTCTTACTATCGTGTTTATTGAAATTTTAACTTGCGTAAGATAACGTATTACGTTTCTGAGTGGCATTTCTCGCAATTTCTATTTTATCAATGAGCAGAAATATCATCCAGACAGGAACGGTCTAGTGAATTCACGAATTCCATTTTTAATAATGTATAAAGTAGTTGAGTTATCTTTAACGATTGTGTGAATCGAAATGGATGTAAGAGGGGAATTTTGAAAAGGAAATGTACTTGAAATGTCAAGTATATAATTTGTTTGCTTTCTGCATGAATGAACAAACTTTCTGTGGCTGATAAATGATTTTTATATGTAATATAAATTTTCAATGCAAATATGAAACTTATGAGAACTTATGTACATATTTGAATATATTAAAAAAATGAAGAAAAATTTCGTGTTCATCGATTTTATGCAAACAGCATCTTTCACTGCATAGGCCTTTTTTTTTTTTAATTACGTTTGGATCGTTTTGAATTAAAAGCATATATATCGTATTATATTTAGTATAATATTATAATAGCAATCGTATAATAATTTTAACTCGAGATTAGTCATGTTTCTTAGAACGTTATTACTCGCCCTCGGTCTTTTGGCCGCTCCGCGTCCTGGTCCCTGCGCATATAGGGAATGTAAAAATAGAAACATTTTTCATTTAAGATTCGAATTACATTTCAATGAAGTTATAAATTTGCAGTTTACTTAAATTACACATTTTATTAATCAGATTTGGAACAATGGGAAACGTAAAAATGAACTGATAGTAGTGAACGTTGCGCAGACTTTTCACCAATTTCAACTTTGCTTGTAAAAATGTACCTGGAGGAAAAACGGAGATGTCTTGCTACTTCACTATGGTGGTGTAGAAATATTGAAAGTCAGCATATGGTAATTCATCATTGTATTTGTAAGGCGGATATGAGTTAGGAAAAGAATAATTTACATCTGCGGCAAAAAGACCGGCATGCGACTACTGCTGGGTAAAAAATGTGGTATACATATAAAACTAAATATGAAGAATAGAGAGTGAGGAGTAATGACATATATAGTTTCTTTACAGAAGTCAATTAAAAGTTATGATACAAAGATACAATAAGCACAAAAATAATGATTAAAGTAGGGATCTAAGATAACATCTAAATTGAGCGTCTTGCGATTTCAGTTGTCAAACAATGTCGTATGTAGGAAGCGTATTTAAAGCACTATTTTCTGATTTTCCAAAGAGTATATTAGAGAGTTGATTAAAAGAGCTGAAACTTGGACAATTAATCTCTTTATAGAGATGAAAATTACAGACATAATAAGACACATCATAAATTATAGGAATATATGAATTTTGGCCTTTCTTTCTGGAACCCACCTACAACTGGTTCCTCACCCACATACAGATGTCTGTTTTTCTCCAAAGGACTCGAGCTGCTATCAATCTGCCTCTGTCGATGCACTGGCTCTTTTCGGTCTTGTGAGTGCTCGGCCTCGTTTTCTTTTTAGCTTTCTTGATGGAGATTTTCATTGTAATGCATATTTTCTACTTTGTGACTGACGAAGAAAGACGATTTTATCGAAGTTAACACGAAAAATCACATATTATACTTAAATTTTGTATTGCGACTGATTTTAAACGCACTTGCTATTTCTTATTACCCATCTATCTTACAGTACTGGTGTATTGGTATTGATATCACAATGTTAATGAAATAAATATTTTTTACTTTAAAATAATCTGATTATTACAATTACATGTTTACGGATATGTATTATTTATTCATTTTCATCAGATATTTATATCCCTTTTCCAATTCTGAAAAAAACTGAGCTTTTCTTTCGAAACAGAAACATTTCGTAAGAAAAATTCTGGAAAAGAAATTTCCTCCAAAATAGCACTTTCTTTTACCTTTTTCGGAACGGCGTTATTGAACTTTATTCAAATTAATCTTTCAGATTATGCCATGAAATGCAACTATTTTCTTACCTTATCTCCATTTAAAGGACAATTCAAGAAATTATTCGAACGGAGATTCTTATCTTGATACTATTTCGACTTATTAATAAAATACGCCTTCAGAGAAATTATTCTAAGGAACGTGAGGAGTTTACTTGAAGAAAATGGAATTTACATGACACAACAATAAGACGAAGAGATTATGTGCTGAGATTAGATGGGTATTAGAAAGCGATTTGAGTTTGGGACAGATAAAAGATTCTATCATTTTCAGATTAGAATTAGAATGCATCTATTAATAGTGTGTTTCATAATATAGAACTGAGATAAATTGAGATGATAATAGAAAGTCATTGATTTTATTTTTATGCCTAATCTTACAGATTTTAAATATCATTGACGTGAATTTAGTATACTGATATATAAAAAATGAATTTACCACATTAAAAAAAAAATCTAAAACGTAAAAAATAATTGTGAATGTCAAGGTATCAATAGTGCGTTTGAGAATAATGAGATAAATTATGGAACAAAAATGATGATTAAATTGTTGTAAATTTTAAACAAGAAAGAAAAATCATGCGTTAAGCATAGATTATGAAAGAGTTTTCGACACTTCCTAAATTCTTTTGAACAGCCCTGTATTTGATCTTAGCTGATATACATACTACATGGTTGGAAAATATATTTTAGCAAGGAAAAGCATAACAGGGCGAAATTTCTCTTTCAGCAATTTATACTTATAGATGGAACATACTTAAATATTTTTGTTCATCCCTGTAGTTTACCTAGTATCTTTATTACACTCCACTGTTTATCTAAAATTTAATTCAAGTTAAAACACTCTTAAAACTACTGAAATCACATATCCAGAAATTATCATCCATATCCGGCCGTGTATCCAATTCCTTGGGACGCCCGGTATATCATTTAACTATATTCTATAAACATTTATTAGTAAACCAAATGCCGTTCAGCATTAAAATGCATAAGACATTTAAAAACCACTTTTAAGCAATTTACGTACATACTCAGTAACCTTTGCGAATTCTTTTGTGTTGCTCAGCATATAAAGTATAGTAGTTATACACACCGTATAGTATGCATAAATATATTGAAACTTAAAAGCGTGTATCATAATTACAAATGCATTTCCTGCCATCACCGCTATTATGCAGTACTTCGTATGAAACATACTATCTGACATATTTTGCGTGGTCCTGTAAATGCTAGGCAGTTCGTATTATACATGAAATAACTTATAGTAAGCCTTACTGAGGTATAACAGTTTCATTATATATGAAACAGTTTAACATATTTAAAATAAGCCATTTCCCCCTATACCATTATGTAACGGAACTCTTTTGTGTGACCCTGTAAATGAATAATAACCATTCTTTGCATCACATATTCTACAGAATGCGGTTTTTAGTGTACTTCGTAAATGTATATAAATTTTATTGTGTTTGGGTATTATAAATTTTATTGTGTGTAGGTGTAACGTCATTAAAATTCATTTGGAACGATTTTCACTATTTGCCACAATGTAACGGAAACTTTTGACTGTCCCTGTAAATAAACTAAACATGGTAGAAACTTCATTTGAAATAGGGTTCGTGCTAGGTTATACGTAAATAACATCCAAAAATTCCAGGATAATCCGAGCATATTTACGTGAGTTAGAGCGCGGCCAGCCGGTCATACGGCCAGACAAACCTAAGTCAATAACTCTTTTCAACTTTGTTCGAAAGTGTTAAAAATATAATCATAAAATAAATTGATTTTAGAATAGAAATGCTTTCATAACATTTGTATACCTGATCTTTCGGATTTTAAATATTACTAAGAAGAATTTAGATACAGTTTTATTTGTTTAAATATGTTGATTTATCTACTATATCTATATTATAAAAAGCCTTTCACGTTAGTATGTTCGACATCGTATCAAAAATGGTAACGATATAAAAAATTAAAAATAAATGTATCGCATTTTTCTTTTTAGCTACACTAGGGTTGAAATTGAAAGGCTTTAAAAATTTTTCGGAAGAAAGAATTACAAAAAAAAAAAAAAAAAAAAAAACAGTGGCTATCTCCCAGTTAACGGGATGTTTTGCCTTAGATTAAAGCAGATCAGTGAAACATGTGAAAATAGGCAAATATAAAATTATTTAATTAAACAGAGTCTTTGTCTCCCGGTATTTTTTAACAACGCTATAAGACAGTTTTTTTTTTTTTTTTTTTTTTTTTTTTTAATAAGACATAATATCAATGATATAAGACATGATACAATTGATATATCATCTAAGTGTATCGTTTTAAATCTGATGTAATTTTCACCAAAGTTTTCCTTCTCTTTTTAATATTCACGTGAAAATGCTTTCGTTGTTAGAATGGAAATGTTATTTGCGCTGCCTTAGAATTCTCAACACAAGAGCAATGCGACTTTTGTATGCACTTCGATAACATCTGCATTGGTTTATTGGTTTAAAATATCTTAATTTGTTGATTTTCTATAAGCAAGTTAATCCTATTGGTTTGCAATGGAAGTCTATATGAATTTGGCAAAATATTAGATATGTTCCATTCTAATGTAGTCGTCCACGGCCTCCTTCAGATACGGCTAAGAAAACACTCCCGTGAATAGCTTCGTCCGTCCTAACTTTCACAAGTGACGGGTTCTTCAATCTTCAAGAAAGCCTTTATAAACATTAATTTTTATCGTGGAGTGGTTTCAAAACTTTAAGAAAAAGCTAGACCACCAATTTCCCATTCTAAAATATTTTAAGTAGATTAAAAAAAAAGATTTAAGATAACGATTTCCTTAATAACCCGGGATTCATAAAAAATTGGCACAATATTGACTTAACTTTGTTGGTATCTTTTTTTTTTCATAGGCATGAACACATTGACTTAATTATAATTGCTACAATTCGATATTTATAAATTAATTTTATTAACTATTACGAAATCACGAAAATATAGCTTCTTAAAATTATAAAAAAATCTATTCTAAATATTTACAGAGTTATATGGTACTTATAAACAGAATAAAGGTAATTTACGAATTCTGAAACATAAAAAGTGTATATATATAAAATTTAGTACACTAATTATTTTTTATTGCAGTTAAAAGTTTAGCACTTCAAAAATGAAATTCGATTGGTCATTAACATTTATGAAATTATCATAGGAATAATAAATACAAAAACGATAATAAATATACATGAATAACTTTAGTTATTTAACCAAAACATTCCCTAAATTACAAGCTACTGTACTTGCAATTAAAATTATAATAATAATTTTAAAGCCTCTACATTTTAAATTCACAAATGCAACTTAACTATGCATACGAGATTAAATCATGGAAGACGGTAGTATTCCGAGTGACGCAGCCTTAAGCCTAAAATCGTATCGTATCGTATCGTAGAATTCGTAGATGGCGGAACTCATATATACAGCTAACTCGACATCAAAGAAAACGCGAAAAGCCGCCTTTTAATAACTCAGCAGATATAGGTCCTATTGTTCTGGATTTTCTAGAACAGTCTTATATCTGCAGTCTAATCGTATACTGAAATTTTTACATTTCTGCGTGCAGTATATTTTGAAATCTTAATAGCCATTTTTAAAGTGAAAACGTTGGTATGGTATAAGAGGAAGTTCCTAATTTGAAAATCTCGAAAACGGTTCTAACGGTTATCTTTAAATTGATATATCATATAAATCTGATTAAGACGTGGTGAATAACGCTTTTCTTTTTTCTGGGAAAACTCGTTTTATTTTAAAAATCGTTATTTTAAAAAATCGCTTTTTTTTACTTTTCTCGTCCGTGATTGGTGAATAGGTTTGACGTCACTTCGTATGTAGGAGGAGTCTTAATCCATCTGCTGTGGGTATAAAATCAGAAACAAAATTTGCAAAGTCATTTTAGGTATTCTAAGTTGAGTTAACAATCTGAGTGTCAGCAGTAAATCTTTTTTTTTTTTTTAAATATTAAAATTTTAAATGTTAATTATTATGTGTTTTAAAATATTAAATATATTAAATGAAATTTCGATTGATATTATCTTTCTCTTTTGTTATGAAGAAATTATTATTCCATATTATTGCTTTTTGTCGAAAAAATATTTAGATTCATTTTTAAAAAAGGGGAATTTTTTTTAATTATATGTATTCAATATAATTGTTATGTATCATTCTTTTTCAATTTTCCAAAAAAATTATTTTTAATTTCTTGTTTATGATCGTGGCTCGAGGTTTTCGACTTGTGACTCAACTCAACCATTGCTATTTCTTATTGCTTTGCATAATTATGAACATGGTATGCTTTGGATTACACTTTATTAGGTATTTTGTTAATTTATTGTTTATTTTTTTAATCTGATTTACGATTCCATTTTTAACTTTTCTTTTGATTTACTTAGATTTAATGTGTCCTTTTTTATTTTCCGCCGATTTAACCTAACCACGCTATCGTTTTGTAGATATTACGAACCTTTTATTTTCTCTTGAAATATCTATTAATGTTTTAATATCCAGCATCAATAATTATTTTTACAATACCTTATGGCTTCATAGTTGAATACCTTCTTCTGAAAAGGGCAACAGAAATTTCTGAAAACTTTGTTTACATATCGATTACGATAGGAATGTTTTAATATCCAGCAGTAACTTAAACTTTTGTTTTGATTACATATCGAGTAACAAAAAATATGTTCTTGACTCTTTAAAAAATGCAACTAAAATGATAATTTTAACAATTGAATCATTAATAAAAAATTATACGTTAAATTAAGCCTGAAAATTTTAATACTTGGAAAGGCTGAGACAAATATAAATTTTTAAAGCAGATATCTTACAATGAATGTTTAATCACAATGTTTTAACTAAAATATCTTTAAATATTAACAAATTTAAACAAAATGAAGTTCTTAATTTTGCCGATTGATTTTCCGCGAAAGAAGGTACTAAAAAAACTTAAAACTATTTAGCTAGAAAAGATTACAATGTTTCTGATGGGAACAAATAAATGGATTTTTCAATGCTTTCACTAAAGTAAATTTAAAATTCAATGTCAGAATTACAAATTAATTAAATTGTTTATTGTGGGATCCCCATAACTCAAAAAATATTTGAAACTAAGTTATCATTGTTTTTTCAATGTTTGTTGACAGACGGTTGCGATTTGTGTTAAAAACCACCAAAGTGGCATTCGCTATGCCCTATCATATGATACATACCAATAGATTTCTAAACAGCTTCCACTTGAAAATCTAAAGATCATTAAGATTACTAAATCAAAAGAAAAGTTCACGATTAATTCCCAATAAGTCAGAATGAATAAATTTCAAAATACATAATATGTGTCATCCTATTTTTAAAAGCTTTTTTCCAAAGTAAGAATTCATTCACATACACTGACAATAAAATTATCAGTGTTTTGGTTGGTGGGAAAACATTTAATGTATTTTATCAGCGCTGTCGAACATGGCATGATTTCGGGGGGGGGGGGGAATTATTTTTTTGCCAATGATTTTCTGAGAACATCACTTTTATCTTCAAGAGCAAGGGGTGATTCTGTTCTAAAATTTCAGCCATTCAGTTCTGAAAAAAAAAAAAAAAAAAAAACATTCCTTTTTAACCTAAAAACCTCATAATGGATATTAATTATGAATGAATCGTATGTTTTCTCCTACCGATTGGCAATTTTTGTGTGTTTTTTATGTGACCAATTGACAAATTGTATGTTTTTTCCCCTAACAACCGACTGTCGATTTTTCTTTTTCATCTGCGACTGATTGATGAATTTTTTGATTTTTTAAGCAGTAGATTGGCAAATTAATCGATTTTTTTTTCTTCATGACTAACTGAAGAATTCCTTGTAACCAACTTGTGAATTTTTTGATTTTCTTTTCCTTCACAAGAGCGATTTAGAAATTTCTCTACATACATTTATAATCTACAGTGATTATAGACAAAATTCATACATTAATAAGATTCCTGTGGTAAGATTCGTCAAACGGTCGCAGAAAAAGAATAATTTTGTCAAGGGATCGCAGAATAAATGCAAATTTTCTCAAAATGTTACGGAAAATTTCGAATTTCGTAAAAAGTCTGCGAGGCTGTGAAAGTTCAGCTTTTTTTTTTTTTTTTTTTTTTTTTTTTTTTTTTTTTTTTTTTTTGCTGAGCCTGTACCATGTCTGATTTTAAGTCAACACGACCCGAACCTGCAAAAATAATTTTCAAAATATGAAAAATATTATCAATATTTTGTTTTTGATACACATAAAAACCACATGTATCATATTTTTGATAGTTTATGTACACATGGTACATGTGTTTAAATTGAGAGGTGCCTGTTATTCAAACTTATATAAAAGTTCAAATATATAAAGTTTAGGAATTAAAAAGTGTTTGCTAAATAGAAATGTCTGCCTTTTGAAAGAAAAGCCATTATGGAGGTCTTATTGTACATAGACAGGGGTAGGGAAATGCACCATTTTACTCGCCATTGGCGAGTGAATTTTCTAACAGGGCGAGTGAATTTTTAGGTAGTTTTTGAAAACTGCAAACTATAGAGATATGCCGAAAACTTTTTTTTTAAATTAGTTAGCTATATTTTTCAACTTTCCTAATTATTGCGATGTAAACATGGTACTAAGTTCTATTTTATATTAAACTTTCATCTCTTGTTTATTATTTTTTTTAATTTATAGGGAAGAAAAATATGAAAATGCATTATAGTAATAGTAACCAACTATTTTTGAGTTGCGTAATTTTGTCATAAAAATTTTCAACTGTAGATTGCATTTTACTGGCTGGTGAAATAAATCTTTGGCTGGTAAGATTTTCTAGAAATTCCCCACCCCTGTACATAGATCTTCAACCTGAAAAAATACTTTGGATATCATTTGAAATTCAGGTCGACCGATTAGAGTCAAAACCCAAACCGAAACAATGAAAGTGAACCCGGCCTGCAACAAAAAATCTACTATTGATCCGATCCAAACCAAGAGTCGGTTCGGGTAAAAGCAAGTAACCCGACCTGATGCAGGACTCTAATGCAGATATCTTTCAGTTAGTGCAGTAAATTGTTTTACATGCTTCCTCAATTAGTCTGTGAAGCACAAAACTGGTTACACTATTTTTTCCCCAGCAAGATGGTGATCATTATTCAGCAATTCGTAAGTTTTCTATTAAATAAATTAACCAGTTTGTAGGTTTAAAGCAATTAAACTGCAATGCAAAATATTTTAATCAAGTCGTGTATTTAAAAAAGTGCTCTATGATAAGTAAGCTAACATAATTAAAGAATTGTTGTAATGCAGATTAAAAATTAAGAGACTTTGTACTGTTTCTTGACTGATTGTTTATATTTTTAAAATGTATACATTAATATGCGAGTGCACATATGCGTGCACCAGTGATTTTTTTTTAATTGTGTATTTGCAGAGTGCATGACACCTGGCCGAAAAAGTAGCAAAACTAAACACTGTATGTAGTGTATAAACAAGAAAATTAATCGGCACTGTTTGTTTTTAAGCATTTTGCATATTACAGCTCATCTTTTTAATCATTGTTTATATCAGTGTTGAATTCAGACACTTTTCTCCAGGAGGGATTGCACTTTTTGACCATTGAAAACACAAAATCTCAAATCTTTTGGGGTTTCCCCCCTCCCCCGGGTCACCCCCTGAAATCAACACTGATTTATATTTTAAAAATTTATACTTTAATATGAAAGTGCACTTATGTGTGTACAAGTTTTTTTTTTTTATTCGGTATTTGCACAGTTCATGACACCTGGCCGAAACAGTACTCAGTACAATATTACTCAGAAATAAATTAAGAAATATTCTAACTCTCTGAGCGGTTTGAGCATATTTTTCAGTTTCCCAAAAACAACTTTAATCTGTTGTAGACGAAATTATTTTCAGCAGAATTGTATTTCAAGATGTCTATCAAATAAAGGAGCATGAAGTGTATTTTAGAAACAAACAGGAAAAGAAAATTTTAATTAAAATTATTTTTATAAGCATTTTTATGAAAATGCCGGAACGCCTTCAAGATGCTCGGAGGGTTTAAAATATATATATATATATATATATATTCCAATCATAATCAATAAATATAAAGACGTTTGATTTACGTTGTGTAATAAAAAAATTAGTGTATTTATATATTTATGCATGTAAGCATTCGCTGTTTTCTGTGGTAAAAATCTGTATGTACTTCAATGCAAATAACTTAAAAGTAGAGCTGGGCGATATATTGATAAAATTGATATAAAATGGTAATTGTGATAACGATATTAAAAAACCTTACAAAACGGTATATCATGAATATCATAATCGTGATGTAAACCGTGATTATCGTGGTTCTTCATTAAACCGCAACATTAACCCCTTGGGGACGAGCGACACGTATACGTGCCACATGAACTTCGCAGAATCCTTGTTTTCTCTCACCAGTAAAATTTGCCTTATTTAATCAGCGACGACGATTCGAAGAGGTTTGAGCCGAGGAGCCCGGGACCTATGTCCCACATGCAGAACAGCTTTTTAGATGACAATGTAGGGTTCCGTAATAGCAGTGCAAAAAAATGGAGCATAAAGGGGGAGGGGGGTGGAAACCTTAGGTTCTTGAGTTCAACACAAAAAAAAAGAAAAAGTAAAAAAAAAGAAAAAAGAATTTAAATTGGCAAACTAAAATATTAAGTAGTTAAAATTACTAAAAAGGCTCAGTGAACAGCAGCTCCCGCGCCATACTCACGCTTCACCGCGAGTTCAGGCTACCACGGCTTCACAGACATTCGCGGTAATACGGTCTTGAAAAAGACCCTTTGAAATGCCCTGGATCCACCGAGATTAGGAGTACTGCTCACAACTGGGTTGAGGGAGAGAATGACGTCCTGCTCGAAGAGCAGGTCTACTTATTGAGAAAGGGGGAAACGGGGAGGAGCTTAGAAAGGAATAGAAGGATTTGATTGGCTGGACGAAGTTGTTCGTCGAATCCTTACATTAATAACGAAAAAGAGTAGTAATAATAAGGAGGAAGATGGTAATTTAAGTTAAGTTAAAAACAATTAGAATAAAAGGAAGAGAAAATCAATAATTTAACAATTTAAAAAATATGCAGAGCATTTAAAATCATACCAACTTGTGGTCTATTTCTATTATTAAAATCAAAAATGTCATACATCGATAAAGTATTTAAAGCACTGTTTTCTAAGTTTTGGAGTGAAATGTGAAAATTAATGTTTAGGTCCTGAATAAAATTGTTTAATTTAGGAAAATCAATTTCTTTATAAAGGTGATAATTACGGACGTAGTAAGGGACGTCATAAATTTGTCTAATAGTAGAATTTTGAGACTGTACTAAAATTTTGATATGGGATTTGGCGATGTATGACCAGATTTGGCAGCCATAAGTTAAGATGGGGCGTAGGTAGGAACTGTAGAGAAGCAATTTATTTTTAATAGTTAAATCACTATTTCGAGCAATTAGGGGAAAAATTAGACTTTTAGCAGCTCGAAATTTGTTACGCGCGTAGTATGTATATTGTTTAAAGGTGAGTCTTTGGTCAAGAATAATACCAAGATATTTACATGTTGTTGACCATGGCAATTCAATATTATTAAATTTAATTTTATATTTGTCACGATTATCGTTACTAAGATTACAAAACAACATTGCATGTGTCTTATTTACATTTACTGCAACTCTCCATTTTTGGAACAATGTAGAGAGAATTTTTAAATGCCTGGTAATCGCGATAATTGCATATTTTCTATTTTTATTAATGGCAAAGACACAGGTGTCATCCGCAAATTTAGCCAAACGGTATGGGGGTCGGGGGGGATATCATTGTTGAAAAGATTGAAGAGAATTTCCGATATGCGGGATCCTTGGGGGATTCCAAAACGAGCAAAAATATTACGTGACAATTTATCTTTTACTTTAATGTTAAAATTCCTGTCAAGCAGGTAGTGGTGAATAAGTTTAATAAGATATGGGGGAAAATTATAGTTTATGAGTTTAAAAATTAATCCTAAAATCCAATGTTTGTCAAATGCTTTTTCAATATCTAGGAAGACTGCGGCAGTGAATGTTTTAGAAATTTTACCAGTGGTAATGTGCTCGACCATTCTATACACTTGGTGGGGGGCTGAAAGCCCCTCTCTGAATCCAAACTGGACTGGAGTCATGATGTTGTTTGTATAGATATGGTCGTTTAATTCACGAGCAATAAAAGCTTCTGTTAATTAACTTAAAGAATTTAAAAGGGAAATTGGGCGGTAGCTTGTGGGGTTTTCAGGAGGTTTACCACTTTTGAGAATGGGGGCTATGAGTGCAGTCTTCCAATAAAAGGGGAAATATGAGTACTTAAAAATATTGTTAATTAAGTGGGTTAAATTTGGAATATAACTATGTGGCAGCTTCTTGATCATATCATTAGTGATAAGACTGATGCCTGGGGATTTTTTATTCTTAAGTTTATTAGTTTCATTTATGACATCAGCGTTGGTGATAGTGAAATTGGGGGGCGGGGGGGAGTTCCTAATGAAGCTGCTCACTTTTTCATTTACTTCTGTCTCTGTCTGCAAATTAATAACAGGGTTCCCAGAGAATTGCAACTCTAAACTGCTCGCAATAGCATTTGCTTTTTCCTCATTAGTGAACGCGCAGTTGTTAGAATTTGGAATACGGATGGGGGGCATGTTAGAAACAGAACTCTTGCATTTTTTGGCTGCCCTCCATATGGAGGCGTCCTCTGGAGTTAGAGATTGTAAGTACAAACTCCACGATTCCTGTCTCTTATTGAATAAATAGTTTTTCAAGATTTGCTGAGTTCTGTTCATTATAGTTTTATCAGAAATTCTGCGCTTTCTTTGCCAGGTTTTCCTGGCTCTATTTTTATTGTTTAGTAATCTGCGGACATGAGGATCAAGCTTATAAAATTCATTATCTTGGATTTCAGAAGTAGCACTTTCCGCTGCACTTTTGATCTCATTAGTTATTTTTTCAGTGAATGAGTCAATATCATTAGTGGAATTAATTTGCGGGAGGGCGATGGGAAAAGCGTTAATGTTGTTTTGGAATTGAGCCCAATTAATTCTTTTAATAATTTTTGGGGAATAGACAGGGGTTTTGATTTGGATGTTAATTTCGATAGGGTTATGATCGGAGCTCAATTCCGGGAGGGATGCAATTGTTTTTGCATAATTAAAACCACAATAAAGGCCGAAATCAATGGTAGTGCTACTGTGATCCGTAAAATGGGTGGGGGAGTCCGGGAAAATTATGTCCGCAGTGGAATTTTGAAGGAAAGAGTAGATTTTATTGCCATAGTCACTGTTGAAGTTGCAATTCCATGAGTCATGATGGGCATTGAAGTCTCCAAGGAGGAGCGTGTTGACGTCATACGACAACAAGGTTCTGATATCTGCTATGACGTCACTCGCGCGCTCTCTATGCGGAACGTAAACAGAGAAAAAAGTAAGGGGTGGGGATGAGGGGATCCGAATGGTAACACCTGTTGCGTCGACAAAGTTTAGGGGGGGTGGGGGTTGCAGGAGAGAAATTTAGGTTATTTTTTACGCAAACAGCTGTACCACGAATGGTACGGGCGCTGTTGGGATTATGAAAGTCATGCCGAAAGATATAGTAATTTGGAATTTTGAATGAAATGCCAGTTCGGAGTTTCGTTTCTTGGAGCAAAATAATATCGGGGCTATGCTTCTCTACAAAGTTTTTGAACTCAAGAAAATCTTTTTTAATGCCATCGCAGTTCCAGGATATTATTTTCAGACAACCCTTCGTACCCATTAGTTATTTATTGGGGATTGTTGATCAAATTCGGAAAGGAATATCATTAATTTTTCTTGTTGGTTGTCGGCTGCTCTCATTTTTTGGAGGATATTTTTATATTTTTTGATTAATTCATTAAAATTGGGGGCATTTAATTCACGCGCTATATCATTTAGGGTGGTTGCTATCTCTGAAAAATTGAAATTAGTTTTGCTATTGACCTGGGGGGGATTTCAGGGGCGGGGGGGATTCCCGGGTGGGATTTTTTGGTTTTAGGGTGTCAGCGAAAGATTTTTGGGGGGAATATTGATTAGAGTTAAAATTTCTATTTAATTTAGGGAATTTATTGCAGCCTCTATAAGATGCAGCATGTCCGAGCCCGCAGTTAACGCAGACAACCGGTTCTTCTTCAGTTTTTTAACATTGTTTAGGTGGGTGTGATTTATCGCATTTTACGCATCTTGGGGCCATTTTACATTAATTGATGGAATGGTGCCAATATTGGCAATTGAAGCATTGCATCACTTTGGGGGGGGGCGATTATAATTTTCCACATTTATTATGTGGTAGAGTAAATTATCTAATTTAAATATTTGCTTAGCTACTGGGCCATCAGTGAGTTGGACTTGAAAAAGTGGGAGTCTATTTTTTGTGCGAAAGCTGGTCATTTGGGCTACTTTAATTACTGGGAATGAATTTTTTATAAGCTCATTCTTGGGGCCATTTTACATTAATTGATGGAATGGTGCCAATATTGGCAATTGAAGCATTGCATCACTCTGGGGGGGGGGGCGATTATAATTTTCCACATTTATTATGTGGTAGAGTAAATTATCTAATTTAAATATTTGCTTAGCTACTGGGCCATCAGTGAGTTGGACTTGAAAAAGTGGGAGTCTATTTTTTGTGCGAAAGCTGGTCATTTGGGCTACTTTAATTACTGGGAATGAATTTTTTATAAGCTCATTATGGATCTGCTCAACTTCCATATTTATAGGAAGGCCTCTAATTACTACTTTTAATAATGATGCATTTTTCTCTGGGAATAGAAAGTGCTCTACTTTTAACTCATCTAGGGCTTGTTTAATTTTTTGATAGTCTGGTATAGTGGCGGGGTATAGTCTGGTGAAAACACCCCGGGGCTGGCAGTGAAACTGCTTTGGCATTTGTCTTTAATATTCGTTAATAGGTTGATAGTTTCCAGGCTGGTATTTGGGGTTTTAATTGAAATAAACTCGATTTTAGGGGTCTGGACTCTTTTAGTAGGTGCTTTAGGAGCTTGGGGGACATTCTTGTCGTTTAGGACGACTTCAGAAATATTATTGAATTTATTGGTTGTTTGAAAAGTTATGGTATTTGCAATCTTATTTCTGGGGAAGCCAAATTGGTCGCGAGTTTCCTCACGAAATCTTTTAGGATGTTTTGCCTTAACTTCTACGAAAGTGGCACTGCTATTATCAGAATCACCCACCTGAGAATTTGTATCCATGGCTGGATGAGTGTCTCCACCTGGAGTTGGGTGTTGGAGTGGCAAACTCTGCTCGCTGGTTTAGGTAGGTTTCCCTTCAAGCTCAGCTAGTTCTTTTGTAATGACGTTAAGTCTCACATTTTGTACATCTCTGATGCTGCTTTGATGCTTTTTAGCCTCATCCGTAGCAGCAGTATCAACTGCTCTCTGGGCTCTTCGGCATATTTTGTTTTGTGTGTGGATGGCATCGTAGTAGAACTCAATGAGTTCTACTTTAAGGCTATAATCCTGTGTATCAAGGTAGTTCTTGTCACGTAACCAGTGTATCCTGTGGTTCTTAATCGTACGAAATTCCTCTCCCATCCAGTCTATGGGGAGTATACCACCAAAGAAACCAACTGCCATGTCTGACAGTCAAAACATCGATCTCATCAAACCAAAAAAAGTTCATTTTCTCGATTCAAGAAGACATAAATTTCTGTTTTTAAAAAACGGTGACAAAAGATTATAAATTTCGTAAAAGGCTCCCGTCCCGAAGGGGTTAAGCAGCGCTTCTTCAGCTTCGACCCAGTCTAAACCGTGGTATTAAATACTGAATCGTCTGTTCCGATTATTATGATACTAACGGAGTGTCTCCTGTCAAGTCTAAATCGTGGTATTAAAAATACCAATTCCTCGGTTTCAGTATTCTTGATATTAACGGTGCGACTTCTGCCAGCCTAAATTGTGATATTAAATACCGACTCCTCGGGTTCCGTGTTCATGATACTAATGGTTATGTGATTTCGTTTTGATGGGTGATAAATATCCTAAATGCAGTTTTCTGTGTGATCGCTGACATCAGATGATACATATATATATTTATTTATGGTATTGACGGTGTAAGCTGAATCTCTGAGCATATGCGTTTTATGCTTCAGACACCATGTCTTTCATTTCATTATGGTATTTAGATTTCAGCGATGTTGATGAATATTTGCTCTTTGTTATTGAACAATGTGTGAATCAGGACGATAAAGAAATGAAATATAACATTTTATTTGCAACAGTGGATTTAATTAGACAAATGAAATAATAATTATATAGCTGGGTCCTCAGGGCCACTTTTCTAACTTTGGCCGAGACCCCTCATGTGGCATATCGTTGGAAAGGCCTGTGACCACTTATTCATGTTATGCACCTCCGGTGACCACCCCCCACTTCCATGTCTGGGGGGCACTTTTCTAAATTTTACCGAGACCCCTCATGTGACATATCGTTGGAATGGCCTGTTGCCGCTTATTCATGTTATGCCCCTCCAGTGTCCCTCTCCCTATTCCACCCCCGTGGGAGGGCCTTTTTCTAAATTTTGCCGCCACCCCTTATCTGACGTATCTTCAAAGACCTGTGACCGCTTGATCATTTTATGCATTTCCGGTGCTCCGCCCACCACTTTGCCCCTCAAGGTGTTACTTTCCTAAATTTTGCCGACACTCATCATGTGACTGTTTATTCATGTTATGCACCTTCAGCATTCCTCTCCCCACTTGTCCCCCCCTTGCGGGAGGGCCTTTTTCTAAGTTTTACCGTCACCCCTCATGTGACATATCGTTGCAAAGGCCAGTGACCGCTTAATCATTTTATGTCCTTCCGGTGCCCCGCCCACCACTTTGACATCCCCTGGAGGCACTTTTCCAAATTTTGCTGACACCAATCATGTGATATATCATTGGAAAGGCCTGTGACCGCTTATTCATGTTATGCACCATCAGGGTTCCTCTCCCCACTTGCCCCCCCCCCCGAGGGAGGGTCTTTATGTATATTTTGCCATCACCCCTCATAAGACATATCGTTGCAAAGGGCTGTGACCGCTTAATCATTTTATAGCCCTCCGGTGCACCGCTCACCACTTTTCCCCCGTGCGGGGCACTTTCCTAAATTTTGCCAACACCCGTTATGTGACATATCGTTGGAAAAGCCTGTTACTGCTTAATCATTTTATGCACTTCCGGTGCTCCGCCCACCACTTTGCTCACCTCCTCGGGGGGCACTTTCCTAAATCGAGATATCGGAATATGATATAAAGATGCTGATTTATCATGATATTTAATTCTAGACATTGCCCATCCCTACTTAAAAGTGCTTTGCCATCGATCAGCATGATACCGATATATATTGTACAATACATTTTTCTCATTATCTAACATTAGTGCACACAAAATGCATTTGTATGCACTACATAGTTTATTATCTACATATTCTAATAAGGATTTTATGATCGTACTAGATATGAATGTATTTTATATGAAATTAGTACCAAATAATGAGAGATTTATTGATGTTGTTATGTCAGTAAATAACATTTTAAAGAGTTAGACTTTTTTGTTTGGTGCCATCAAGTTTTGACGTGTTCCATCTAGTGAATCTTTAAGACTTTTTTACTGTTGCTATAGAAATATTTTAGATTATTAATAATTTGTCTCGAATGAGTCATAAAAGGCCAACCCTGCCGCATGGCAATTAAAGTTTTTAAAGTGGCAATTAAAAAATCTATCATCTATCGCCAAATAAAATACAGCTTTTTCATCTCTAGTTACGCTTAGCTTTTTTTTTTTTTTTTAAATGGTGCAAGGACACGGTATCTAAAATGTCACTAATATATGTGCATCCATTGTCTGCAATTTTCTATAATATACGTTGCTTAGCAAAAGTAAATATCACAACCTTCACCTATCTGTTTCTGAAAATTATTGTGAACTTCAACCATTGATGGCCAATTTGTGCCGAAGTGGAAAAGACCATCACATCAAAAATACCTTTTGTCACAATTTTTGTTGCTGGCAAAAATTATACTAGTATTTTAAAACAGGGTTTTAAGGATTTTATTTTAACTACATGAGGCAAGAATGAAGAGATACTGATAAACTTAAAGCATATGGTTGCTCTACTCATTGGTTAAATCTTCTAGGTGACAATATAACTCCACAAACAATTACAAAACATGCCATTGAAATACAAAAGTACTTTCACAATTACCATGTTGTATATGCTTGGTTAAAAGAATGCAATGATCATTTTACACTACTCTTACCTTTCAACTTTTACTAGAAGAGTCAGATAACTTGTTTTGAAACTTTTATCAATAACCACAGCCATTATACTAAAATTATTAATGATAACACTATTAACATTTCTTTGAAATTATCAGAGACTATAATCTTTATAATGTTAAAGATCTTCTTTTGCAATTAAAACCAGTTGAAAGCACTTTAAATAGTCAGGAATGGGAAATACATCATTTTGCTTGCCACTGGTGAGTACCTTTCCTCGCAGGGCGAGTGGATTTTTAGGCAATCTTTGAAAATACTGCAGGCTATATAAGGTCTGGCAAAAACATTTTTTTAATAGTTGGTTATATTTTTCAAATTTATTTCGATAGTGCTAAGCTCTATCTTATACTAAACTTTCCTCTGTTGTATATATTTTTTAATAACAATTAATAATTTCTTAGTAACAATGACTACTATAGTAACAATTTCTTAGTAAGAGTGTAAACTATTTTTGCTGTGTGTTTTCTCATTGTTTTTGAACTGTACGTTGTATCTTGCTGACTCATGAAATAAATCTTTGTTTGGTAAGATTTTCTGAAAATTCCCCATCACTGTAAGCAGTAGTATCAATACAAAAACCCTTAATGGGTTAAAAGTTAGTGATGCAGCACTTTATCTTATGCTCTAAGAATTTTAAATATGGAACTTAAAAATAATGATATCAAATTTTGAGTGATGCTATGCTATTAATTATAATTTCTATATATATTTCATCATTTTATTTTTTTATAATCGCATGTGCAAAAATTATGTTCAATTTAAAAAGATGTATAAAAGTTTAATCATTGAGACTTTATCATTCATATCTCTCATAAATTCAAAGTATGCGTTTAAAAAGATATGGGAACTACTTGCGAATTCACCCGGAGTCCGCCATCTTGTTTATTTGTTGGTCATTTATAATCACTTTATGCTTAATTTAATAACATAACAACAAACATAATATAAACAACAACAAACATAACATAAACAACAAATATAAATAACAAAATAAATAAATCCGAATAAATAAATTTAACATCGGCGATGATCAACAAAGAAACAAGGCGGACTCCGGGCGAATCCGCAAGTAGTACCAAGATATGAATTAAAAGTATTCTATTTTTCATGCACTTTTTCTAAAATTTTGGTATTTCATTAATTTTATTTTTTTCTAGGAAAATTTAATCCAATTTTATCTATGAACGTGTACTTTTTTAATCTTTTGATCCTAAACCTAAAAAAAGTAATGATATGAATACAAAAACCCTTAACGGGTTAAAAGTTTGACGCAGCACTTTACTTTATGGTTATTTGAATCTGAAATATGGGTCTTAAAAATTCTGATATCAAATTTTAAGTGACGCTGTGCTATTAGAATGAATTTATATATATTTAATTTTTCTTTTTTGTTGTATTTATTTTTAATCAGTGATACTTTTTCATTCAAAATATGAGTTTTAAAAGATATGATATCAAAATTAAAGTGACGCTCTGATCTGACTTAGATTAGTTAAAAAATTACTTTACACATACTTATGTTTTGTTTTCTGAAATATATTTAGAAATGGAAACATTTTTTTTTTTCAATACACTATCAAATATGTCATACATTTTCTCAGCTGATGTTATGTATTAAATGAATTTAATTTAATAAATTCATTTATCTTTTGCGTCACGATATCCAGAAACATCGGTAAAATTTGTGTAAATGTTTTCTTTGCATCACACTATCTATTTGCATACTATTTACTTAGTTTACACTGCAAATAGAAGCGTCTTAAATTTAGACACATATGTGACTGAAAAAGAATTTTAGACACTTAAGTGTCTTAATCTGAAAATTCAGACATTATAGATGTCTTAATTTAAGATGCATAAGTGTCTTACTATGACCATGGTGTAATCGAACTGAGAATAATGTCTAAAATATCCGCAAACGTCTTATTTTAAGACACTTCATTGCTTTAAACGTGTCTTAATTTAAGACGTTTTGATTCTTCCGACGCAATAACCACCAGGGGGCACTACCACTCCCAGTTGCGCATGCGTTTTAGATGTCTTCTTTCGAAGTGGTATACGTTGTAATTCAAACAAAGTTTGTTTTATGTACGCGTGTATTTTAATTCGTTTTTTGCGAAATGTGAAGTACTGTGATTTTAATTCGTATTAACTTGCATTATTTATTGAATACATACATCTGACGTGTGTGCTCGACATCAAATGTCTCTTAGAAGCTGTCGTCGATACAAGGGCGGGATAGACACAGAACAGAAGTAGACGACGGTTGAAGATTACACCCGGAAATTCTACAAAGCGTGTCCAATGGGCTTAGTGTTAACTCGTATCAATTTATATCAATAATATTGTGTTATTCATCTTCGTCCTGTCGAAGCTGGCAAAAAAAAAGAAACTTTTGTCTGGCGGGTCCTGTTTTTAGGATGAAACATCTCATTCTTTAAATATGGCTAGTCGGATGTATTATGGGATTACCTTTTAAACTGATGAAAGTCTTTCTCCCTCACTGTGGTTGTGGTAGTTTTTAAAATTTCAAATCGAGGAATATTTTTTACCTCTTGCAAACAGCGATTGAAGTAAGTGTTATAATTTCTTTATAGTACTAAAATTATTGTCTTTTATGATTTTATTTATTGTACTAAACAAAATCTTACATGAAATTTAATCAGTTTTGAATCTTTTTGCAAAAAAAACAAAAAAAAAACACTAATTCTAGAAGTATATATTTTTAAATTTATGACGTTGTCTTTTATTACAAATTATGTATTTATTCTCATCTTTTTTCTCAAATTTAAAGTAATAACATCACTAAAAAACAGACATATTTAAAAGTTAAGTTTATTCTCTTGTTTTGTTTTGTTTTCAATATGGCAGTTCTTAGTTTCAATTTCAATGGCTAATGCTTATCTCATACTCGACCACAAGGAAATAGAAAAAAAAACTTTGAAAGATCTCCTAAAGTTTTCTTACTTCCTAGCTAGGGATTACAATCCCGGATTGAGATCCCGGGATCCCGCTTTAATTTTAACCCTGAAAATCCCGGCATTTTTACTGGAAAATTCCGGGATTTTCGGGATTGCCTTTTTTTTTCCATTGAACAATATTCAGCTGAAATTAAAAAATATATTTATAAACTTTCGCTTTTGGAAAAAAAAAATCAATTGATTTTCATGAAATTTATATGTAATTGAAAATGAATGTTTATCTCAAGTATTTCTTAGATATATTTCTAAAGCTATTAAATCTTTTAATGTGTGAAAACTTTTGATTTGGTAACATAGAAGTAAGCCAGTCAGGAAAAAGGAAATCATTTGTTAATTTAGATTTCGCTGCATTCGTGGATTCGAAGGTCATTTTCCAATTAGACTTTACTGATAAGCATCGCAAGTTTGTATCATAGTGATATCATGTGCTAACTTTTTTTTATTTTTGGCTTTATTTTGCTTTAAAGATGTCTTGTTTAGTACCTCATAGGAATGATAACAATTAGCCCATGTGGCAATATAAATTTTTAAAAAATCTAATTTTTAAATGATAAGGATTTTTACTTTTTTTCGGGGGGGGGGGGGGGATTTTGTATGAAATTTTCGTAAAGTTGATACCTTAAATCTTGCACTGATTATAATGAAAGTTTTGAACTTTTAAAATAGGACAAGATTAAAAAACACAAAATATAAATAAACAAAATACCGAAGTAATTTTTTTCTCAATATTAACCCTTTGCACTCGAGGACTCCGGAGCGGAGCCATTTAAAATTTGTCTTCAAACTGGAGGTCTCCGCTACGGAGACAATGCAAATAATTTTGTGATACCATGTAATCTTGGCTTTCTAGACAGGTATCACAAAATTATTTGCATTGTCTCCGTAGCGGAGCCCTCGAGTTTGAAGACAAATTTTAAATGGCTCCGCTCCGGAGCCCTCGAGTGCTAAGGGTAAAGTAGAATATTTATTTATTTATTCATAGTTAAATAGCTGTTGTGATTATCATCTGATATATATGTAAAATTGCCTATGTGGCAATATAAATTTTTAAAAAATCTATTTTTAAATTATATGAAGTATAGTCGGACAAGATTATAAGAAATATATATATTTATCCGTGTATTTTAAAAGCCCTCAATAGCCCTTGCCGCTGAATTTGTCCGATAATCGGAGATGTCTGCTTTTGTGAGGTAAAAATATACAAATATGTATGCCATGCGGATTAAAAAAGTATTCGCTAAATAGATGTTTCAGAATAGCTATTCGGGAATGTCCATTAACCTCCACAACGGATACTCCCGAATACCGGACATCTCAATTAAGATAACAATAATGCAGGGTTGCATTTTTTGCAAAAGAACTTCTTGATTAAAGAATGGGCATACTGGGCCGTGCCCCGCCCCCCTACGATATTAGTGCCCACAAATTTGATGTGCAATATTTGTAAAGTATATATTTTAAATCTGTTTCGAAATTCCACTGATTATAATCAATATTTTGAACTTTTAAAGTAAAATAAGATTAAAAATAAAACAAATTAAAAAATCTAATATTTAGATAAATATTTTTTGTTTTAATCTTGTTCTACTCCTGAAGTTCAAAATATTGATTATAATCAGTAAAATGTCGTAAATGATTTAAATTATCAGCTTAACAAAAATTGCGTACCAAAATTGGGAGCACCAGAAAAATCAGGTTGTAGGGGGGGGGGGGCAGGATCCCAGCCAAATATTTTTCCAGGATTCAACGTGGTCAAACATGGCTACGTATGATGCTTACAAAAAAAATGGATGCTATTAAGACGTTTGAAGTGTGTGAAATTCAGACACGAAAAGTGTCTGAAAAAATTCAGACATTTTAAAATGTCTGAAAACTGAACACTCCGTTTCAGACATTTTAATTTACAGTGTAGATACTATGACGCAAAATAAACGTTTACACACGTTTTACGGATGGTTCTGGATATCGTGACGCAAAAGATAAACGAATTTATTGAATTAAATACATTTAATACATAACATCAGGTGAGAAAATGTATGATATATTTGATAGTGTATTGAAAAAAAAATGTTTCAATTTCTAAATATATTTCAGAAGACAAAACATAAGTATGTGTAAAGTAATTTTTTAACTAATCTAAGTCAGATCACAGCGTCACTTTAATTTTGATATCATATCTTTTAAAACTCATATTTTGAATGAAAAAGTATCACTGATTAAAAATAAATACAACAAAAAAGAAAAATTAAATATATATAAATTCATTTTAATAGCACAGCGTCACTTAAAATTTGATATTAGAATTTTTAAGACCTATATTTCAGATTCATATAGCCATAAAGTAAAGTGCTGCGTCAAACTTTTAACCCGTTAAGGGTTTTTGTATTGATACGTGTATACACAAATATAATTAAAATTATAAGCCAAATATAAAATTTGCTGCATTTTTACAAGCCTATATGTATTTGACTATCATAAGTAAATAAGTATAAAAACTCAATGTAGTGCTTTACTTGAAAAAACACTTGAGTATTTACAAAACATATATTATGCACAACAACTTGCTAAACTTTAAATAAAAATTTCTATTATCAGTATGTATAAAGATAATACCACACAGATTTAAAAAAAAATATATATATATATATATTCAAAATCACAACGCGGAGCAATGGCTATCACAGGAGAGCATCGAAAAGAAATTTGTTTCTCCCTCCAAAATACGACGGACTTGAGAACGTCAGATTACGTGGTATGCTGCTGTTTCTTGGCCGCTCCTGAAGGAAGCCGTGAGTCGTCAGTCTATGGTCGTCTCTAATCTTTTTAAAACCTATCAGATTAGAGTGCTTTTAGATTCTGCGGTGTCTGAACGGGGGTTGGCGAGCGTAGCTTCAGGGGGCAGAGCCTCCTAGTTAATGAATATAAATAAGTAAGTATCTTTAAAAGTTATAATCTTGGATAAATATGATTAAAGCCTTTCAGAAGTTGAGACCATCTCATTTTAGCTGATTCGGTAACACGTAGCCTTGTTTTACTTTGGCAAAAATTTATTGCAAAGAAGTATTTTTTCAATCAATTATAATATTCAATCGAAACATGAATTTTGGTATGCATTTATTTAGAAGTTGAAATACCTTCCCGTTGTTTTGGACATTCTGCCAATACTGTTTTCCGAGTTGCCATTAAACGCATTTGCGTCGCCGGTTCTTTCCACCAGTTTTACGTTTACTTCGGATTTTGCAAAACCTCTACATGCGAGCTGCATACGAGGCGGCTTAATATTGATATTTTATATTTTGCGTTATACAAATTTTTAGGCAATGTGTGGCGCTGAATAAAGTAAAAATTACATGTATTGTGTTCGAATACTGCGTTGGTGGTGGTATATAGATATAGCTCTTTGTTTGTTTTTATATGACATGAAGTTTCTATATATAAGGAAAAAACGTCTGGCTTGGATTAAAAAAATTAAAATAAAAATAAACGTGGTGTAGACTCTTTCTCAGCTCGTAATACTTTACTCTAAGTTTTAAATCTGCTTTGCCCGAGTTACTTATTTGTCTGTTAAATTTAAATGTAGAAGAGGCTTTAGATTTCTGTAATAGTGGTTGATATTTAGTGCATTTTGTATTCTTTATGAATATTGTCACAAAAAATATTCATTAATACTGAAAATGAGTGCAAAGATTAACGTCTTTTATTTATTTCTCTGTCAACAAATTATTTATGTATTTTTTTGAACGATTAATTATGCTATTGTACGAAGCAGTAGGTTGTGAGATATATGATTGCTGAAAATACATTTTTTTTCAATCACAGAAACAATACGGTTTATTAATTTTACTTAACATTTTCGACTAGTAATTTTAAAACCAAGTATTAAACGTTAATCTAGCATAGCATAAATGTGTCTTCAAGAATGAGTTTAAGTCAAGGGTTTGATAAAATCTAAAGAACTAAAATTATGATTTGCATCCAACAATTAAAATTTTAGTGATAAACATAATTTATTACATTATTCTTTCAGAAATAATATTGCTGTTTTTATAATATACAAAATCAGATTGAAAACGTTTGAGTCTTAAATTCTTACTACGTTATAGAAAAAAATTACGTTTTTATTTAGATACGTATGATAAAAATATATAAATTTTATTTAAAGTTTCGATGTTTCAGACTCTGAAATTATCGTAAATTTATAAATTATTCAAATAGAATTTCCTTTAAATAGCTTAATATAACTTAATAACTTAAATAAGTAATTGAAAAATATAAAGTTGAATTAATATTATTAATATCGTTATTTTTGTCATTGTGTTGCTCATCTATATACGGGAAAATTTAAATTTATATGTATATAACTTTTACACTTTTACAATAAATTGAAAATCTGTGTTTTTATGTGAACTACGAATTGAAAGTCAATGATTAATCGAAATTATTTTACAGAAAGTTATTCCCGGAAACATTTCATACACTCCTAAAACCTTTTTAGCATCAGTCGTCTACATCTTTCTACCAATCGATTAAACGTCGATGTTTTCCACAAGTCACGATTTCGAACAACATCTGCCTTATGATAGCATTAAAACATTTTGTAAGCTAAATCGTTACTATCATTTACTTCAGAGTCTATAAGCGATGAAATAAAAAGAATAGATACTGTTTGTTTTAGGAATATGGGTTGCCTTAATTTACTGGAAAGAAATCTTTAAACAATGGTTTTGTAATATTTTCTATTTCCTGCCAGAACATTTTAAAAATTTCAAAATATTTTTATCTTTAACGTGTTTAACAAAGAAATGTTTTAAGGGACATTAGGATTTAACTGTTTATTGGAATTTTTTAAGTTATTTCTATCGGTAATATTGTATCTGATAGTCTTAAAAAATAGTTTGAAATGATCATTCGAATTTATCGATTTACATGTATTATGCTATCGATTTCTATTTTAAATAATGTAAATTACAACCTTACTTTAGTTGCTATATAAGAGCGCCTGTAATGGTCTTAAATGTATATGAATGATGTTGAATAATTTTCACACGATCTTCTGAATAACATTTATTGGATAAAAAATATTGAACTAAAAAATATTAGAATTTTTAAACACATCTAGAATAATAAAGTTTTAAATAATTGACTAAGATACAATGAGTTCATTGAATTAATTTGGTGAATTCAATGTTTTCTAAAATTAATCAAATTTATCCAAGCGAATCCTAATATTTAAGACTTTATATAGAAATTCATAAGTGGGAGACATGTAAATATCTTCCGTAGTTTGATACATAAGTTTTATCTGTTTTACGTGTTATTTCGCAACTGTTTCGGGTATTTTAAAAGCAGCAACTTCTAAATATCTTATACCCTTTCAGGGAAAAAGTATTTTTATTCAGTGTTGCTAGTTGGCTGCTCATTTTAAATTCAGGTTACTTAACGGCTATCGATTTCTTGAAGTAGATATATTAGCCTCATTTCTTGACAGATTAACTAATGCTAAAATAATTAAAATTATATTATTTTAAAAAGTGGTGGTAATGAACTAATGTGAATTTTTAAATGTAGTGGACTGGAGAAAATTGATTGCTAAAATGTTAAGATGGCTCAATTAGGTTTACTAGTTTGGGTTCATTCTTGTATTCAGCAATTCTAAAACCATTCCGGATTTCTGAAAGAAGTATTTTTAATTTATGTAATCACCAATTGTCTGTCATTAAGTAAAGCAAAATTTGGTATTAGGAATTTTTATTTTCATAGTTCGATACTTTTGAATTAAAAAAGAGGCCAAACTGGCAACCTTGAATAGAATTACAATAGGATTTATGGACAAAATTATTTTAAAACAAGTAAAAGCTTTTCTACACGTACATAATAAAATCAAAATTCTATCTCAAAATTCTGGTGAAATTGTGCTATTTGGAAATGAAAATTAAAAAGGATATATAACATTCCACCACCAATCAAGTAGGTAAAGAATATCTCTCTTCCCAATTGAATAATAAAATTTTAATGTTTATCGGCCCTTGTTATTAAAACGTTTAGTTTAAATAAATCTTTTTAAATATTATTTTAGTTTAATTGTATTTTAGTATAAAAACATCGCCTTTTGCTTTCAAATACGCATACAAGAAACAAAAATATTTACCGCTATATCTGTGTCTATGTTATACTCAGCATCTTAGCCTTGCTCTTAAGTCTTACTTTAAGCAGCTATCTTATATGCTTAACACAGACGTTTTTACCAGTTACGTAAAATTCCAAAGAGAAAACGAAGTTATTATGTGATACCAAAAGGAACTAAGTTGTGTAATATTGCTGATACGTATTCAACTCTAGTAATTACTCCGACCGTGGGCCGATTTGCATAATTCTGCCTTTAATTCACGTATATTAGGCAATGATCGTCTGATGCTCCTTGAAAATATCTGTACTAAAACAATATTATTAATTTCGCTCAACAGATTTTTGACAATACGGGGCCTCTATTGCACCATCTAAAATCATTGAACATAATTTTGGTACGCAGCGCTAGTAAAAGCGGTTTCATTAAATTCCAAGTGAAATAGAAAAATATTACCTGAGCTTTGCTTTAGGTAAAGGAGAAGAATCCACTGTAAGCCGACATTAAAATCCGTAATAGCGGTTTAATTTATTTGGCAGCAGACAGTAGTATTGGAAACGACTCTGATACGATTCAAATGCCTTGTATGTATAACGATGACATTGTATTGATGTTATAATTAAATCTGGCAGTTTCCACTCTTCCTTATAGCAATCAGTGACAAGTTGTACTACAAGCCCTATATCACGTACCGCTCACCAGCAAGATAAAAGGACACACCCTAAAATACTGTTTTCGAGGGAAACGCTAAAGAAGATTCTCATCTTTTTTTAATCTTTACTGCATCATAAAACAAATGCATTGAGCTTTGCTTTTAACTGTAAATGTTTTTATAAAAGAGGATCATTAAGCATGAAGATGTAGAAGAGATATAGGGGATTATGTAAATTTACTCCTTTCCACAGGAGACTCAGTAAGAACGGAGATGCAGAAAGTTATAAAGGATTTGGTAAAGTTACACCCTCTCGACTCTTTTCGACTCATCTGTGCAAGTAAAATGCAGCAAACCTTATTATATGGGGTTTAGTGAATAACTTCAATAACGAAATTTTTTTTTGTAGATAGAAGGCCCTAAGCCAGATATGTTATTAGAATAATACGCAAAATGAATCTTATTAATTTGCGTTGTTATTATCTCTGGGGGTGATGGGTATGGTCTACAGAATACTACAATGATGTTACCAGCATGCGTTCCTGTCGAATTTCCCATCTATGGCGACCCGGGTCTGGACGATGTCGTTAATATCGCATCTTTGTCAGTTCTTTCCAAAAGAATCAATGAATTGTGCAAAAAAATAACCACCACTTCAACTTCGTTATCTATTCCTGTTCACAAAACAGGAGGTATTATTTTTGGCAAAATTTGGTTTACATTGTAACGAAAGAATTCAAATGTACGAAGATTTGCTTTGCGTATGAGATATGGATGGCCTCATTATATTTCCTCTCCACCTCACATGGCTACGGTTCTTTAAAATCTACAACGGCATGGCATGCGACATTAAATGAGCAGTTATGCAACGATATAAAGGTACTGAAAGGCATCTTTCAATAATAATTTGAAATGCATCCATCCCAGAGGTGTACATTAGGGTGGAGCAAAAAAAATGAATTTTTTTAAATGAAAAACGGGTAGGTGCCAAAAGTTGCCTTTATACTAGTACATCATCTGCGTGCAATATTACCGCTGAAAGAAAATGGCTTGAGTCTGGGCTTTTGGTCCAAAAGTCGAAATTTTAGGTAAAATTTGACATTTTTTCAAAAAAATTAAAAAGCTCCTATAGAGCTGGCTATTATTTAAAAGTGTTATTTAAACCTTTATTATTAATGACTTAACATATTTAAACGATAAAACGATATCTTTGTTCTGTATTACGGGAGCAAAACTGACAACTTTTGGTAAAAAAAAGGCGTTTCCACTCTGTTGTGTCATACAACTAATTGTTGTTTGGTATATGCTTTCAAATCTACCCAGGAGGTATCACGTGGTGGTGGCACAAAAGTGCATAGCTCCACCCCCCTTCCCTCTGAGCACGATGTTTTATTTATATATTGAATTGTGATTTTTTATCAAAGACTGGCATAAGTTTTCTATGTATCAACCTAGTCCGTCTCATCTGTGTATCCACAGACGTTGGGTGATGCTGCTGTGACACTGCTTCACGTATATTTCTACTGCTTGTGTATGATAATGTAAGCAGAATAATGCAGTGGAATTAATGGAATATATTCAGCCCTCTAGTATTGTCACCAAAATTGCATCCAGTTACTGCATAGTGATTGGGAGTTCTGTTCCAACAATATTTTACAACATTTAGGTATTTCATCTTTGAGTGCCATCATTTACTCTACCTCTTGCATTTTTTATATGCTTGATAAGTTTGTTGATTAATGTAATGGCGATCGTCATCAAAATTGCAATAAGAATTTGCTCTCGTTGTGAAAAAACATTGTCCTAAATAATTTTTTTCGTATTTGTTTTTTGCTGTTTTCTGTGATGTTTATTAGCCGAGTAATTTCCCATAAGTTTTCAGACCAATTTTTTAGATGTGGATTATATTATGTGTAAACAATCCTGAGGCATAAACTTGGATTACATACTTTGTGAGTGAACCAGACTCTGAGGATCAATCAGTGCTTATATAATGGCGAATAATTTTATATGCCTTTGTGAGCGATCTTGCGTAGGACAAGTTTCTTGGGTTCCTATTCGCTAGTTCTTCTGAGCAATATCTTGATGAAATAATTTTGCAAATGTCTAACAGGTATGTGCTGAGTACATTTTTCTCGAATTCAGGAAATAACGTTTGAAAATTACTCTCTATGGCTTCAAAAATTGCAATAAGAAGGGAATAAGCACCTGGACAAAGATTTTTCCTATTGGTCCGGGAAATCCCTGTGGGTTAGAATATAATTTTGGCCAACGACCTTGTCTAATAAATGATGCAGAGGAAATTCGCTGGACTTGGAGGTGGCATATGACCAATTGCAATGGTTCATTCTAAACATGTCCCTCGCAGAATGGATGACAACGACTAACAGAATTATCCGCCTTCGATAGGCACTCACTGCCCATCAGAGTCTCTACGTTCACTCAAAAAGTACTATGTTATCCAAGTTTGGCCCCAGGATAGTTTACAATCAAATGTAATCCACAGCTAAAAAAAGGATTAAACTCATGGGAAAATAATCGGCTACTAAACAACACACAAAACGGAATAAAAGAAATACTAAAAAAAGGCTATTTAGGACAATGGTTGTGTCAACTCAAAGTGTTCCAATAATGTAAAAGTTATTTTTACTTAATACTTAATAAAAGTAATCGCTTACCCTTTCTGTTATGTTGAACTGAATCTAGGTTCGCCGGGATGGCCGAGAATTATTCTACTTATAAAACTGCACTAAGTTAATACATTTACATCACTTTATTCAAACAATCACAAAGACAAACACAACACATCAAAAATATACACAAATTCATAACAGCCGATAAAAGAAAAAACATTATTCCTTTTCCTGACTCGCGCAAGTCCTTTCATTTCAGTTCACGGGAGATGTGACAGGTTGCTTTGCATACGCAAAGGAAATTCTTATTTCAATGCTCTCTGACGATTTCCATCATATTAAACAGCTATCTGCTCAGCACATAATAGTTGAAAGATGAGAGTAAATGATGGCATACGCAAATCTGAAATATCGACAATCAACCTTGAAGCGGATAATTATGTAAATCTAATTCATTGGAAAAGTGTTGTGGTAACAGAACCTCTAATCAATATGCATTTATCGGGTGCAATCTTGGTGAAGATAATAGACGGCTGAATAGATTACATTAATATCACCCTCACAGAATTACACTATTTGTCTTCTCTTACACAAACAGTAGAAAAATACGTAAAGGAGATCACAGCAGCAGCATCCAAAGTCTGTGGATTCAAAGAAGAAATGTACTAGGTAGATAAATAGAAAACTCATGCCAGTCTTTGATAAAAAAAATCACAATTCAATGCATAAATAAAACATTGAGTTCAGATGGTAGGGTGGTTCAAGCTATGCACTGTTGTGACATGAAATGCAGTCACCTCTACGTGGTACCTTCTGTGAAGTTTTGAAAGCAACTAGATAAGAGCTGTATTCTAAACAACAATTAGTTGTATGACACAACAGAGTGGCGACGCCTTTTTTTCACCAAAAGTTGTCAGTTTTGTTCCAGTTATACAGAACAAAGATATCGTTTTATCGTTTAAATATATTAAGTCATTAATAATAAAGGTTTAAATAACACTTTTAAATAATAGTCTGCTCTATATGAACTTTTTAATTTTTTTGAAAAAATGTCAAATTTTACCCAAAATTTCGACTTTTGGACCAAAAGCGCAGACTCAAGCCATTTTTTTTTTCAGCGGTAATATTTGACGCAGATGATGTACTAGTATAAGGGAAACTTTTGGCACCTACCCGTTTTTGATTTAAAAAAATTAATTTTTTTCGCTCCACCCTAGTGTACATATCCCAGTGCTATACATATGGTGCTATTATTCAACAGTCCCTGACATTCATAGTTACCGTGGACCGTATGTTTCAAGTCACGATTACCAATTGTGTTCTTCAACACTTAATTGGTGTTAGAAGTCTGACAGACTGCTGATTTTTTCCTTTTTCAAAAATATTTTGCATTTTTTACTTGAACTATACATATTAATGAGATTTTGTTTCGTTTGAAGCCCTAGTACAGTATCTAAGGACTTAATTGATTATTAATTATGACACTCATGTATGTGAGTATTATAATTATAACAGAAATAGTATCCTAATAATTAATTGAACCTTCTTGTTATCCTTCTATCAAGGCGTCCCCAAAATCATTCACAATATCTATGCTACATATTTTTTTTATAACAGCATTTAAAGGTAAAGAATACTTATAGATCATAAGTGCCAAACGATTTAACGTTAAAAGCTTAATTTGAATCTAGAGTGCTCGATTGTGTACAAAATTTAGAATATGTAATGTTCCGATTAGATGACTACTGCATTTACCAATCAATTGGAGCAATCGTTGATTCAAGGTTTTTTGGTGAATGCATCCTTCTTTATGTGACTGGAAGGAAAAGACACGGAATATAATCTTGCTATATTATAAATTCACATTCATCAGTCCTCATCAAAGGTCTTATTTTTACCTGACTAAAAAGAAGGGCTATGTGTTTCACGCGTATCTGTGTATGCGGATTTCTTTATACCCTCGAAACATCCCAACGGCTGAAGGTTTTAAAGAATGAAGTCCCTATCGATTCGTCTTAACGGCCCGATGGTTATAGGCTAGGTTTTGTTTTTATAAATTCAAAAGGGCGGCCGTAAAATACAAAATGGCGGTAGAACGAAAAAACCCTATTGAGTGGCATATCATTGGATTGGTCTTTCAAAGTGAAGACGAAGTTTCACTGACTATTTTATAGTCAGAAGCTCCGTTAAAATATTATACAACCTGGAAGTTGTGTATGTAGGACCTCTAGCTTTACTGCAACTCTAACCATCATAGACATCTACAGACCTCATCAAAACAGTGTTTATAGATAGGAACTAACAATTAAACACAACTTAAAAGTCACCAATACTAGTAAATAAAAAAATAGATAAGTACTATAGACAAGTGATATATAAAAAAATATATTTTATGTCATTTCCTACTTACGTCAATAAGATAATTTTTCCTTTCATCCATTCTTCTTTCCTCTTGAGTGGCGCTTAAAATGCCTTGATCAAGAAGAGGGCTCTCTCGGTCTTAAAATACCTTGATCAAGAAGAGGGCCATCGCGATTATTCAAAATTAATTAATTTAATTTAATTAATGTATTAATATTTAAAAGAAAGCTGGATTAACATCAAGTGTCATCCACTACAAGTTTTAAAAAACATTGAGCTTGATTCAGTGAATAATATGTATTTTATTAACGATTGAAAAATTGAACAAGATATATATAGCGAGAGTGTGAGCTAATAGGAGGAATTAAAAAAATAGTTTCACATTGATGATAAATATTTAATTAGTTCGCTATTTAAGCAGTTGGGGTTTTGATTTTTTAAATTTAATAATTTATAAGCTTATAATTTCTACACTATATATCGATATAGAAGTATATATCATTCAGAAATAGCATGTAAGTTTCCAAAAGACTAATAATTTTGATTATGAGTGATTACAAATGAACTCGCTGTGCTCAATTATAATTTGGTAGCACATGCGCTTTCCTAGTTATAATTCTTTATTTACACCACCTCTAAGCAAATGTAAAATATGGACTTAACTAATAGATGTTATAACTAATTGATTGATAATCATTTTTATACGATGAGTTAATAAAAAGAGATACCCGTTTTTCATAAAGATACTGATTTATATAAAAAAATAAATAAATAAAAAAAAAATGTGTATTTATTTTGTAATAAAATTATATAAGAAAATCATGTATTTTCATTAAATTAACGACACTTAAGTGGTTTTATCACTAAAAGTGATAAAAGCACACTTAAAGACATATATATATATACATTTTATTCTGAAAAAAATATTTCCGCTAACTGGTGAACAAAAATCCCGAAATCACAGAAGTGATGGCAGGAAGGTCTATAAAAAAATGACATGTATGAACCTGAATTATTTTATCTTGTAATGCATCTCTTTCCAATTTTTATCAAATTGGAAAGATTGATCCCTTTTATCATGTTTATTTTTATTTTTATTTTTTTAAAGCTTAATAAAACCACATTTTGTTTCGTGTATTATTGGTATTTTAATTATATATATATATAATTCTAATTTTGAAGAAAGGTTTAAAATAAATCGCCTTTTTTGTTTAAACAATGCGGAATTCTAGACAATAAATAAGTAAAAAACATTTCTCACAATTTATGATATTGAAATATTTCAAAATTGATTAAAACAAAGAAATTTGTACAACTATTTTAATACGAATTAGAAATGGAAAAAAATATATAAATTAATTTTTGACAGAAATCTTCAAAATATGCATTCTTTATTTTATCACTTCAATAAGTAAATAAAACCTTTATCGAATTATTCCAGAGAGCTCAGCTATTTTACACAATATCACTATTTGAAAGACAATTTAACATATTACTTCAGTAGAAATTCTTATCTTGATATTTTCTGAGCTTATTCAAAAAATGCTGCATAGCAGCGCCACCTGTTGAGCGATTTACACCAAAACATGAACAGCACTAATTCATATCCAGGTATACCTGAATCTGATGTTGTTGAAAACCCAAGCATTAGTTCTTGAGATAGAGCTATTGCGGAAATCACAAAAATGCACCATAGCAGCGCCACCTGTTGAGTGATTTACACCAAAAGATGCAAAACTTCAATTCATGTCAAGGACTAACTGAATCTGAAGTTTGATGAAAATCCGTGCATTATTTCATGAGATAGAGCTATTGGGAAAATCGTGTAAATCCTGCAAAATGCAGCATGGCAGCGCCATCTGTTGGACGATTTACACCGAAACGTTACCAACACAAATTCATATCAAGTAATACCTGCATCTGAAGTTTGATGAAAATCTGTGCATTAGTTGTTGAGATAGAGCTATTAAAGAAATCACAAAAATGCAGTACAGCAGCGCCACCTGTTGGGCGATTTACGCCAAAAACTAATCAGAACAAATTTATAATAGGAAATACTGGAATATAAATTTTTGTTAATTTCCGTGCATTAGTTCTTGAGATAGAGCGATAACAAAATTTGCGTCATAGACAGACAGACAGATAGACTCACAGAAACACAGACTCACAGAATCACAGACAGATATTTTGTAAAAACATGTTTTTCGGGTTCTCTGACCCCTAAAACGTGTAAATCCGTCGAAAACCGGAATTCGAAAATTTTCATGATTCCAATACTTCTTGTAAAGATAGAAGAAAGTAAAAATGTGATGTGAGAAAAGTGATTTGAAGGAAAATGTGAATTTCGCATTCACAAACTGGAGTGTAAGTGACGTAAGAGTAAGAGAGAGAGGGGTAATTTACTAAGCTTAGATCTGCATTGGAGTAGTGATTGCAATTTGAAATGGCGACAGATTTTATCATTTTCATATTCAAATAATTGAGAGTGTCTTAAAAGTCTTTTAGGTAATGTTAAACTGAGATAAAAAGCAAAGAATTCGGAAATAACTCGTTGATGCTGATTCAATCCTTATAGTTAATAATTATTATAACTACTATTAGTATATTTCTTATTAATTTATTGTTTTAATTTAATTACGTACAAAAATCACTTATTATCATTAGACTAAAGATAAACATGCCAAAAGTGATAAATCCGAATGATAGTCCGAAATTTTTTTCGTAAAAGAAACTTGTAAACAAAAATCACGAAATCACAAGTATAATGAAAGAAAGAACTCTAATAAAAATGAATATGTGTGAACATGAATTATTTTATACTGTTTTTTCTTATTTTGTAAAGCATTTCTTTCCCAATTTTGTACTAAATAATTTTTTAAATATACATCTCGATATAGTAGCCATTTGTGCAATGAAACATGTAGATCACCATAAAAGTTATTTCTATGGCTTTAAATGTAATTTTATTTTTTTTATCATATTCATCATTAGTTTAATTTATTTTTGTTTTGTTTTAAATTTAATTACAAAAGTTTTATTTATTGTGAATTATTGTTTTATAATTATTTTTAAATATGTTAATCTAATTTTGCAGGAATGTTCAAAATAAATTGTCATTTCTGTTTAAAGATTGCATAATCCTAGACAAGAGCAAATAAACTGAAAATTTCTGACAGTTTAAGATATTGAAATATTTCAAGATGGTTTAAGCCAAGGAAATTTATACAAATTAGAAATGAAAGCAAAAATACATAAAATAAGTTTTGATAGAAATATTTAACGTAAACATTCTTTATTTTATCACTTTAATAAGTACAAGAAACCTTTATCCCATTCTTGTTTATCGAATTATACTAAAGAGCTCAGCTACTTTACACAATATTACTTTTTAAAATACAATTTAAGAAATTACTGCACTAGAAATTCTTAACATGACATTTTCTGAGTCCATTGAAAAAATGTGATGTGTGAAAAGTGATTTCAAGGAAAAGGTAGATTTCGCATGCGCAAATTGAAGTTTAAATGACATAAGAGTAAGTGAGAGAGGTAATTTACTAAGATTACATCTGCATTGGAATTAGGATTGCAATTTAAAAAGGGCGACAGATTTTATCATTTTTAGGTTCAGATCAATGAGAATATATTATGCTCTTTAGGAAATGCTAAACTAAGATAAAAAAAGCAAATAATGCGGAAATAACTCGTTGTTATTTTTATACTGATTCTTAGAGATTTAAATCCTTTTAGATAACAATTATTGTTATTTAATTAACTGTTGATATTCAATTTTTATTACTCAATCGTTTAAATATAAAAATTAATCTTAAAAATTTTCTATGTTATGAAATAGCAATACATTAAATTTTATCAATAATTTCATTTTTTTAAATTATTTGCTGTTAAATGTTTTTTTTTTTTTTTTTTTTTTTTTTTTTTTTTTTTTTTTTTGTACATTCTAATATCACTGAATTCCTGAGTATAAGAAACATGCATAGTCAAAAAAAAAAAGAATCCTCTGAAATTATATCGTTATTTAAATTACTAAAATTTCTAAAAACTTAACTGTTCCTAGTTTGGTAATACAAATTTTCATTTTAAACGCATGAAACGTAAAAAAAACTTTTTATATGATTCAAATGTATTTTTATATAATATTTTGTTCAATTTCGAAATAACATGTCACGTTGTGTGCATGCTTGCAAACATGATCGTGAAAGGAAATTATTTTTTCTCTCTTTCCTTGTCTCCCATCATCTTTCTCTCCTCGTATCTAACTTTCGTTTACAGTCTATCATACCTTTACACACTATTTTATAATGCATGACGTAAAATTGGCAAAATTTATTACATTGTACATTGGCTCTTTAGATAAGTTGATTTGCCTGGATCAAATTAGTTTTAAATATTAAAGTTCAGTTCTTTATTCTGCTTCTTGCATTCTTTGCACAACAATTCATTAAAATACATTACTATAATATACAACTTTCATTCCAAGACGTTATTTCCAAAATGATTCATTTTACATAAACAAAAGAAATATTATTCTATCTTGAATATCATCCTGCATAGTTTTCTCTATAGCAAAATCATATGCAGGGGGTATCTATAAATGTGGGCTAAACATTAAAGGTTAATATAACGGAGCTGTACAACCAAAAATGTTTCATAAAATGTATGGTCGTAACGCAAGTGGAGAGAAGTTAAAAGATAGTTTTCCACTGTCCCAGGGCGATGGATTGGTTCAAGTGGTCCCGTAGCTTGGCCAGCAAGATCGCCGGTTCTATCGTCATTGAACTATGAGGTCATATGAAAAGCCTAATCTACGATTGTCCCATTGAAACTGATATGAATCCACTGTCATAGGGTCAGGATTGTAGTTGTTGCCGGTGATATTCGGGAAATGCCTGGTGTCTCAGCAAATGTGCGTCAGTCCCTATGCCACATGGGTGAAGCGTGCACTACAGCTGACAAATGATCTTTTGAGCAATTTCTTTGAGCATGTACATTAATTACATTACGGCTAATAAATGTTTTCAGAAGCATCTCTTCTCATTCTTGTGTTAATTCTTTAACTGCGGCAGTGGAAAACTATCTTTGAAGTTCTCGCACATTGCGTTCCAACCATACATTCCGTGACGAAATTTGCTCGTATAGCTGCATTCTATCACCCCGTAAACTTTTTACCCCTTTTTCAGTTACACCCTATACACACACACACACACACATATATATATATATATATATATATATATACATATGTACGTTCAATTTAACAATTAATACATATTGGTTTAATTATATATTATTTGTAATTATAATATAAGTAGTACGTTAGTACGATCGAAAATTAATTTGTGAATTTTTATGGGAGCTAGGATAGGCTATGATTTTGAAAAAGTTAACAACACATAAGGACAATAGAAGAAAGTCGTTATATTCCTAAATATATGTATAACGTCCGATAGTAAGCATTTTCGGGTCTGCAAACAGTCATAGTGCTCTAGTATTTAATTTATAAAGAATTGGTAGTTGCATGTTAAGTAGACATAAAATATATATTTCTATATAAAAATCCATAAGTGCCTTCCAGAAATTTTAAGAAGTACTACAATACTTCATCAATCGTAAACTTTATCTGTGAAAACTTAACAAGCAAGTCCCAACGTTTTTGTAAATTAATTGCACACCTTCCAGGTGTCTTACCACTGTTTTGTAATTGTACTATTTGTCTTATTTCATGGCAGAAATTACGCGATTAAATAAAACGTAGATGTGTACTTAAAATCAGTGATACAAGATTTTGTAATGTCAGAAAGGAAATTCGTGCGTCAAAAAATAAAAATCTCGATTTATTGGAATGTTTTTCCACTTCTAACTTGTAATTTCATTAAATGATGTATATATATTAAAGCAATCAAATTGTAGCAAGATATAAAAAAATAACGCATTAAACACTAAAATTTTATAATTAAGAAGCTTCGAAAATAAAATTCAAATTCAATATAAAAACAATACAATCAACTATAAAAACAATATAAAGTTCATTTTTAACCAAAGATTATAATATGATTATGTTTCAAAATATTAAATTAACTTATTTTCTAAAAAACGGAATAATTTAACATAGATTACGGTTTTTTTTTTGTTTTGTTTTTTTTTGTTTTTTTTTTTATGTTTTTTTTTTTTTTTTTTGTAAAGCTATGATAAACGAATAAGGAAAAAATAATAATATGAAAAGTTTATTATTTCGATCATGACTAAATTTTACCCGAGGCAATTTCGACACAAATAAAATTTTAAAAGAACAAAGAAAAACAGCTTTTCGACAGCGATTACAAAAATTACCTTGGAGCAATTCTAGTTCATACAAATGTTAGAAAGTTAAGAAAATAAATTAAATTTCATTAAAGCGAAAAAAAATAATAATATGCAGTAATTAAGAAACAGGTATGCTTGTTTTATAAAGGGAAACTGGGATTTTAGGATACCCATCTCTTATTTTTTTTTTTTTTTTTTTTTTTCAAATTTTAAAAAGTGAATACCGTAAAGGATATTCTTTATCAAGACATTAAAATTGAAAAAGAGACATTTAATAATAAACAAACACTTGCATCTCACTATTCTAAAAAAAGTAAGTAAAGCTGTCACCGCTGCCGTAAATGAATTTTTGTGACCTGCGATCTTTATTCGCTAATATTATGAGAACTACTCAGCACAAAAATATGAACGTGGGTAGTATTATAGAGAGATATTTTATAAAAACGCTGAAATAGACCGTTTTTTAATCGAATAATTATTTTAAGAGCTACTAATTGTTAAATTAGGTCAAAATAGTTCCATTAAAAAAGTTTTATAGCAACACTAACTATACATAGGAATTTTAATTAATTTTTCAAGTACTTTTCAGCAGTGAAATTACGCTTGAAATTATTGAATATTAAAGATGTTAATTATCACATTGCTAACAAGGCGTAAACCAACTTAGTGAAAAATATCCAAGCCGGGAATCGAACCCGGGCCCCTTGGAATAGATCTTCAGTGCTCTACCACTAAACCACAAGGACGATGCCCAGCTTGGCATCTCTCACTTATATAAGTCGGTAAGGCTGCTACCGCAGCACTAGATGGAAAAGTCTTCATGAGCACACAATCTAGCGGCGTAACATGAGACGCAAATGAACCCAGCATCGGTGAATATACAATTTTAATTAATTTTTCAACAACTTTTTAGCAGTGAAATTACGCTTGAAATTATTGAACATTAAAGATGTGAATTATCACATTGCTAACAAGGCGTAAACCAACTTAGTAAAAACCAACTTAGTGATGTGTGCTGTTTTGTCCAGATAAATGTATATATTATGGGAAAGATGTTTCTGTATTATTTATTTGATGGTCATGTCTTTACTTACTATAAGCCAAACCTGCGCTACTTAGAAAAGTAAGCATGAACTTTATTTGTTTAAACAAGTATAATATATAATCTGTGTTCTATTACTGTTTATATTAAAAAGAAAGTTCACCAAATGCTTATAGGTTTCCCTATACGGCGGTGTGAAAATTGTAATTGTGCGATGTTTAGAAGTTAAAAAAAATCGCAGTAGATTTTCAGTAGTTAACGGTACAATGCTACGCCTGCTTCGTTTTACGGGTGGCTTATGGTTACCTGTAAATTTATCTTTTAGCGGCGACACTTTAATTGTTGTCTGAAAGAAATAGCGTATCGGGGGCTAAAATATTTAAATATGAATGGTTTATATATAATTCCAGCTTTAATTAAAGTATTTCATAGGTCTCAACTGATTCTTTATATATATATATATATATATGCAAATATATACCGGGTGTCCCAAAAAGGACTGACTGATTTTAAAATTCAATAACTTGTAAACGGTGACAGATATTTAAAAAATTCTTGCAGGAGGGTTATGCATAAGGTCAAAAGTTTTTTTACAGTGATTTTCAATTTTAGTTCGAATTACAAACAATAGATGGCGCTGCGATCAATAGACGCTAAATTCAGGCTCGATTTTTGGTACTTCGTGGCCCGGATAATACATTTCCATCTCCTTTTTCTGCATGGAACAAGATAAAGGAGCGAAATTCGAGCCTGTATTTAGCGACTATTGCTTACAGCGCCATCTATTGTTTGTAAATCGAACTAAAATTGAAAATCACTGTAATAAAACTTTTGACCTTATGCATAACCCTCCTGCAAGAATTTTTTTAATATCTGTCACCGTTTGCAAGTTATTGAATTTTAAAATCAGTCAGTCCTTTTTGGGACACCCGGTATATTTCTTGTACATACCGGGTGAGTACAAATGATGGTCTCGATTTTAGAAAGTCATATTTTCGAAACAACTGAACTTCTTACGATAAGTGAAACATTAATTCAAAGAAAAATATAATAATATTTTCAGTTACAAATGTTCGATGTGTGACCCTCTTGTTACACGGCATACGTCCAATCTGTAGTCCAGTTCGTTCCAAACACCAAACGCTCCATCCACCGGGGTAGAATCTCCTCGTTCAAGTAACTATGTACCTGCAAAGACCAATGAGGTGACTCCATCCTGCTGAAACGCAAAATTTGCGCTGTCCTCATTCGGGTGATGGTGTTATCACACAGCCACTAAGATTCCCAGACCTAACAGCATGTGATTTCTTTTTGTGGGGTTACTTCAAAGACATTCTTAAGTACCACTAATGCCGAAAAAACTGCCAGAACTTAAAGAACGCATTTCTGCAGCATTCAGAACCATTAACAGAATGATGCTACAAAATATTTGGAACGAACTGGATTACAGATTGGGCGTACGCCGTGTAACAAGAGGGTCACACATTGAACATTTGTAACTGAAGAAACTTGGTATATTTCGTTTTAGATTCATGTATCACTTATTGTAATATGTACAGTACAGGGTGGGTACTAAATACTGTAACACTCCAAAAAATACGAATTAATTTCAATCTTATGTTAAAACAATTTATTTCTCTATTTTAGCGTTTGACAATCTTCTATTAGTGCAGAAAAATTTTGTTGTAAAGCAAATATTTAAAATTATTTTAAAGAGGGAGGCCAAAAGAATTATGATTAAACAGCTCTTTGGTCGCAGATTTTCCACAGGTAAAATCTTTAAGCAATTAAAATGCCTTGGTTTTAAAGGAACGTTTACATATAGAACTATAAATCGATTATTGGATACTAGTAGCTATGTAAAGATCGATCTAGGTCTGGCCATCCACGCCCAGTTCGCACAATAGAGCGCATCAAAATAATCCATTAAAAGGTGCGATGACATCCACAAATTCCACAAATAAAATGGCTGCAGAAGAGAACGTGAGTCGCAGAACTATGCAAGTTGTTATAAATGAAGATCTAGGTTACTGTCCTTATCGCAAAAGAAAAATTCAAGGTTTGACTGCTGCACAAAGAACTAAAAGATTACAAAGAAGGAAGAAACTGATGAAGCGGCATGGTAGGAAAAGTGTTGACAGAATAATATTTTCTGATGCAAAGAAACTTTGCACTGAACAGTGTTGGAATGCTAAAAAAGATATCGTATATTCAGCAACCCTCGAGGATATGCCTGGAATCTTTCGAACTGCTAAACGCTTTCAGAACAAGAATTCTGTTATGGTTTAGACTGCAGTGTCAAACAATGGGAAACTGCATCGGAAGTTCAACGCTAAAGGGATAAAAATCAATGCTAATATTACAAACAAGACATATTGGCTACACACTTAATGCACAGGCTGACAGGTTCTATTCCAAAAAGAATTGGAGATCTCAGCAAGATTCTGCACCTTCGAACGGAGCTAAGTCAACACAGGCTTGGCTCCCTGTCAATTGTCCAAACTTTACCATGCAAGAAGATTAGCCATCTTCTTCACTGGATCGAAATCCTTTTAATTATTGCGCCTGGGGTATTTTAAAGGTTAAAGTAAATAGCAACAAACACAGAAGTTTCGACTCTCTCAAAGCTTCCATATTGCGTGAATGGTACCGATTACCTCTTAAAATGATTCGTGCCGCAGTCGGACAATGGCATAAAAGACTATTTTTGGTAATCAATAAAGATGGTGGTCAATTCGAGAAAAAAATATTTCCCGGTAAACTTTCATCTCTGACGTTCATCATATTAGTGTAGTTATCATTTTGTATTTTATGTTTGTAAAATAAAATGACTAAATATTTGTAACAGTATGTAGTAGCCACCCTGTACTTTCGAAAATATGATGTTTTTTAAATCGGGTCCATCATTTGTACGCACCCTGTATATTATAAACTACAAGTTTACCTTTTATTTTATACTACAATATTGTTTTTTCAGAATAAAAGAACAAATAAAATTATTTATGTAATAGGCTAATATTTAACAACAGGCTTTTCCTAAATATCCCTTATACGAAAGATTTATATATATTTCAAAATCAATTTCTAAAAAAAAAACTGACCTTTCTGTAATCATTTCAATGAAAATGTAAAATATATTTTTTTTCATTTATAAAATATTTTGCAATTTTTCTTTTCATTCCAGGTTCAGTATTTTTCGTTATTTCAAAAATAATCGACATACAGAGATCAATTCAAGGAAATACATTTACTTCTACTGCAACTATAAATCTTAAAACGGAAATGGAATTCTCTTATTGGAACTCTAACAGCAATAAAACTGAATTTAAAAAAGCAATCATCGTCTGAAATTTTTAAAGTTTCTATTGCATGGGCTTTTGGTTTGGAAATGGAAATGACACTTGTGTATGCCAGGAATTGCGTAGTAAAAGCGATGTTAGATTCAAATGGAGGGAGTGGGGAAACTGATAATATTAAAGGGAGTGAAGGACCTTTAAAATCATTTTTTTATTTTTTGTAAATTTCACTTTAAATAATATTCAAGGGTACATTATATGCATTATGGCGTACATTTATCACAAAAAAATTAAAGAAAAAAAAGGGATTCTTCGTAATATTTTAGAATTTTTCAAACTACCCCATGCGAACTCCATGCTAATGAAAATCCCCAATATTTTTTGTATAAGTTTTGTTTATATACAGGGTGATTCAGCTCGTCGGTGACAAACTTTAAGGATCGATAGAGCACACCTAGACGAACATTTTTGAATAGGGACTGTCGGGTCCCTGACGCGATGGTAAGGCGCTAGGCGCTTTCGAAAATTTGGGTGCCGAAATTCGAAACGTCATAAAAACTAGGGAAATGGTTAGATTTTCTTGCTTGTTGCGTCGAAATGATTCTGTTTGTTTAGACTTTCTTCAGTACCAATTTGATAAGCGTATCTCTTAAAACATGGATAGGGGGCGCTGCAGACTTTGGAGAGCTAGACAACAACTTTAAGCCCGTTATTTTGATAATTTAACACATGCTCGCCAAAGTTTATACTCTAACTTAAAGTTTGAACCCAAAAGTAGAGCCCTGCAAAAAGCGTAAGAGCCGGAATAAAATGTCAAAGTACAGGGTGGTCGAAACTCGAAGGCTCCTAGGAGATAAACAAACAGATTTCTTGACTTATGGCATGCATTTTCATGATTCTGTTTGCTGGGGCTCTCTGAAACTCAGTTGAACGGTACAAAAAGAAACATCGATAGGGGGCGCTTTGGGCAAAAAACATAATTCGTTGACATTTCGGACGCTAACTGGAAACGGGGCGCTACGATCAGTTAGAAACAAAACAAGAGAGTAATTTACTTATCATAAGAAGCTATTAAAACTGCAGTTTTTTTTTTTTTTTTAACAAACATAGCTGGTTTCAATCATGCACAATGCGCGCAATAAAATTTACATAAGGTGCTTTTTGCTGATTTATGCAAAAGATATCGTACCATATCGATATGCAAAAGATACGTAATGCGTAGACGACAACGCGAGATGACGTAGTTGTATGCGCAGACACGTCTTTTGAACGTGCGGTACCTACTTAAGCTTCGGGTTACTTGTCTGCAGATCGGTAGTAGGATGGAACGGTAAACAAACTCTGAATTGGCTGACATGCATTTGGCGTATGGCGCTGCTGGTTGTAATGGACGAGCCGCTCAGCGGTTGTACGCCGAGCGTTACCCCAACAGGCAAATCCCCTGCCATGCCTTCTTCGCTCGAGTACACCAGAGGTTGTCCACAACGGGATCTTTCGACGGAGGCAGGCCTGAACGGGAGCGATCAGTGAGCACCCCCGACAACGAAGAGGCTGTGCTTAACCTGGTTGAGGACAACCCAGGTCTTAGCACGAGAGATATCGCCAGACATGTTGGCATTTCGCAAGCAACTGCGTGGCGCATCTTACGTTCCCGGAATCTGCACCCCTACCACATCCAGCGGGTGCAGTTGCTCAGAGAGCAGGATTTTGGCCCTCGAGTGGAATTCTCAAGATGGTACTTGGCGATGAGATCCAGGGATCCCCGTTTTGTAAACAGCATTTTGTTTACGGACGAGTCCACCTTCAGCCGGGAGGGAATGTGGAACGCCCACAACAGTCATGTGTGGTGTGATGAAAATCCACATGAAACCAGAAGCCGAGCAGCCCAGGAGCGTTTCTCAGTAAATGTGTGGGCCGGCATTCTGGGGGATTGCCTCATTGGCCCTTATTTGTTACCTGAACGGCTGACAGGTGGAAATTACCTGATTTTCCTGGATCAAGTGCTGCCGCAGCTTCTGGATGAGGCGCACGTACCCGAAGGTTCGCGTCGCCAGATGTGGTTCCAGCACGATGGAGCTCCGGCCCATTACACGAACGACGTGCGTCTTTATCTAAACGCAAGGTATGGCCAGCGGTGGATCGGGCGTGGGGGTCCAGTTCACTGGCCTGCCCGATCACCAGACCTCACCTGCTTGGATTTCTTCCTTTGGGGTTACCTGAAGGCCGAGGTATACCATACACCTGTCAGCAGTGCTGAAGAACTTGTGGCGCGCATTGTGGCAGCTGCAGGGCAGATCAGAGATACTCCTGGCATTGTTGGAAACACACACTCCTCAATGCGACGGAGGTGCGAAGCCTGCATCATGGCCCAAGGTCGAAATTTCGAGCATCTTCTGTAGTGTTATTTTTACCGACTTCAAAAAGGAGGAGGTTATCAATTCGACGCGTATGTATGTTTTTTTTTATGTATGTTCACCGATTGCTCCGGAACTTTTTGTCCGATTTATGTGATTTTTGTTTTAATTGAAAGAGGATGCTCTCGAATTGGTACCACTTCCGTTTCATCGAAATTGGTTGAGTAGTTTTTTAGTAATTCAACAAAAACCAATAAAATGAAGGATTTCACCCAAATTATCTTTCATTGTTGTAACCGGTTTCTCAATCATAAGCATAAAACTATGTATTCATATACGTTAGCGCCAAGTTGTCGCAAAACTTGGCGCAGTTACGTTAATTATTGCCAAATTTGGCGACCAAAATAAGTCGCCATAAATCAAGCCAACTTGGCTGTAACTGACTAATTTGGCGATATTCCCATTCAAATTCAGTAATGGATCTTCCCCAATCTGTTTCTTCGTATTTTCTAATCGACAGTTATATTTAAAATTCTCAATTGGCAATCGCATTCAAAATAGTAATTTAATATACATTAATTAAATATACACCATTATTTCAAATGCTAAATAATACAGAAACAAACTAACTTAATACGGTACTTGTTAGTTATCCCGTCGACCAATTTCGCCAAATTATATAAATCGCCAAATTATACAAATTGACATAATTTTTATTTTAAATAACGAAAAAACAAATAAATTAGTATAACATTAATAAAAATACAAATAAAACGTCGAAATAAAAATCATTTGATGACGTAAACACGTGTAGTCAAGTGAATGTGACATTTACGATCAACTATTATTGGCATTTAATCTTACAATTTGGCGACTGTAATTTGGTCGGCGGGATAACTAACAAGTACCCTTAATACAAAACAATAATTTAGTATACAATAGTTTAGTTTAATTAAACACATAACATCACACTAGCGGCACATAATATATATATATATATATATATATATAATATTGGTACTTCTTAGTTATCCCGTCGACCAAATTATTGTCGCCATATTGTAAGATTAAATGCCAATAATGATTTGGGTACAGATGTCATATTCGCCCCATATTGGCGCGATTTTTTTCGGTTGCCAACTTGGCAAAAACATCAACAGCATAAACAACATAATCCGGGTTACCACATCAAGCAAAATAACAACACTTTGGCGCAAGTTAAGTACCCGTTGCCTATATGATATTGGCGACAGATAAAAATCGTGCCAATATGGGGCGAATATGACATCTGTACCATGGTTTGCCATTAATTAATTAATTGTAAGATTAAATGCCAATAATGGCCAATAAACCATTAATTCGACGTTTTATTTGTATTTTTATTAATGTTTTACTAATTTATTTGTTCTTTCGTTATTTAAAATAAAAATTATATCAATTTGTATAATTTGGCGAGTGGTTTGGCGATTTATATAATTTGGCGAAATTGATCGACGGGATAACTAAGAAGTACCATAATATTATATAAATACCTATATTATATTATATTAAACAGTTATATGTATGAATGCTTTTTGATTGCCTTTAATATTTCCACTAGATAACATTAATGATAACTTTCCTGTATAGGGGCCTTGGAGAGAAAATGAAAATTTCACGCATATTTTCTGACAACCTATTAACTGTCTCGGTACTACTTAGTTATCCCGTCGACCAATTTCGCCAGATTATATAAATCGCCAAATTATACAAATTGACATAATTTTTATTTTAAATAACGAAAGAACAAATAAATTAGTATAACATTAATAAAAATACAAATAAAACGTCGAAATAAAAATCACTTGATGACGTAAACACATGTATCTTGCTTAAAGTCAGTGAATGTGATATTTACGATCAACCATTATTGGCATTTAATCTTATAGTTTGGTGAACGATAGATTTTTGGTCGACGGGATAACTAAGTAGTACCACTGTCTCATATACACAAGCAAGTTTTTCAATATTTATAAATATATTTATTGTAAACAACCATTTGTCTACTTTTATATGCAAACAGAAGTTGAGCCAAGATCCCTATGCTGTTAAAGTACAAGATAAACAACATAGAAAGAAATAAAAGGAGTTACTCTAATTAGTATTACAGACGGCATTGTTATGGTGCGTTGTATTTACATGGCACAGAACTTAAACATCAGTAGGCATAAGCATAATGGCGAAAGAAAGTCAGTGAGTTACGCAGTCATGAAAACATTTGAATTGTATCAAGAAATGAGAGCAAATAAATATGGATCAGATTGCCCGATAAAAGCAAAAAGTGTGCGATACTAACAGCAAACATGGTTTAAAGGAAATGCGAATATCATAAGTTGCTTCCGAAAGTTCTATATGTTTTGCAGTACTATATACTCACTAAAGTACGTCAGTTACTATGCAGACATATAACACTTTAATCAAGACTATTAAATGAGTATGACGATGAATTTCTAATCTTCCGTAATCGAGCCCACAGTTAAGGCTAGCGTGAAACAAAAAAAAATATCAGCAGCAATTGGTTTAATGCAAATGTGGGTATCATAAAATATTTAATTCGCAAAACGCTTCAATGCACCAAATCATATTAGCTCAGAAACAACAATTGGCAGTGGACGCAATAACGGTAGATTACTTAATAGTTTTAAAATCTCCACTGCCCAACGTATTGCAAATGATGATGCAATAAGAAGCATAAATGCCCAAGTGAGTTAAGCTGCTTTGCCAAGAAAGATTACAAACAAAAATAAACAAAATGCCGTCATGATGCAATGAGTTCTCAATTTCTCTATCAGAATCTTTAGATTTGGCGAAAGATTAAGCAAATAATTTAAATTATGAATAAAAGTACCATGCAGAAATGCTTAGCATACATTTAAGCACATTGGCATTACGCATACGTTATACATTACATATTGGCTCTTGCATAATATCTCCATATAAGAAAACATTAATGCCACCAAAAAATAAGTTGTTTTTAAATTCTTGAAACCTCAAATGAATTATATATAAATTCTCTTTTGACACCATAGAAATTTGACCAGCCATTTGTGGAAACGCCATTTAAGACTTCCCCCTGTGGTCTTTTCACGATCATTTTTTTGATACGTTATTCGGTTGTCATGTACCTTAATGGCTCCTAGTGCATGTAAACTCGGTCGATACGTGCGAAGACCTCGAATTTACCGATGAATTATACCTCTGAGGTGCCTTGCCAGATGAAGGTCTCGTCATCTGATTAAGCTTCTAAATTACGAGATCAACATGAGTAGCAATGCGCAGTGCTAAACAACAAGATATAAATGTTAAGTAACTGGCATAAAAAAGTTCACAATTAAGAAATACTCGGCGTTCATCAGGTTTATGGCGATTAGGTGGTCTCCTACGCCGATACCAAGTTAGTATCAAACTCGTTCATGAAGGGCAACCCGGAAGATAAGGGCCTGGTCACCGATTAGAAAGTATGAAAAATAAGTCATTGGGTCTCTCTTCTCTATTTCATAGAGCACCGAAGAACTTTTTAGTGTCACTTTCCAATGTTCGATATTTTTTCATGCGAGCAGCATCTCTTGTCGTTCTACCCATGTCCAAACAAAAATATTTAATTAAAAAATAAAGCTATTAAATCTGAAGAAGAATAAATGTAATATATATATATAAAGAATTTTCACGAAAAACCTGTGTTATTAATGTACACACAAATCTGGACAAAAGTATTTACTTATCAAAATAACATCTTTAAAAGTCCGTAATTTGCTCCAAAAGAATCATGCAAAAATTTTAACTAAAAGAAAACTAAAAAGTGAAAAATAAACTTTTTTACCAAAAATAAAACCGACTTCAAAAACTACTACAAAGTAAAAAATAATTTTTTTACATAATAGTTAATAAGAAATTAAATTAAGAGCATTGTATTTACCATGCGTATTATTATATTTATGTACATTAATTTGATTTTTTGGAGTCGGTGCCAGCCAAGCCAAGTTCAAAATTTAAATTGTTTATCCAATACAAATCGTAACAAGATTCAGCAAAACCGTTTAGGAAAAAAAAATCCATTGTCAATCAACTCTGACACCATCCTGCATTTGAAAATCTGTGTGTTTGGCTACGATTTTTTTACATAATAGCCTGTATAAACGCATTAACTTTACTATAACACTTAATTTAGCACACATAATTACAACTAATCTCACTTGGAAATACACGTTTATAAAATCAGATGAAATGTTTCAAAAATGGTAAAATTCAAATTTTTCAATTAAATAACAAATCGTAAAAAAACTCGTAGATATTTGGATGTGTGTCTGTTGGATAATTATATTTAACTTGGCTTGGCTGGCACCGACTCCAAAAAATCAAATTAATGTACATAAATATAATAATACGCATGGTAAATACAATGCTCTTAATTTAATTTCTTATTAACTATTATGTAAAAAAATTATTTTTTACTTTGTAGTAGTTTTTGAAGTCGGTTTTATTTTTGGTAAAAAAGTTTATTTGTAAATAAATTTCCAGTATCATTGATGTTTTTGGTCTAAATTTATTCAGAAGTGTTGAGCAGAGGTAGAAAATGTGTTTTCATTATTACTAACTGATCGTAGCGCCCCGTTTCCAGTTAGCGTCCGAAATGTCAACGAATTATGTTTTTTGCCCAAAGCGCCCCCTATCGATGTTTCTTTTTGTACCATTCAACTGAGTTTCAGAGAGCCCCAGCAAACAGAATCATGAAAATGCATGCCATAAGTCAAGAAATCTGTTTGTTTATCTCTTAGGAGCCTTCGAGTTTCGACCACCCTGTACTTTGACATTTTATTCCGGCTCTTACGCTTTTTGCAGGGCTCTACTTTTGGGTTCAAACTTTAAGTTAGAGTATAAACTTTGGCGAGCATGTGTTAAATTATCAAAATAACGGGCTTAAAGTTGTTGTCTAGCTCTCCAAAGTCTGCAGCGCCCCCTATCCATGTTTTAAGAGATACGCTTATCAAATTGGTACTGAAGAAAGTCTAAACAAACAGAATCATTTCGACGCAACAAGCAAGAAAATCTAACCATTTCCCTAGTTTTTATGACGTTTCGAATTTCGGCACCCAAATTTTCGAAAGCGCCTAGCGCCTTACCATCGCGTCAGGGACCCTACATTCCCTATTCAAAAATGTTCGTCTAGGTGTGCTCTATCGATCCTTAAAGTTTGTCACCGACGAGCTGAATCACCCTGTATATAAACAAAACTGTGCATCGAATTTTATATATTCAAATATAAAGAGGAAAAAATATTTTCAATTTTTTTTTTTTTTTTTTGAGGCTTTATTTTTAACCTTTATATTTGAACTAGGGGGCTCTGCCCCCTGCAAGCTACGCTCGTCAACCCCTGTTCAGACACCGCAGAATCTAAAAACACGCTAATCTGATCTAATCTGATGGGTTTTAAAAATATTAGATAAGATTGAATTATACTGAAACAAGCTGTGCAGATCTCCCTGTAAACGGGTTTCCATTCAATTCCCTTTGATTGCAAAAATTTTAGTGCGAATCAGTTGCTGTTATGACACCCAATGGTGGTTTTCATTTTTGATTAAATACGATCAATTAAACATTTGAAAAGAAGCTAAAATAAAATGAATTAAGTATACAGTCTTTGTCTCCCGATATTTTAAAACAATCTCTATAAAAATAGCCTAAGTCATCAACAGTTCCGGACGGACCACTTCGCTTTTTATACTCTAGGTGTCAATTTGGTACTTTAATGTTAGCCAGGCACAGGTGATAAGTCGCCAAATATTATTCTATCGCCATCATTTCATCTATATTATAATAGTTCAAGTCATCAACTGCCATTAACAGATATGATCTGATCCCTTCGCCTTTCATATGAAAGTTTGGCAAAGATGTCATATACGCCCAATATTGGCACAATTTTTTTCCGACGCCAATTTGGGGAAAGCATCAACAGAATAAACAACATCCGGCTTACCATATCAAGAAAAATAACGATACTTTGGCGCCAGTTATGTACTCGTTGCGTATATGACATTGAAGCCAGAAAAAAAATCGCGCCAACAAGGGGCCGTATATGATATCTGTGCCGAAAGTTTTCCATTTTGATTAAAAAATCAATTTTTTTTCGAATAAAATTACATAAATTTTGCCACACTGTTAAAAATTTGCAGCATTCTGGCAGGTCATTTGACCGTTTTTGCCGAAAACGGTTACACAACCGTAATTTTAACACTATTCTGACCATATTATTGGCCATTTTATTGTCAGAATATAGTTAAATTACGGTTATGAAACCGTTTTTTCCAAAAACGTTCAAATGACCTGCCAGAACGCTGCAAAATTTTTAACAGTGCATGGTCGCAAAGAATTTTTGGTACCGTTACGCTAGCCGGGTGCAGATATCGCCATGAGCTTTTTTTCAACTCGCCAGTTAGCATTTTTTTTTTATTTTTCGAGTGGTAAATTAAAACATTGGTTTAAAGTTGAAATATGCGCACCACAGGTTTGGCGTGATTTTTTTTTTTTTTTTTTTTTTTTTTTTTTTTACGAAAATTTTGCGAAAACCTCGATTCGAATACCAGTTACAAATGTATTTTTGATACTATACTTAGTTATCCCGTCGATCAAAAATCTATCGCCAAACTATAAGATTAAATGCCAATAATAATTGATCGTAAATGTCACATTCACTTGACTTTAAGCAAGTTACAAGTGTTTACGTCATCAAGTGATTTTTATTTCGACGTTTTATTTGAATATTTATTAATGCTATAAAATTTATTTGTTCTTTCGTTATTTAAAATAAAAATTATGTTAATTTGTATAATTTGGCATGTGGTTTGGCAATTTATATAATTTGGCGTAATTGATCGGCGGAATAAATAAGTAGTGCGTATTTTTTAATTATTTTCTATTGATGAAGATGAATGAAAATGATGATGAAATGAAATAATAAAAAAAATTAATAACTATAGAACAAAATAATTTATATAATTTTAAAAAAAGAAATAAAAGTAAATAAACATTTATTATTAAATAAACAACAATAGCCGGGTTACCATGTCAATCAAAAAAATGCCATTTTTACGCCAATGAGGTACCCTGGTGCGTATATGACATCTATGCCTAATATTTTTCTTTTCGTTTTATTTTTTAAAAAAGAAAGAAGTGAAAGCCATGAATTTTAAGTGGTTCAGTTTTAAATGAAAGATTTAAATAAAATGATTGAAAGGATTATATTTTAAATGAAATTAATGAAATATAAAAACATGCGACGGGAAAAATGTTTGGAGACCTGTGTCTTGCTAACATAAAAATACCGAGTTCTTGATTTCTCATCAGAATCTTTCGATTTGGTGAAAGACTGTTCAAGTAAATTGAATTATGAATAAAAGTAGCATGATACATTTCTACTTTCTACTAGTTTTCTACTTTCATATTTCTGATTTGTGAGTTAAATGATAATACGAGGGTTATAAGTAAAGTAAGTTACGGAGCGTAGTAATTTCCGCACCTGAGAAATCGCTATAATCTGAATATGCAGTATCGCGTGTTCAATGACTGAAGAATGCGTCACAACAATGAAGTTCGTATAATGAGTTGCAGACATGTATAAATCATGCATAAGATGTTTAAGACTATAGAAGGTTTCGCCAACTGATAGGCATTATAAGATATTGGCCGGGATCCAGATAGATTTTTCGCGGTTTAGCGAAACGGTATTGACCAATCAGAAGACTGCATTTTTGCGAACTTTTCTCGCCATTTAAAAAAAAAAATGCAGGCTTCTGATTGGTCAATCTCGTTCCGCTAACCAGCGAAAAATCTGCCTGGATCTCGACCCTTGAGTCACACGAGCGGTGTTGTCAGCCTGGCATTATCGGCAAACTGATTGACACCATCAATAAGTCTAATCTCTCGTTTTGAAAGACATGTCGCGGATTTTCAACTGTTTTACCGGAAAGAGTGGTATAAGCGGTTTTATTTCGGGATATGGAATCCAACAATGTCATGCCTTTTCTAACCCAGAAAACGTTACACCCCATTTTGTGTGGAAGTGATCTATTTGAACATTTGAAGTTTCCACGAGGCAGCACTCTTCCATGTATTCAAAAATGCGAATTACATCTGGAATTTCAAAGCTGGCTGGATCTTCTATGCTCTTAAAAATATCTTTAGACATAGTTAAAGAACAGGATATTTAACCAAAATTTGCACAATATTAACAAGCGCCAGCGTTACACTAAACGAACTTTTTAGTTAGGACGCTTTCCTGAGTCGTTGAAGAGGCGATAATGGGGCCCTCCGAGGCCGAGTGGTTTAGACACCATCACTCTAATCACTTGCGAGCGTAAGAGATGTGCCGAGTTCTACTCCAGGTGACTCCATTGCACACTCTTTGTTTAGTTCCCGAATGTAATTTCGGTTGTCTATTTCCTTGTGTCTATCCTATATTTATATCGATGACGGCTTATAAGCGGGTACTTCATGTCAAACACACAAGTGGGGTGTACCTGTTCAGTAACGAAACAAACAAACGCGATACAACATAGGCAGATTAGCGACATCTGTTGGTTGCGGAAAGTATTAAATTCTTGGACTTACTTCACCAGTAAAAACACGAGTGAAAATATTTAATGAAACGGCTTACTAAACGAATATATGTACGCTGCGGTCAGGAAATTTTATTATGTTGTTACAGGCACTTACAGCGATTTTTTCCTGAAGAGTGTGTATCCTTATGCATATATAGATTTTTTTTTTTTTTTTTTTTTTTTTTTTTTTTTACAGTATCGTTTAAAAAAAAAAATACGACTGTATGTTAACACATCTTTAGCGGCAAATATTCGTCTTTTAAACAGGAAGCTTCCCTCCTGAATGCGTTACTTTGACATATTGTACTGTATAGTAAAAATGTCCGTGTTTAGATTATAAACTAGTAAATCTGCAGATCAGGAGCCTCAACGTCAGCTCTACAATTCATTGTGTTTAGCGCCCTTTGAGTAATATTAATCTTTCTACAAAAAAAGAAATTTAATATTTTGAAATTACATAAACATTTATAAAACGAAAAAATATTTCGAAGGTTTCTGACATTAGAAGCGTTAAATTAAACCCCTTGTTATGTAATGGTATTCTGAAAATCTCATGAGCTACTTATTCTGCTAATTTTTAGATAATAAAGTAGATTTCCCCTTCGTAGTGTAATTTAATTTACATTTGTAATTATCAATTAATTGTGTTAATGTCCTTTAGTAAATTCTACCAATAGACAAAAACGTACATGAATTATTTTCTACAGCCCTGTATATTACGTGAAGATTTTTACGCGTCGTCTTTAACATTTAAATTTAATGCAGACAAAAAACCCTCTTAAAACTGCTCATATCACATTTCCGGGGTTTAGTATGCATAGTGTGCACCATATATCCAGTTTCTGTGGAGTCCTGTATATGGTTCTATTTAAATTCTGCAAACATTTGTTAGTATACTAAATGTAATTGGGCTGGGAAATACATAACTCAAAAAAAAAAAAAAAAAAAAAAAAAAAACACTACTGAAGCAATTCGCGCGCGATCATTTTCATTTATACTTACGAATTCATTTGTGTATCCCTGTACATGGTCTATACAATATTTAAGCACTACTTATTAAGCACAAATTTACTTAACGTTAAAACGCACACCATAATCGAAAATGCTCTTCAGCAATCATCCCTAATAGACCAGAACTGTATCCGAAATTTTTTATGTGACCCTATAAATGAACGATAAATACGATACAAATCATATTCAAGCTTCTTGTCGTCAACCACAGTAATGTAATTTAATTTCATAATGTTTGAATTAGTGCAACACAATTAACACACTGACGACAGGCAATTTAATTAAATCTGGGTTTAAAAACAGTAGAAGCTCCTCCCTCTTCTGAAAGTGTCTCGGAAATTGGTTTCTGAAATATGTTTTTCATGTTTATGCAGCAGTAAATATCTTTCAATGTACGGATGTAATATATAATGTCTTACAATCTATAAAAAATATGGACAACACAATATAAATGTCTTTTCTGTAAGGTAGAAGTCATTCCCTTAGCCAATGACGTATTCTGAATAAAAACGAGAATTCTCGTTTCCCGTCGTCTTTGTGTTAAAATAAGCTGTAAAGAGTTTTTTTCCCCCCGTAGACCACATTTTAATCGACCACTTTTGTGTAACCCTGAAAAAAAAATGCTTTGCACCCCATATACTACAAAAATGTTTCAAAAATACATATCAATTTTATTATTTTGTAACAGAGTAACATCATTAAAAAACGCCACAAAAGGATTTTCTTCAAAGATTGTAATATTATGAATACTTTTGAGTTCCCTGTACGCATGCTGTAAGTGCTACACATAACATATTTTATAGTAACAAGGTTCTAGTGCACCTTAATAAAGTATATAAATTTCATTACGTTTAAAATTGTGTAACATTATTAAAATACACCGCAGACGATTTTTCCCAAAGACTATAATGTAACGGAATAGTTTTGAGGGCCCCTGTAATTAAACTATGAATGCTACACTCTTCATTTTTAATACCAAACATACTTTGGCAAACCTCAATAACGTATATCAATTACATGCAATCCCGACTATATTTACGCGAGTTAGAGCACGTAGAGAAACACGGCAGGCGACAGATAGAAAAACTGAAGTCATAAATACTTTTCATCCATGTTGGAAAGTGTTAAAAAGGATTTATATGCCTTTAACTGTACTTTTTTTTTTCACTAATAGCATGGTTAAACATTAGTTTAAACATCCTAATCCATGCGATAGCAATGACATATTAAAAGCCCCCCAAAATATGCATATCTGGAGATCTATAAATCTACTGGAAAATAATTCATTATCGTGCCCACTGTTAATTCCATAAATTGCATCGATTTGGCGCGATAAAATATTTTTTGTGATAGCCTTTTAATAGTACATGCAACAAATTAACGTAATTTACTAACTTCATTCATATTTGAAGCAATGATAGGCTACGAATAACAGTCGCTAGGCAACGAAGAAAAGGAGAAAAAAAAAGAAATATGTATCATGTAAAACAAGAAAATTAATTTAAAAATTCTTTATATTATTGGAATACATGTATAAATGTCCTCAAAACATTATACACGTAAATAAAAAAATCTGATAGATACATTGATAAAACTTCAATATAATAGGAATAATTTAAAACCCTTATTTGGAATGTTAGTATCCATAATTTGACATTTAAATCCATTAATCAAACGTACCATTTTCTTTCAACAAATGGAAATTTGAAAATCGTCTGACTTGCCGTAGAAAAGCATTATAAAGAAAAATAAAATCTTCCATATTTTCCGAACGAATGAACCAAATTTAACCAAAAACTATACAGCTACGTCCGGGTATCTCACGAATATGCCCAATTAATTTCAAGCTGATCGGGTGCTTTTTGCGGCAGTTATCGCGGAACAGACAGACAGACAGACAGACAGACGGACAGACAGACAGACGGACAGACAGACAAACGGAAATCAAAACTTTTCGTGTCTCCACAGTAAGCCTTCACTGACGTTTCGGCAATTAATGTACATAATATTACTATTATTTCCAGTCGAAATATTTATAGGATTTTTCTCCTCAACCTTTAGTTTAATTCGCATGTTCCCCACTACAGTGCTATTTCTCTTTTATCCTTGCGCTTTTTCTTTTTCTTTTTTTTAGGTGCGTTCGTAGTTATATAAATACGTAGCACATATATTCGTCGTTCAGTCCGTCCGTTCGTCCGTCCGTCTGTCTGTCTGTCCGTCCGCATATAACAGAGCAAAAACTACCCAACCGAATGGTATGAAATTTTAAATATATGATTGCTGCAAAATTTTGTCGAGCCATTTCAAATTTTATGAAAATCGGATGTATAGTTTAATTACAGGGACAGTCAAAAGTGTTTATTTACATTACGGCCAATGGGAAAAATTATTGCAAGTGCAATTTAATGATGTTACAGCATTTCGAATGGTCTGAAATTCTAAATATATAATTGTTGCAAAATTTCGTCGAGCCATTTCTAATTTTAGGAAAATCGGATGTATAGTTTAATTACAGGGACAGTCAAAAGTGCTCCGTTACATTACGCGGAATTGGAAAAAAAGTTATTGCAAGTGCATCTTAATGATGCTATAGACTATGCACTTTATGAAGGGCGAAAAAGTATACATTCAGTACAATATGAGGTGCAAAAAATAATTATAAAACTAGTTATAATACGAACTCACCTCATTTGCCACGTTTGACGAGCAATTTCCAACTTGTTTCTGTTTACATTTATTTTCGCAAAACAGGCTGTGTCGACAGAAATGTCTACTTCGTCGAGTTACAAGATGAAAAATTATGATATAGGACAATATTATAAACAATATATATGTCGTAGGCTAATTGAGAAATCCGGCTGTTTGCAAACAGCCTAGGCTCTTTGCAAAGAGCCGGGCTAATTGGAGAATCCATCTCCCTTTTTCCAATTAGCCTGATATTTTTCAGGCTTATTGCAAAGAGCCTAGAAAGCGTTAGGCTAATTGAAAAATGACCACTTATTATCCGATCAGGGTAATATTTTTAGCTACAGGCTATCAAAGCCAGAGAGCTTACGTTCTCGAAGATTCTGTATGTACGTGTGTACGTACGTACGTACGTAACGCGATAACTGTTGATAGAAATATCCGATTTGCTTAATTTTTTTTTCTTGGTTCATTCTGATAAGATGCTTCCCTGATTAGTTTTTGGGGTTCATTGGTTAAGGATAAAGGGGGAAAAGGGGGGGCTAGTCCCCCCCCCTTAATTTATATAAATGGGTTTTTCATGCAGAAATATTCGATTTGCTCCAGATTTGGTATATCGGTTTGTTGTGTTAAGGAGCTTCCCTGATTAGATTTGGAAGCTCATTATTTAAGTATAAAGGGGGGAAAGGGGGGCTACGCCCCTTAATTTAGATAAATCGGTTTTTCACGATGAATTATTCGATTTGCTCCAAATTTGGTATACCGGTTTATTAAGTTAAGTAGCTGCCTTGATTAGATTTGGAGGTTCATTAGTTACATATAAATGGAGGAAAGAGGGGCTATCCCCCCCGTAATTTAGATAAATGGGTTTTTCATGCAGATATATGTGATTTGCAATAAATTTGGTATACCGGTTAATTATGTTAAGCAGCTTCCCTGATTACATTTGGAAGATCATTATTATGTATAAAGGGGGGAAAGGGGGGCAATTGCCTCTCCCCTTAATTTAGATAAATGGGTTTTTAATGCAAAATTATTCGATTTGCTGCAAACTTGGTATACCGGTTTATTATGTTAAGGAGCTTCCCTGGTTAGATTTGGAGGTTCATTAGTTAAGTATAAAGGGAGGAAATTGGGGCCAGACCCCCCCCCCCCTTAATTTAGATAAATGGGTTTTTCATGCAGAGTTATTCGATCTGCTCCAAATTTCGTATACCTGTTTATTATGTTAAAGAGCTGCCTTGATTAGATTTGGAGATTTATTGGTTAAGTATAAAGGAGGGACAAGGTCTAGTGTCCCCTTAATTTAGATAAATGGGTCATTCATACAGAATTATTCGATTTGCTTCAAATTTGATATACCAGTTTATTACGATATGGCTTCCTTCATTTGATTTGGAGGTTCAATGGTTAAGTATAAAAGGGGGGAAAATGGGTAATTGCCCCTCCCCTTAATTTAGAGAAATAGGTTTTCATGCAGAATTAACTAATTTAGTTTAATTTTTTTTCAACCGGATCGGAACTTGAAGGTTCCATTTGAAGTCAACCCGAAAACCGACCACAACCAGGTTTCGGATTGAGTTCAATTAGAACTTTCAGGTTCGGATCGGGTTGCCGGTTAACGGAGATTATTTTGTCTGGCTTGCATCGGGTTATAGTTCTTTGGAATATTTTTGTCGGTTAAGATTTGGTTCGGGACTGGTTTCAGGTTGACTTCGAATGGAATTTTTATGTTCTGGTAGCGTTGCGTGTCCACGGAAACTAATTTGTCTTGTTCGGATCCGGTTATGGATCTTTGGAATATTTTTGTCGGTTATCAGATTTGGTTCGGGATTTCGGGTTTTTTCAAATGGAACTCTCCTGTTCGGGTCTGTTTGCATGTAGACTTAAATTATTTTGTATTGCTCGGATCGGGGAACGGTCTGTTGTAATTTATTTTTCGGGTTTGACTAGGGTGATGCGTTAATAAACCTAATAAAAAGAAAATTGCCCAGTTAAACTGATGGCATTGAGTTCACAGTCTATTCACACTAATTGTATATTATACTCTTATTTCAAAGAATAACGCCCCTCGAAAAATAAATGAAGGGATTAGTCCCCGTTGCCTCCTTTCTATTTAACCAAAGAACCTCCAAATCTAATCAGGGAAGCTATTTAACATAATAAACTGGTATACCAAATTTGAAGCAAATCAGATAATTCGGCATGAAAAAACTATTTCACTAAATTAAGGGGGAGGGGGTATTAGCTCCCCCATTTCTCCCTTTATGCTGAACCAATGAACTTTCAAATCTAATCAGAAAAGATCCTTATTAGAATGAACCTAGAAAAAAAAATTAAACTAAATTAGATAATTCTGCATGAAAACCCATTTATCTAAATTAAGGGGAGGGGCAATTGCCCCCCTTTCCCTCCTTTTATACTTAACCAATGAACCTCCAAATAAATGAAGGAAGCCATATAGTAATAAACTGGTATATCAAATTTGAAGCAAATCGGATAATTCTGTATGGAAAACACATTTATCTAAATTAAGGGGACACAGCCCCTGTCCCTCCTTTATCCTTAACCAATAAATCTCCAAATCTAATCAAGGCAGCTCCTTAACATAATAAACCGGTATACGAAATTTGGAGCAAATCGAATAACTCTGCATGAAAAACCCATTTATCTAAATTAAGGGGGGTAGCCCCCCTTTCCTCCCTTTACACTTAACTAATGAACCTCCAAATCTAATCAAGGCAGCTCCTTAACATAATAAACCGGTATACGAAATTTGGAGCAAATCGAATAACTCTGCATGAAAAACCCATTTATCTAAATTGAGGGGGAGGTCTAGCCCCCCTTTCATCCCTTTATACTTAACTAATGAACCTCCAAATCTAATCAGGGAAGCTCCTTAACATAATAAACCGGTATAACAAATTTGGTGCAAATCGAATAATTTTAAATTAAAAACCCATTTACCTAAATTAAGGGGGGGGGGGGCTAGCCCTCCTTTCCTCCCTTTATACTTAACTAACGAACCTCCAAATCTAATCAAGCCATCCCCTTAACATAATAAACCAGTATACCAAATCTGAGCTAATCGAATAATTCTACATGAAAAACGCATTTATGTAAATTAAGGGGAGAGGCAATGCCCGCCTTTCCCCCCTTTATACATAATAATGATCTTCCAAATGTAATCAGGGAAGCTGCTTAACATAATTAACCGGTATACCAAATTTATAGGAAATCGCATATTTCTGCATGAAAAACCCATTTATATAAATTAAGGGGGGGGGGGGGCTAACCCCCCTTTTCCCCCTTTATCCTTAACCAATGAATCCCAAAAACTAATCAGGGAAGCACCTTATCAGAATGAACCTAGAAAAAAAAATTGAAGCAAATCGGATATTTCTATCAAGAGTTACCGCGTTACGTACATACGTACGTACGTACGTACACACGTACATAGAGAATCTTCGGGAACGTAAGCTCTCTTGCTTTGATAGCCTGTGAGCTAAAAATATCACCCTGATCGGATAATAAGTGGTCATTTTTCAATTAGCCTAAAGCTTTCTAGGCTCTTTGCAATAAGCCTGAAAAATATCAGGCTAATTGGAAAAAGGGAGTTGGATTCTCCAATTAGCCCGGCTCTTTGCAAAGAACATAAATGACTGGTTTGCGTCGGAATAACTTGTTACTATATGAGCAGCATATGCTCTAATTCCTCATTTAGCTGATAATTTTACGTCATTGGTTTTCCGCATTCATTTCGGCGAGATTTCAACACATTAAAAGTAACGCAGTATAAATATTTCTTTCTTCCTCGTGATAGCTTGGTACGATATGAGTAATACGGGTCGACATTACGTCATTTTTACGATACTATCACATTATCGAACTTCGGCAAGAAATTTTAAGATGTAAATATCGATTAGTACAGTGTAAATATAGCAGTGTGTCTCATGATATCTTTGTAGAATATGAACACAACGGGCGAGACAATTGTTCATTTTGGAAATACTATCGTACCATCGAGTTTCAATATGAAGTTTGATCACATTGAAAATACTGATTGGTAAAATACAAATATTTCAGTCTACTTCTCAGTATGATATGAGGAGAATGGTGCGTGAATTCGCCATTTTGCTTATACTATCATATTATCGAGTTTCAGCATCCAATTGCAAACTGAAAATCGTAAAATTCATGAAATTCTTGATCAGAATATTAAAAATATTTTAATCTCATTCGTGATATTTTGGTACGATATGAGAACAATAGGACGAATGTGTGAGCTTGATACCTCTGCGGCCATCGGATGTTTTAAAAGTCAGTGCCTACTTGGATCCCGGTGTGATTAACTTAATGAAATTTGCTTTTAAATTTACCGATGGCGTTGGGGGGGGGGGGGGGATCGTCAGTGTTATCTACCCTTCTTTCAACATTCGTTAAGAAAAGGGAGGCTAGCGTTTAAAGTTTTCAAGCATTCAAACGAAAATATTTAAAAATTTCTTTGTTAAAACATTAATTTGGCAACAATTTCATCTCAAAACTCCAAAACAGGATAGTCTGAATGACGAATTGGCTCCCTTTTTAGTCATATCATTCTGGCACATCACACGGCAAACTGAAATATTTTGTATTGTCAAGATAAACAACATTCTAAAGTTTCATGCTGTACCTAGAAAATATGATATTACTGTCAAGATTACGAAATGACCCGATTATGCTCTTACCATACCAAAATATTCCTAGCTAGAGTGAAATGTTTGTATTGTTCTAATTGGTATCTTCTGTGTATCAAAATTCCAACCCTAACTTGATGACGAATTAGTGCCGTCAAAATGATGAATCGCTCAAATCGCAACAAGATATCACGAAGCAGACTGAAATACTTGTATAACACTTGCCAATATATTTTTCCGGTTTTATATCATGCCAAAACTCGGTGACGTAAAAGTCCCTCAAAATGACGAATTCGCGCCACATTCTGCATATATCGTATAAAAATATCACAAGGTAGACCAATTATTGTTAAACGTTCACTTAATGATCCGTTCGTACATATTCAATTTATGTTAAAACTCACAAGCATAGTAATACAGAAAGCAACTTTATGTAAAGCAGTTGCATATTATCTTTGTTGTACAATATGACGTGATTTTCTGAGAAATTTTAGTCAGCTGTACTGTAGGACCATGTACGTCTTAAAAGTAACAAACATGTCAAATTCCAAGTTTCTATAATTAACAATCCCATAGAAGACATTCTTTGGAACGTTTTCTACTGATTCCACACTTTTAAATTTTTATTTATTTTTTTTTTTTTGAAAAAATTTCTAGCTAGAAATTTTATCTTTAAAGTAACCTCCAAGCAAAATTTCTAGTTTCAAGTTCTTTAACTTTTACAAAAAATGTAATTTAGAACTTTTTCCCTTGCATCCTTTTAAATTTCAATTTTTAAAACTGTTCTGCGAGTGTATTTGCGTCTTCAGAGTAGCAACCGTGTCAAATTTTAAGTTTCTATTATCAAGAATTCCATAAAATTTAGAATATTTTTAAAACGCTTTTCACTTATTTCAACGGTTTCAATTTCTATTTTTTTTAAATTGTTATGTACGACAATTTACGTTTTAAGAATAAAAGCCATGTGAAATTACAAGCTTCCATTTCTATCTCTAATAATTCTATTAGATATCGCAATTTAGAATATTTTAAGAACGCTTTCAACTCATTTCACCATTTTAAATTTTGAATGTTTCATAAACCCTTCTTAGCGAGCATTTCTATCCAAAATGTAACCGCTATGGTAAATTGCAAGCTTCTGGTCCTTTCAGTATCACGGACATCGTAATTTAGAACTTTTTTTTCCTGCTAGCTTTTAAATTTCGAATAAAAAAAAATAAAACCTTTTTTTTAATCTAAGTTCTAAGTTTCAAACCTTAACAATTTATTGTATTATAACTACATTTCTAATACGTATTTTATATGTATGTTGATTTGATGTTTTATATGTAATTAGTGACATTTTTTTTTAAAATTCAATTCATATTAAATTTAACTTATTCAATATTTAATCAAATTCAAAATTAACTTGTTTTTAAATTTTATTCTACTCAGGACAATATCATATTAATTAATAATAGTATACCATCTTTATAGTGATTAATATGCATATAACTTTATTTGATATAACTAATGTTATAATGTATGTATTAAAATTGATTAATTAGTTTTTATTATTATTCCTCTATACTTTTTAATATTGTTTTATTTTCAACTTTGTATTCAATGATTAATTATCGGTTTAATGTGTTTGATTGTCACGATCATATTTTTTAGCTTTTTTATGGCTAATTCACACACTATATTTGTGGTCTTTAGGCAATTGGGAATTTTAGAATCTGATAATCTTCTATAAACATCCATTATTTTTTTTCCTGTTCATTTTATTAATTTATTAGTTTTTATATTGAATAGTAATTATTAAAGTTTTTTTATATTTTTAATATATATAATTTATTTTATGTTTTAGTATATAGCTATATTCTATATGTTATCAATGTTATAAAATTATTTGATTTCTCAGTGCAGATTAAATGGGTAAGGTAATAGAATATATTGAAAGCATTTTATTAACATTTAATTAATTTAATTTTTTGAATAATGATATATACTATGGTATTATTTATATATTAGGTTTTGTGTGGTAATGCAGTTGATATACACTGGCCTCCAAAAGTTAAGGTACACGGACTAAATGCGTTCGATTGCACACGTTTTGTCGAATATCTACAAAACTTATTGGCGAATTGTTCTTGAACTTCTGGGATGAAAAGAACATGTTTCATTTCATATTTCTCGGTGAAGATTTAGTCGGGGGTACAATTAGGGGGTTAATAATAAATTTAATAATAAAATAATATTTGCGATCACCTATGTAACAGAAAGACTGGAAATGGTTTGTCACAGTGGTAAATGATTATTTCAGTCCTGTTCAGCATTTGTATGCATTTGTGTAAGCATAGCACTCATATTCGTGAAGATGTTAACGTTTTTGTGAAAAATTCAAACTTTTTTTTTTTTTAGCATACAGAGTTTTCAACCAAATTTAACACAACTTTCCAAAAACCAAACAAAGAACAGTAGAAACAGTATACTGCAATTAAAACATGAATATATTGAATATTTGATTAGATATGGCCATTTTTATGAGATAATTTTTAACTGCGCATGCGCAACAGATTTCAAAATTTTTATTTCAGAATTTGGTAGTCAGCTATTTAGGGCAACTTATATAAAAAGTCTAGTCAAATATCGGGAAAATTCACAAAGATGGGGTCGATATAGTGAGTTGCTTCCTAAAAATAGCTTTATTATAAGGGATTTTACACAACTTTTCAATCAGCTCACTACATCTTCCTAAGTTTTCACAACATTTGACTGGACTTTTTATAGAAATTGCCCCAAAATACTGAGTACCAAATTATAAAATAAACATTTTGAAATCTTCCGCGCATACGCAGTTAAAAATTATCTCATAAAAATGCCCATATCTCATCAAATATTCAATATATTCATGTTTTAATTGCAGTATACTGTTTCTACTGTTCTTTGTCAGGTTTTTGGAAAGTTGTGTTAAATTTGGTTGAAAACTCTGTATGCTATAAAAAAAAAAAAAAGTTTGAGTTTTTCACAAAAACGTTAACATCTTCACGAATATGAGTGCTATGCTTACGCAAATGCATACAAATGTTGAACAGGACTGAAATAATCATTTACCACAGTGACAAACCATTTGCAGTCTTTCCTGTTACATAGGGGATCGCAAATATTATTTTATTATTAAATTTATTATTAGCCACCTAATTTTACACCCGACTAAATCTTCACCGAGAAATATGAAATGAAACATGTTCTTTTCACCCCAGAAGTTCAAGAACAATTCGCCAGTAAGTTTTGTAGATATTCGACAAAACGTGTGCAATCGAACGCATTTAGTCCGTGTACCTTAACTTTTGGAGTCCAGTGTATTTTAAATTCATTAGCTTTTACTAGGTTCATATTGTGACATTTGAATACTAATAACAGTTTTAAAATAACATAATAGATGGCAGCGCCAAAATTTTGTCTTTTAATGCTTCTATTAAATTAATAATTTTAATTTTTTACACCAGGTGGTATTGAACGCTGGATATTGGCAATACATTAAAATATAAATTAAACAATTTAAAAGTGTTTTTAGGTATTTTAATAATGTAATTATTTTATATTTATATTATATTAATTGAATTTATCACAGTATTTCAAAATGAATTAACTGAATCCATAGGTTTTAATTTCTGTGTTAGCTTAACTGTTTAATTCACCTTAATCTTTTCGTGCTTTTGGATACCATGTGCAGAAGGATATTTTGAAAACAACCGGGATTTTATTAGATATGTTGTGTAATATTTCTATTTTTTATGCTATATATTAAATATTTAAAAGGTTGTATTGTTTTTTCCATTTCATGCCATTTGATATTATTCTGTTTTCATCTTGAAACTATTCTCTTGGTCATATTGGCTGTTTGAGTACCGGAGAAAAAAAAAATCAGCTTTTAGCTTTTTTTTTTCTCACAGTAAACAACTGATTTGCTTATATCGTTGAATTCTGTACTCTTGAAAACGTTATTCAATATATAAGTTTTTCAATTATTTTTTTCGGTATCCATGTTCTTCTTTTTTTTTTCCATATTAATTCTTGTAATTAAGTATAAGGCACTTTGTTTTATACATATAGTTGTATATTATAGGTTTGTGGTAATCATTCACAATATTGTGATTTTTGATGATGGTCGGTAATGTTTAATTAATGGTTATATATATATATATAAGTCACATTTGAACGGAGGGTGGTTGGGGTCTGGAGTTCGATGATCGGTGAAAATATACCAAACTTTTTTCAAACTGCATTCATCTGGACAGCTGCAATAGGTAGCTTTTTACTTTTTGTAATGAAAACTACCTAATTTTAGAGTTACCTATGTAATAAATCTATTTTAGGATGTGTGTTGACTTTTAAATTTTACAAAATTTACAAAAAAATGTTTTAACAATAACGATGAGAAACTAATAAAAGGATGAACAAAACTTTGGCAAGAAAAATTAACTCGGCATCATGGTCTGTTGAGAATTCAAGGAGAAGTTTTTATTAAATGTTGTGTTGGGAGATAGCAACAATAAATAAAAAAGTTTTTAAAAGCTCTCTGTGTAAGTGACATTGACTTTTTGGTATGTTTCAGATATGCAGCGCGGTGATACAAAAAGTTAATGTTTAAAATTATAAATCCATTTAGTTGAAATGAGGACCGAAAATGGAAAATACTAAAGTACCAAAGAACAGAAGATCTTTTTTTTTTTTCTTTTCACGAAAAAAATGGCTCGAGGGGTCCAAGAACTCTTAAAACTTCAAAATTTTCGAAATTTTAATTTTTCTAGATGTTAAACTCCTATCTTTTCTGAACATTCTAATACAATTGTTTTCTTGAAAGTCTCATAAGAAAAGAAGTTATGGCTTTTAGAATTAAACCTGATCAATAGCTGAAGCGGCGTTTCTGAAACTTTGAAGTAATTTTTCTCCAAATTGTGTTTTTGAGCATAACGCGCAGGATATCTCAAAAACTTTCGAATCTTTTTTCATAACATTATCCAAACATATGTTTCATCTCAATCTGATTAAGTTGAACCTAAAATTTCCTTTTTATAATTTAAAAAAAAAATGTATTTTTTATGTCATTATGTTGTTGGAGTTTTCAAAATTTTGTACTAGTTAAATTCATCTTTGTATTAAAAATATAAAAATATTTTAAATACAATTATATTTAGTTTCAGGGTAATTATTACAATCTGAAATATAAGTAGGCACTAAAAGTTTCATTCTAGTATATTTATTTAAGCTGTTATACCAATTTTCTGCACGTCAAATATCTAACAGTTTTGAGCCCTCTGTAAATGCTAATTCTGTATCTTGCAATTTTTTAAATACATAAAATGAAAGAAATTACTTATATCTTCATTTCAATAAAAATTGTCTTTTAAAATCATATGCCTTTTACGGCATTAAATGTTAAAAATGGTCTCTCTTTTTTTCGCTTTTTCAAAATGAGTTTGAGACCCCTTAAGTGTCAAGGTTAACAAACAGGAGAACACTTGTAGTGCTAACCCTAGTAGTAATAGTTCAAGCAAGTCACAAATTCTACATCAAACGTGGCAATTTCGCATTCTTTTTTTTTTTTTTTTTTTTTTTTTTTTCGCTCTAATGAAAAATTTCCTGTTTTGGATTTTCAGCGATTTCCACTCTTTGCCACTTTACTTACAGATAATTCTATGCCAATTAACATGAGTGGAAAGCTATCAAAACACATGGGGTCACATAAAGTGTTTCGTTAGCGCAAACTCTAATGCCAAATTCAAAAGATGTTTAACAGTGCTTCAACCTGAATGCAACGCCATAATTATGAAGCTCTTGGGAATTATAATCTTGGGTAATGTAATGATTAAAACTCTTTCTCGGAAATGCAAACTTAAATATCCGTGATAAATATTCTCCTACAGAATATGAATTGCATACATGATGGATTATATTAAACTCTAAATAAATATAAATATGTATAGTAATAATAATAATAATAAGTGCAATCAGCTATTGAGTAAGTATTCAACATTTCTATGTAACATATCCTTTTAAGGGGACGCTGGATCTTAAATTTGTTTTTGAGGGGACTCAGTACCTGACATTTTGATAAAAAAATACAAAAATGTCGAATTTCAGATTTTTATTTTAAAATGTACCACAGTACTTTTAGTACATTCTGTCCAAATTTTGGAAGGATTCCATAGATAATAAAGGAAATATGCTTAAGACATAAAGACAAAATTTAGTATTATTTATGTGTAAGTGAAATGTTTAAACTCATTTGTCTACGTTCGCATTTTTTTATATTTTCATTTTTATCGAAATGCTAAGGCTTCTACAATAATTAAGCGAATTTTCTGATTTTTTTAAAACATCTTTACACTATGTGTGTGATTAAGAATGGGATACTTGATATGTTTTTAACATTAAAAAAATGAAATTAAAAACATGGCATTTTCCCATTTTTTTCCATATACATTTACTAATTATTTATTTTCTGCTGATATAATGGACTAATCAAAATTCCGATCCTTAGATTTAAAGAAAAAGGTGTACTAAATAAAGGATTTAAAAAAAAAATCTATTTGCACTTTATGAAAAATGAAAAAAAAGAAGAAATTTTAAAATTGTGAAAAAAAATTAAGAAATTATTGCTACATGGAGAATGTAACGCTTTTTATGATTTATTATGACAGTGCTTTATTCAGATATGAACATAAAAATATAATATAGCTTATAGTTACAAAATAAAACCAACTCTAACAATTTGTACGATGACTTTAGAATCACCCTGTATATTTCCGTTGCCTGGGTAACTGCAGTCACAGGCATATTCACGGGATCTTATGAACTTACACTGGCATGCTTTAAAAAAAATTATTTTTATACTATGTTGATTTAAATTAACATTTCATAAAACTTTCATGTAGATATTAGCGTGATTTGAAACTAATGTATGAAAAAGTTAAACCTAAGCTTTAATTTTTACGTTTAGGAAATTCATTAAGATTGAGCAAAAAATTATTTTACAAAACATATAGTCCGTTTTAATACATTCCATGTTTTTTTTTTTTTTAACTTTTGCAAATATTTATAATTAATAAAAGAAATCAAATGAACAGATTTTCTATAATTTTGAAATACAAAATCTAAGCGTTTTATCTATCAGTAGTCTTCGATACAAAAACAAATATGAATTTGGAACATTTTGTTTTGTTATATCTATATTATAATTGACAAACATATCTGTGCGTAACACATACGTCATTTTGCGAATGGCAATACTTTGAAATTTGAAATGAAATTTTGGTTTTGCAATTTTCTCTACTGCAAATTTTTAAACTTCTAAACATCGCACATTTTAAAATTTTACACCGTCATATAAGGAAAAAAATGCTATTTTAAATGCAATTTGTTTGAAAGCTGTATCTCAATTATTTTTTGAGATATTAATTTATTTGCAGTTTTTAATAACATTTTTCTTATCGTGGCAACAAAAGTACCTCTTTTCTCTTGAAAGTCATTGAAAGTAAACGGAAAATAGTCGAAAATAGGAGATACTGTATCCTATGGTTGCCATTTTCTCATAAAACCTGAAAAAATAGTTGAAAATAAAATATGGGCTATGTCAAGAATATTGTCTGTTATTCCTTGATAATGATGTCATATGTACACTATTCTATAGACGAAGTTTAAGACTGGGTTGTAAAAGTAGATTGCTTTAGCGGATGCAAATGACGTCATTTTATAAAAAAGCGTGTATTTTAATTCTTAAACCTGAATTATGTTTTGTAGAAATGCGTCATTTTCACAGCCCAGCTGCTTTGAAATTCTTCACAGGTGAAAATGCTTCACTTTTGAAAATAATGTAATCGAAAACACACACTGATAAAACGCAATGTTTTACAAAAATTTAGAGTGTCTTTAAAAAAGAGAGGTGACATGCAAATAGTAGCGATTTATATTACAGAAATTGATGATTCTCGCCTGGATGGATTTGCTTCGCCGATTTAGAAAAACAAACAAATAATTCATGGTTTAAAATAATATCGTGTTCCTAAAGTTTTTGTCGAAAATTCTTTCGAATAATTAAATTGTAATGCTATTCTTTAGGACATTCTACTACAATTTTATCAAAATAACATAATTTTCTTAATTTAATTTTTCCTAATTTTATATAATCTATATATTTAAAACACAAGTGTGTTTTTTAGACATCTGCCCTGATCTTTCTGCTGAACCAATTTTACTAATCTATATATATTTTTTTTAACTGAAAGCTCTTCCTTTGTAGATGTGATCGCACTATCTGTGTTTTTTAAATATCCCTCTTTTATATTTTAATTTTAAAAGCATTTTATGAAATTTCTTCAAAATGATGAAAATTAGATAGCTTTCATTGTTGCAGACAAGAGAGAAATAATGAGGTATTTTTAAATTTATTCATGCTATTTTCTGATAAAAATTCAAAATTGTTGATAAAAATTGTTGTATAGGGTTTAGTGGCGCAAAATCCCATTAGGAGCAGAGTATTATATTAGGGGCATAATAACGGAAAATGACATACTGCTTTTGAAAACACGTATTTTCCTCATAAATTTTCTATATTGTTTGTCCTTCTGCATGTGTACTGATACTAAGTTTCAGACACTTGGTGAAATGCTTATTTAAGTGAAAATTAAGTCATATTTGAAAGAAAACGATAATTTTCTTAGATAAAACTAAGCCTTTTAACACAAATGCGTCTAAAAAACATAAATTACGGAAATTTTTACTCTCCAAAATTGAGATTAGAATCTCAAATAAAGAGTGCGTCTGTTCACATAAATGATGTTGCTGACAATCGTAACTTCAAGTTTTGATTTAAAATGATTTTTAAATGATCAAACAAAATACAATTTTTTTAAAAATGATGAATACGGATATGAGAAAAGCGCATGGAAATTTTGAGTAAAATTTTTAGAAAAATCTTGGCAAATAACTCTTAGCATGCGGCTAATAAGAAAATATCGCTTTTGATAAATTTCAAAAATTTATTTGATTGTGTAATTCGTATTTTCTATATGAAAAATGCTTTTTTGATGTAAGTGGTCAATCTAAAAAAAATATTACTTATAAAAAATTATTAGTTTTCATTTAAAAAAAATGTTTTCACCTATATTCTTTAACCCGGGAAACCCGGTTACGATCCCCTAGTTACATTAAAAATATAGAGCTATTACGCATTACTACTTCTCTTTTAAAATACTATAATCTAAAAATTACATGTTGTGTATGTTAAACTTCAAAAGAGAGAATGGAATTTCCTTACTGTGACGTCCAACGTAATATTTTTGCTTTAAAATCTATCATTATTTTATATAATGTTAGATATTTTTTTAATAAACCGGCGCTCCAACTAGAAAATATTGCATACATAAGATTTTCTTGAAACAGAGAAATCAGAATTCCTTTTTCTCTCATTCTACCCCTTTTCTTCTTATTATTTTAATTATGAAAATTGAATATAAATTTTTCGGTGTTTGGTATTGAAATAATGATTGATGAAATTTTGCTTTTCGTTGCAGTATCACTAATATTAAGTCCCTACGAAATAAAGGGTGTCCAGCGAATAAGACCCTGATTTCAAAATTAAATATCTCTCAAGCAAAGATCAATAGAATTATGCGGTAAACGGTTTCTTTATTAGCTAAGTTGTAAAAATGTTATACAGAAGTGTAAAATTTAGTTGCAAAAACCGTTAACAGATGGCGCTGTACTCGATATGCCTATAAATTGTGCTTGGAATTCGGAGCTATCAGTTCGAGGCACTTCAACTCATTTTGAGGAGCCGATGCTGAATCGACTCACTTGATTGATGAGTGGACATAGTGACTCGACTCTCGACTCACTAGCGGAAGCACGGTTGGTTGGTTGGTTGGTTGGTTGAAAAGATGACGCAATTCTATATTTCGTATCGCGGAGAAGACAATTTTGAGTGTATGCTTGAATTATTTTGGTTTTAATTTTACATAAAAGACGATTTTTATATTAGACTCTGCTGGATGTGAGCTGGAAACAGCCAAACTAAAGGTCTGCACAGGTCCAAATTTATAGGCCCTGGCCCGACCAGCCCATAGAAAAAAGTTCGGCCCGCCTCTATATAAAATTTAAAAGTTCGGGCCGTACAAAAAAATGAATGGCTTGTCTTGGTATAAAACTCAGTACTGATCCGGGACTGGCTTCATTCTCCCAAGGTTCGAAAGGGCCGACATTTTAAGTGCCAGCCCAGCCCGTCTTGGCTTGCTCTGGTCCGTGCAAAAATCAGTAAAATTTGACCCGACCCAAAACTTTTTGCAAATAATACATATATTTTTAAATTGCCATTACTGTGCAAGTAAACTTCAAAATTTATTTCTTTTAAAGAATAGCCGTTTTTAAACTATAAAATTAAAATATAATAAAACATGTGAAAAAGAACCTGTCTATTATGTAATGCAGTCTTAAACTAAAAAATGTGTTGATACATGAAAAATTAAGATAATAATATGTGAAAGAAAGTATATAATACATTTAAACTTTCTAAGAAGGAAACTTTTCTATAACGTATATTTTTTCATTCCTAAAGCAATTACGTCTTAGACGATTTTACTATATAGAATTGTTCAGATTGTTAAATCTCCAATACATAGCGTATGGATTAACGATGTTAATTTTAACTGAAACATTTATATACAAATAGAGATTCATTAAAAATATAAATATCGCAGCACAGATCTCTTCTTTAAACATGAAGATTATAAACATGAAAATAAAAGCTAAAATAAGGATTTTTGGTCAGAACTCGTCATACAGAACAATTTTTTTACCATATTAACGTAATAATTCATGTTTTCTAGAAATTTAGAAGGGCCGGACGGTTCAGGCCGATATTTTAACTTTTTTCCGGGCCGGGCCAGTCTCGTGCAATTTTTTTTTTTTATTGTACTGGCCAAGGCGATCTGGGGCCGAAATCTTTAGTTTTATACCGAGAGGAGCCATTACTTTTTTGTACGGTCCATACTTTTAAATTTTATATAGAGGCGGGCCGAACTTTTTTCTATGGGCGGGCCGAACTTTTCTATGGGCGGGCCGAATTTTTTCTATGGGTGGGCCGAACATTTTTCTATGGGCGGGTCGAGCCAAGGCCTATAAATTTGGACCTGTGCACACGTTTAGCTTGTCTGTTTCTAGCTCCCATCCAACAGAATCTAATATAAAATTCTTCTTTTATGTAAAATTAAAACCAAAATAATTCAAGCATACACTCAAAAATTTTCTTCTCCGCGATATACGAAATATAGAATTGCGTCATCTTTACAACTAACCAACCAACCAATCTTGCTTCTGCAAGTGAGTCACGAGTCGAGTCACTATGACGACTCATCAATCAAGTGAGTCGACTCACCATCGCCTCCTCAAAATGAGTTGAAGTGCCTCGAACTAATCGCTCTGACTTCCAAGCACAATTTACAGGCATATCGAGTACAGCGCCATCTGTTAACGATTTTTGAAACTAAATTTTAAACTTCTGTATAACATTATTACAACTTATCTAATAAAGAAACCATTTACCGCATAATTCTATTGATCTTTGTTTGGGAGATATTTAATTTTGAAATCAGGGTCTTATTCGCTGGACACCCTGTATGTAGTTCAACTATTCTGCTGTAACAATAATGACTTTAAAAGCCAAAAGCATTAAGAAAATACACACACATATATATATATATATATATATATTTTTAAAGCAACTTTTAGAACAAAACACATTTCATATTTGAATAACATTTTTTAAATACCACATCGTCTTTCAATATTATTTGTTTTACTATGGTGCTTTTTCTTTTCATTATTTTATGAAGGAAAACCATTGCAGGAAATATTCGCATTAACCAATTGACGATAATTACTTATAAGATACCAACAAATATCAATTACATTGTCTATTGTATTTATCAAAATCTAGAGAAGACTCAAAAACTCAAATTTTCTAAATTTAGGCAGCATCAATGCAGCACTTGTAAATTCGCATGTTTATTTACATAAAAAACGTAGAATTGTGTTTAAAATCTTTCATGCACATCTTACCGACCATGATCGAAAGAATGAATTGAAATGATTCAAACAAATTTCCTTAGAAACTGATTATTTGAAACATGAGGATCTAAACTTCTTAAAAATGCCGCAGAAGAAAAAGAAACCTTATATTTTTCCTATACCATATCTTCAGGCATTATTATCATAGTAGCTATCACAGCATAGGTATTTTTTATTATCTATTTTTACAGTTGTATAAAATTAACATGACATATTATTTTTTTCATTTAAAAATTCTTTATCTTGTTTGTATACTTTTACAGTAAAATCAATATCTGTAAAACATATTTCGTTATTTTTCATAAAACCTCTAAGACATATTTCGTTAAAAACATATATTCCAACAGGTTTAAATTGTGCTATATAACAGGCATATTATTGTGCAATGCATCGTCTATACTTTCCAGCACCTTTCCAAAAGACGTTTTCACCCCACTCTACTTTCCCAGTTTGAAATAATGTTGTTTTGCAGTTCGCATAAGATCTTATAGCTTCCCTTCTTTTTTCCTCTTCTCTTTCCAGTTTTCCCTTTTTTCCAACATTATCCAACTGCTGTCGATAGTTGAATGTGCAATGTCGTTGCATATATCTTCTTTTTCTAAGCTGATTTCCATGGCTTGTCTCATTAGTGTGTTATGAGAATTTTCGTAATTGGTTATTTTTTCTATTTTAAATGACTGTGATTTCAAGGAATTTTTATATTTGCTGTTGAAAGGGTTGTTGCTTGACTATTGTATTTTAGATCGCGAAAATGTACTTTATATCTTTGATTAATTTTCCTTTTAGTCATCCCTATGTATGTTATTTCTTCATTTTCGACATTGGAATCTTTAATTCTATAAATCCTATAAATCTCGCTGTTTGTAATTCCTCTTAATTTTCGGCTACGTTTGTTATTATTTTAAATAGGGAGGGGTTGGGTGTAATTGGAACTTATTTTCTAAGTTTATTTATTTCACGATTTATTTTTAATGATAATCCATTCATAAATGGCTGGGGGGGAGGGGGGTGTACAAATTCTTGTTTACTTTGTCCGGGATGAATCTAATCAATTCTCTATTTAGTTTTTCTAATTAGTTTATATATTGTTTATCGCGGGTGGACATTAACTACTATTTTTTTCAATAATTTTCAATTTTTCATTAAGTAATTTTTCATTGAACGTATATATAACACTCTATAAATGTACGTATTTAAGGCTACAAGTTTATAGTTTAAGGGTGTATTTGTTTTGCTTGGAATTATAGCTAGGTTGGCAGTACGTTTTCTATAAATTGTAGTATGTATTCTTTCTTTTTCTTATGTTATTTTCACATCAAGGTATTCAAGGGATCGGTCCTTTTCTTTTTCTATTATAAATTGTACGTTGCTATCATATTTATTTATTCCATTTAAGAAACTTTTTAGGATTACCGTTCTATTTGTTATAATAAATATGTAATCTACATATCTTAACCAGAGGTGTATTTCATTTTTATGATCTTGTATTATGCTTTTGCCCATTATCCGCATTTTCAATTCAATAACTACATTTGATATGGGAGACCCCATTGGTACACCCATTGGCCTCAATTAAACACGGAGCTCCATTTTTCATGAAGAAAAAAACTTTTCCGAAATTCGTGAAGTTTAGAAATTAGACAAGTTTACGATATGTGCGAAAGTCCTTATGAACAGGTTAAATGCTCCTGATCAAAAATAGACATAAAAAATATATTTGTGGTAAATGTTTATCACACAGTATGTTTCAGGAAATGCAGGGCATTTCTTAAATACATTTACATTTACATCTACAACATATACTAGATAATTTTTCGTATTTTTAGTCATGTTCTCATACACATTAGCTTCATCTCCTTCAAATACATCCATGGCAGGCATAATTAATATCCACATACGATAGCAAAATTTAACAGACATGTCAGTGTTTGGTCCTTTCAGTTGTTAAAAAATCCTGACGAAAATAAATTTTAAGAGAATAAATTTAAATTACTTTTCGGAAGAAATTATAATGAAATGGAATATTTTAGATTCAATAAACTCTAGGTGAACATGTTACCAGGATTAACCATGATTCGACAATGGTATTAAAGATATTGAGTGGCATTTAAAGACTTTCTTTCGTTGCCCGTCCACATTTTACGATTAATGTTCCAGTATTTCGGATTCTTCTGGGTGTCATTGCTTTAAATGCATTTTCTTCTAAGCATTCATTCTTACATGTACATTAACGTAAAAAAATATATAGTTTTTTAGATATGGAAATAAAATACATTTAAGTGTAAAGCCTAATCTGTGAAACTAAGAATAAAAATCACAGTTGAGTTTTATTAGTGACTTATTCGTGTACAAGGTATTGTCTAGTTAGTTTTAAATGAAATTTAATGTGATTGAAACGGCATGGACTGGTAAATCACGCACATTTATTTATTTTTTACCTACCTTTTCTCCTTTCTATATAAAAATAATTGTAACCATATTTCTGTTATCTTGAAATATCCATTAAAAGTACAGGAAGTTGCAAGAAACAATATTATTTTTATACCCAAATATTGTTGAAGAATACTAAAATGAAAATATCTTTCAAACGGTAGTGACGATTATTTCGACATGAAACATATGTCTGATATCAGATATATAACAACAGAATTTATCAATACACAGGTAAATACACAAAGATAGAGTACAATGTCCAATAGATAATAATTTCAATTAGAAAGTTCAATTTTTTTTAATCGTATACTTAAAAATGCAAAAGCAAAAAAGGAACCATTTCCTGCAATATACTAGAATACATCTAGAATACAATACTTTTCTTTATTTAATAATTTAATGGATATGCAATACTAATTTCAATAATATCAAAACATATATAGTAAATATTAAATCAGCATTTATCTATATATTCTTCAAGAGACTGCATGTGATTGCCTATAAAAATAGAAATATTAAATCTATAAAATACGCGACTTGTACCAAAGTTAGTAAGTGAGATAATATCATTATAATAAGAATTCATAATTATAATAAGAATTTATGATATTAACCTTTATATCACAGAGGAAATAAGAAGATTTATAGAAAATTATCAAAGTGTCTCATGGTTTACGTGAACGATGATTAAGTAAATATAATGCAAAAAGTGTTTGTAATGAAATAAATGTATTCATGTTTTTTGATCATTTCTTCAAGTAATAACCAGTCTTATGTCAGGCCACTGATACATTTTTTTTCCATTGAATGAATTTGACATTGCAAAGATATATTTAAATCGATAAAATAGTTTTATTTCCGATTCTATTTCAGCGTTTAAAGATAACTTAAAAATTAGTATTATGTTACATTTACGTTTTTACTGAAAAAATGATTTTATATGTTTAAAAGTAACTAAGGTTTTCTAAGATGAATTAATATTATACAACATTTCTTATTGTTAATTCCAAGCTTTGTTTGTGATTTTCTTAAATGTGGAAGATTATGCAGAAGTATCGTGATTTTTTTTGTCTAAAGTTTAATGACAAGTGGAAATTATTACGTAAACCATAATAATGAATTTCAAATAATGAAAACTTTTCAAATAATAATTATGTTTCTGCAATCTATAATCAGAGCTTTTATTTATGAATATTACATTATTTTCTGAAGGTGAAAATAAATGAAAATTATGAAATCAAAACAGGTTTAATACTAGAATTAAGAGAAGGTACAATTTTCTGGCAATCTTAAACCATGAAGATAATAAAATCTTTACTATATACACATACTTAAATGCATTACTTATATTATTAGATTTACAAATAAGAGACGTAAATAGAATGTTTAACATGTACAGAATTTAGTTTTAATGAAAAAGAACATATTCAAGTCTTTTCTATACTCCTGCGTTTCCGTGCATTACTGACAAATCTTACAAAGGAACGGATATTTGAAACGTCCTTATCTGTACCTTATATGCTGTGGTTTTCTTTGGTGGTTGACACGTACAAAGGATGGTTAATATGGCGCAGAGTTCAATTTTAAAGAAAGACACAAATGAAACCTTTTTTTTATATTTTCCTGCCTCTCCATGCATTACTTGCAAGTCTTAAAAATGGGCGTATTTGAAACTTCCTTATCTGCACTTTCTTTTTTTACTTCTTTCAAGATTTCATGATATTCCTTTGAATAATCTAGTTTGTGTTTTTTTTTTAATAGATGAGACAGAGAAAATTTTTTTAATATGGCCCAGTGTCCATTTTTAAAGAAAGAGACAAAAGTTCACCTTTAATATCTTGCCTTTTCATGCATTGGTTTCAAATCTTAGATAGCGGCCGCATTCGAAACGTCTTTATCTGTTCATTCTTTATTTTTTTTTTCTTTCAAGACCTCTTGATATTCCTTTGAATAATCTAGGCTGGGGATTTCTTTTATGATTGATACGTATAAAGGATGGTTAATATCGCCCAGAGTGAAGTTTAAAATAAAGAAAGTAATAAAAGATTTTTCTTATTATCCTGCCTTTCCAAGCATTAGTTACAAATATTAGAAAAGGGCAACGTTTGACAGGTCCTTATCTGTTTAATCTTTCTTTAATGTATTCAATACATCAGGATATTCCTTTGAATACACTAGCATGGGATTTCCTTTGATATAATTGATACGTGTAAAGGATGGTTAATATGGTCCAGTATCCAGTTTTAAAGAAAGACACGAATAAAAGCTTTCTTATATTATCCTGCCTTTCCGTATATTTGTTGCAAATCTTAGAAATGGGCGGTATTTCAAACGTCTTTGCCTGTCCCTTCTTTCTTAATTATTTCAAGACCTCATAATATTTGTTTGAATAATATGGGTTGGGGGTACTCTTTGATGGTTGGGACAAATGATGGATGGTTACTCTGACCTAAAGTCCAGTTTTAAAGAAAGAAACAAATACAAGTTTTTTTTCTATTTCAGTGCCTTTCAATACATTAGTTGAAAATGTTAGAAAGGGGCGTTATGTGAAACGTCCGTGTCTGTCCCTTCTTTCTTTAATTCTTTCAAGACCTCAGGATATTTATTTGAATAATCTAGGTTGGGGTCCTCTTTGATGGTTGGGACATATGATGGATGGTTAATATAACCTAAGTCCAGTTTTAAAGAAAGAAACAAATACAAGTTTTTTTTTCTATTTTCCTGCCTTTCAATACATTAGTTGAAAATGTTAGAAAGGGGCGTTATGTGAAACGTCCGTGTCTGTCCCTTCTTTCTTTAATTCTTTCAAGACCTCAGGATATTTATTTGAATAATCTAGGTTGGGGTCCTCTTTGATGGTTGGGACATATGATGGATGGTTAATATAACCTAAGTCCAGTTTTAAAGAAAGAAACAAATACAAGTTTTTTTTTTCTATTTTCCTGCCTTTCAATACATTAGTTGAAAATGTTAGAAAGGGGCGTTATGTGAAACGTCCGTTTCTGTCCCTTCTTTCTTTAATTCTTTCAAGACCTCGGGATATTTATTTGAATAATCTAGATTGGGGTCCTCTTTGATGGTTGGGACATATGATGGATGGTTAATATAACCTAAGTCCAGTTTTAAAGAAAGAAACAAATACAAGTTTTTTTTCCTATTTTCCTGCCTTTCAATACATTAGTTGAAAATGTTAGAAAGGGGCGTTATGTGAAACGTCCGTGTCTGTCCCTTCTTTCTTTAATTCTTTCAAGACCTCAGGATATTTATTTGAATAATCTAGGTTGGGGTCCTCTTTGATGGTTGGGACATATGATGGATGGTTAATATAACCTAAGTCCAGTTTTAAAGAAAGAAACAAATACAAGTTTTTTTTTTCTATTTTCCTGCCTTTCAATACATTAGTTGAAAATGTTAGAAAGGGGCGTTATGTGAAACGTCCGTGTCTGTCCCTTCTTTCTTTAATTCTTTCAAGACCTCAGGATATTTATTTGAATAATCTAGGTTGGGGTCCTCTTTGATGGTTGGGACATATGATGGATGGTTAATATAACCTAAGTCCAGTTTTAAAGAAAGAAACAAATACAAGTTTTTTTTTCTATTTACCTGCCTTTCAATACATTAGTTGAAAATGTTAGAAAGGGGCGTTATGTGAAACGTCCGTGTCTGTCCCTTCTTTCTTTAATTCTTTCAAGACCTCAGGATATTTATTTGAATAATCTAGGTTGGGGTCCTCTTTGATGGTTGGGACATATGATGGATGGTTAATATAACCTAAGTCCAGTTTTAAAGAAAGAAACAAATACAAGTTTTTTTTTCTTTTTTCCTGCCTTTCAATACATTAGTTGAAAATGTTAGAAAGGGGCGTTATGTGAAACGTCCGTGTCTGTCCCTTCTTTCTTTAATTCTTTCAAGACCTTCAGGATATTTATTTGAATAATCTAGGTTGGGGTCCTCTTTGATGGTTTGGACATATGATGGATGGTTAATATAACCTAAGTCCAGTTTTAACGAAAGAAACAAATACACGTTTTTTTTTTTCTATTCTCTGCCTTTCCTTGCATTAGTTCCAAATCTTAAAAAGGGGCGGTATATGAAACGTTCGTGTCTATCCCTTCTTTCTTTAAATCTTTCAAGACCCCAGGATTTTCCTTTGAATATTATTGACTGGGTTTCTGGGTGACTGATTGATTACCATATTTCGACCATCAGATATCATGAGAAATGCTATCACTGAGATAGAGCAGTGTGTCTACCTTATGTTTCACCAAATATCACATTAAAATGAACAGATGATTTGATTGTATTATATTCGATGCTACTTTTGTATATCGTATAAAGATTGAAAATGGTAAGATAACATAAATGAAGAGCCAAACGTAATGTTATGTTCAAAATACTCTATGTAACGGTGTTTTCGTTTTATCCGTGATCGATTCTACTTGACAATTAAATACACATTAGAAAATTTATACAAAATATCCTGCTTAGATATTTATTAGAACTTCTTTAGTTAATTACATTTCGACAAGATTAATGAATAGAAAAATAATCTTTTTTAAAATGAAAATCATTTCTCTTTTAGTAATAAACTTCTAAGGTAGTGTTTTAAGCCATTAACGATTAAGACTATTTAAAAAAAGGTAATAAGAATAGGAAATTTAATTTTCATAACATATTCTTTTGACATTCAATAAAATGCTTTAATTAATCTTATTTTAAACTTCTAACATGTTAAAAGGTATATCAAAAACACAATCTCATACTTCTAATTAATTTGACAAGTTAACTTCGTGAAAGTAATACCAGTATTTAAAAATATTTCGCCTTCAAAGATATTTTATGTTTATTTAAGTAGTTTATCCAATTTCTTTTGAATAATTCATTCTTTTATATCCTTTAACAAATTTAAAATTAGATGTTAAATATTTTAATATATTTTGAACAAAACAAATATATTTTAAAACACACATAAAAAGAGATAAAAATAAACATTATCGGTAATGTGTTATTCAGGAGGTAATACCGTTTTCTTTTAATATATTTAATAGGTAAAACAAAATATATTTTTATTTTCCATCATGCCGTTTAATAAATATATAAAATATAAATATATTAAATCAAAAGTGTTCTTAAGTTTCGCTTTATTCTTTATGTAAAATTCACACAAAAAAAAATTCGCACTTATAAATTATTGCTGCTATGTAAATCGACAGAACGAAATCGAAAAAGGGCAGGGTGTCGTTTATTTGTTTGTAGTAGTGCGTGGATGGGAGGCATTTTTCGACAAAATAATGATGTGATTGCCGATCTATTAAATGCAATTGTTGTAAAAATAATAACGAATTCTGTGTAACACTTTGTATAACTTTTTATATAACAAAATAATCGTGGGATTTTTAAAGTATCCACATACCTTTGAAACACCATTTTTGTTCAAAGTATCGATTTTTCTTTTTTGCAATAATAATTAAATCGAATCTTTTAACTGTCTAATTATGCTTAAATTATATCTGTATCTTAATTAGCTCAGAGTTACAGCCGTTTGAAGTTGCAGTTATTACGAATTTTGCATTGTGTTTAAAAGTTATTTTTAGCTTTTTCTCAAAATGAAACATCCTGTAAACAAAACAAAATTGCATGAAATGCCTTAAAATTCTGTGTACTTAAAAAAAAAAAAAAAAAAAAAAAAAAAAAAAAAAAAAATTGAGAGAATAGACTGCACTGATGACAATATATAAACTAGTTTTATATTTATACTGGGGCAATTCCATCGTAAATGACTAACAGCCACTGAGGAAAAAATTACCTCATTTAAAAAATAATAATTAGGTAATTAAAAGATGGTTACAGTTAGTAAATGATATTATAAGATAAATTAATACAATTATTATAAATAAATCATTTACTGTGAATAATTAAGATTAAAGAAGTGGTAATGTAACAGACAAACACGAATTACAATGCTTTTTGGATACCTTAGCATTTATCTATATTATTTATAAAATAACATATAATTTATTATAAGAAAAATGTATATTTATTCAAAGGTAATTCAGAAACATTCAACTTCAACGAAATGTGACTATTGCCACAATATAGTTATGAAAAATATGTAATCTTACCTGTAACAGAAAAACAAATAAGCACTTAAAAAGAAGCTATGTTGATTACGATGGAGTTTATTGTTTTAGACTATTCAACCTTTAACGAAGTTGCAAGGAATTTTGCATTTTTTTTCATTTAATCAGTACTTTAACTGCTACAGCATCTAAGATATATGATACTATTATAATGCGAATATTCTAATTCCTATAGAAATTCCTTTATTATGCAATTAACAAAACTCCAATAGATTTGTTTGTTTTTTAGTTATTATGTTTTGCGGAAATGTCATTTTTATACAATTTTGACTATTTTCAATTTTTAAAAATATTTCTGTGTAATTGCCAAAATATTTACAGATTTTCTATGTTTTAAATTAAATTCATCATAAAGAAATTATATAAAGGGGAATTTTCAGAAATTTTCAAAAATCACATCCGAAGATCTGTGTGTAGCTTAAGGCGCTTGCGGCTAAAATGTGTTAATATAGTTTTGTACATATGTAATCCAGAATGATTACTGAAGAGTTACATTTAATGTTTACACTTATATAAATAATATATTATTTTTTTTTACTTCAACAAACGACAATATATACAATAAAAATAATTTATTTCTTTATCTGTACCATGTTACATGTTATATTTTATTAATCGTAAATATTTCGATTTCAACTAATGTAGTATTTCATAATAATAAAGTATAAATGAAACTGGTATTAAAATTCTCCCTTCCCAGAAATTCTTATTTATTAACATTATCACGATAGTGTAATCTGAATTTTCTGTGGTGCTATTTCTTTCATCATCCATATTTTCAATAATGACAGTGACATTCTAGAAAATGTATTGCAAACTTAATGAGTAAGTCTATAAATTTTATTCTGAATTCTATTAACGTTTACTATGAATTTTGCTATTCTTATGCCAAATAAATTACTTCCTCATGTAGAAAAGGACTAACATCTGTAAATGAATACATTTTCTTAAAAAGGACAAAATGGCTGCAGAATAAATCTGTAAATATTACTTTATACATACCTTGCATTTAGAGATTTTAGTAAGAATGATTAAAAATTTCATTTCTGAACTTACCGTAATTTAAATGTATAAAATGCCGTCTGGTTAGAACTTGAATAAGTGTTTAGCTATACTATAAAATAAAAACTAATTTATTCATGTTGCTACCAAATATCATTGTATAATTTATATTTAATCTTCAAAAGATTTTATACAAGATTTTGTTCATGATTATTTTCTTGTTTTTCACTTATCAATTAATTGTCAAAGCCTTATTTAATTTAAGATAATTTATTTTTATTTATTTTTGTATATCAGAGAATCCAGTCATTGTGTATTAAGTAGAGCTCTCGTTCTGCCCAGCCAAGCTATAAAAAAAATATTATGCCGCAAAACAAACAAACGTCAAGAATCTAACGACGGCTGTACTGCTTATTATACAGCACACTATTTCTCCATGTTAAATCTACCAAACATATCATTTTAAATTTTCAAATATCAAAGGACGCAAGCATCGCAGAAAAGTTAAACGAATACTAAAAGAATCAAATGAAGAAATTATTTAATTTGAAACCGAACTCACCTCAATTAGATAATTATAAGCAGAGATACAGATTTATTTTAAAACCTCGAGATACTGAACATCATCACTTAAATTTTCGCCAAACCTTTTTTAATTAAAATAAGTTAGAGACTTAAAAAATGGACAGAAACAAATATAGAATGTATTTTTGGACAGGTAATTCTACATGCACAATCTACCTGCTTTTATAAAATTCAGTAAAAAAAATAAATTTCTGCCCTTAATAAGCAAAAAAAAAAAAAAAACTATTATTTAACTATTAAGTTAACAAATTACGCCAAATAACGATAAAATCGCCTACGAAAGAGTATTATCTACATTATAATAGCACAATGCCGTTTACGAGTTCAACTTACCAGTCAGATATTTTCCCTTAAGATTATTTTGTTTAATACAACTGCATAAAAGTTACATTTTTAGAGAGTTTTTTAAAAAATAATAATTTTTGAGAGAAAATGTACCTTTTTACGTGAGCGCATTAAGAGTTATTGACATTCAAAATTTTATGCCTAATGTAAACAAATCTTTTGAAAATGAATTGAGTTGAAGGGGATTTTTACACAAATTAAAAACCATGGACAACGATAGAGTTATGAATCAACACAAGAAACCATTTGGCTATGTATTAATAAAATACGGAGAGGTAACTCGGGATCTACCGAACCAATTTGAAAAGTAAAGTTATCAAAAATGATTGTTATTGACTATGCTCCAACACAGGCTATATTTTACGCCTGTACCATTACTTGGAATGTGTGCATAAGCTACAAAGGTTCTAAAATTGCTATTAGTGTGATACGTATGGGGAAGAATCCTAAAAATCGGATGTTTCTTAGCTTTAAGATGTAAATGTTCGCTAAGAACTTTAATTTTTTATGTTAGCAGGGAGTAAATTTTGCCAATAGCCTTTTTAGTTCTGTTCATAATTGTATAGATACGTAGCACACATACTTGTCGTCTGGTCCGTCCGTCCGTCTGTTTATCTCTCTGTACGCGTATAATAGCGCAAAAACTTCTCCAAACAAATGCTTTGAAATTTTAAATTTATAATTGTTGCAGAAGTTTTCGAACAATTTCAAATTTTATGAAACTCGGATGTATAGTTCAATTACAGGAACAGTCAGAAGTATTCTATTATATTACGGCAAATGGGAATTTTATTTTTCAAATGCATTTTAATGACGTTACAAACTTTCGAACATAATGGACTTGGTATGCACTTATGAAGTGCACTAAAATACTATTCTGTAGAATATGCGGCGCAAAGTTTATATATATTATTCATTTACAGGGCCGTACAAAAGAATTCCGTTCCGCAATGGAATAGGGGGAAGCATTATTTGCGGCTTATTTTAATTAAGTTAAACTGTTTCACATGTAATGAAATTGATATACGTAGCGGAAGATTACTACAAGTTACATCCTGTATAATAGAAAATCCATGGTATTTACAGGAACACGCGAAAGATTTCGGTCACTATTTGCTTACGAATTAGCTATATATTTGCAATGATTGTTGGAAGTGCATTTTTGGTTGTGATATGAGATATTAGGTTTAACTAAATTTTTCATATTACTCTGTGTGCATAAATACTGTAGAACATATACAGAGCTACACAGAAGAATTCGTATTGGTTACTGACCGTGAACGCAAATAGCTTAAATATGGCTTTTAAGTGAAATATGTACTGATTTTTTTTTTTTTTTTTCGCGCCAAAGTTTCATTTATCGCTTGATCAGCTACATCTGATTTTTGCTGAATTAAGTTTTGAAATATAGGAGTTAAAAAAGTTTGTAGGCGTCTACAAGTATATTGCATACAAAGGTCAGTTTAAATTCTTTATTTAAAGACCATTTTTGAGCTAGGAAATCTATAATACGTATAATATAAACGTAAACATTTGTTTGTTTCAGGTCTGCAACAACTCGCTATGTCTTCTCGTAATGGATTTTTTAAAAATATCAAAAAAGCATCGAAAATACATTCTAATGGTTATTTAAGTTCCATTTCTTTCAGAAGAGCTAAATTATTGAAAAGGGGAAACATTAGTCAGTTTTTATATTATTTAATTGCTATAAAGTAAGTTAAGGATTTCCCACCACCCTCTGTAAAATTAAAAACAAGTCCAAAGCTAGCAAAAAAGGGAAAGGTCTCGTAGAAAAAAGAATTCAACAGAAAAAAATATAGAGCCCCTCCTCAATATATTCCATCAAAACAGTGCATCTAGACGAAACTGGGCGCGGGTCATATTGGGCAGAAAAAAGAATACGTTGTAAATACCCCGATTGTAAAAACATTACTCAAACTGCTTGTGAGAAATATGGTTTGGGACTTCGCTACAACAAAACTAACAACTGTTTCCAAAATTTTCGTGTAAATTAAAATTTTAAATAATCAGTTCTTGTGCCTGTTGGCACCATGTTGCAGATATGCAACAAACGCATTTTTCCAAATAAAATTTTATTTTCCTGTTCTGATTTTTTTCCCCATGCTTAAAATGCTGCATTTTAATATCTGTGTAAGAATTTTTCAAATCGGGGTTGTTAAGTTACAAAGGGTTAAAGGCTTTCACAAGAAACACTCCATTGCTCCAAATCTATTAATTAAATATGCCCATTGGCACATGGACCCACGATTAACAGACTTAAAAATCTTCGCATTAGCAAACGTACTGGAACTGATAACCAAACGACTTGAGGCATAAATAACAACAGGAGTTAAACCATAGCTGCCAACGTTCACGCTTTTTTAATGCCACTAAAATTTTAATATTTTTGCTTTATTTAAACGTGAGATTTAGATAATTAAATAAGAAAAAAAAATACTGCGCAATTTTAGTGGTTAGAAGAAAGTGTAAAATTTCCCAGAATGGAGTTACGAATAAAGAGGAGGACACATATAGTGTTCGTCCCCCAGTTGCGAGTGAAGTAACTGAGGAGGTTGTCAGAAGATGGCCGCTGCTTTTTATAAAATCCGGATGAACAATTTCTGTTTACCGCCGGGGCAATCTTCCCACCAGTAAAACTGAATAGGAAATTTCATCATTTTAAAAGTCTTATTCAGGGAAATATTTTCTCACAATTATGGTAAAAATTTCTATTAGTTCTTACATGGGTCAGTTTGCCTCGTAAAACAGTCAATTTGTTTTATTGGATGTCACAGTCTGGCGGAAATGCAAGACCTAACTATTGCCAAAACAAATTGCCACCAGTAAAACTGAAAGTTTCTGCTATCATTTATGACTGAAATTTTGCAATTATAAGGTGTTTAAAAAAGATGGCCATTTCAATATAAATTTACTGGTGTAAGTTTCCACCGGCGGTAATCAACCCCTGAAAAATCGGTTACAGTTGAAGCTTCACTGTTTAAAAGATATGTCAGATCCTCTCTATAAATAGTTCCATGGTTCCCAGCTGTGGTTAAACGGTATTTGGCAAGAAATATAAAATACATAACAAAAAACATACAAATGCTGACATGATCACAAAGTGTTCTTCTGTGTTAGCCTGGTGAAACTCTCGCCAATAGCATTTTTTTTTTATCACGCTAGTAGTAATTTTTACTTTCCGAATGGTAAATTAAAAACAATTTTTTTAATAATGAAAGTAAATGATGTATTGCATTATTTATTATTTCTGTTTTTTCTGAAATGTTTTAATGAAATAAATTAAAGGCGTGTATTTTAAACGCTTGCGTTTTAAATTAAAGTTATATATTTGAAATAAATGAGTGTAAAGTTTATACTTTAATTAAAATGAATGCAATATGAATGAATGCGTTGGAAACAAAATTTGAAAAATTATGCTGTGCTCGGCTAACATAAATGTACTGAGTTCTTGATTTCCCGTATCATAATTTTTAAATTTTGGTAAGCAAGTTCATTAAACTATAAATAAAAGTATCATGATCCAGTGCTTAGTATACATTTTAGGAAGACCAAACTCATCGCCAGAGGCGGCTAAGTTTCTAACGAATTTGAAATTGAAAAGAGTGCAAGAGCAAAAAATATTCAAATTTCTGTGTTACCGTTGTGGAATATTTTCGCAAATCCATTGTGCGGGCGCCTCTTTCAGGTAGACTGGAACGGCTTACAAATGATAAATCTTTTTATGAAAAATGTTATATAAGCCACAACTTTCATCTTTTCTTAGCTTGTTTTTTTTTTTTTTTTTTTTTTTTTTTTTTTTTTTTTTTTTTTTGTTGAAAAGATGATTTTTTTGTAGATTTATATATACTAACATTATAAAGAAGTAAAGTTTGTTTGTTTATTTGTCGGAGGTAATCTATAGAACTACCGGACCGATTTCCAAAGTGATGGTATCAAAATAACGGTGTTACTCCCGGTTTCAACATAGGCTATCTTTCGTCCATGTCACTACCACAAATGGTGTTATATGAGCAAAAAAAATTCTAAAAATGCAACTTTTGTGCTACTGAAGGGCCTAGATACATGAAATTTGGCATACAGCTCATATTCAAAATATTAGAATAATTGAGAAAAAGTAATAAGGTAAAAATATTTTTCATTTATTTATTTTTGATAATAAGAAAATGCAATTAAATTTCTTATAAATTAAATCTGGAATGTTTAGATAAGATTTTAACATTTACAAAATATAAAATACAGTACAATAAATTAGGTATACAGCTTTCTGAAACACATCAAAATATTAGAATATTTTATTTTACGCTTTTGTAGCATCCTCTTTAGCTTTCATAACAGCGTACAATCAATCTTGCATACTATATACAAATTGTTTACAAACATTTCTATCAATATTAGCCCAAATAGACTTTATACTTGCCACTAACTCAGTTTTAGTTGAAGGAGGAATTTCTTGGAGATTTTTCTTCATTATACACCATAAGTTTTCGATGGGATTAAGGTCTGGAGAGTTTGGTGGCCAAGGAAGTACACTAATGTTGCGTTGTAGGAAACAATTATTAGTTGACTCCGAGGTATTCGGTTACGCTAAATCTTGTTGAAAGATGAAATCATCTTCAGATAAAACTTCTGATGATGGAATCATGTAATATTCCAAAATTTCTTGATATATCTGAGAGTTAACCTTTTCGTAGACAATGCATAACATTCCAGGTCATTCTGCAATCATGCAACCCCAAACCATGACACTAGGAGCAAATTTTACGGAATGTTTAAGGCATTCTTTATCAAATGCTTCTTGCTTCATTCTCCAAATTCGAATACCTTGATTACCATATGAATCACAAAACATACTCTCATCACTAAATACTATATTTTTCCAATCTTCTTCGTTCCATAAACGTCTTGATTTACCCCAATTCAATCTTATACGCTTTTGTTTTGCAGTCATGATGGGTTTTGTTGAGGGGTTTAGCAGATGTTTTTGATTTTCTGCCGCCATTTCGGCGATTACTTTAAAATCTCCCCCCCTTTTTTTTTAATATTGTGTTAGTATTTTACTAACGCTTTATTGCGAACAATGTAAATAATTCGCTATATAACATTGATTTTTACCGTGCTGATACAAATCAACAATACAAAGTTTAATAGACTCAGGAATATCACTCACACGAACCATTTTAAGACGCAAAAGCAAACAAACCGCAAAAAATACTGATTTTATATAACATTGTCTGAATTTAATCAATGATGCCACCAGTTATGAATTGGTGATAATTAAAGGAGAATTAATGTGAAATATTCTAATATTTTGAACCACTTGAATAAATATTCTAATATTTTGAATTTTCAAAATATCTTTTTTTTTCAATTAATCTTTTCAAAAATGATATTAATTTATGATAATAAACAAGTTTAATCAAGCTCTTAATTAAAATATCGTTTGCATATTTGCATTAAAAGACATTAAATTACCAAACGATATTTTCAATTTGTAAAAAAAAAGTAATTATTCTAATATTTTGAATATGAGCTGTAGTAGTTTTTTATTAAATATGAATTATATCTAAGAACATTTGAAAAAAAATTCTGAAATTTAAAAGCGGCGTACATGCGCGAACAGCGTTCTAAAAAACGTTCCAAATGGCGATATCTACGTACTAGATCAATATTAACACAATTATTCTAATTGGTAAAATATGGTCTAATATGATTTGTTTACCAATTAGAATAATTGTGTTAATATTGATCTAGTGTAATTTCGTATCCAGCGATTTCTGGAGTTCCATTACCTGTGATTTATTCTGTTGAGCTGAACCAGGTTTCAGACCAGATGCTGTAATCATTAAGGTTAGCTGGGTGAAGGAGTTCGACCAGAATCGTCCGGGATAGCTCAGATGGCAGAGCACTGGCGGCTTCAGCCAGGGGGTCACGGGTTCGAATCCTGGTGCGGACATTTTTCGCCCAGTTGGAAATTTACTTCTAATATGATATCTACGTAATCTCAGGATGTATCGAACCGATTTCAAAAACAATAGTGTCAAAATCATAAGGACAGGATTTTCTCCAACATAGACTATAGTTTATGTCGGTGCCGCTACCCCAACGGGGTGCAGGAACAAAAAATGACTAAAAATGCGACTTTTGTCTTACTGAAGGGCCTTGAAACATGAAATTTGGCATCGTAGATATTTATAAGATGTAAATGATCTCTAAGAACATTTCTTAGAAAATTCGAAATTTAAAAGGTAATAATGCACGAAAAGCGTTCTAAATGGCAATTTCTCCGCAATCTCAGTAAGTAGTAAACCGATTTCAAAAGTAATGGTTGGAAAGTAAATGGTGACAGCCCTTTCTCTAACATAGCCTCTATTTTTTTGTCTGTGTCACTACCACTTGTGATTTGCAGGAGCAACAAATGTTCTAAATTGCGATATTTGTGATACTGAAGACTCTAGAAACATGAAAATTGGTATGGTAGTTACATATAAGATTTAAGATGTCTAAGAACATTTTCTAAAAAAAAATCGAAACTTAAAAGGGGTTTAAATGCGCGAAAAGCTTTCTAAAAATCGTTCTAAATAGCGATTTCTACACAATCTCAGGAAGTACCGGTCCGATTTCAAAAATAATGGTGTGAATATAATGGTGACAGCTATTGTTCTAAGGTTGACTCTATTTTCTGTCGGTGCCACGTCTCCAAAAGGGATGCATGAGCAAAAAACGTCCTAAAAATGCCATTTTTCTGTTACTGAAGGGTCTAGACACACTTAATTTGGCATGGCAGTCACATATTAGATATAAATGATTCTAAGAACATTTCTTTAAAAAATTCGAAAATTTAAAAGGAGAAAAATGGGCGCAACTCAATCTAAAAAACGTTCGAATGGCGATTTCAAAACAAACGCAGCAAGTACCAAACTAATTTCAAAAGTAATGATTGGAAATTGATGGTGACTGCTCTTTCTCCAACATAGGCTCTATTTCATGTCGGTGTTACTAATTCCTGCAATTGCAGGAGCAAAAACAAATCTAAATTGTGATTTTTGTGCTACTCCTTGGAAAAGCAACTTGAAATTTGGCGTGGGAATTATTTATATGATGTAAATGCTCTCTAAGAACAGTTTCTAAAAATTTCAAATTTTAAAAGAAGTGAAAATGTGCAAGAAGCGTTCTAAAAACGTACTAAATTTCTACGCAATCTGAGGAAATATCAGGCGGAGGGTTGGCAGGAATGAAAACATTCTAAAAAAGCCTTTAAAATCTTTCTAAAATACGTTTTCTATGGAAATACCAAACCGATTTCAAAATTAATGTTTGAAAATTAATGATGACAGACTCAATTTCAATATTGGTATTTTATGTTTGTGCCATTAGACAAGTAAAAATAAGAATACAGTCAACTACTTGGATGTTAAATTAGAAATTATAAACGGAATCCTAGTCACTGGGGTTTACGATAAAAGAAATTATTTTGATTTTGATACACTAAAAATTTAACACTTAAATAGTACCGTGCATGTTTCAATCTATACTAATATTATAAAGAGGTAAAAATTCTTTATTTGTAGGAGGTAAGCTCTTGAACTACCGAACCGATTCGAAAAGTAAGAATACCAATATGATGGTGTTAGTACAACTTAGAACATAAGCTATAGCTTATGTCCGTGCCACTGGCCAAAAGGAGGTGCAGGAGCAAGAAACGTTCTAAAAATGCGATTTTTTAGTTACTGAATGGCCTAGAAACATGAAATTTGGAATGGTAGTTACATATAAGATACTAGTGATATCTAAGGACATTTCTTAAAAAAAATCGAAATTAAAAAGGGATGAAAATCCGCGAAAAGCGTTCTAAAAAAACTTCTAAATGGCGATTTCTACGCAATTTCAGGAAGTACCAAACTAATAATAAAAATAATGGTGTCAAAATGATGGTGACAACTCTTGCTCCAACCTAGGCTACATTTTATGTTAGTTCCACTACCCCTAAAAGGGGTGCAGGAGCAAATAAACGTTCGAAATTGTGATTTTTAGTTTTACTGAAGGACCCAGATACATGGAATTTGGCATGGGAGTTACTTATTAGATATAAATGATCTGTAAGAACAGTTCTTAAAAAATTGAAATTTAAAAGTGGTGAAAATGCGCAAAAAGCGTTCTAATAAACGTTCTAAATGGCGATTTTTACGCAATCTCAAGAAGTGCCAAACGAAAATAATGATGTCAAAATGAGGGTGACAACAATTGCTTCAACTTAGGCTATATTTTATATCGGTGCCATTGCTCCCAAAGTGGTTGCAGGAGCAAAAATCCGTTCGAAAATGCGATTTTTGTGTTACTGAAGGGCCTAGAAACATGACATTTGGCGTTGTAATTACTTATGAGATGCAAATGCTCTCTGAAAAGTGTTTCTTAAAAATTTGAAATTTAAATGGGGTGAAAATAAACGAAAAGCGTTCTAAAAACGTTCTAAATAGCGATTTCTACGCAATCTCAGGAAATATAAATCGATCTCAGAAGTAACTGTTTCAAATTGATGGTGACAGTCCCCGCTCCAACATTGCCTATATTGTACGTTGTTGTCACAACCAGCTGAGGGTTACAGGAGCAAAAAATGTTCTAAATTGCGTTTTTTGCGTTAAAGAGGGAGTCTAACATTTTAAATTTGGAATGATAATTACTTCCAAGATTCAAATATTTTCTAAGAATTGTCGAAAGAAAATTCGAAATTTAAAAGGATGAAGTGAGCGAAAAGCGTTCAATATAAATGTCCTCTAAGAACAGTCGAAAATAAATTCGAAATTAAAAAGAAGTGAAGCGAAGGGAAGGACCGAAAAGCATTTTAAAAGTGTTCTAAATTACAATTTCTATGGAATTTTAGGAAATAATAAACCGATTACAGAAATTATTGGTTGCGAATAAAGAGTGATAGTCCCTGATCCTGTACAGGATATATTTTATGCCGGTGTCAACAAGAAAGCCTTTAAAAACATCTAAATTCCGTTTTCTATATAATATATTAGGAAATACCAACCGATTACAAGATTAATGTTGGCAAATTAATGGTGACAGTCTCTGTTTCAACATTTTTCGAGACATTCTTTTTCAGCTCTGTTTCGGCACTTTATGTTGGTGCCACTAACACCAGAGAGGTGGTAGACTGTTAGACAAGAACCTTGGAATTTGACATGATGGTTAATTTTAAGACGTAAATGTATTAAGGTGGTTTCCAAAAAATTCAAATCTTCAAATAAATACTGAAATGAGCGTATGAAATAAGCATAAAAGTCTCAGTTTACTTTCTAAATTATCATTTATTTGGAATTAGTTTAGTTCTTCTTATTAATTAAAATCTCATTTCTGTCTACTGCACTTTTATAATGAAGTTTAGTCAAACTGTGGCTTAATGTGTAATTTTTTAATTATTCCAAAAAGTGTTCTAATAAAAAAATAGTCATGCAAATATCACTTGGCATATTTCAACTATTACGCGAGCAAAGCCGCGGGGTTTGCTAGTATTTATACATATACTTAAATGGTTTAAACTGTATTGTAAATTTCAGTTCAAATGTTGATGAAATGGTTGATAATTTTTTTTTTCTTTTTTTAAATTAACGCCAAAAAAAAAAAAAAAAAAAAGAATTACCCAATGCAACTTCAGAGCGATTTAACTCGCAACTTTATGAAGAAAAAAGCTATCGAAATAAAACAACGGATTTATTCGATATAAATGATATATCGGTAGATGATACCTGATGGAAAAAGTTTTGCAATATAGTTAATAATAGATTTCAAATGTTTGTCTTTGGTTTGTTTGTTGTTTTCAGGTTTTTATTTGTTTGGTACTGACAGGTGAGAAGGTATGTTAGGCACGTACAACTGGTTAAACCCCGCAGCGCATCATGTCATTAGCCTCGCAGTCTGACTTCAGTTTTTTTATAAGCTATTCATATTTTTGTTTTTTAATATTTTAGCTGCAGTTAGTTAGTTGCTTTTTCTGTGTTTTGACTATTATAACGTATAATTTATCAATATATATATATATATATATATCTTGTAAATTTTAATCAGCGGATTGTGATAAGCTAAATATTTTGGAAGTGATATAAAAAATGACTTGCAGAGGTGATTTTGCTGCTCCTCATCTCCAGATATACTAGTTATATAATAGCGTGACGTACAGAGAGATATTATAGTATAAGCTTGCAATAATACTAACCTAGAAGTACTGAGAATATCTACCATTAAAAGTCTCATATCCTTAGTTAAAATCCATTCCATAAGTATAGTTTACAAGCATTTAAAAATGTTCTTATATTCTTATTATGTCTCAAACCTTTTTAAATATAAATTAAACGTATTCTTCTTAGACAAACAGCAAAAATAGCACAAAATGAAACCCGTTTTTTTAAATTCTTAAATAAAAAATAACTTTCTTATGCAACATCTTCAAATCTTTCACAAATTTCCATATTCTAATTTTTCAAACTTAGGATTTAGAGTGACACATGTAGATCCTGTGTTTACATTCTCATGCATTTAAACACGATGCAAGTTGATGAATCACGACGGGTTCCAGAAAATATTTTATTATAAAGTAAGATTTTATTTTTGGAGCATTTACCTTTGAGATTTATGTGCTTTCTTTCATTTTTGAACGTAAAATGTTATTTTAGTAAGAGAAAGCAACAGTTAAAAATAAAATAAAATAAAATAATTAGTAAAAACAATTTTAAACAGTCTAGAAAATAACTATTAAAAGCTGTGGAAAGTACATGGGCGATATTTCATGGTTATACATTTTTGATTAAAAATATCAATAATTCATTTGTTGAAACATATGAAGAATTATACAGTGCGAAACGGTCATAAATTTAATATGTTCAGACATAAAATCATTACGTGTGTTTACGTTACTGAAGAATGAAAACAATTTTGAAACGTATGAAAGAACTGATTTTAAATTAATGTTTTACTGACTAAAGTTCACCAACTATTGACCCCTTAATCGTCGCAGTTTTCATATCACATGAATTTGCTAGTGAATGTATTAGGCGCGACGATAAATGGGTTAAATTCAAGTTAAACCACGATTAAAAATTATGGTATATTCATATTAATTTTAGAAATATAAATAACTATTAAATAGAATGTAGCCTGAGTTTTAGGTAAGGTTAGTTGGGGCAACTGGGACATGATTTTACAATGTGACTCTAGACCTTCTGACAATTCACCTTCAAAAAGCTTATGTTCATTTGAATTAAAGTCTGAACTTTTGTAAATGTGTTCAGTTAGGTTCCCTCTATCAGATAGCAGTGTTCAAAGTTACATTTTAATATCTAAAAATAAAATAATATATATATATTTAATCTTTCTTTCCTCATGGTTCCAGTTGCCCCGTAAAAATGGGGCAACTGGACCAGGGAGGGTCTATGATCCACACGCGTTTTTTTTTTTTTTTTTTTTTTTTTTTTTTTTTAATATGGGGTATCAGATCCTGTTTGAAAAAGTGTAAATAACTTAAAAAAAATTAAACCAGGCAGATTATGTAAATTATATATGAAATAAAGAGCGTTGTAGAAGAAACCTTTGCTGTCAAGTTATCTAAGAAAAGCACCAGATGTGAAATTATTATATTTATTTATATAAAAAAACATAACATTTAAGTAAGTACTTATCTACTTTAGTGTAAGTAATAAATAAAAAAATTACATATAGTCCAGCCAATAGAGACCATATAGGGACTCTACCTAGAAAAATTAATGGTAGTACTGGAAATCTGCTTTCTAGATGTTTTTTCGGTCGCTGAATCCGAATTTGTAACTTCCCACCAAACTTTTCCCCGGCAACCCCCCAAATTTTGGTAAAAAGCCCCCAAAAAAGGTTTTTATTAAAAAATTCCATTTTTTTATTGTTTTAGGAGAAAAGTAGCTAGAAATTCAGAAAGTAGACAAACTTTGCAACAAATTAGATACATGACTTTATGACTTAGGATGAAGGGGAAGGGGGGATCTGCCTCGGAACATGCGCTGTAGTGCTGCGTGGACTGAGTTGCGCAATTCCACTTAATCACTCACACGTTTACATTTGCCCTCCCATCTTCCCTCTGAACTTTCTCTATAAGGTTTACTCTAAGGTTTTTGGGTCGCTGAATCCAAATTTTTAACTTACCCCCCAAAATCCCCCCCCGAAAACACCACCAAATAGTTGTTTTTAACTTAAATTTCTTATTGTTTTAGGGGAAAAGCATTACAAAATTCAGAAACTAGACAAAATTTGCAACAAATAGGACATATGACATTATGACGTAGGATAAACGGGGAAAGAGGGGGCTGCGCCTCGAAACATTCCCCGCGCGCTTTTCTCAAAAACCAAATTTTTTTCAAAAAATCATTTTTTTGAGGGGTTGCCGGGTGAAATTTCGGTGGGAAGTTGCAAATTCGGATTCAGCGACTTAAAAAACATCTAGAAAGCCGATTTCCAGTACTACCATTAATTTTTCCAGATAAAATCCCCTATTGCCTGGACTTCATCATTTATTGCACGTAGCTCCGCAGTGCATGTTCCGAGGCAGTCCTCACCCTCCCCGTTCATCCTAATTCATAATGTCATTTATCCTATTTGTTGCAAATGTTGTCTAGTTTCTGAATTTCGTAATGCTTTCCCCCTAAAACAATAAGAAATTTAAGTTAAAAACAACTATTTGGGGGAGGGGGGGGGGTCGGGGGGGGAAATGTTTGGGGGAAAGTTAAAAATTCGGATTCAGCGACCCAAAAATCTTAAAGTAAACCTTATAGAGAAAGTTCGGAGGGGAGATGGGAGGGCGAATGTAAACGTGTGAGTGGTTAAGTGGAATTGTGCAACTTATTTTACGCAGCACCGCGCGCATGTTCCGAGGCAGATACCCCCTTCCCCTTCATTCTAAGTCATAATGTCATATATCTAATTTGTTGGAAATTTTGTCTATTTTCTGAATTTCTAGATACTTTTTCACTAAAGCAGTAAAAAAAATGATTTTTTTTAATAAAAACCTTTTTTGGGGGCTTTTTACCAAAATTTGGGGAGGTTGCCGGGGGAAATTTTGGTGGGAAGTTACAAATTCGGATTCAGCTACCCAAAAAACATCTAGAAAGCCGATTTCCAGTACTACCATTAATTTTGCTAAGTAAAATTCCCTATTGCCTGGACTAATAAATATTTGATAAAAAAAAAATAACAAAAACCATCTATGAACAAATGTGTACGTAAGTAAGAATCTCATTCTCTTTTTTATTTAACTCGATAAATTTCTTTAAATATGTTAAATCTTTTTAATAGTTTGTCCTATAATCTTTTGTTTACTTTTAGCAGCAATTTTACTTTTTTTTTTTTTTTTTTTTTTTTTTTTTTGCTGCAGAGCTTCTCCCTTTCTTTCTCCTCTTGTTCATTTTTCTTAAAATATTCGTCCGCTGTTATAATTTCGCAATTAGAAATAATCCTTCTTCGTTTTATTTGTTCTGGTTGCTTTGATTCTGTTTTGAGAAAATCAAGGATAATTTCTTCGCAATTACGCTTTTTTATCCTTGTATCAAGATTCTAGTATTTTTTGCTCCACTTTGCTGTTCTTCTGTTCTGGTCGATCTAGTGCTCACAAGTTGCTGATCTTCGGCAGCGGTGGATGTAGTGGCTACATTTTGCTGATTTATTACAGCAGTGGACGCAGCCACACTTTGCTTTTGCGGGGACGGGTGTGATGCCCACAATCGGTAATGAAAGATCCCTCTGCTGAAGATTCTTTTTCTAGATCTGCATGTCTCCTGGTTTAAAAATTGACGGAGAAATAGCATTTTAATTTGGTTTTTGAATATTTGGATCATATATACCAGTTGTTCTGAATCCATTGATTATGTTTGAAGGTGAAATTTCTTCTGCGACTTTCGTTAAATTGGTTACAAATTCATTTTTAGGAATTTTTTTCTCGGATTTTTACGCTGCCATTTGCAAAGTTCTTGGTCCCACTTTGTTTTAAACCTCGAAAAACGGCTACGTCTAGGGGCTGCAGAAGATGGATGGTATGTGGTGGCAATTTCATGATAATAACTTTATTTTCACGTGCCAAATTAATTAGTTTTGTTAAAACGTGTGTCACATGACCATCATAAATCAATATTACTGGCCATTCATCTGCAATATTTGTTAAGAAACAATTTTTAAACCAATTGTAAAACAGGGTTGTTTCCATCCACCCCCTTTCAGATGCAGAAACAGCAGTTTTTGTTGCAGTTGTTTCGTTCAGCCAATTCTCCATTACATACTTACCTTTAAAGACGCAAAGTAAAAGCAGCATCTTTCCATCAGCAGAGCAGCATAGTAATACTGTTGTGTTTTCTTTCCCAGATGAATTTATTTTGCGTTTGCATTTTGAACCGACAGCTCCAACAATTTTCGTTTTTGACGGGTCATGACAAAATGACGTCTCATCACAATTATAAATTTGATAATGCTTTCCTTCTAGGTTTGATTCTTTGATAAATTCACTTAGTTTATAAAAAAAAAATCATAAATAACGAAAGGATTTGCTTGATCAGTTCAGGAATATTCAATACATTGGGGTTTCTTTATAGATAAATTGTCTGTTTTTAAATCAAATGAACCAATCAGAACCGGACCGCTGATCCTTCAACCTAGTCTTTAGGTGATTTTGTTTGATGTAGGCTTGCACCAAATCTAACACGTCGCTTCATGATAGGCCAAATCCATTTTTTTCATAGTTTTTATGCAATTTGCTATTTCTTCTTCGTCAGTAAAAGATAAATAAGAAATGACCCCTCCACCTCCCTTGCCATCCTTTGATAAACAGCTTTTCCTCTAGTACCTGATATATAATGATTCAAGGTAGACCTAGGAATGGTGTAAAAACTAGCTGCTCCACGGGTTGATCTGATACCATTTCTTACGTCGTTAATTGCCTGCGTAAGGTCATCAACACTGTATGAAGAGCCAGCTCCCTTGTTTGTTTTCCTAATATATGTTCGCACCACATCCTGTAATAAAAATGAAACAAATGGATAAGTGTGAATAAAAAATGCTTAGAGGGTTTCGTTTTATATTTCTTTCGAAACACTTCATTCTTTAATTAATGAATCAAAATCGTTAATTTATAATTACTAATCTTTTGTAATTTGAAGTACATGGCAGCACCATTAAATTTATTTTTAAATTGATTAAAATTAGAAGACTTTTTTTTAAATGAAATTGAAATTATTCAAGAACTGCTTTTCATAAAACTGTAACAAAATATGTTTGTATATCTGTAAAACATAGTTAATTATATGATTTAATTTCAGCAAAAAAAAAAAAAAAAAAAAAAAAAAAAAAAAAAAAAAGAAAAAAAGAAAAAAAGAAAGAAAGAAAGAAAGAAAAACGAAACATTTGAAACAGCAAAAAAAAATATGAACGTTCTTTTAATCTTTAACTGATGTCACAGAAATTGTCACATAACTAGTGTGAAGCGGTCTCTGAGACCGCTGCAGCGAAAGATGAATTTGCAGGCAACGATTAAGATGCAACGATTTGCAGGCAACGCTTAAAAGGCACGATTAAGTCATAGGATTTTGTTTTTATACTAAACGTTTTGCACAGGGCTGTTATAATTAAAAGTCACCTATTCAAATGACTCTGGTGATAGTACTAAAGTTCCAAACGGAACAAAATTTCGGTACTGTTTGTAGTTAAACTGAAAATTGCAAGTTAAATTATGAAAATTGAAAAAAGCCGCGGTCTGAGAGACCGATAACATCAGTTAAAGGTTAATTAAATCCATTGGACAATAAAATATTCTGCATTTAATATTTCGCAAATTTTCAAAAAAGAACTTTTGAAATAAAAAAAAAATTATTGATGATAAATTTTGAAACAACTATTGCCCTTAAAATGGCAAAAGAAAATTACGAAACATCTATAAAATTGTATCTGTCAGGTAATAAACTCTATTTCGGTAAAAATTTGAAACTCCGAGATTGGGGTTTGATCCGGGAACCTTTTGATTAGCAGGTAAATCCTCTTCCACGCAGCCATCAACGCTGCGCGAATAAGATTTAAATTAAATTATCTAATTACATATTAGTTTCTGATAAACAAAAAGTTAAGTTACATACACAAACATTTAAAAACTGTAGCGTTAAAAACTATAAGCATTATATAATTTCCTTTATTCCATACAAAAAACAATAGAGAAATTAATTTCATGTAGTAAGAGAAATGCTTAAAATTTATTAGGGCCCAGTTACCCCATTTTGTGGGTAACTGGGTCATGTAGAATCCATTTACCCCGGATACATGTCCCAGTTACTCCATTTTGAATATTTCATGGGGTAACTGGAACACCGGCCTTACATTTAAAACATGAAGTAAATATGTATCGATACCTAATAATATTAATGTATTTATGTCTAATCTTAAATATAAAAATGATTGTTTAATAAATTTACTTACCGTATTTTGATAATAAGCCCAGAAAGTCCAACCTAATTGACGTTGTTTCTAAAATAAAACTTCTAAATTTTCAACAACCTTTCACAGCACAGGCAGAGTTACGATTGAGCTCACACGCGTTGATTTAAGAAGTTGATGGCGCTGCAATGTTGCCAACGGCTAAAACTTAAAAGATACCAACAGTTTATTATAAAATAGCCTATGGCCTAGTTATCTCGTGGTTCCAGTTACCCCAACAAACCTTGGCATTCATTACAAAAAGCTACCTAATGCAGCCGTTCGGAGGAAAGAGATTTAAAAAAAAAAAAAAATTGGTACATTTTCACCGATCATGATCCCTAGACCCCGAAACCAACCTCCGTTCAAATGTTGATATATATATATATATATATATATATATATATATCCATATATACAGATGAGTGACAAAATAATACGAACACCTATGACACTAATGGCTTGCGAATTACAGTTCTTTCATAAATGCTCGAAACATGAAGTTCCGCTTAGACAGTTCTTGCTATGGGATTCTAGAGATGACTATATATGTCTACGTTATCTGTGATAAAGATTTCCTGCGTTTTCGGAGAGCTATGTGGGTCAAATTTATTTTATCCCTCTCAGAAAGCTTTCTTTACCGTCCACTTCGCAGTTTTTACTTCGCAGACGACACTTTACCGCATATCGTGTAGATTGTCATAACGGCTGACACAGTACTCCTTGCACGTCCAAAATTATTAGCTCTTTCCGTCACGGAACAACCAGAGCACCGTATTCCAACAATCATTCGTTTTTCGAACTCTGACAAGTCAGTCATTATTGACTTTTAAACAGGGTGTGGCAAGCTCATGTAACACCTATGCCCAATGTTAAGCGACTGATTTCTTACCTTTCATAACCACTATGTGTCAGAATCGAATATAAAGTGACATGCGAGCTCTGCTTCTATGAAATAGACCATGCCTTTTTCATGGGTGTTCGTATTATTTTGTCACCCATCTGAAATATATATATATATATATATATGAAATATATATATATCTATTGAATTATACTAAAAAAAGCTGTGTAGATCTCCCTGTAAACGGGTTATCATCCAATTCCCTTTGATTGCAAAAATTTAAGGGCGAATCAGTTGTTGTTAAGACATCCAATGGATGTTTTCGTTTTCGATTAAAGAGGATCAGTTAAACATTTGAAAAGAAGCTAAAATAAAATAAATTAAGTACACAGATTCTTTGTCTCCCGGTATTTTAAAACAATCTCTATAACAATAGCGTAAGTCATGTGACTATCATCAACAGTTCCAGGCGGACCACTTCGCTTTTTATACTCTAGGTGCCATTTTGGTACTTTAATGTTAGCCAGGCACAGATGATAAGTCGCCAAATATTATTCTATTGCCATCATTTCATCTATATTATAATAGTTCAAGTCATCAACTGCCATAAACAAATACGGTCTGATCCCTTCGCCGTTCATATGAAAGTTTAGCACAGATGTCATATACGTCTCATATTTGCACGATTTTGTAACGACGCCAGTTTTGGGAACGCATCAACAGCATAAACAACAACATCTGGCTTACCATATCAAGCAAAATGACGATACTTTGGCGCCAGGTAAGTGCCCGTTCCGTATATGACATTGGCGTCAGAAAAAAATCGCACCAATATGGGACCGTAAGTTTTCCATTTTGATTAAAAAATCAAAATTTTTTTCGAATAAATCTACATAAAATTTCCATGGTTGCAAAGAATTCTTGGTACTGTTACGCTAGCCGAATGCAAATCTCGCCAATAGCTTTTTTTCAACTCGCCAGTTAGCATTTTTTTTTTTTTTCGAGTGGTATTATTTGGCCAGATGTCATACGCATAGCATGTGTAGCGTGTTTTTTTTTTTTTTTTTTTTTTTTTTTTACGAAAATTTGGTCAGTTACATATGCATTTTTGGTATTACATAGTTATCCCGTCGACCAAAAATCTATCACCAAACTATAAGATTGAATGCCAATAAAGGTTGATCGTAAGTGTCACATTCACTTGACTTTAAGCAAGTTGCACGTGTTTACACTGTAAAAAAAATGGTAATGTTCCATGTAAAATCCAGGAATGTTACGCCTTTTCTCAGGTTTTCAGAATAATTTAGCTCTTTCCTGTGAAATTCTGGTTTTCATATCTGAAACGTTCCTGAACAAAAGTTGGAAACAGGAAAACGCTGCGGACGCCATTTTATTATTTTGTTGTTGTATCCGTTGCTCGCGCGCGAGTGTCGAAAACAAATTATTTATATGAATGTCAAAAAATCAATATGGAATGGGAATAAATGAATAGACGACATAAGCCTTTATGTCTCTATTGTCAAGACCATTCAGATGAAAATACAATATCTCTTTGACACCACTAAGAAATTATCCATTGTACCTGTCTGTAGAATGTTTAACGAGCAGCACATGTAAAACAATACACCTATCATTTGGATTTTCATTTACCAGGGAACCACCAAACATAATGCTCGCAGATTTTGATTAATTTAAGATATGTTTTAGAGTTCTTATCCCTAATTATTCTTGTGAAAGGATTTCTTCAAATGGGCCTTGGATTTTCAGAAATTGGGTGCCGAAGTTTAGCATACGTTTCAAATACCCATTAATTTGCAGTTTTCAACATGTTTTTCGTGGTGTGGACGCAGAGGGCTCGCACTCCACCCGGACGGCCCGAGTTCGATGCTACCTCTTGATTTTTTTTTTTTAATTAATTTTATATTTTGACACTTTACAACTTTTAAGTACGGCTATGAATTGCTGCAAATTTGAATTTTTTTATATTTTCGTAAAAAATATCAATTACTTTTATGATTTTTTTTTTCAGGAAAATTTATATGTATTTTATCTTACTTGTATACTAACATCTTTACTGATGAAAATCCAAAATGTTTTATGCCTAGATTTTTTTTAAAATTGTTATTTACATTTATATATTTTTATAATTTAAGCAAAGTTCTGAGACAATATGTCATATATATTTATTGAATTTTAACTGAAAATTTATTTTTTCGTGTAAATTATAAATAATAATTTTGATGTCAAATGTCCGGATGTGTTTATCTTTAAATGAATAAAAATAGACAAGTTATATTTCAAAATATTTTTCCTTCTAACAAATAATGATAATAAAGGAAAAATTGTCAACTGGAAATGTAAAAATCGTCTGCGGATCCCGCATGAAATATAACTTATGATATATATTTTTTAAGAAATCGTTTGATAGCATTTTCTAATAATATCAGAATAAATTAAAAAATATATATTGATATATTTCATGTTTTTTTTTTTTTATTACAAGTACTAGGTAAGAAGTTAAGCTCTATTATAGAAAAAAATTCGTATAAATATTCCGTTTTGAATATTTCTACGACATATGTCACTCGATTAATTGTATATTTACTAAACTTAAATGTCAAAGTCAGTAATAGCAAACAATTTTGTATTTCAGCATTTGTCATATTTTAATATATTGAACAAACCAAACATTAAAAAGATATTATTTTTTTTTTTCTAATAAAATATTGTGCATTATTTGAGACTTGTATTTAAAATACAAAAAGGTAAATAATAATAATATTATGGAAACAAACTTTCTGCACATATTAATATCTATTTCCGTCAATAAAAGGTTAGTTTAAAACTTACAGAAAAAATAGAAGTTTTCGTGGAAAATCAAAAATATAAATCGATTTTGAAAATATCAAAATTTCGAAGCTGTAAAAATTCACAACTTTGATTAAAATTTGTAAAGTGTCAAAAATATGAAATTGATATAAAAAAAAATAAACAGTTAGGAGGGAACATCGAACTCGGTTCCTCTGGCTGGCAGGTGAACACTCTGAGATCACTCCACGTAATACTCGGTGAAAGTTGCAAACTAATCAGTATTTGAAACATATGCTAAACTTCGCCCCCAATTTCTGGGAATCTAAGACCCATTTGAAGAAATACATTCACTATAATAATTAGGAATAAGAGTGTAACTAATTGGTGAGCATCATGTTTGGTGGTACCCTTGAAAGAGTGAATATTAACAGAAATCTTTTGAACACTTCTGAAACGTTCCATAGAAAACAAGGTAAATTTTTTGTGACATGTCAGTAATGTTTTGCTGTCAAAGAAACATTCCTGGTATTTCGCAGGAAGCTTACTGGCATTTCTGTGGAAAGATTTTAAGATATACAGTAAAGTTTCAGTCATTTTCAAGAAATGCTTCTTGGATATAATGGGCAACTCAGCTGCCCATTTTCTCCCAGGCACGTTGCGGAATTTTTTTTTTTACAGTGTACGTTATCAAGTGATTTTTTATTTCGAATTTTTATTTGTATATTTATTAATGTTATACTAATTTATTTGTTCTTTCGTTATTTAAAATAATAATTATGTCAAATTGTATAATTTGGCGAGTGTTTTGTCGATTTATATAATTTGGCGAAATTGGTCGACTGAATAACTAAGTAGTACCGTATTTTTTAATTACTTTCTATTATTTTCTGAAGGAAATATAAAAAAATAATTAATAATTATAGAACAAAATAATTTATATAATTTATAAAAAGAAATAAAAGTAAATAAACATTTATTATCAAATAAACAACAATAGCCGGGTTACCATGTCAACCTTTTCTGAAATATGAAGAAAAATATATGTTTGATTAAAATTTGAGTTGCCATCGTTAGAAAATGTATATAAAATTAGAAAAAAATTAATATTTCGAAAACTAATTCGAATTTAAAAATTCTTATACCAGTTTTAAGATCTGCGGATCAATGCTGATTTTTGGTGTTAATTTCATCGCAAAGTATTCCATATTTTATGAGAAACCGCTTGAAACATAATCAGTTGTTTAATCAATCGATTCATACATCCGTTTCATAAATTCGTTTCATTAGGATTTTATATATACTAGGGATCGTACCCGGGCTTCCCGTGTTAAAGAATATTGATGGAAAGATTTTTTTTATTGAAAAATAATATTTTTTTTATATGCAATAAATTTTTTAGATTGACCACTTACATTAGAAAAGTATTTTTCATATGGAAAATACTAATTATACAATCAAATAATTTTTTTTTAAATTATCAAAAGCGATTTTCTTATTAGCCGCATGCTATGAGTTATTTGACCAAGATTTTTCTACTTATGGCATCCTTTTATATTCTGATAATTTCAGAGCTTATACATGTCTGTTAAATCTGTGTTTTATTTACATCATTTTATTTATTTATTCATAGGGAAGTATTTTTCAAATAGATATTAGCCGTAAGAAAATGATGAACTCATTTTTTTTTTTTTGTTTTAAGGGCAAACGGATTAATCTTTCGTAATCGAGCTTTGCGCGATATAGATAAATTAAAAACTATTTCATGCTTTAAAATTGTTTTTAAAAACATAGACAATCAGTAAACTGGAATGAACTTTGCAAACAAATTCCATTTGAAAAAAATAAATAAATAAAATCCTATTTGGTGATCTAAAAATTTAAATTGCACGATTACAAATATGTTAGATTTATGTTTTTTCAATAATATTCTTTTATTTGTTTATAAAGGAAGCATTAATTTCGTTATGAAAAAATAGTCAGAAACAAATGCTGAAAAATGTTTGTTGCTTTATGTGCAAAATGTTTATTATTATTATGTATTTAAACCGGAATGAGATAAGATAAACTTAAAAAAAACATGCTTGAAAATTATTTTAGATAATAGAATGCATCAGCCAATTAAGATACAGTTTTTAAACAAATTGCATTTGAAAGTATTGTTTTTCCCTATGCGAGGAAAACTGAAAATGTACGATGGTCAGAAGATTAAAAAATTGCAGTAGCGAAAATTTCAAGACCGAAATTTGATCGTGAAGTGTTGCCATTCGCAAAATGACGCCAGCGTTACGCACAGATACGTTCGTTCTCTACAATATAGATACTTAATCAGTGAAATATAATAAAGATCAGTTATTAGCATGTGGTTATCAATTGAGGATCTTATGCTTGGTATTCCGGAATGAAAAATAGAAATTTTCACTTTCTCAAAATTTGCATACGCACTTCTCATATCCATATTACTCATTTTTTATTAAAAAAAATGTATTTTGTTTTATCATTTAAAAATACCTCATTCTTTCTCTCTTGTCTGCAATAATGAAAGCTATCTAATTTTCACCATTTTGAAGAAATTTCATAAAATGCCTTTAAAATTAAAAGATAAAAGTGGGGATATTAAAAAAAAAACAGATAGTGCGATCACATCTACAAATGATGAGCTTTCAGTTAAAAAAAAATATATTAGTAAATTGGTTCAGCAAAAAGATCAGGGCAGATGACTAAAAAACACACTTGTGTTTTAAATATATAGATTATATAAAATAAGGAAAAATTAAATTCAGCAAATTATGTAATTTTGATAAAGGTATAGTAAAATGTCTGAAAGAATAGCATTAAAATTTTATTATTCGAGAGAATTTTGGACAAAAACGTCAGGAACATGATATTATTTTAAACCACGAATTATTTGTTTGCTTGTCTAAATCGGCGAAGCAAATCCGTCCAGGCGAGAATTATCAATTTCTGTAATATAAATCGCTATTATTTGCATGTCACCTCTTTTATAAAGACACTCTAAATTTTTGTAAAACATTGCGTTTTATCAGTGTGTGATTTCGATTGCATTACATTACATTCAAAAGTGAAGCATTTTCACCTGTGAAGAATTTCAAAGCAGCTGGGCTGTGAAAATGACGCACGTCTACAAAACATAATTCAGGTTTAAGAATTAAAATACTCGCTACTTTATAAAATGACGTTATCTACTAAAGCAATCCACTTTTACAATCCAGTCTTAAACTTCGTCTATAGAAACGTATGCATATGACGTCATTATCACGGAATAACAAACATTCTTGTCATAGCCCATATTTTAATTTCAACTTTTTTTTCAGGTTTTATGAGAAAATGGCAACAAAAAGATACAGTATCTCCTATTTCCGACTATTTTCCGTTTACTTTCAATGACTTTCAACAGAAATGTAGTACTTTTGTTGCCACGATAAGAAAAATGGTATTAAAAACTACAAAAAATTAACATCTCAAAAATAATCTGAGATACAGCTTTCAAACAAATTGCATTTAAAAGAGCATTTTTTTCCTTAAACGACGGTGTAAAATTTTAAAATGTGCGACGTTTAGAAGTTTAAAAATTTGCAGTATTGGAAATTGCAAAACCAAAATTTTATTTCAAATTTCAAAGTGCTGCCATTTGCAAAATGACGTATGCGTTACGCACAGATGTGTTTGTCCTTTATAATATAGATAGGGTAGATATATGTATCTGATCTTTGTCACACTATAATTCTGGTATTTATGAACCGATTTGGATGTAACTTCGTGTGTACATAGTACATACCAATTTCTCGACCGAGTTCGTTGCCCAGCTTCATCCGCCATCTTGTTTTAAAATGGCGGCCATTTAAAAATTTGCTAAAAATTTAAAATTTGAAATATTGTACCAAAAAATTGAAAATTGAAAAATATTTTTTTCTTATGTGTTTCATCTTGATACAAAGATTCCGAAGCAGTTTTTGTTTTGTTTCTATCTTAAAAAAATGGCTGAGCTATGGCACTTTGAATTTCTAGCGTGGCTGACATTTTGAAACGACCTGATTTTTGTCACCCGATAACAGACGTATTTATGAACCGATTCGGATGTACCTTGGTGTGTACATAGTCTCGACCATGTCTCGACCGAATTCGTTGGTCAGCTTTATCCGCCATCTTGTTTCAAAATGGCGGCCTTTTAAAAATATTGAAAAAAATTGAAATTTAAAATCAAGTACCAAAAAATGGGAAAATGAAATATATATATATATATATATATTGCGTTTGGCCTTAATACAAAGATTCCGGAACAGTTTTTCTTTCGTCTATATCTGAACAAATGGCTTAGTTATAGCATGTTGAATTTCTATTGTGTTGAATTTCTACATTTTGAAACGACCTGATTTTTCTTACGCGATAATAGAACATAGTACATACCAATAGGACATAGTACATACCAATGCCTCGACCGAGTTCGTTGGCCAGCTTCATTCGCCAACTTGTTTCAAAGGGGCTGCCATTTAAAAATAATTAAAATTTAAAATAAGTTATCAAAAAATCGGAAAATGAAAAATGTTTTTTTTTTATGTATTAGACCTTGATACAAAGATTCCGGAGCAGTATTTGTTTCGTCTATGTGTTTAAAAATGGTTGCGTTATAGCACTTTGAATTTCTAGCATGGCTGGCAATTTGAAACGATCTGATAATTGTCACGCGATAACACGCGTATTTATTAGCCTATTTGGATGTAAGAAGGCATGTGAATAGTATATAGCAATATGTCATCCAAGTTCGTTGGTCAGCTTCATCAGCCATCTTGTTTCAAAATGGCGGCCATTAAATAAAAAAAAATTATATTTAAAGTAAGGCGCAAAAAAATTAAAACTTGAAAAAGGGTTCTTTCTTAAGTATTTGACATTGATATAAGGATTTCTGGGCATTATTGTTTTATTTTTATCTTAAAAAATAGCTCAGATATAGCAGTTTCAATTTCTAATATGGTTGACATTTTGAAAAATCTCATTTTTTGCTTGCGACAGTACTCGTATATATGAACCAATTTCGATGTGAGTGAGCATGTGCACAGGAATTACTAAGGTCTCGACCAAATTCACTGGTTAGCCTCATCCATTATGTTGTCTTAAAATGGCAGGAACTTCAAGATATCTCCGAATTTGGCAACCAAATATAAGTTACTTTAAATAAAAGCAACTTGGATAAAGCTGACTAATTTCGCGAAATTCTCATTCATGATGATTTAGTATTGATAAAAATTAGTTTTGAATCTTCTATAACCTGTTTCCACTAAATTGAGCTTCGTGTGTTTGAATAATATAAGCGGACTTTTTAAAAATAAGGAATATGGGTACAGATGTCATATTCGCACCATATTGGTGCGATTTTTTTCGGTTGCCAATTTGGCGAAAACATCAACAGCATAAACAACATAATCCGGGTTACCACATCAAGCAAAATAACGACACTTTTGAGCAAGTTAAGTACCTGTTGCCTATATGATAGTGGCGACAGAAAAAAATCGCGCCAATATGGGGAGAATATGACATCTGTACCGGAATATGAAAGCTACCTCTTCCTCTCGGCACTGGCCGGAAGGACTTTTTGAAATAGAATTTACTATTTCATTTGCGTATTCATTTAAAATGTTATGTTCAAGGCGAATGTTTATTTCTGGAATAATTTCCATGTATTAATATATAATTAACTCTTCAGACATAAAAACAATAAAAAATCTGATTGTGTGTTAATGCAGTGCAAAATTTACAAATTCACATTGAATTTATAAACGATCCAATACTTTTACGAAGCTGCTTTAGGTTCGTTCGTAATTATATATATACGTAGTACCTATAGTCATCGTCTGGACAGTCCGTCTATCCACATTTAACAGCGCAAAAACTACCCATACGAATGGTTTGAAATTTAATGTATACAATCGTTTCAGAAATTTGTCGACTCATTCAAATTTTACGAAAAATGAAGCAAAACTTAAATATATATTATTAAAAGTGTTCTTTATTCTATCAAATCCTATCATACGTAAATAATTTAATGAGGTCCCTTGATATGTAATGTGTGTAGGTTACCATGGTGATTAAGTCCCATTTAAAATGGAAACGCATTGCGTATTAATGAATTTGATATATATAAACATAATAAATTTTGTATTTATGCATTTTTGCATAAGACTGCAACAGCTATTGCACCAAGATCTGAATATTTATAAAATATATGTCCTCATTTGCCACGTTTGGCGTACACTTTCCGACTTTTTTTTTTTAATTTACACGATTATTCCTTTAGTAGTCTCGTTTTAGGTATACTTTAATAAATAAAGAAGTCTTCAATTACATAATTTTCTTTCAGAACTTGTAAGTGTAATTCGAAAAAAAATTATGTAATGTAATGCATATGATATTTTTAGCAAATTAAGTCCATATGTTTAAAAAGCACTGGTAAAATGGAGTTTGCAAAAACATTCTCTGTTACATTTCTAGCAATGAAAATTGCTTTATGATTGAAACTCTAATATTGGTTGAAATTATAAAGAAATGAATATTTTGAAATGTAAGTTCACGATGGGGAGCATTTCTCTATAAATTGAAATTAGATATATTAGATATCAGTATGTACAAATCAATAAAATATAACTTTCCAGTCTATCTTAAAATGTACCTAAAAATTATAGTATAATAGTAAATTAAAAATAAATATATTTTTTCATTTTTCAAAGAATGTCTGTTTTTTAAAAACAGGCAGATATTCGTTCTCACAGTCTCTTTTCTTTACAAGCTCTTGATAATAATTTTTTTAATTAATATTAACAGTTTTAATTATTTTTTTAAATATGTAATTATATAAAACTTTCAGTTTATTAAAAAAACCCAACAAGATATAAATCAGGTATTCGCTATTGAAAATTTAAAATAGCATTAAATTATGTGTAACTTGTACACATAAGCAAATAAATTTCATTAAATGTATACATTACATTAACAAGTATTTATTAAATTTAATTGCATTTTATGGGCAAAACAAATATGGTAGATAAGAATATAATTCGCTTATGAAACAAATTAACAATCTATGCTCTGGTATTTGGTGTTGATACTTGAAATAGCATAGTATATTATTCTAGGAGTACATTATCATTAATGCATTTCACTTTAAACTCTGCGCAGCACATTGCCAATGATGTGTGTGCGTTTATGGGAATTGAGTTTACAGTTTGCAATTGATTCCTGATTTCGATGTAGAATTGTCACCAAACAGATGTAACTGATATATATTGGATAAACTTAAGTACAGTGCCATTCGTTCCATTTGGGTATACAAAAGCCTAACGTCCGATGTGTAAAACCAATATGTTACGCTTAATATTGTGTGGAAAGTGAAAAAGAAATGAACGAAAAATAGAAGCTTTTTTATATAAATTCTCATGAGAATAATTCTTAAAATTAAATAAAATATGTTTTTAAGTTACATAATAAAAACAATTCATCAATGGAAACACATTTCAATTTCTTTTTATCCCCGGTATGCTATTTCTTTCTTCCAGCGATTGAAGTTTCGTCTTCAAAAAATAACGTTCCGCTGCATAAGCCATCCGTAAAACAAAGCTGATGCATCATTGTACAATTATTCTCTACTGCAATTTTTTAAACTTCTAAGGATCGCGCATTTTCAATTTTTATACCGTCGTATTGGGGGAAAAAAGTACTTTTTTAATACAATTTGTTTCAAAACTGCATGTCCTATGCGTATTTTATTGTAGATGTTGTTTAATACTGGATCGTAAATGAGGACTTCTTCAGCGGATGCATTTTATATAAAATAAAAGCCTGTGTTTTAAGTCTTAAAACAGAACTATCTATATTTATGTACATATATTTTTTTTTTCATCGGAGGCGACACTAAATTCTGAAAAAAAAAAACAAAATTTCTTGTTTTCTAGTTTTTTTTTTTTTTTTTTTTTTTTTTTTTTTTTTTGCTAAGCGGAAATAATATAACTATATAAAGTTTCGTGAATCCTTAATTCACCTTATTTTGGAAAGTCTAAAATTAGATAGTAGATTGATATAATTTAGTGCGGATAACTTTTTGATCTAAATCCCCCAGTAGGTGGCGCTGATATACTGCATTATTCATGATTATCTCAATAGCTCTATCTCAAGAACTAATGCACGAATTTTCATCAAATTTCAGATTCAGTTAGTCCCTGATATAAATAGTGCTGTTTAGCTTTTGATGTAAATCGCCCAACATATAGTGCTAGTATGCCGCATTTTTTTTACGATTACCCCAATAGCTGTATCTCAAGAACTAACGCAGGAATTTTCATCAAATTTTAGATTCAGTTAATCCCTGATATAAATTGATCCTGATAGGTTTTTGGTGTAAATAGCCCAAAAGCCACTGCTATGCAGAACTTTTTACGATTTCTGCAATAGCTCTATCTCAAAAACTAACGCACGGATTTTCATACAAATTCAAATTCAATTAGAAGTTGACATATGTTGTTGCTGATTAGATTTTGGTATAAATAACTTAACCATTGGCGCTGGGATGCTATATTTTTCAGGAAATGTTAACATGCATGAAATTGATAATTTTGGTATTGTCATTTGTCATATATTTTCTTGATTTTTCTGAGTGTAAAATCGTTAACGTCTATATTTTCATTAATAACATAGTTATAGTTACAAAAATGCTTCAGAGCCTTAAGAAGGTTTCATTAAATATGAAATAATTTATAGAATAAAAATATTTTCCTTTAAGTTTGAGTTTTGATGTGTTGTAAAAATGGCATTTTATAGCAAATTTTATGTATGTTTTGAGCCTAAAAATCAGAATATTTAAAAATATACATAATTTTACATGCTAATCATAGCTTTTAGCTATATTCCTTAATATAATGCACTAAGTAAGCAATTTTTCAAATGTTAAAAAAAACCTTCCTAAAGTAGGCAGGCACCTTAAGGGGGTCCGGGACACATTTTAAAATAATTTTTATTCATTGAGTTAGAATTCTGAATTTTTTTGTGATAGTTAACCTTATCATTTGTAAACAAAATCACTTGATAAAACTTCTCATTTTTTTTTTTATTTAAATTTAAAATTTATTAAAAAAGTGTGGTAAATTAAGATCATTATAACTCGAAATATTATTTATAGAATTTCATTTTTTTTCATTTAAATAAACAGAAATATACAAATTTTAATTTTGATTCAGTATTTTTAAAAACATTAATTTTGTAAAAAAAAAAATAGATATATTTTACGAAAAATTTTCAAAAAAGTGGTACAACTTTAAAAATATATATATTTTCAAAAGTAAATATTTTTTTCAAATATGCTGAATCAAAATTAAAGTAAAATAATTAAAAATATATGTTCCAAGTTTGAACCCGTTATCTTTAACGGCTCTCAAGTTATAAGAATTTAAATACGAGAAATGTTGAAAAAAAACTATCATGAAGAAAAACGCATTTTTATGAGAAGTCGTTTCCATGACAGCCATTACTTGAAAGCTAGATTTTGAAAATAAAACAAAACGAAAAAAATAATTATTTTTTTGTTCTAATTCAGATAGAAACATGATCTAAATATCATTTTAATCGGGAAAAACTGAGAAATGTTTAATGAAATAAAATGTTTTTGCAAAATTTGAAGATTTTTGTGTCTCGGACCCCCTTAAACTAAATCGCTGTCGATCGGCAATTTCTAGGATGCATCAAGAGTAGGAGTTTACGATTGATTTTAAGAGAGCTAAGATCTTAAAGGAGTTATCAATTTATCAAAAGTTATTAACTATGGAATCAATTAAAGTTATTTGTCGAAAAACGTATACCTGTGATGAAACATTATCATACACCATTCCCAAGATGCGGCACAATTTACTAGGAGTAATACGAAATCCCTCCCCATTTCAGTTTGAATTTTGGTACAATTCAAGAGAAATCTTGTTAATGTGGAAACTTAATAAATAAATAAATACATACAATTATACATTAAATGTATTTGAAATCGTTTCATTCATCATTTAAGCACTATAAAGCCGCTACTTCGCGTTAAAGCTGACGCGCTCAGGGAATCGGAGGTCATTTTTTTCTTTCATTTGCCGACCGGAATGGCAGGATTGTGGAGGATTCCACCGGAAAAAAAATTAGTCTAAATTCGACAAGTATAAGACATCGGCTATCGGGTTTTTCAGGAATTTTAATGCATTGGATGACCACCGAGATATTTCGACACTTGAAAGCTTCTTTCTCATTCGCTATCAAATAGATTACAATTTTTTTCACATTTTTTTTTAAGTTAGGAATTAATAATTTGAAGTAACTTTTATTAATAAATTATACCAATTTTTTTACCGATTACTATTCTATTTCATAATTTTCAGAGTATTATTTATTTAAGTGAAATACTGATAGAAACTAAATGGAAACTTTAACCTTAGAATTAAAACTTAAGATTTACGAAAAACTCACAATTTGTATTCCATTACATACCGAAACGTTTATCAGACAACCAATAATATTTTATCACAATCCTTTTAAGTCCCAACTATTTGTAGATAACTTTATGCTCTTAATAGTATAAAATTATACTAACTGCATTATCATAAGTTTTCTGATTAATAAAAGAAAAATTCTCATTAAAATATTGGTAGAATATTATGTTACCCTTATTTCTAAAGCACATTTCTTAATTTTAAGGTGTTAATAAGAGGTTATTTCCCTTTATTTACGTATCACTCCAGGTTGTTTAACAATATAGTCTAAAATTTAACATTTAAATATATATATATATATATTTATTTATTTAAATAATTTATTAATTATTTAATATTGTACAGTATATAAAATTATAATACTGATAAATTTGTGTACAGTCACATTTTTATTTCTAAATAAATTTAGAACATTCCATAATTAAAGATTTTTCTTTATATATAAATAAGTCCTATCAGAAAATCAAATTATTTTAATTTATCTCGATAAAAGAAATTTTAATGTAAATTATTTTTAAGAATAAACTAGCACTCACCTCAATCATTCATTACTTATTGTACATGTTCGTATAAATACAATGAATTTTCACGTTTTTAAAAAAGCTTATTATGAAACACAAATCACGTTTAGCATAGATGAAGAACAAAATTTGTTTTAGCGCGATTAACTGAAGTACAATTATTGTTCGCTTCTAATATAATGAATTTCAAATCTCGCCTTGGGCTATTGGAATACACATCGCAACAAAAGCTTTAAAAAATAAAACAACTACTTGTTAATGTTGTATTAGAGGGTTTATATTAATTTCTATTTTTGACGGCTCACTTTAACCATGCAGAAAAACGTCAGATCTCGTAATGAGAGTTAATGTTTAGTGAAAAATACATTTAAGCCTGAAGCTAGAAACATTGTTATAACTTATACGTAAATAACTTTATGTCACTTATGATAATGCTTCAATGTTAATTAATGGATAACACTGAATGAAAAAAATCAGGGATATGATGAATTATATTTATCAGTAATCATTTAGTCATTTACAGACTTATGGAATAAAAATATAGCTAAACACTGAGTTAATCACGCATGACTAAACTTTGTTTTATAATAAAATACGCTTTCGATTAAGTTTATGAAAGTATAATAATGAGAGGAATTTAATAAAATAAAAGGTTAGAGCATTATTTTAATGATATCAAAAATTTACTAAAATTAATTTTCTTTGGTATGATAAAAATTATACTCACAAAGTTAAATATATATATATATATATATTAATGTTCAAAATTAATAAATTTTATGATTGAATTTTTAAGATTTGAAATTTCATGAAATGCTATTACTTACCCATCATGTGTAGTATAGGGTATGAAATGGTTTTAAAAATTGAAAAAAAATATGACGGATTTACACGCTTCAGACAATGGAGATTCCGAAAAACATACTTTTAGAAAAAAAATATCCACCCGTCTCTCTCTCTCTGTGTGTGTGTTAGTCTGTGTGTTTGTAAACACTCTATATCGCGAACAAATTGAGATAGAGACTTGAAATTTGATGTGTACTTAGTATGTAATAATGAGGAGAAGCCTATTGAATATCAACAACATTAATTATCCGGAATTACTTTTTTTATGGACTCCCGAAATATTCGTTCTAATAAAAGATATATTTTTTTTTTGAAAGTGTCCTCCTTTGAATTTTAAAGAGTGAATATAAAACACGATAAAGAAACATACATTTTGCATAAAGAATTAAGTCGACCGGATTATTAGTTGACGAGATATTTGTAATAATATTTTTCACACTCTTCGATTTTTCATGACCCTGCATTTCATTCAAATTTGAATTCAAAGATGCATATTAATTGGAACTAAGGCGCCTAACCTGACACAGTAAACTGTTAGTTAATATGGTTATCATGTTTGGAGTTATAAAGAGGTGTTTCTCTTGCCCAATACATTACTATTCGATTATCCCGCCACCAAAAGACTATCGCCAAACTATAAGATTAAATACAATAAAGGGTTATCGTAAAGGGCACATTCACATGACATTAAACACGTTACACGTGTTTGTTACGTCATCCAATGATTGTTAATTCGATGTTTTATTTGCCTTTTTATTAATCTTTTTCTAATTTATTTGTTCTTCCGTTATTTAAAATAAAAATTATGTCAATTTGTATAATTTTCCGAGGAGTTAGGCGATTCATAAAATTTGTCGAAATTGGTCGACGGGGTAATCAAGTAATACCCGCAATTCAGTAATAGAGCATTACTATGTATTAAAAATACTTAAATATACGTTTAAACTACATTTTGGAATTGCAATGCATTTTATAAATAGCTTACACATGCTTTATTTTCGCATTTTATATTATGCATGCCCATGATGGGTAAGTATTACGATGGCCACCAACGACTAGTTTTTTTATGATAGTAATAATAATATTACTAATAAGTAGTATGACTAATTTAATGCTTTGTAAAATTTTATTGCTTTAATATTTTCCGACATTTAAGTCATTAGTATAAACGATATGGAACTTTCAAGAACGTTAAATAATTTCTAAACTGACGTAAAATATGCAAAGAAAAATCTTTTTAAGCGCTTTCGTAATTAGGAATTACAAATAAGAGTGAATTATATGAGTCAGGTATCGTCCGGATGGCTTAACAGGTAAGGCATTGGCACGGCACGCCAAGTATCCAGGTTCGATTCCTGGTCTGGACATTTTCCGCTCTGTTGGAATAAAACTTCAACTGTGCTACTCCAACCTTGGATATGATTTAATCCAGTTGGAAAAAATATTCGTTCCCTTCATTATGACCTAATTACATGATATACAGGCGTTTCCGTATTAAAACACACTTTCATCATGTAAATGCTATAGTTATAGCTCGTATGAATGAAACTAGCGCTGCAGTTCGCAGCCGTCCAACAAATAAGAGTGAATTATGTCATCCAGGTATCGTCCGGATAGCCTAACAGGTAAGGCATTGGCACGGCACGCCAAGTATCCAGATTCGATTCCTGGTCTGGACATTTTCCGCTCTGTTGGAATAAAACTTCAACTGTGCTACTCCAGCCTTGGATATGATTTAATCCAGTTGGAAAAAAAATATTCGTTCCCTTCATTATGACCTAATTACATGGTATACAGGCGTTTACGTGTTAAAACACACTTTCATCATGTAAATGCTATAGTTATAGCTCGTACGAATGAAACTAGCGCTGCAGTTCGCGGCCGTCCAACAAATAAGAGTGAATTATGTCATCCAGGTATCGTGCCCAAGTATCCAGATTCGATTCCTGGTCTGACATTTTTCGCTCTGTTGGAATAAAACTTCAACTGAGCTACTCCAGCCTTGGCTATGATTCAATCCAGTTCGAAAAAATATTTGTTCCCTTCATTATGACCTAATTACATTGTATACAGGAGTTTCCGTGTTAAAACACACTTTCATCATGTAAATGCTATAGTTATAACTCGAATGAATGAAGCTAGTGCTGCAGTTCGGAGCCAAGTCCATCAAATAAGAAATAAAAATTATGTCAGCCAGGTATTGGCCGTATAGCCTAACAGGTGAGGCATTGTCACGGCACGCCAAGTATCCAGGTTCGATTCCTCGGCTGGACATTTTTTCGCTCTGTTGGAATAAAACCTAAACTGTGTTACTCCAGCTTTGGATAAGAGATAATTCAATGATATCCCATGATGAATAATGATTCTAGGTTGCCATGGTGTTTACTTCCTATTTAAGATGGAGTCATATTATTTCCGTATTACTGAATTTAATATATATAATCGTACTAAATTTTGTATTAATGCACTTTTGCATAAGAGTGCAACAGCTCTTGCACCAAAATCTGAATATTTATAAAACTAGTTACAGTATGAACTTACATCATTTTCCATGTTTGACGTAAATTCCCGACTTGATCTGTAATTGTTTCCGAACGAAAAAACGTAGCCTATATGGCCGACTTCAGTGAGTATTGTGATGATCATCACACAAACGGCTAAATTTCATTTGAAAATATATAATACAAACTGACCCGCCCGACGTTGCCGGTGCATAAAATAATAAAATGAAATTAATAATCACAAAAAATCATAAAAAAACATAACAAAATTTACTGTATTGCAGTGTTGCGAAAAATCTGTCTAAAATTAAAAACATCCACGCCGGTGTCTTTTTATGGTTTTAGTATCATTTATTTTAGCTAAATAGACATTTTTTTAATAAGGCATTTTTTGATTCAGCTTTGAATAATCTGAAAAATAAGTTTTTATACAGTGAAGCTTTTGAACTATAATTTGTACATTTTTAAGTGATTTTAATTGATTTTAGACATTTAATTTATTTAAAGTTTAATAAATAATTTAGCTTTTAATGATGAAATAATGACTATATTAATATTGGAATAACACATTGGTGAAGCTGCCAGCATTTTAAAATCAGAATTGCAAATGTGTTACCTAAGCATGAAATGGATATGTAATTAATTGATTTAAAAATATTAAGTAAAATTCCATGGAAATCGTATTTTAGAATGTTTTTAGAATGTAGTACCCTCATTTCATCCTTTTAAATTTAATTATTTTTAGAAACCATTTTCAGCGAGCATTTGCACCTTTAAATAAACCAACATGCTAAATTACTAGTTTCTAATCTCTTCAGTACCACAAAAATCATATATTTAGAACGTTTTTTTAACCTGCAGCCATTTAAATTTCATTTTTTTTAAAGAATTTTTCTGTGGTTGCATTTCCGTCTTGAAGGTGGCAGCCATGACAAATTTCAAGTATTTATTATTTACAATTTATTAGAAATCGTAATTAAGAACGCTTTTCGAGCATTTCACCCATGCAATTCGGAATTTTTTAGAAACGTTTCTTGAAAAGAATTTACATCTTATAAGTTTCTACTATGACATATTTGACTTTCTATCTTCAATAATTTCATAAAAACAGTAATTTAGAAAGCTTTCAGAACGCTTTTCGTACATTTTCATTCCTTTTAAATTTTGAATATTTTAGAAACTGTTCTTATAAATCATTTATATCTTACAAATAAGTACCATACAAATTTCAAGTTTCTAGACGTTTCAGTATCACTAAAATTGCATTTTAGAACATTTTTCGCTCTTGTATCTTCTGGAGGTAATGGCAGAGATACTACCTCCACTTCAGTTAAACATAGCATATGTTATACTTCATCATCAATTCATACCGTCATCATCAATTTTCCACAATTATTATTGAAATTTGTGTGATATTTCCTGAGATTCCATATAAATCATAAATTGGCTTTTCACTATTTTCACCCTATTAAGGGGACGGTGAATGTTTGAAAAAATCTCTTTTAATTTTTATAATAGAGATTTGAAATATTGTGCAAATATACATTTCACCATAAGTATATAGAGCCATTAAAAGAAATTTTCAATATTTTTATAATTTTAAGATCTTAAAAAAATAAAATTTTAAAACGAAATTTTAAAATGCTCCTTGCGTTTTAAGTTTTTAGATATTTCCCCCATTTTGGATTTTAATCACATAAAAGTCTATTATAAACAAAGCTATGTATCGATTTTTTAATCCCTTTAACAGTTAATATTTAGAGATATTTTTCTGAATTCCTTATCTATTTTCATCGAAATTCTGCCCTATAATAAGTTAAAAATCAAATTTAAATGTCTTAATTAAGTCGAATTTTAAAATGCATACGCAGTTTCTTACCTTCTCACCGCCGCGAACTGATATATCCGTTCACTAAGGTGTAAGTTTCACTGTAGTAGAAGTATTTTTTAAATTAATATAATTCTAAAAATATAACGGACTTTTAAAATATTTTGTTATGATTAATACTCTCACGGCTTATACTCCGTTACATAATTAATTTTTTTATGTCATGTTAGAAAAATAATCTTATTTGAGACTTTTTTAAAAATTACAGAGAAAAAAAAAACATTACAATTCTGCCCTTTTGCTCGGAAGCAATATCAGGTTTTTTCCTTATAAATTTCATGACTTTTGCTCAAAAATTAAGTAGCAGGAAGCATTTCAAAAATTTAAAAAAAGCTGAAACATCAATATTGAGAAAAACAGATTTAAATTGTATTAAAAGGCCAAGAATTGTTTATGAACAAAATTAAAACACTTGTAACTTTGCGTAAAATAATAGCATCTGCATGCGGTTTTCCACAAATAACGCTGCACAAATCGCAGAATAATAATGCACACCGAAAGAAATGTCGATTTTTGGTTCGATTTTTGCTGAAATAAATTTCCACGGACACCTTAAACTGGAATTTCTTTGGAAACTGTCCTTAGAGAGCGTTTACATCTTATAAATATTTTCAATACCAAATTTCAAGTTTTTATCTTTAACAATTCAATAGAAATCATAAATTAGAAAACTTTTCACACATTTCACCCATTTAAAATTTAATTAATTTTTTTAACTGTTCTGTGCAATCATTTATATCTTAAAAGTAGCAGACATGCCAAATTTAATGTTTCTATGTTAACCATTCGATGGTAATCGTAACCCCGGCACTGGCCGGAAGGACCTTTTTAATACCAGCTATATTATTAAATATTTCTTACCCAAATTAAAAATGTATAATACATAGTTGATACATATGACAAAATTGTTTATAAAATATATTTAAATCGTGTGCTTAACCCCTTTATGCCCCGATGGTACTTTAAAGTACCACTAAAATAACTTGTTAAAAAATTAATTTAATACATCGATAGTAGTAATACAGTTATGAATGTATCATAGATATTTTACTTTATCTTGTTCCAAAAGCAATATTGGTTGCACAAAACGGAAATATTTTTTACATGATGATTTATTTTTCATTTGCATGTTTTCAGCTTTCTTGAAGACCTTTCTTGTAGATTGTTGGAGAAAAGTTTCATTAAGGAAATATTTCTATCATTCTATTGTAACAGAATTATATTTGTACTTTTCTTAATATTATATAAAGCGGATTTTTTTTTAAATAAACGATTCGAGTGGAATTATAAATAATGCATAAAGTCCCTATAAATTCAAATTTAATTGATTAATTTTAAATGGCAAAATCCTTCTTAAATTTATGACATGATTGTGTATGTGTAAATCTTCTAATGTAGATTCAACAATTCACGGAAAATGCTTTAGGAGATAAAATTTTCATTGATTAATAATTTGGGATATAATAGGGTTAAATGTGATATCTGGAGGCTGTAAACAGTATATGATAGTGCTTTCATGCTTGCCAATATATTCTTAATGACGTCCATCATGGAGTTAGAGCAGTAGTAAACAAGTGGGCGAGAGTTATCGAAGATGTCGTAGAAGGTTTCGTTTAATATTAATTTTAAAACATCTTTTCCTTAAATTAATAAATCCGAATGGTTTACCTATATATATTATGTGCATGGTAGAACAAGCCTTTCTAAGTAGTTTTTCAATATTTATTTACTTTTTCATTAAACTTGGAAAACTGAACATTACTATATGCAAAACTTAAGTTAAAGGAGATTTGTTTATATATGATTTGTTTACCAATTAGAATAATTGTGTTAATATTAATCTAGTGTAATTTCGTATCCAGCGATTTCTGGAGTTCCATTACCTGAGATTTATTCTGTTGAGCTGAACCAGGTTTCAGATCAGATGCTGTAATCATCAAGGTTAGTTGGGTGAAAAAGTTCGACCAGAATCGTCCGGGATAGCTCACATGGCAGAGCACTGGCGGCTTCACCCAGGAGGTCCCGGGTTCGAATCCTGGTCCGGACATTTTTCGCCCAGTTGGAAATTTGCATCTAAAATAAAGGAGATATATTTATATCTATGGCTCGTAGTTTTAGCAATGTCGAAGCTAAAAAATCAGTAAAAAGTATGTCGTAGTTGTGAAACGTGATGAGATGTTTCAGTTTTAAATGTGAGAACGCTTGTACGCTCTTGAATATGATATCATTTATTCCGATGCTGGGTAAAATTTAGATTTTGAAAAATGAAGCGTTCATTTGAGTAATTAAAATCGTACGAAATAAAAACTCCATCTGTCATTATAGAAACTAGGGGATCGTACCCGGGATTCCCGGGTTACAGAATAAAGGTGAAAACCAATTTTTTAAATTTAAAATAATATATTTTTTTTTACATGTAATATATTATTTAGATTACCCATTAAAAATAAAAAAAAGCATTTTTCATTTGTAAAATATGAATTATACAATCAAATAAACTTTTGAAATTTATCAAAAGCGATTTTTTCGTATTAGCCACATGCTAAGAACTATTAGCCCGCCCAAGATTTTGCTACTTCCTGCATCCTTTTCTATTCTGATAATTTCAGGGCTTTAAGCGTGTAGTTCAATTACATGTCTGTTAAATTTGTGTTTTATTTATATTATTTTATTTATTTAATCATGGAGGAACTTTTATTTTTGTTTACGGAATAATAGTCGTAAGAAAACGTTGAACCTTTATGTTTTTTAAGAGCAAACGGATTAATCTTTCTTAATCGAGCTCCACGCAATAGAGATAAATTTTAAAAAATCAGCCTCTGATACCCGCAATCACTCTTTTTAAATTTATATTATTTATATTTATTTATATTTTTATTATTTAAATTTTTATTATTTCAAATTAATATTTTAATTTGATCATTTTAAAATTCATTTAACACAAAACATAAAGTCACGATTCTCAGCAAAATCTTTGAATGTGAACAGTCGCACTCTTAACTCGATGGTCTAATCTCAGTACCGGAGAATAAAAATTACATAATAAAATTTGATAATGATTTATAAATAAAATCATTATCCAAGCATTTCACCTAGTATCTGAAACTCAGTATACACACGCAGAAGGAAAAATAATATGGAAACTTTATGAGGAAAATGCGTGTTTTCAAAAGCAGTACGTAATTTTTCGCTCAAAATATTATGTCTCTAATGGGATTTTGCGCCATTAAACCCTATACAAAAATTTTAACCAACAATTTTGAATTTTTAACAGATAATCACATGGATGAAGATTATTATTTCTCTCTTCTCTGCAGTAATGAAAGCTATCTCATTACCATCATTCTGAAGAAATTTCATAGAATACGTTTAAAAGTAAAATATAACAATTGGATATTAAAAAAACAGCTAGTGCGGGCACATCTACAAATAAAGAGCTTTAGTTTAAAAAAATTATTAGTAAATTTGTTTCAGAAGGAAACTCAGGGCAGATGACTAAAAAACATTCTTGTGTTTTATATATAGATAGATTATATAAAATTCCGAAAAATTAAATTAAGCAAATTATGTTATTATGATAAAATTACAGTAACATGTCTTAAAGAATAGCAATAAAATTTTATTAGTAGAAAGAATTTTGAAAAAAAACGTAGGGAACCTGATATTACTTAAACCTCAAATTATTGCCAAGATCTACTTTTATTGCTTGTCTAACTCGGTGAAGCGAATTCATCAAAGATAGAATCATCAAGTTCTGTAATATAAATCGCTACTTTTCGGACAAAGAGCATGCACACTGTATGTTACTGCTCTTTCACAAGTTCACTCTAAATGTTTGTAAAATACTGCGTTTTATGAGTGTGGGGTTTCGATTACGTTATTTTCAAAGATAAAGCATTTTCAACTGTGAATAATTTCTAAGCAGCTGGGGTGAAAAATGACGAACTTCTACAAAACATATTTCAGTTTTAAGAATTAAAATACACGCTTTTTTTTTATAAAATGACGTCAACTGCCTACGCTAAGGCATCCCACTTTTACGATCCCGTCTTAAACAACATCTGTAGAACGGTATGCAAATGACATCATTATCGCGGAATAATACGCTAACCCATCAGAAAGGAATAACGTCATTTAAGAATGTCGGCTAAACAATCTCGGGTATCTAATGATTTATATGACTTTTTTTTTTTTTTTTTTTTTTTTTTTTTTTATAATATCTCCATGTTTTATCCGAAGTCATTCATTTATATTTTTTGAAAATTCGGAAAATGTAATAAAACTCAGATTAATAAAATTGCATTCTTTTAGACTTTTGATACGAATTATGTAATTGCGAGAAAATAAGCCTCACAAATATTCTTTAAAATGCATTTTTGTAAAGAGAAACTGTGGTATTGTTTCTAAAGTTAAATTGAAATAAACTAAAAATTATTTAATCTATTTATATAAAATCCAAGTCTCTGTGTTTCCCTCACGATTCCGGTAGGACCGCCTCATTGAAATGAGTAATTGTTGAAAAAAACTAATGCAGGGTTACCACAGTAGCGCCAAATGTTAGCCAATTTGGTGATAGCTAGCTAATTAGGCGTAATTCCCATTTAAAACCATTAATCTTTCATAAAGGAGGTCACTGAAATTTAATTTAAACTCCGCTCTTTTAAGATATTTTTCAAAATCTATGAGTGAGAATTTAAAGTACATCTTTACATCTTCCTCCCGATGCTACTAATGAAATAACCGCCAATAGACGACACCGTACTGTGTGAGCTCCTAACTGCGCGATTTTAATGTGCTTTAGGTACTTTTCCAGTATAGGCGCCTTGGCGAAAAAGGAAATTTGGCAACATATTTTCGGGGAACCTATCCACTGTTTCATCTTATGTACACACGCTTTTTTTTTCGATATTTATACGATTTATTTAATATAAAAAAGCCGTTTCTCTAATTTTATACAGAAACAGATGTAATTTGTACCGAAAAACATCAATAATATACATATAAAATAAACATATAAAACAAACAAAAACGCTCATCAAGTTTGTTTTCATAGCTGTTTATATGATTTGACAACAATTCGCGATATTTTTCCGTTATACGGACACCATGCCAAAATGTATGGTAATGCGCCATTTATTTCAAAATGCTAAAAGATATTTGTAATTTTATACCAGCAGTTTAATATGAGTTTTATTTTATTGCTTTATTTTATAACAGTTTGTTCACTTATTTTAAGTATAGATTTGTGATTTAATGAAATAGTTCGTAAAAGTCTGGAATTTTCAAATGTTATATTTTTTAAATGCTCACTTTAGTATTGACAATGTTTTTTCTTTTATTTTTCAAATGCTTCAATTCACGTGATATTCATTTTGCGTCACTTATTACGCTTGGCGACAATAACGGAAAAGTATCCAAATCTCACTTTCTGATGCCCAAATTACACTAAGCTTTTTTTAAAAAACGCCAAAGCCCCTACAGTGGAAAAGTACCAAACTCTCTATTATTTTGCACTATCTGTGTTATAGTTTGTACTATATGCAAGGGGTGTGGAGTGAAGAGTTTAAAAGTTAAATATTAAAGTTTCGGCACAGATGTCATATATTGGCGCGATTTTTTTCTGACGCCAATGTCATATACACAACGGGTACTTAACTGGTGGCAAAGTGTCGTTATTTTGCTTGATATGGTAACCCGGATGTTGTTGTTTATGCTGTTGATGTTTTCGCCAAATTGGCGTATATGACAACTGTGCCAAAGTTTCTATAATATATAAGATATAAGATAATAATATATAAGATATAATATAATAATATAAGACTAAAAAAATAAGAATAAAATAAATGCAAAATAAGACTTAAGAAGAAAGAAAAATCATGCGCTAAGCATGGAATATGAAACACTTTCCAACACATCCTGAATGCTTCAACAAAACTTCGTTATTTGGGGAAATAAGATAACTAAGTAAACATGTTAGAAGACGCATAAAAAAATTTAAAAATTGATTTCAGCAGTTACCGTCCATAGCCAATAGTATCGTTATTACATGCCACTATTTAGCCAAATTTTAATTTAAACTACTCTTAAAACTACTGAAATCACATTTCCAGATATTATCATCCATAGACGGTTATGTATCCAGTTCTTTGCGTGACCCTGTATATCATTTTATCTATATTCTACAACACATTTCTTAGTAAACTAAATGCAATTCAGCGTAAAAATGCATAACTCCTTTAAAAACCGCCTTTAAGCAAATTACTCTCATACTCAATAACCCTTACGAATTCTTTTGTGTAGACCTGCATATGAACTGTAGCATTTATACACACAGTATAGTATGCATAAATGTAGTGAAAAATGAAAGCGCATATCATAATTAAAAATACATTTCTAGCAATCATTGCTTATGTACAATACTTCGGAGAAAAGTTGCTTGGCGAGAAAGAACTGTGCGATTTTAATGTGCTTTAGGTACTTTTCCAGTATAGGTGCCTTGGCGAAAAAGGAAATTTGGCAACATATTTTCCGGGAACCTATCCACTGTTTCATTTTATATACACACGCATGTTTTTCGATATTTATGCGATTTATTTAACATAAAAAAGCCGTTTCTCTAATTTTATACAGAAACAGATGTAATTTGTACATAAAAACATCAATAATATACATATAAAATAAACATATAAAACAAACAAAAACGCTTATCAAGTTTGTTTTCATAGCTGTTTATATGATTTGACAACAAATCTCAATATTTCCCCGTTATACGGACACCATGCCAAAATGTATGCTAATGCGCCAATTATTTCAAAATGCTAAAAGATATTTGTAATTTTATGCTAGCAGTTTAATATGAGTTTTATTTTATTGCTTTATTTTATAACACTTATTTGTTCACTTATTTTAATTATATATTTGTGATTTAATGAAATAGTTCGTAAAAGTCTGGAATTTTCAAATGTTATATTTTTTAAATGCTCACTTTAGTATCGACATGTTTTTTCTTTTATTTTTCAAATGCTTCAATTCACGTGATTTTCATTTTGCGCCCACTACTACGCTTGGCGACAATGCTATCCGTATAACGGAATAGTACCCAAATCTCACTTTCTGATGCCCAAAGTACACTAAGCTTTAAAAATAAAAAACGCCAAAGCCCCTACAGTGGAACAGTACCAAACTGTCTATTATTTTGCGCTAGCTGTGTTATAGTTTGTACTATATGAAAGGGGGTTGGAGCGAAGAGTTTAAACATTAAATATTAAAGTTTTGGCACAGATGTCATATACGCCCCATATTGGAGCGATTTTTTTCTGACGCCAATGCCATAAAAACAACGGGTACTTAACTGGCGCCAAAGTGTCGTTATTTTGCTTGATATGGTAACCCGGATGTTGTTGTTTATGCTGTTGATGTTTTCGCCAAATTGGCGTATATGACAACTGTGCCAAAGTTTCTATAAAGCAGTATAAGACTAAAGAAGAAAGAAAAATCATGCGTTAAGCATAGAATATGAAACACTTTCCAACACATCCTGAATGCTTTAACAAAACTTCGTTATTTGGGGAAATAAGGTAAATAAGATAACTAAGTAAACATTTTAGAAGACGCATAAAATTTTTTAAAAATTGATTTCAGCAGTTACCATCTATAGCCAATAGTACCGTTATTATATGCTACTATTTAGCTAAAATTTAATTTAAACTACTCTTAAAACTACTGAAATCACATTTCCAGATATTATCATCCATAGACGGTTATGTATCCAATTCTTTGCGTGACCCTGTATATCATTTTATCTATATTCTATAGACATTTCTTAGTAAACTAAATGCAGTTCAGCGTAAAAATGCATAACTCCTTTAAAAACCCCCTTTAAGCAATTTACTCTCATACTCAGTAACCCTTACGAATTCTTTTGAGTAGCCCTGCATATGAACTGTAGCATTTATACACAAAGTATAGTATGCATAAATGTAGTGAAACATAAAAGCGCATATCATAATTAAAAATGCATTTCTAGCAATCATTGCTTATGTACAATACTTCGGAGAAACGTTTCTTGGCGAGAAAGAAGTTTGCCAACGTATTTTCTGACAACCTATTTACTGCTTCATACTCACAAGCAATTTTTTCCATATGTATGCAATTTATTTAATATAAAAAAGCTATTTACCCATTTTTTATAATAAACAGAAGTAATTTTTGCACAGATGTCATATACGCATCGGGGTTGGCGTGATTTTTCTCTGACGTCAATTTGGCAGAAATCTCGCTTTCGAATACCAGTTACTTATATATTTTTAAATTATTTGCTATCATTTTGAAAAGGAAATAACTATAAATAAATAAAAGTTTGAATAATAACTGTAGAAAAAACAGTTTACATAATTAAAAACAGAAAATAAAAGTAAATAAACAATTCATTAATAAATAAAAAACAATAGCCGGGTTACCATAGCAGGCAAAATAACACCATTCTGGCGCCAGTTAGGTATCCCGGTTCATATATGAAATCTGTGCCGTAATTTGTATATAAAAAAATATTATATATATTTAGAAACGATTTTTTTATGTATATAAATGCATATATAAACAAAAATAAAAGTTCATTAGATTTGTTTTCATAGTTGTTTATATATTTTGGCAACACATCTCACTTTCTGATGCACGAATTGCGCCAAGCTTTTTTTTTAAAAATGCGCTATAATGGAAAAGTACCTAAATAAATAATTAACAGAAACAACCAATTATACAAACTAAAACTTTTTATTTCGAGATCAAAGCATTATTTTTAATTTCAATTAAAAATGCGTATATCCTTGGATAACTTTAGTTGAAATTAGGTTCACAGCACTCATTCCATAAACCTAAGCAAACACAATTGATTCATTCATCGTGAAACTTAAAAAAAAATTAAATCATTGAGGTAATCATTCACAAAGTAAGTTCTCCAACAATCAATGGACAATATTCTAATGACATCATAGTAGGTAAAATGGTGGCGGTATCGTTTGAAATCACAAAGATTTAATTTTGCAACGTCTCTTAGTTGCATTATTTTATTGTCATATTTATGAGGTCAGAACAAAAGCATATTTTTTCATTACTTAGTTAATAAAGACGGAAAAAAATTATAAATGCATGATTTGAAAATTTTAAATAATTTTCTTTCTTAATTGTCTGAGCGAAGCGAAGGCTAATACTCAGCAAAATATTACTGTCCGGACACTTTACTACTACGATGGATATTAACGCCATGTCCTACTAAAAAAAAGCCTAATAAAAACCTTTCGTCAAGCATAACTCAAAAAATATTTGTCGGATTTCGTTTCTGATTCCACCAGAAGGTACCTATGAGGGTCGCCTACTGAATGCACCTACTATGAAAAATTAGTTCCAAAGCGTTTAAAAATTATATAGAAAAAACTCTTAAAAAAGCACAATTTATCTGCATACGTCACAGAAATTTGGTGTGCGTCACTTTCACCGGTTGATGTTTTCGTAGACAACTGGTTTGAACACATGGAGCAAATAAAAAAAAAAATACGCACGCAGTAATATTGAATAGATCAGTTTCAACCACGTGATCACAAACCTTGCAACAACCCGTGGCAACCAGTTTTGGTGGGCAAACAAATAATAATACAGTATTCCGTACCACGGTGACCGTTTTTAGCCTGTTGTATAAAATCTGGCATGTTGTATGACATACAATTGTGGATGATTAAAACAAAAGACATGAGTGTTTATTGATCCGGAGGTTATCTTTCTCTAGATGTCTGTCTGTCTATCATACAGCATGCAATTTTCTTGTAAAGGATGATATTATTATGCAGTAAAACCTCCATAACGGACACACCCGATTAGTGGACAACTCTATTTAGCGGGCATTTTTTCGATTACCAACCCTTAAATAACTGTACATTTTTTACTCTCAGTAGCGAACGCCTCCAAATAGAGGACAAATTCTGCCCTGCCGAGGTGTTCGCTATTCAGAAGTTTTACTGGTAAAACCTCCATAGCGGACACACCCGATTAGCGGATACCTCTATTTAGCGGACATTTTTTCGATTACCAACTCTTAAATAACTGTACATGTTTTACTCTCAGTAGCGGTCACCTCTAAATAGAGGACAAATTCTGCATTCTCGGGTTGTCCGCTATTCAGAGGTTTTACTGTATATAATATTGATAATTATTTTACAGGGCCGCACAAAAGAATAAAAATATATGAAACGAATCTAAACTAAATTCGGGATTGGTAGATCGCTGATGGTAATGTGATTTTAGGATGTTATTACAATCATCCGCAGCATGTTTTTAGAGTTTCGTCCATCTAACGAAACCCTACCTGTCTCACTCCTATGTCTGTGTGTTTGTCCGTCTGTCACAGAGCCCGTTCTCAGAAACTATATATGTCGGAGACTTGAAAATTTGCATACTTATAGCTGAACTCCACACATCAAACGGCAAATAATAAAATTTTGAAAAAGTCTAATATTTAACCCTCTGGGCTCTAACTTGTGCATTTTAAGCAATTTTTCTAACTCAGCCCCTAATTTAATTAAGTTGGACACATGAAATTTTGCATACTTATAGCTGAACATCTCACATCAAACGACAAATAATAAAATTTTGAAAAAGGCTTAATATTTAACCCTTTGGGCTCTAACTTGTGTATTTAAAGCAATTTTTCTAACTCAGCCCCTAATTAAGTTGGAGACATGAAAGTTTGCATACTTATAGCTGAACACTTGCGATAACACGATAAATCATAAAATTTTGAAAAAGTCCTATTTAACCCTCCGGTCTCTAACTTCTGTATTTTAAGCAAATTTTCTAACTCAGCCCCTAATTAAGTTGGAGACATGAAATTTCGCATACTTATAGCTGAAATCCTCACATCAAACGACAAATAATAAAATTTTGAAAAATGTCTGATATTTAACCCTCTGGGCGTTAACTTATGTATTTAAAGCAATTTTTCTAACTCATCCCTAACTAAGTTGGAGAATTGAAAGTTTGCATACTTATAGCTGAAAACATGCGATAACACGATAAATCATAAAATTTTGAAAAAGTCATATTTAACCCTCCAGTCTCTAACTTCTGTATTTTAAGCAATTTTTCTAAGTCAGCCTCTATTTAAGTTGGAGACATGAAATTTTGCATACTTTTAGCTGAACACCTCACATCAAACGACAAATAATAAAATTTTGAAAAAGGTCTAATATTTAACCCTCTGGGCTCTAACTTGTGTATTTTAAGCAATTTTTCTAACTCAGCCCTTAAGTTGGAGACATGAAAGTTTGCATACTTATAGCTGAACACTTGCGATAACACGATAAATCATAAAATTTTGAAAAGGTCATATTTAACCCCCCGGTCTCTAACTTCTGTATTTTAAGCAATTTTTCTAACTCAGCCCCTAATTAAGTTGGAGACATGACATTTTGCATACTTATAGCTGAACACCTCACATCTAACGACAAATAATAAAATTTTGAAAAAGTCTATTACTTAATCCTCTGGTCTCTAACTTGTGTATTTTAAGCAATTTTTCTAACTCAGCCCCTAATTAAGTTGGAGACATGACATTTTGCATACTTATAGCTGAACACCTCATATAAAACAACAAATAATAATTTTTTTAAAAAGTCTAATATTTAACCCTCTGGGCTCTAACTTGTGTATTTAAAGCAATTTTTCTAACTCAGCCCCTAATTATGTTGAAAGATCAAAATTTGCATACTTATAGCTGAACAACTCACATCAAACGACAAATAATAAAATTTTGAAAAAATCTAATATTTAACCTCTAATGTTTTGTCTCGCGCAATTTTTAAATTTAAACTGTTTTGCAATACTATTTTTTGGTCATTTTGCATAATAAGTGTAATGTGACGTAATTTGTTCTATTTCAGATTTCTAACGCATGTTAATGAATTTATTTTACAATATCCTTTCTCTTTTAAAATTCACATGTAAATATAGTTTTTATGGCGTAATTTCCAATAAGTGCCTGCTTTTTGTACCTAATTATTTAATTGTAATTTGAAGGTTTTTTTCTGTTTATAATAGTAACGTGTAAATATTTTTTTTATTTGAAGCAAACATTATTGTTTGCGCTGTTTATACAGTTGGCAACAGTTTAAATTAATACAATTTTCTAAAATATGTAAAAAATATCTGTCAAAATGCGGAATATTTGAATTTAAAATAGAAATAAAACCTCAAAAAATGAGTCAAATTAAAAAAAAAAAATAATGAAATCTGCAGACCGGGATCTTCTATTGAATAAAATGATCTAAAAATGATTAAATTCCCATGTATAGCTTTTTCTCTTATAATTTTTTTTAATGGAACGATTTTGTCCAACTTTAGCATTAAATATCTCTTAAAATAATTCTTCGATTTGAAAACTGTATGCATTAGTGTGTTGATCAAGCATTTCGCTATAATACCACAGATTTTCATATATTTGTATGCAATAGTTTTCTTAATATTAACGAAGAAAGACCTCCGGTCACAAAAAATTCAAAACCGGCGGCGGTGACAGCGTTAGTTACTTTTCACAGAATAGAGAGATATATAAAAATGAAAACTTGTCAATCTGTCTGTTTGTAATTCTATAAAAAATCCACAATTTGGAAGCCAAAATTGTGAAGAGATACGTACATGTGTATTAAAATATGGCCGAGACAAATAATGTAATCCGGAATCGAAATAACTTATAGTTAATTTTTAATTAATAAAAAACGACCAATTTAACAGCAGTTTCCTATCAAATTTAAACATTTTTCGTTATAGCAGTTGCCAACAATTAAAAAACACAATAAAATTGTTACTACAACGATTAATTTTCTACTGCAAGATTTCCACGTGAAAAATGAAAATGAAATAAATAGTTTGCCGAATTAAAAAAAAAAGGTGAATATTACGTCATAACTTTTCTATTGCAAGATATTCACGTGAAATATGAAAATGAAATAAATGGTTTGACGAATTTAAATGAAAGTGAATATAACTTCATAACTTTTCTATTTCAAGGTTTCCACGTGAAAGAGGAAAATATTACGTCATATTGGAAATATAAAGGGCATGGTGGATATAGTATAACGTCATATGAGTGTGAAAAATGTATTGAAGCATAATAAAAACCCGATTAGGGAAATATTGGCGTATTTTAACATTATTGCTACAATTATAAATTGAAATAACTTCATTTATAGCTGTATTCTTTTGCGTCTGTAATAAACATTTATACATTTTTATGTAGCGTTTTCATATGATTCATTCAACAACATTTCGACTGCTTTTTTTAATGTTTGTTTTGTGTTGTATGTTAAATTTTGAAATTGATTTTTCAGAAGAAACATCCTTCAAATTCTGGGCAACGCCGGCACTTTAGCTTGTAACAGATAAATGGCTTTTGTATCTGTACATCTAATGCTAATATTATAAAGCATTATAATATTATAAAGTATATAATATTATAAAGTATATAATATTATTAATGATTGTACGTTTGTGAGGTGTTATCGCTGAATCTACATAGCCAACTTAAAAAAATGTTGGTGGCCATCTCTGCTCCGAAAAAAAAGACTATTTTATGTCAGTGCAAGAACCTACATCGCTGCAGGAGCAAAAAAGTTCTAAAATTGTGATTTCTGCGATATTGATTGGGTTAGAAACTTTAAATTCGGTGCTGTAGTTACTTTTAAGATGTAAATACTCGTAATGAATGCTCTCTAAAAGGTTCAATTTGACGGATAAACGTAAAAATTTCTAGAAAGGTTCTAAACTATGATTTATTTGGAATACTGAAATTTTTCGGATACTGTTGGGGTTAGAAACTAGAACTTTGGCATGGTAGTAATTAATAAGATGTAAATACTCGTTGTAGAACGAATTCTAAAAAATAGAAAGACTAAACAAAGCGGAAAAAGATCTAAAGATGATCTAAGTAACGAAGAACATGGAACTGTTAGGAATGGCTGTATTTATCATGACGTAAATTCTCGCAATAGAACAATTTCTAAAAATGTCGCTATAAAAAACAGTGCAGAAACAAAAAACTTTCAAAAATTTTCTATTTCTCTGTTACTGCTGAGCCCAAAATCTTGAAATTTTGCTTCGGGTTAGTTTTAAAATATACAATTGTCTCTATGAATGGTTTCTAAAAAATTTAAAATTTAAAAAGATGAAATTAACGGAAAGCGATCTCAATTACCATTAATTTGGAATTATTAGGTACAGCAACATTAAATATTTCATAATGCTGCATTTCCTCCGCAAAACACGCGATTTAAATGCAACAAAACTGATAGATACCCACCTAGCATTAAATAAATTGTGTAAATATTGAATAAAGACCTGTATGAAACAGTGAGTAGGTTGCCCGAAAGTACTTGTTAAAGTGTTCCTTCTCTAGGCTTTTCTCTCTCTCCCCAAGGCCACTAACAGAGGGAAGTGCCGTTTTAAATGTGATATGATTTTTTTATCCGATTCATTTTTCTAGACATTTTATCATAAGGTCATATTCTCAATTATCATTAGTAGATTTTTTATATATTAACTTATTCTGGTGAAATTTTGTAATCGGGTTCATATTGGCGTATGTTAGCTTGCATGATTTGCTGAATAAATATGTATGGATTTGTAAATTACTTCAAATGACACTTTGACAGCTCAAAAGTTATGCAGACGATATATTCAGATCTTGTGTCATACTTTATGTTGTAATCATTGCCGATTTCTTTTATTTAATACATGCTAAATACAGCTCAACTTGTGCGGAATATGTTGAAAACAAAACAATACAGCGTATGTAGTGGCCAGCATACACTCATCATTTAAATCCGATCGAGCATATCTAAAACACACTCTAACGAAGCATTGCATGCCACTTTTGATGTATTCGGTACTTTGATACTATATTAGATTTTGAGAAGATAATTCCTTAAATGTTATCGACAACCTCATTGCATCCGTGGAAAACAGATATTGTATAATATTAACTATTCCGGGGGAGCACACACCATATAAAGTATAGTCCATTCTTTTTAAACATCATATATTTGTCATTTAAAGTTACTCAAAATGGTGCGGAGTGTCTGCTTATGCTCTTGACATCATTTTATACAGTTAAAATTCCGATATAAGTAAATTAGTGTTTCATTTTCTATTTTACTTTTAATATATTGCGTACGTTCAATTTTATATCCATGCATGGCTGTCTTGAATGGTTTGATTTCCCATTTTTTAAAACAGTGTATACGAATTTATATATAAGATTTTGTAATTCTACAATTCGTTTATTTTCATCATTTCAATTTTTCGCAGTATATGGACAATTAAAGATAACATCTCATTTTCTTTGCTTCCACATGTTATTATTAAATCTATGTTCTCAGTAATATCGCTCAGACTAATCCCTCTGAGGGAAGTCCTAGTAGTAAAAAATAACATCTGGAAGTAACAGCGGGTTTAAGTTAAATAAGTTTAACACTTTAATTCTGTTGTAATATTCAAAATAACTGTACTTATTAGATTTCAGTACACAACATCAGGACCTGATTAAACTTTGAAGTTAGAGGAATTACAATGTTATTTCAGGACCTTTCTTTTCGAAAAGCTTTTCTAAACTCCACATGTACATGGAAACTCTTCAGTGTTAGAAATAGTATTGTTAGGACTGACATAACATGAGAAAAGGCTGCAATTTTACACAAGTTTTTGAAAACTACTTTATATCAGAAATTTTACTAAAAACTGGTTACTTTTTTGTTATAGCGGCCCACACTATTGGGATTATGACAAGTTGCAGCCAATTTCGCCAACGTCGTAACCAAGATCGTGAAGCACACACATATAATACCATATAATACCATTTCATGAAATCATATACGATAATTTAATAGTTTTTACCTTACTTCAAGTGTGAAATTTATTTATTTTTAAGGCTTAACAATCTAAATTGTCTAATATATTAATTAAAAAAATGTAAACAAAGATTGAATAGACATGACCGCAAAAAGCCTCAAATCTGCATAACACTTGGAACCAAACTGTGCAGATTAGTGGTCTTCTACTGTACACAGTTTTTCATAAATGTGTTTCGTTCTTAAAATGTGTTATTGGCACAGATGTCATATTCGCCCCATATTGGCGCGATTTTTTTCTGACGCCAATGTCACATACGCTATGTATACTTATCCGGCGCCAAAGTGTCGCTATTTTGCTTGATATGGTAACCCGGATGTTGTTGTTTACGCTGTTGATGCTTTCGCCAAATTGGCGTCGGAAAAAAATCGCGCCAATATGGGGCGAATATGACATCTGTACCGTGTTATTTTCATCTATCACTGCGGAACAAATATTAACTCATATTCTTGCACATGAGTTGTACATATCTTTATATCTAAATTTCCGTCATTTTTGACGGGCTACCTTTCTAGTTTATAAATAAAAACAAAATAAAGCCAAAACTCACCTAGTTTTATAACAAACGATATTCTTGATGTAGTGCGTATTTTAATATCATTTTTTCAGTATTTATGATAAAATGGCAACAAAAGGATACGACAATCTACTACTTTCCTTTTTTTTTTTTTTTTTTTTTTTTTTTTTGAACAGAAATGGAGTACTTCAGTTGCCACGATTACAAAAAATGTAATAAAAACTACAGAAAAATTAATATCTTAAAGTTCAATTGAGATGCAGCTTTCAAACAAATTGCATTTAAAAGAGCATGTTTTTTCCTTATACGACGGTGTAAAAATTTAAAATGTGCTATGTTTAAAAGTTTAAAAATTTGCAGTAGAGAAAATTGCAAAACCAAAATTTTATTTCAAATTTAAAAGTGCTGCCATTCGCAAAATGACGTATGCATTACGCACAGATATGTAGATAAACGTTTTTTACATGAATGTGATTATGTCGGGAACATCGTGAGTGCTATTACCTAATGTTTTAGAAATAAAAATTATTTTCCTTCATCAATCATTATCCAAGGAATAGCTGGCTCAAACATGGTATATTGTGGCAGCGATGTGGTAGGTTTGGCAGAAAAAATATATTGCTTTCCAAATTTCTGATAATTTTGCTCCAGAATGTGTCACCAGGGCCTGCTTAATGTAGGATCATGTGGGGCAGCCGCCCTGAGACGCCTATTTTCAGGGCCTCCCAATAGAGTAATCAACATTTTTTAAAAGGGTGCCAAACGGTAAAAATGGGCCAAAATTTCCGAAGATACAGCCTTCCCATTCCCTCTCTGCTTCCAGTACTACATATACCCCCCCCCCCCCCCCGCCAAAAAAAAAGAATTAACTATATGGTTAGAAAACTGCGGATTAAAATTTTATATTAAGAACTTAGTAGTCCATTGTATTCAAACGAAATTTATAATTGACGTTTTCTTCATAACGAAGCAAGTTAAAATCATAAATGATGATCAATTGCTGGTATTTTTCTTCTAGACATCTTATGCCATACGTAGGTCAGAAAATTGAATGTTTGAAAACAAATGCTCTACCAAACAAATAATTTTTTTTCTACTATTTTCCCTCTAGTATTTATACTATTACTTTTTCTTACAGTTGTGACTATCAGTTTTGTGATAACCTATATACAAATGGGAATATTACCTGGTATGAAATTTATGTATGCACACAATATGTATGAAATTTTGTACAATTGATGAACAATGTCTGCGGATAGACTGCAGGCTGCCCCAAGAATGATGCTTGCTCCGGTGGCAAATGGTTAAAATTGTACAAAATTCTTACATTTTTCAAGATTTAGGAATGTAGTGCAGTTTTTCATCGTCTTCTCTGCTTCACGTACTAAATATTCCCCCTCACAGAGTTGGGCAGATTTGAAATCTCAATTACCCGCAATGTAATTACAGTTAAATTTGCGTAAATTTCGTCAGAATTTTCGACAGAAATTTCATCAAATATTGGCATGGGGGTAGTTCCGGCTACAGTACTGCGAGAATATTTTACAGTTTTTAATTTTAACTATAATTAATTACATACAATTAAATTGTAATTACATAGCAGATAATATGAATTACAAATTTGCTCAGCACTGCCTCTTCCCCCCACAAAAAACTAACAATATGATTTGAAAAGTAGCGATTAAAATTTTATTTTAAAACTGAGTATTGCATTGTTTACAAAGGAAATTTATTAATGACGATTTCGTCATTAGCAATGAAGCATGTTAAAATCATAAATGATGACCAATTAATGGCATTTTTTGAGGTATTTTATGACATACGTAGGTAAAAATATGTCTATATGTATGCAGTTTAGTACTAGTCTCTTCAGCATAATTAAAAAACAATACCTGTAGATTGTAGAAGTTTCCCCAAAATGACACTTGTCTCGCGGGCCTAGATAGTCTAAGTCGGGCCCTGTGTCTCGTCATGGCATCAAACTCTAGCAATGCTTGAACATTATGCCAGAAGTTTTAAACATAGCAGTAGTATAAGCGCAGTTATATGTCAAAAAATGTATCAATAGAGAATGTTAAAAAAATATTTAAAGTCACCAATTTGACATTTTGTAAAATTAATTAATTATATATTCTAGCCAGTTATTACAAATTTTACGTAACTCGAGATTTGATAGGCAGTTATATCGTGGCAGATTATACAGAAGGCAAAACGTTACAAAAAAAAAAAAAAAAGATTTTTGTGTGATTATTTTCTATGTTGAGGATCAATGACCAATAATATTGGCGATAATTCCGATTGCGGAAAATGAAATATGAAAGTATTGCTTAAACTTGTCAAAAAGTTTTTTTTAAGTCGCCATTAAATTGGAGGTTTATCTTGTATTCAAACAAGGTGTATTAAAAAAACCTTCCTAATTGTTTTCGTTTAATACCATAATTCTGAGTAAGGAACTTGTTTTACCTATTAAAACGAGTTTTCCTATATTAGAGAAATTGCTAGATAATTTAATGTGCGCATATCAGAATAGAAGACAAATTTTGTGAAAATTGTTAAAGCCGTTTTCGATAAAATTTAGTATTTTCAGAACTGAATTTATTTTAACTTAATGTAAAAACAAAGTTTGATGAATTTGAAATCTTGCTAGTTCGTTTTCTTGTACTCAAATAAGAATAGCAGCGATATTTCGTGTAAATAACCTGCGCATTTTTCGTCTTATAGCAGCATTTTCAGCTGCTGAGTTTGTTTTAACCTGTCAAAACAAACTTGAATTCGAAACCAAGCTAGATTGCATTTCCATTCTTGATTGGGTAAGTTTCATGAAAATCATCCTAGCCTGTATACTACCCGTAAGGCATGGTGACGTTACGGCGACGTCGTTGTGAAGTCACACTGTGACTTTGTGACCGTCGATGTGAAGTCATAGTGACTAGAATGTGAAGTCGTTTTGGCCGTTTTACAGCTCATTTGTGACGTCACATTGGGACCAATTTGTGAAGTCACGGTGAGACCAATTTGTGAAATATGTGTCATTTGTGACTATGTTGTAACAGCGTTAAGATGCAAAACATTTATTGAAAAATGAAATCGCTATTCGAGTCCAATCAATGAGCTTAGACAATGGAGGCAGGAGTGATTATAAGTAAAAGAAAATTCTGAAGTTCACAGAAAAATTTCAGAATGTTTTTTCACGATACTTTGTCGAAATTTGCGTTCGGCGAAATTCGTCTTAGTTGCTCGATTTATTGAGAAATTCGCTTTTTTGCGATCATTTGATGAAATTCACGTTTTTCACCAATCTCTTGATGCAATTGCGATTTTTAGATGAAATCCACGTTTTTTTTTCCACGACATTTAGAAGAAATTTAGATTTTTCTTCGCGATCGGTTAACAAAATTCGCCTTTTTGCGCGATTTATTTACAAAATTTCGCATTTTATGTGGGCCATTGACGAAATTCGCGAGTTTTCTACAATCTTTTGACAAAATTTGCTATTGTTAGATGAAATTAGCTTTTTTCCTCGATCTTTTGACGAAATTTGCATTTTTTCGCGGTCCTTTGACGAAATTCACCTTTAACCAATCAAGATATTTTTTCTTTTCTATACACAACATAGCAAGTATAATAAATTTTTGCGAGTAAAAGAATAATTAGGTAATATGATATTTTTTCATTCTACTTTTGCAATAATAAATTTACAGCAAATTGGAGCTAAAGAAGAACGAAAGAATGATATCTGCTCAACAACTACCGTATTTACTCGCGTATAGTCGCACTTTTTATGCCAATTTTTCATTGTGAAAGTGTAAGTGCAACTATTAAGCGGGGAAATCTACTGCACAATATTGTACACTCTCATGCTAAAACATTGCTGGTATAAAAAAAAACAAATTATAATAAAATTAGTAACTTATCAAATGTTTTCAAATTATGTGCTGTTTACTAAATATCATTTTTCTTTTAATGGTAATATATTTATAGACGTAAAATTTACAAATAATCTTTGTGAAAATTTTGACAAAAAATTCTCACAATAAATCACTTTCACCGAAGATATCAGTACCACTATTGTAATGTGAATCGGTGTCCGAAGAATCTCCGTCATTCCATAAAATGTCATCTTCGTTTCCGCCCAAAGCCTCGGAGATTAATAGTAATATTCCTTCGTACAAATGCAAGATGAGCTGCAAACCATATTTGCTTGTTCTGTTTTTTGTGCCACTAACTAAATTATACTTATTTGCTACTTTTAGTAATTCTGCAATTACTTACTGCTCCCTCTAGGCCATTTTTTAAAGTTGTAGAACCCTGCTCTTTTTAAAATGGGCGAAATGCATTCTATTTTTTAAAAGTGAAATTCACCTTTAGTTGCAATCAGAAATTTCTTGTAAAAAACTACCTCATACGACAGTATTCCTAAATCTGTGTGTCAAAGACCTTGCAAAAATTATAGAACTTTATTTCTTCAGAAAATATAAGATATTGTTAAATCATTTGATTATTTAATTGTATTTTTCAATTTGTAATTCATAAAATCCTTAAAAATTAATGTCACTTTATTTATCATATTAACAAATTATATACTTTTTACTTTCTTCTATCTTCAATAGAAGAAAGTATTGTAATCGAAATTTTTTTCGACTTCCGGTTTTCGACGGATTAACATGTTTTAGGGGTCAGAGATTCCAAAAAACATGTTTATAGAAAATGTCTGTCTGCCTGTGTGTCCGTCTGTCCGTCCGTCCGTCTGTCCGTCTGTCCGTCTGTCCGTCTGTCCGTCGCCATTGTACCATCAAAAAGTGTATGAAGTTATGCATAGAATTAAACCAAAATTTTATTTTAAGTTATTGGCTATGGCAAGCAGGTCCTCCTGGAATTTGGAAAAAATTCGCCCGTAGGGGGCGCTGATATAGTAATTTTTGTGCGATTTTGAATATTGTACCATCCAAAAGTGTGTGGAGTTATGCATGGAATTGAACCAAATTTTTATTTTAAGTTTTTGGATATGGCAAGCAGATCCTCCCTGAATTTGGAAAAAATTCGCCGGTAGGGGGCGCTGTAAATGCGATTTTTGTGCTATTTTGAATATTGTACCATCCAAAAGTGTATGAAGTTATGCATAGATTTGAACCAAATTTTTATTTTAAGTTTTTGGCTACGGCAAGCTGGTCTTCCCTGAATTTGGAAAAAAGTCACCGGTAGGGGGCGCTGTAATAGCGATTTTTGTGCGATTTTGAATGTTGTACCGTCCAAAAGTGTATGAAGTTATGCATAGAATTAAACCAAATTTTTATTTCAAGTTTTTAGATATGGTAAGCAGGTCCTCCCTGAATTTGCAAAAAAATTCGCCGTTAGGGGCGCTGTAATAGCGATTTTTGTGCGATTTTGAATATTGTACCATCGAAAAGTGTATGAAGTTATGCATAGAATTGGACCAAAAAAATTTTTTAAGTTCTTGGCTATGGAAAGGAGGTCCTAACCTTACTTTGTAAAAAAATCGCCCGTAGAGGGCGCTGTAATAGCGATTTTTGTGCAATTTTTGCGCCATTTTGAATATTGTACCGTCGAAAGTGTATGAAGTTATGCATAGAATTGAACCAAATTTTATGTGTTTGTTTTTGGTCATATCACGAAGGTCCTCCCTGAATTTGGAAAAATTTTGCCGGTAGGGGGCACTATAATTGCGATGTCTGTACTATTTTCATTATTGTACCATCGAAAAGTGTATGAAGTTATCCATATAATGGAACCAAATTTTTTGTGCATGTTTCTGGCTATGGCAAACAAGTCCTCCTGAACTTGAAAAAATTCCGCCAGAAGGGGCGCTATAATTCCGATCTCTGTGCCATTTTCATTATTGTACCATCGGACAACGTATAAAATTATGCATACAATTGAACCAAAATTTTTGTGCTTGTTTTTGGCTTTGGCCAACAGGTCCTCCTTGAATTTGGAAATATTGCGCGGTAAAGGGGCTCTGTGCTAGCGATTTTTGTATACTTTTCTTGATTTTTCGTAGTTCTATTGAGCATCGGCGGCTCATGCAGCGGAGGGGACTCGATTCATGCTAAGCCGGCTATTCGCAAACAGCTGATAACAACAAAATAAGGAAAAATTAATAATTTTAACAAATATCATGATATAGATTAACTCGTTTTTAGTCCGTTTAATTGACTTGAGCAGAAATTTAAGATAAAAATCAAAGTTGGTATAGTATTGAACTATTAATATTGAAGTATTAACATGTGTAACTAGGTTTTGAAATAGTAAGATGTATAAGATAGAAGAAAGTTTTGGGATTGGCACATCCAACTAGTTTCTTATAGCATTACGAAACACATTACTGTATTACATTTACTCATGAAGCTCTGTCATCATGCTCTGTTTTTACTGAACTAGCACCTCTTTTTAATACATTTGACTAATAACACCAAAAGCATTTTTATATGAAAAATATCAATTAATTATTCAAATAAAGTTTTGAAATTCAATAGCGATACTTTCATATTAGCAACATTCCTAGAGTTAATAGTCGAAGAAATCGCCAAAGATTTTACTACCTACAGCAGTTTTTTTTAATTATAATAGTTTTAGTAGTTTAAGCGAGCAGTTCGATTACATGTTTATTAAATTTGTTAATATTTATGTACAACTTTTGATGATGTTTTTAATTTATTCTAAAGGTTTTAGAATAACGTGTGGTGAAAATTATATATATATAGTCTGTTACAAATGCAGGTAATCATATTTACTTTTATATGACACAGTAAAATAAAAAATAATGAAAATAATGTAAAATAGTTATCCATTTTTATGTGAATAATGTATAAAAATTCAAATCATAAGCACAAAATAGAAGCACACATTGGTTCATTATTACTATTATTATTTTATTTAAAGGATTAGATAATTATACATAACAAGCGCCCTTTAATCAGTCTGTTTTCTAATAGAGTGTATAGTATAGATATTTTGAAGTTTATGCGTATAAAATCATTCAGGAAGTAAAATATTAAAAGTATCCATAAAAAAAAAATAATGAAATATATTTTACATTTTTGTTTAAATCATTCAAGTACATGGATATGTGTTTTAATAATTAAAATCTTTCAATAAAACCAAATTTAAATTATAATATTTTAAAAGAAAACAAATCTGATTAAAATAAATTTATAAAATTGATTTTAATCATCTGATTAAAATTGTTGATAGACAGTTATTTATTTCAATAAATTAAATAATAAATCTACTAAACTTTATTAGATTAATGAAATGTTTATAAGAAAATACTAAAATCGTTATAATTTAAAGAAAAGCAAACTCTGGAATAAAATAATCTTCCATACCTTTTTTTTCTTAACGTCGTTCTTTAAATTCCGATGTAATCCATGTTTTAGGCAGAACAAATTTTGGAAGTAGAAATATGTCCAATAATACATACAATAACAATGATGGGAATCATTTAAACCACACCAAAGCTAGTGTAAATATCTCAGACAGATATTTTTGTCTAAAGCATTATCTTGGGATGATTATTCCTATGAATTTTTTAGGTTAAATATTTATATCTGACAGACTGCATGTTCATAACGCTACCTATTGTCCAGCACAAAACTCCATCTGCCTGTTCCAAAGATTAAACGCAATATGTTGTCTTTAATAGTTTTTATCGTCTGCGTTTTTTCGCGCTGTTTTGATTATCAAAGCAAGAACAGATGGCTTTTCCGTTCTTATACATTTATATGACATAATATTTTTATAAGCATACCTCCAATTAAAATTTCTTGTTTGAAGAATTTTTTGATGCATTTAACTTTTTTTTTATGTGTTTCAAAATAGTTCAAGTTTTAAGTTTTATAAAGCTACTTAAGTTTTGTAAAACAAACAAAAAAATATGAATAATTAATTACGCCATGCGTTTTACATATATATTGTATACAGTGAAACCTCCCTGTGCGACCACCTCCCTGAACGACCATTTTTTCATAGAACAAAATTTATTCCCATAGGCTCAATATTAATTTTACTTCCATTTAGAGACCATCCAAGTTGAACTCCCTCCATGAGCGACCAATTTCTTTGAAGAAAATGAAATGAATTCCGCTTTTTCCTGGTCGCTTGAAGAAGGTTTTATTAGAAAATTAATTCCGGAGAGCGCATTATTCATTAAATTTCTAAACTTAGTTTAGAAATTTTTTTTAAATATTTTATTCCGATAATTTTTAAGTGTTTTAAACCTTTGTACCTCTTTAGGCAATGAATTTAACTCTGATGACAGGTTAAGAATGACGGTCAGTAAACTGCCCTGCCCTATTCTGTCAGGAAACTCTCAAAGAAATAGATAAATTAATGAAAGCGTCATTATTTGTTCCCGTCCAAAAAAAAGAAAAACAAATGCATTTATTTACTGAACTTCGAAAGGACTTGGAAATAAAAGCTATAAAAGATAAAACCGTAAAATCACAACAAACGTCAAAATATTCATTTTTTAAACTCTGCAGTAATGAACTTATATAATTAACTTTTGTTTTGAAACCTAAATTTTCATATTTTTTCCTAATGTGAAAAATAAATTTTAGTAACATTAATTGTTACCTTTTTAACGATTAAAATCTAGATTTAAACGTGATCTCTATTTAGAGACCACCTCCCGAAGCGACCAATTTTTATTTGAACGGAACGTGATCGCTTTAAAGTGGTTTTACTGTATTTTATTTTATATTCTGAAAAAGTTAAATTTATTTAAAAAAGTGACACAAGTAGCCAAATTTATTTTTTAAGAATTACTTAAAATAATTAAACACTAGCAAAAATAAAATTATTACTGAAAATATGCAAGTGTTTTTATTTATTATAATAAAGCATTTTTTTATTACAAAACTTCGTCCCTTCCCATGCCCACACACAATTTATACACACAATAATTTATAAACAACAAACCATTTTCCCGGATTATAAAATACAGGAAGAAAACATTTTCTTATTATAGAAATCTCTGCAGTTAATACATTTTTCTAGATTTACCTCTAATAACACCAAAAAACATTTTATAAGAAAAATATCAATTATGTATTCAAATAAAGTTTTAAAATTCAATAGCGATACTTTTATATTAGCAACATTCCAAGAGTTAATAATCGTCAAATATTTTACTACCTACAACAGTTTTTTTAATTCAAAAAGTTTTAGTAGTCTAAGCTAGCATTTCGATTACATGTCTATTAAATTTGTGTGTTTTATTTATGTACATTTTTTGATGAAATTTTTAATTTTGTTGTGAAATATTAGCCGGAAAATAAAACACTGAATTATTTTTATTGTTTGATGTGGAAAGTTTTAATCTTAACACATGTTTTGTCCCACTGCGAGTTTACAACATGGTAGGTTTTTTTTTTTTTTTTTTTTTTTTTGTCATATAATGGGACGTACGTTACATGTAGTGACATAACAGTGACGCCACAATTTTTTTGTAATTGCCAGAAAAATATCTTTTACAGTAAATAACATGTTTTGAAGAATTTTTGTAATTTTTAAAAGTTTTCTAAGAAGTTCACATATCAGTCACAATGTGAGATCGTTGAGTGGTGGCATTTTGGTCACAGTTGTGACGTGACCACAGTGACTTACAGTGAATTCACAATGAGGTCACTGTGACCATGCATGCTATGAGGGTATGCTGGTCACAAAAAATCATCTTTCGAATTTTTTCGGAGGGACCCCCAAAAAGTTGCCAATTGACTGGAAAATGAGATTGGCAAAGTTTGGCAAAGTTTCAACTCATTTGGGTATTATTAACCCGTGACTCATTGAGGTTAAAGTTTTTTAAAAAAAACGTGATTTTTTGCAAAAAATGCATGTTTTCTGTCATGAAATGAATACAATTGGATCGAAACATAATGCAGGTATAATTTTATAAAAAAAGTTTTGCTTTGAAGAACCACGCATAATTTTTTTCTAAAAATGTATAGATTTAAAAATATGCGCATTTTCCTGGACCAGTCTTCACACGAATCCTAAAAATTTACTTTTTAAGAAAATGAGAAAAAAAAATTTATAACATTCAATTTCATCTGCTTTCCAACTTTTGCTTTTCTTTTTTTTCCTTGTGTGAATTCCAATAAAGGGTTTAATTTTTTAAAATATCCAAAGAAAATGAAAAAAAATCGAATTTTAAACTTGAAAGATTTAAAAAAAGGGGGTGCAAAGAAAGTATAAAAATGAGAACAAATAATCCTCAAATGCATTTTATTATTAAAGTTGTGTTAAAAGAAAGGAAGCATAATAAAGAAAATAAATTATTTAACCTTAAAACTGTTACGTTAATCCATTCCGGCACAGAATTATTCTGTTCATAAATGATGAAATGATTGTCTACAACGCAATTTACAAACGACTTTTTCAGAAATTAAAAACGCATTTCTTTAATCTTACATTGTAAAAGAAAAAAATTATTAAAATATTCTTGGTGCCGTTTGTAAGTTTGGAATTAAAATTAGGTGGTCCCGGCGTGGGACACTGATTTGGAAAGAATTACGGTGGTAATGGCTTAGATAAGATGGCTTATGTTGACTTTATTTTTTTTTTCAAAGTATTATCTAAAAATGAAAATGCAACTTGATCCAAGTTCACACCTCGGGGACAAGCGACCGGTATATGTGCCGCGTAAGGTGCTCAGAATCTGTGATCCAGTAAATTTTTATTGTACATTTTGCCTTATTTAATCCAAACATTTCCCCGATTCATTTAGGAAAATTTTCTGGTTTGAAAAACCGGTGATATCGTCCCGAATGGTATCGGAAAATATCATTTTAGCGACTGTTTTGTCTGCAACCTATTTATAAATTTTTCTGTAGTGAACAAGTGATTTTACTATTTGCAAGTCTTGGATTGGGGGCTAAAGTAGGAGTGGGAAGCACGCTTTTACATAAATGTTTATTAGAAATAAGAAACGGTCTCTAATGCCTTCTTTTTCGAAATTTGTTATTGAAAGATGATCTCAGAAACAATATATTTTGAGAGAATAAATGGCCTGTGCATTCCATCTGACATGATTAAAAGCACCAGGTGCTCTGAAAAAATGTCTTTTGGAGAAAGAAATCCTATAAAAATTAAACAAAGTTGATAAACTCTTTATAATCATCCTTAAATTGTTCATTTTAAAAAGGTCCTGTAAGAAAACTTGAAAATTCTTCTGAATTAACTATTTAGATCTAGTATTTTATCTTCAATGGTATATTTATAATTAGTCTGGTTTAATTTAAAGCACCCAATCTGATTTTTTTTAAATATCTGGCTAAGAGGCTGTGATTATGCCCACTTTACAATCAAAAACAGCTTTTAGGATAATTTCTAAATTATGGTGGCGACTGGGTAAATGCAAAACACTTTTTGTTTAACAATTGCTATAGAAAAATGCAAGTTCCTCTGAGGCGACTGGTGTTTACTGCAGTGGTATCAAAATATATTGCCAACTTCTTTATCAAATACTTTACCAACTTCCTCTCACTCTTCGACTGCTGGAAATACGGCTTTCGTCTGAATTATTCCGATACTATTTTCAAGCTGTGAAACTCATAGTAACTGTTCTTCATCTCCACAATTAATTAAACTTGATATCCACTCTACATTTCTTTATTAAAAAAATGAGGAAGCAGTTTTCCATCCCAGTAAACAACAGTTATCTAAATTGGAATTTTTAAACCTGTTTTTGATGAGCTCAGTTATTTGTTTACGAAGTAGTTATTTGCGAAGTTGATTGCAATTCTACTTAACATCGAAGTCTATTGCAATTCTACTTAATATTAAAGTCTGTGGTTAACTGGTGGATGTACACTATGTCTAGCAGCTCTTCTGGCGTTCAGTTTCTTTTAGCGAATATTATAAAATATAATACATAAAATTTCACAATTTCTTGGTAGCTTACTGTTGATGATTTGATGACACATGTGGTCAATTTAAAAAATCTTACATCTCTGCCATCATACCAAAAGGTGGGAGGGGGTTTTCCGGAATTTTTCGCCAATTCTAAAAATAGATAACGATAACAGATAACAAAAACAGCCTTGTAATAAAAAGAGAAATCCAGAGGCTCAACATCAATAGAAATCGAGAAGCTATTTCTTACTAGACACAGAACTAGATAAGTAATAATTAATAATTCGGGAGATATTTTTAAAGTTACAAAAATTGTTCCATTATTTTTTGCCTATTAATGCAAATAATAAAAAAATATATCAAAAGTAATAAAATTATTAATTTGTCATTTTTCACTTATGTTTCTAAAATGCAGAGTTTGAGGGTATGGTTCACGAGCTGACCTGAAAAATACTAAATGTTCATTAGATATAAGTTTTGATGAGAGTAAAATTTCAATGTAAAAGCAGTTTCTATGAAATAAAACAAGAATCCGGTTTCAAAGACAAATAGTGTTCACTTAAAGAAAGAAAAACTAAAATTTTTTGCCAAAAATTGCAAATTTTCAAGAATTTAATCTTGATGATGCACGGGTTCATGTTATTCAATTGAGCTGAATCTTTGCCAATCTCATTTTCTAACTGGCAACTTTTAGAATTTTTTTCCCATGTTTCTTGTGACCACCCTACTGTGTACGATAGCATCCGTAATGGGTAAAATCGCTTGATCGTTCAATATATATGATTAAATCCTTAACCTTTTTCAACAAGAACACAGATAGCAGCACCATTATTATTATTTTTTAATTATTACAATTGTGAGATATTTTTGTAATCAAATTAAAATTGTTCAAGAACTGCTTTTCAGAAAATTGTAACAGCATATGTTTGTATATCTGAAAAGCTTATTTACTAACGTGATTTAATTTTAGCAAAAAAAGGGTAACTCTTAAAAAGGCAACAGTTCTATAAAACAATGAAATGTAGTAATGTAAAATTTCTGAATTTTTCGAAAAAAGATTTTTTTAAATTTAAAAATAATTCTTAAAATATTTTAAAACTTTTAATGGCAAAAATAAAAAAATCTAAAATTAAAGCTATTAGACCATTAAATACATTTCTGAAGGAAAAGTGAAAACTCCGATGCAGGGCTTCTTTAGGTCAGGTGAACGAAATCCTAAAAATGATTTTTTGTGTTAAATCCAATTATAAAGTGAAAATAATTATAAGAGTATAATATGGGACGAAAAATATAAGAAAATATAAAATGAAGAGAATTCTGCTAACAGCCAGACTAATGATTTATTTTTGCGTAAAAATGAAAAAAGAAAGAAGGAAAAAAAGCCTTTCTTCAATAAATGAAATATAATTTAATAATAAACTCTATAAACCAGTAAAATTGCTATACTTATCCTAAAATATAAAAAGTATAATAATTGTTTTTCGATGAAACCCAATAACATTGAACAACAATGATTCTTTCTCAGAACTGAAGTTAGTTGATTCAAGTTTAGATTTTTTGCGCTGTTTCCGAATGTGCTTTCCGTTTTTCTCCGCGTGCTCCAGTTTTTGAGAAATTTGCATATTAGAATATGCAAATTTAAACCTTTTTTCCGAAATTTTATGGAAATTTTAAATTCAATAAATGTGATACATAACCTTTTTAGATAATGCCTACTGGAATAATTGTTTCAGTTAATCGTCACCATCTGCAAATTTTTTATACTTATCCGTGAGTTATTAAGCCTAATTTGCATATTTTTTAATGGCGTAATGTTTAAGTGACTGTTAAATTTAAAGTAGTTGTCAAAAACTTTACGTAACGTTTTTCTATATTACCTCAAGTTTTGAATAAAATGAATTTCTACTTTTGTGAGGTATCGACACAAGTTTCATAAAGATGTTTTTTTAGGGCTGTGTACCTCGTTATTGAAAGGGTGAACAATGTCAGATTATTGAATAGTCTTTCATGTATTACACGAGAATACAAGATATAACTCAGGTCCGGAAAATAATTGATTGGGACAGCAACTTTCAATAGTTCACGATTCTACTTGTATCACATTAAAGTCAAGAGTACTATGAATGTATTTTTTTGCGAAACTCATGAATCACTCAAATATTAAAACATATCTGTTTATATTGGATACATAGCTATTTACATTTAATTTGTACATATTTACAGCTTTTAGAAAATAGTCTTAAATTTCTGGAAATTAACATCCAGCCATTCTTCATACACGATTTAACACCAATTAGTTAAAATACAATCAATTTCTTCGATTAGAAGCCATGATAAAAAATAGCATGTTTTCATGCTCGAGATCAATTTCCTTTTTAAAATTTAAAACAACATTTCTTCTATTTTAGAAGACCAAGACAAGAAATGCAGTCTTGCATGCTGCGTTCAAATTTACATCATTACTATAAAACAAAAGAACAAGAATTTATTTTAATATCAATTCCCTAGTCAGATCACGTGACTAATGGCGCCGTTCCAGTCTGCCTGAAAGAGGCCTGCACAAGGGAGTTACAAAAAATATTCTACATAGATTTCTGTCAAGTACATAAACAATAATTTATATAATAATTTAAAAAATGAAAAAGAGTAGTGAAATGAATCCTAACTAGTTAAAGTACCACACAAAGTATCATAAAAAGTAATATCTGGGTTTTTTTGGAGAAAACAAATTAATAAAAAATAAAATGAAATAAAATTTCACTTTTTCCCCAAAACTAGACACGATAGAAAAAAAGAGATATCAGATTTGAAATCAGCGCAGAAAATTGGTTTAGAAACATAATAGCGTACTCGTTAGATACTCGTGGCAGAAAAATTTGGACGCAAAGAAACATTATCAGATTTTTTTTTTTTTTTAAATATGCCATTTAGGCACAGTATTTCAATGTCACATGTCAGTATAATCTCACAAACAACGTTTTTTGTAAAATAAAATAGACGGTAATAATAACATAAAACTAAAACAAAAAAGGCAAATCATGCGTTAAGCATAGATTATGAAACACTTTCCAACAATTCCTGAATGCTTTAACAAAACTTTGTTATTTAGGGAAATAAGGTAAATAAGATAACTAATTAAACATTTTAGAAAACACACAAAACATTTAAGATTTGATTTCAATTGATTTTCATCGCCAATAGTACCTTTGTTACACGCCACTATTTAGCCAAAATTTAATTTAAACTAAAACACTCTTAAAACTATTGAAATCACATTTCCAGATATTATCATCCATAGACGGTTATGTATCCAATTCTTTGCGTGACCCTGTGTATCATTTTATCTATATTCTACAAACATTTCTTTGCAAACTAAATGCTGTTCACCATAAAGATGCATAACTCCTTTAAAGACCGCCTTTAAGCAATTTACGCTCATGCTTAGTAACCATCAGGAATTCTTTTGTGTAGACATGTATATGAACACATTTATACACACCGTATAGCATGCATAAATATAGGTAAATATAAAAGCGCATATCATAATTAAAAATGCATTTCCAGCAATCATCGCTTATGTACAGTACTTCGGACGCAACATAATATCTTAAATATTTGGCGTGTCCCTGTAAATGCTATGCACTTCTCATTATGCATGAAATAACTAATTTAACTCGTGATTTTAATATTTCTTTTATCTATGTGTTTTAATTGATATATATATTTAACATTGTCAAATTTATATATGATACCTTAAAATACACGATCCTGAAAACAACATAAAATATATTCCCACAAAAAACGAGCATTTGCAATACAATTATTGTAAACAGCGGAAAATTTATAATTATCAAAGTAATTTTCTTTTTCAGAGAGACCTGTAATGATGGCGTAATTTATTATATTACTTCATGCATTAAAGTGATTTAATGCATTTTAAAATATAAAATAGCAAACAATGAACTCATCTTCCATTTAACAATGTATGGTAGAAGTTATTTTCCCATTTACTTTCAACTAACGGTATTTCTAAATTAGAATTTAAAGTAAAATATTTTCTTATTTGAAAATTTTAGTTAGGTGCAGTATTGGTTTAGGTTAATTTCTAAATAACTGTCCAGTTTGTTGTGTTATTCATCAAGAGGTAGCTTTATTACAAAGAAGTATGATTATATAATACAACTAAGGCTGTAATTTTACTTGATCTTTAAAATTTTTGGTGGAATGTAGTCGCAGGTTTTCAAGATGCATATATTTCTTTTCTAAATAAAGAAAATAATTTAATTGTCGGAGCACAGCTCCTGCTTCCGTGCAAAAATTGCACTTATTGTTAACACGATAGCCTCCAAAATATTTGTCGTATCGACACAAAAAATTAAACGGACGTTGGTAGTGCCAAAATCTCGGTGCGTATTGAAAATCAATAATATTTGTCAACCCTAACGGTATGAAATGTCTGCTCAAAATTTTTCCATAGCGATAACATTGCGGATTTAAATCTATATATTTGAAAGATAAGGCTTTTTTTTAGACATCTACCTTGAGCTTTTTTCTGAACCAATTTCAATAATTCTTTTTTTAAATGAAAGCTGTTTCTTTGTAGATTTGCGTCACTAGCTATTTTTTTTAAATATTCCCATTTTCGTTTAAAATATTCCCATTTTTTCGTCAACGTTAAAAATTTTCTATGAATTTTTTTTTAATGGTAGCAATTGGATTACTTCCATTGTTGTAAAGAAAAGAAAATTAATAAAGTATGTTTACCATTATTGATGCCAATTTCTAATAAAATACAAAATTAACTTTGTAAAAAAAAAGGGAACAGAAAATGACGTAACGCTTAAAAAAACACTAAATGTTTCCTAAAAAATTTATTACAATTCAATACTTTTTCACTCCACTGAGCTTCAGATGCTATGTGAAATGCTTCAATGAGGCAAAGTGACTTCATATTTAAATGAAAACTATCATTTTCTCTGATAAAAAGAATTATTTTACTACGAACGCCTCTAAAAGATATAAATTTCTGGAATTTTACGCGTTGATACTCAGATTAGAATCAGAAGTCAAGAGTGCGAATGTTCTCATGCAAAGTCGTAGTTAATACAATTAAAAGAGTTATTCAGCTTAATTCTGTGTGGTAAAGTCACATAAAAATAACCCAGCTGCCTACGAGTAGTTGCGCGAATAACGATATAACAATAACTCAGATGTACAAAAGTATCAAGTTTGATAGAGGAGTATAGCAGTTACCCATGTGTGCGTGTTATATACGTGTTACAAACTTTTCCCTTATACCACATTAAATAAGTCTGCCAGACATGCAAGTCCTTGAAGGGACATTGAAGTTTTCTGCCGTTAGCTGGATGGATACAGGTCCAATTTTTGATTGTCTCAAAGATCGGAGCTACATTAAACAAATCAAAATCTCTCAATATATCCCCGGTGGTTATTCTTTCTCTTTACCGTAGACTCTCTTATTCAATGAATTCTCTTTACTTTTAACATTTCTGAATTATTTCAAAGAACAACAAATCACGCTGCATGAAAATTTAGATAATTCTGACATCAGATTTACAGATGAGCAGCAGAAAATGCTTTAGTTATGCACAGAACAGTTTAGTTATGCACAGAACAGCTTTCGTCATTGCAAACAAAAGTTACAATTTTCCTTAAGTCAACATTTATTATTGGAAAAGCAAGATTGATTTTGACAATGCAGGAATTATTGTTCGACAAACGAACCTCCACAAAGCCAAGGTTCGTGAATCACTGGAAATATTAATAAGAAAAAACCAAGTCTGCAACGATGATGTATCCTATATTATGCCAAGCGCATGGATCGAATTTCTGAAAACCGTAATTACGTTTTAATAAACATTAAATCGGATTTCATTCAACAGATGGCACTATTACCATGTTTAGAAATGAATTCTTGTGAAACTCCCTCTAAAGAACGTCAATATTCGTTATGGAAATTGTGTAATGTAGATATTATAACGTGTTGGTTCTTCCTGGATATTTCCCTGATGATGAACAAATATTTTAATTTTCGAAACTGTTGGAATATATTTGTATTTTATTACTGTGAGTTATATGTTATATTAATTGTAGACTTTTTAATATATTGTATACACTGATTAGCCGTTCTTATTTTTATTTATTTTTATTTATTTAAATTAATTTAATTTCGCTTTTATATTTTTCCGATTATCATGCACAAAGAAATATTGATATATAGCATTATTTACTGTGTTCCATGTTTCATTAGTAAATTTCTAATGGAACAATTTTAGACAAAGAACGAAAAACCATGCATATACCACGAATTATGAAACATTTTCCAACACGTTCAGAGTACATTACAGTTTACTAAGGTCAGAGATGACGTCTAAATGAACAAGTTGGAAACGCATAAAAATTTGAAAACCCGATTCCTGCTAGTACCATGAATAGTCCTTAAAATATACGATTTTTTTTCAGCCCTGTATATGATCTACAACTAGTAAATCTGCAGATCAAGAGCCTCAATGTCATCTCTGCAACTCATTGTTTTTAGCACACTTTGCGTAATATTAATCTTTATATAAAAATTCAATTTAAAGTTTTTAAATTACATAAACATTTATAAAAGTAAAAAATATTTCGACGGTTTCAGACATTAGAAGAGTTAAATTAAACACGTTGTTATGTAATGATATTCTGAAATTCTCACGAGCTACTTATTCTGGTAATTTTTATATAGTAAAGCAGATTTCTTCAGGGGGTAGAGCCCCCCTGAAGCCCCCTTTGTGTAATTTACTTTATATTGGTAATTTTCTATTGATTGAGTTAATGATTATCGCATACCTTAGATTTCTTTTGACACTGCGATTTATAAGCAAAAGTTTGGACAAGCATTTTACGTTATTCTAATATCCATACCACAGTATTTGTTTGCCTGCTCACCACAAACACCTTTATCTAATGGATAAGGAACTTTTGGAAATGTAAACTGAAATATCTAATTTAGAAATATAATAACTTTATATTTTTTGTTTCTAAAAAATAGTTTTGATTGACATTCTACAATATTTATATCTAAATATCTAAAAATGTTACTCGATGGCATTAGCTTACTAAAATCACCACAAAGAAGGGGAACTTCTAAACCTAACGGTGAATATTTCATCATCGTGTCCACTTCCAAATGATTAAATAGATAAAAGTGATTCGGCGCTGTAAGTATTTTTTTCTGATAGCCTTTTAATAGTATCCACATTTAATTTAAAATCGTGATGTTACAAATAACGTTCATATTTGACGCAAACATATGTTTCAGATCAAATTACGAAAGTTAACTAACCTCTATTTCCCTTATCCGGATTTTCTGTTTCATTTTTCGTAATAGAGATTATTTTAATAATTTATCTTATACTATACAAGCTGTTACACGAGACGTCGTTCACGTAGCATTAAAATAGAGATAAATGTATTAAGTAAAACATTTCACAACCACCAGACCTGTCAAGTCTCAGGCTTTTTTCACATCACTATTATCTTAGAGAAAATGTTCTTCTTTTAAATCGCGCAAATGTTCCAATTAAATAAAGTAACATTTTCTGTATTAAAATACTGGTATCCTGAACGCCGGAGACTTGGCAGCTCTGCTGCTCTTTATAAAACATACATAATTAACCATCACTTTATGACGTTTCATAATCGACAATACGGAATTTCTTATTTGCATGGTCTTACATATACCTCAGTCATAAAAATGCAAAACATTGTGCCAATTAATATACACAATTGCGAAAATGAAATCGCAACCAATGAAAAAAGGAAGACCAAGTAAAATCGTCTAAATTGAGGGATCATTCTTCGTAGTGCTGGGAGAATACTACTACAAAAATTATTTTACGTGATATTTGGTGTGAAATATTTATATGTATATTCATTCCTGTCCTATTTATCTTTTTTTTTTAATTTTTAATTTGCTTATTCCATTTTTCTTTTGCATGTGAAAATCTTGCAAATTAAAATTAACTCTTTGCGAGAAATTAATATTATTAATTTTTTTTTGGCAAAAATAAAGTTTATAAAATTTAATAGGATAATGTCAGTTTATTCCGTATGAAAATAACGAATTTTTTCATTTATAATCAAAATAGTTGAATAAATAAATAGAAATATTATTCTATATAGTATATAAATACTATTTTCATTTCTGCGTTTAAATCAATCTATATTCAAATATCTATACAAAGGCATTCATTAATTCATTCCTTTTGACTTTGATTTGACTGTATACATACTTTCACATTTATGATATTTTTAGATGAGATGCAGTTTCTACGCAACGGTTAAAGGAAGATATGAAACATAAGTAAATTCATCAAATAAAATGTTTTATATTATTCGAAAACATCTAAAAAATTCCGTCATAAGTTATACACCTAATTTAAAAACTCTGACAAACGTTTCGACAAAATTACAAACTATACCCTTATTTAAAAATTTCAGCATCCAAAATTTACCATTTAAATCCATTATTCATATGAGCCATTTCTTTTAACAAATGAAAATTTGCAAATTGTCTGACTTACGAAAAGCATTGTGGCACAAAATAAAATGTTCTATATATTCCGAACGAATGAACCAAATTTAACCCAAAACCATACAGGTAAATCCGGGGAGCTCACCAACATGCCTCCTTAATTTCAAACTAATCGGATGCTTTTTACGGCAGTTATCGTGGGACAGACAAACTAATTAACTAACAGACAGACGTAAACCAAAAAAATTCGGGTCTCTACAGTAAGCCTTCACTGACGTTTTGGCAAATATGTATGCATACTACATACTATGCTAAATGTTAGTTCAGTTCAAAGCATAGCACAGTTGAAAATTTCCACTCAGCAATTTTCGCCAATAAACGGATGTTGTTGAGAACTTTTGTATAATACTGTATATGATCTATGGAATTTAAGCATATGAATATTTAAAAAATTGTTAAATTTAAAGACGCATACTACAACTGAAAACGCACTTCCAGCAATTATTCTTCGTATTTCTTCTATAGCCAAATTCTTTTGCGCGTTCCTGTAAATGAACTATGCATTCTAAGCACACCATATTCTATAGTTAGAACCTTGTAGTACACCTCGGTGATGTATATCAATTTCAATATATTCAAAATACTGTAATATCATTAAATGACACGGCAAACGATTTTTCCCCATAGACCGTATTGTAACAGAATTCTTTTGAGTGGCCTAGTAAATTAGCCGAAAATGCCACACAGTTCATTTTCAATACCGAAAACGCGATAGTAAACCCCAATAGCATAAAACCATTTCATGGGAACCGGACTCTATTTACGCGAGTTAGAGCACGGAGACAATCCGAATTCATGAACAATTTTTAATTATATTGGAAAGGGTTAAAAAACAAAATGAAAATTGCCCAGTTAAACTGAAGACATTGAGCTCACATGCTATTCACACTAATTTAATATTATACTCTTCAAAAAATAATATACTTGAAAAAATAATGCACCTGAAAAAATAAATGAAGGGAGATTAGCCCCCGTTTCCCGCCTTTATACTTAACCAATGAACCTCCAAAGAATTAGGGGTATAAAGGGGAAAAAAGGGGGCTAATCCTCCTTCATTTATTTTTTGAGGGGCATTGTTTTGTGAAATAGGAGTATAATATACAATTAGTGTGAATTAGCCCTCGCCGCCCCTTTATATTTAACCAATAACCCTTCAAATTTAATCCAGGCAACTCTTTAACATAATAAACCGGTATACAAATTTGGAGAAAATCGAATAACGCTGCATGAAAAACACATTTATCTAAATTAAGGGGGGGGGGGGTCTATCCCGTTTCCACCCTTTATACTTAACTAATGGACCTCCATCTTCAAGGCAGCTTCTTAATATAATAAACCGGTATACCAAAATTGGAGCAAATCGAATAATTCTGTATAAAAAACACATTTATCTAAATTAAGGGTGGGAGGGGACTAGCGCCCCTTTCCCTCTTTATACTTAACCAATGAACCCCAAAACTAATCGGGGAAGCGCCTTATCAGAATGAACCTAAAAAAATGAAGCAAATCGGATGTTTCTATCAAGATATATCGCGTTACGTACATACGTACATACAGACATACATACATACAGAACTGGCGGGCACATTAGTTCTCAGGCTTTGATAGCCTGTGAACTAAAAAGAAAAATGCCCAGTTAAACTGGTGGCATTGAGCTCACAGGCCATTCGCACTAATTGTATATTATACTCTTATTTAAAAAAAAATAATGCCCCTCGAAAAATAAAAGAGGAATTAGTCACCGTTTCCCCCTTTATACTTCACCATTGAACCTCCAAATCTAATCAGGGAAGCTCCTTAAAAAAATAAACTGGTATACCAAATTGAAGTATATCAGATAATTCTGCATGAAAAAACCATTTATCAGAATTAGTGGGGTAGCCCCCGCCCCCTTTATACTTAATCAATAAAATTCAAATTTAATCAAGGCAGCTCCTTAACATAATAAACCATTATACCAAATTTGGGGCAAATCGAATAACTGTGCAAGAAAAACCCATTTATCTAAATTCATGGGGGGTCAAACCCCCTTTACCCCTCTAAACTTAACTAATGAACCTCCATATCTAATCAAGGCAGCTTCTTAACGTAATAAACTGGTATGCCAAAATTGTAGCAAATCGAATAATTCTGCACGAAAAAAACATTTTATCTAAATTAAGGGGGGGGGGGGACTTGCGCACCTTTTCCCCATTTATACTTAACCAATGAGCTCCCAAAACTAATCAGGGAAGCGCCTTATTAGAATGAACCAGAAAAAAAAAAATAAGCAAATTTCTATGTATCTATCAAGAGTCTACTTGTATGAGATGCTTAACAGTTTACAATTTTGTTAGTTCATAGGAGCCAAAGATTGTAATCAAAGCAAAATAGCATACAAAAGATAATTTTTTTTAACATTGTTTCGAAAACTATTAATACTAGGATGGATCCCTTCAAATATTATAAGGATAATAAAAAATTATTTATTGATAATAGACACAAAATAAACAAGTTGGAAATTGCTCGTCAAACGTGGCAAATGAGGTGCGTTCGTACTATAACTAGTTTTATAATTATTTTTTGCACCCCATATTGTACTGAATGTATAATTTTTTTCACTTCATAAAGTGCATAGTCTGATACATCATTAAAATGCACTTCCAATAATTTTTTCCCATTCCCGTAATGTAACGGAACACTTTTGACTGTCCCTGTAATTAAACTATACATCCGATTTTCCTAAAATTTGAAATAGCTCAACAAAATTTTGCAACAACTATATCTTTAAAATTTCAGACCATTCGGAAGGCTGTAATATCATTAAAATGCACTTGCAATAATTTTTCCCATTGGCCGTAATGTAAAGAAAAACTTTTGACTGTCCCTGTAATTAAACTATACATCCGATTTTCCTAAAATTTGAAATGGCTCGACAAAATTTTGCAACAATTATATCTTTAAAATTTCAGATTATTCGGAAGGCTCTAATATTATTAAAATGCACTTGCAATAATTTTTCCCGTTGGCCGTAATGTAAAGAAAAACTTTTGACTGTCCCTGTAATTAAACTATACATCCGATTTTCATAAAATTTGAAATGGCTCGACAAAATTTTGCAACAATCATACATTTGAAATTTCAGACCATTCGGTTGGGTAGTTTTTGCTCTGTTACATGCGGACAGACGGACGGACAGACGGACGGACGGACTGAACGACGACTATATGTGCTACGTATTTATATAATTACGAACGCACCTAAAAATGGAATTAAGAGTCATACTTGTTTAATCCAGCTTGGTGGAAATTATGTGAATGGTCATTGAGCTAGTCCTCAGCAGCTGTTTTTAAATCACTATTTAGACAAAACCCTGCTCGAGATAAGTGGTTCCTAAAAATTCGGAAAAAGGAAATTCGGTGGTGCCAAAACTTTGCTTTTTTTTTGGGGGGGGGGGGGGGTAGCTTCAAACTTTCGCAATTCGTGTAGCAATTCGTGAGTTTGGTGTGCAGAATGGTGCGGGTAATGTCATATATGTTGATGACATCATCACTTCATATGCCATAGCGATTGTACTAGATGGCTATGTGAACACGTAACCTTGTAAAACGTTCACAAGTGAGACTACTTTTCTAAATTTCCTGCCATTTCAATCAGTTTATTAAAATTTCCAGTTTATTTTCGAACATTTAGATCCTATAATTAAATCTAATTTGCTGCTGTTATCTTTTTTACCCAGAACAAAATTTATTACTTTCGAACCTCAAATTCTTATCAAAATTTAAGGTTAAAATAAGTGCAACGTTGATTCTTTGTCGTCAGCGTGGAACCCGAATGTAGACAAATCCAGCAATAAGTCATAGGGCGTGATAACTTTTGGCCAATTTTAAGATAGGATCCTCCTTTAATGTTAATTTAACCCACCGCTTGAAGTAATTCAAATTACCCATTTATAGTGTAGGAGAGGTTACAAGTTGCATCCCTTTCTTTAAGGGGACACGGTACCTTTTAAACTACTTTTTCGATTTTGAATAATACTGTATTATACTTAAATATAATGTCACTACAGATATTAGGTACTATAAAGCAAATATAATTTCATATAATTAAAAAAAAATCTTGTAGAACAGCCTATTTAACTAAAATTTAAATTTTAAAATAATATATTTTTTAAATCCCTACTACTTTTTTTAAAATGAATATTTTTGCTTCAATTTTTTTTACATATTCCTTAGATTATACTACATAAAACTGTGCATGGATTTTTAGATGTATGAAATATTACATTTAATATGAATATTTTTCTGTTTTGTGTAGTAAAAAATCAATGAAAAATAATTGAAATTCTTAAAAAAAATAACTATAACCTTGAATGTTAGATCCATGCACAATTTTATGTAGTATGTTTTTAGGATTATGGAAAAAAAAAATTGAAGCAAAAATGTTCATACTTAAAAAAGTAGTAGGGATTAAAATATATTTATATATATATTTTTTTATTTAAATTTTAGTTAAATAGGCTGTTCTACAAGATTTTTTTTGAAATTGTATGAAATTATATTTGCTTTATAGTACCTAATATCTGTAGTTGCATTATATTTAAGTATATTACAGTATTATTCAAAATCGAAAAAGTTGTTTAAAAGGTACTGTGTCCCCTTAATCACTTGCTAGTATCTAAAAACTCGCCGTATTTCAAAACTTCTGGACCTGACTTTAGACAAGACTCTTCGGGAATCAAACAGATAAAAAATATCAGGTCCAAACAACGAACTGACGTCCTTTGCCTTATTCTTTTACGCGACATTTTACTCTTTTACGCGACTATCTTTTGTATACCAACCAAAGCAAAATACACCAGTACTGATGGAAAGAAGAAATAAACGACATTTAATTTATTTTATATAGGGGAGACTAGGGACGTTTGACCATACGGGAGGCTTGACCCACTCATCAATTTTCATATTTAAAGGAATTTCAGAGATTTATCAATAGGTGTCAATCAAAGCTACTGGAATGCTCAAACAACAGTCTTCGTTTCATAGAGATGATTGAAAAAAGTGTGGAAAAAATCAATTGTGAGGCGTTTTCAACCTAAAAGTTGTGTTTTTCGGAAATATTTTGTACGCTTTTTTCAAATAAATTATATCATGGAAATTTATGTAAGTAGGTTTAAAGTAATGTGGAAATATCGAGCTTTCATTCCAGGCGTAAAGACTGTACAGTAAGTTAGGCTCAACATAACAATGTGTTATTCTTTAGAAAAGGTCTATGTAGGGAGGCTTGACCCAGCCAATGCGAGGGAGGGTTGACCAGATGCTCAAGGCTCCCTTAATTAAGTGGTTTTGGAAATATTTTTATTATACACTGCGCATAATGAAAAGTTAATGGTATATACATAAAAGACTAAATTTATTCTGTAAAGATTCAGTAAAATGGTGTGATGGAAAAGAAAATGTTTAAAACTGACTATAGAAAAATGTGAATAATTGCTAGAAAATGGAAAAGTTGATAGGAACTTTTTTCCATTTAAATATTGCTTACAATAGGTACATAGAAGAAGTGGAAAAGACTAGAAATGATTAGAAAAGATGAAAGCAGCAGTCTTAACCCTTTGAGGGACAGTGTTATGTTTATAAAACCACTTAACTTTAATTCCGAAATATCACAATGACACCAGAATTTTGTTAAAATCTTTTCATTTAACATGTATGTGAAATATAGCATTTTTCTTATTTCCAAATAAATTTGTTCATAAATTCCGGTGCCAGTCATTTGTTTCAACATTTTAGTACTTTGCCCCTTAAATGTTTAAATCATGTTAATGATAAGTTAAGTGTGATCATGCGGTTGCAAAAGAACATAGCACCGATCGAAAAATATTAGGAATGTATGTAGAAAAATTTCACCAGGGTGAATACAGTGAGATGAAGCCAAACTATGTGGCAACTAGACCTGTCAGATCGAGAGTCACAGAAAAATAGAACAAGGAGATAAAAAAAGCGGAAGAGTGGTTCCTAAATCCGGACATAATAACATGAAACTCTATGAAAACGGAACCTGTCTCTAACAGAATACTGCCTTAAATGTTAAAATTTCATTTTCACTGATGTACTTATATGTTACACTTAGTGTACTGTAGTAATAGTTTACTGTAGTAATTTTATTTTGATAACTGATTGTATAACGAATAAAGTGATTCATAAAACTTTATTCTACGTTTAATAATTAAAAAATAAAAAATCATTTTGTAGAAAGTGGGTCAACCCTGCCTAGTCTCTCCAATGGGGCAATAAGCTTCTTTTATTATAATTTCTAGTTTATACACACAAATCTAAAAATATTCAATTTCTAGGTTAATATAATGCCACGAAATAATTGTAAAATTAATACTACAGATAAATTAATCATAAAAGTAGGATAAATTCATTTAGTTAATGTAACAAGGAAATGTAGAAAAGGTAGCCCTTCTACCATAGGGCACCGTGGTACATTTTTTTATAACGCCAGAAATATGATAAATATTAATGCCTGGTTTTGACGCTGGCCATTTATATGTCCCTGGGGTTTTGCTGGGATGCATTGCACTGATTTGAAATGTGTCATTTACTTGTGCTATAACTTCTCCAGGATATTCTTCATTTTCATACAGTAATAGCACCCAATCTCCTACAGGTAATTTAAAATGTATAAAAATGTATTATGTGTAATAAAATTAAAAAATTCTTATTATTAAGTAAATACCTTTTTGAATCTTACCTTTTTTTATATTGTTTAGTAAATGAGAAGTATGGACATCTGTAGATGTACTGGCCTTGTTTCCAAACCTCTGATATCCTTCCCCGAGATGGTAGAGACTGCAATCCAGTTGGTTGTAGTCAAAGTAGCTCAAACTTCTAAAATTTAGTTTAGGTTTGTGTTTCCTGAAAATAACTTGATGCATCTTTTGAATTCCTTTGGGATTCCTAATTAGAATGCGCACCAAACGATTTTTTAGAAATCTCTATTTCTTCTGGAGTAACATGAAATATTTTAATTGCTGCACATTTTTCTTTTATAATTGCAAAGAAAGTCTCTAAGTCCTGATCTAAATAGGACATGATCTAAATCCCTCACTTATATAGATATTCCAAATATGAGAGAGCGATGGGTGAGGGAATGATAAATGTCAATATTGTGTAAGTCAAAGCCATTTTCGAGTTGCACAAAATGGTTGCAAATGATTTATAAATAATTGCTTAAAGTATCAATAACATAGAATAATATTAGCTAGAAATAATTTTTTTGACTTACCTTGAAATAGGTTGTGAGGAAATGATGATTAAAAAAACACCCATGCACAAATATTTATATATTTATTTTATACAGCAATATACAATGTCCACCTCAAACTAAAGGCTCCCAAACAGAAAGGTGTCAATGCAACAAACAAAATAATGCTGATATTGGGAACAATGCTGCTTTCTTGAGGCTGAAATTTAGATTTTTTCTGTAAAATGTGAGGGAATGATTTAAACTGTAGGGGAAATGGTAATTATTAATTAAAACAACTTTTTAATTAAATAAAAATTAAGAAATTGGTGTTTATGATAAAAATAATTATTTAAATTTGCTAAATCATTTTCATAATAAATATTTATTTTAATTTGAGAAAAATAAGTTTAAAATTACAGAGAAGGTGTAGGGAACTATTGAGGGAATGACTATCTTATATTACATTATTTAAAAGAATTTTTTTAATTAATAAATCATCTTGAGGGATTTAAAAACAACACCATTGTGGAAATACATATATACAAACGTAAAACAGTTTTTGATAATATTTTTCATGTTAGAGATAAGGGAATGCAATATTGCCTCTTTACAGAGAATCACTCATATATATCTTATAATAAATTTTCGCCCTTTTATCTTAATTAAAATAGTCCAAATTATTATAATATCTACCTTTTATACTTAGATTTAATACTGTCTGAAATATCTTTTATCTTTTTTCCATGCTTTAAATGCGTATTCTTTTATTATTCTACAAACCTTAAATCCATTCGTCTAATCTTATAAAACACATTAAATTACTTTTTTCATTTTATTCTGAAAATAAATTCTTTTTATTTCGAATGTTTTAATAGCATTTATTCCCTGGTGTTCGATTTCCCATATTTCCGTGCCAGCCTCCCGCCAACATTGCTTGCGTAATAATTCTGATGTCGGGGCTAAATAGTTTACATCGGCATCACTCGTACTTTTCCCCTTCCCCCGGAGCTAGGTCCTATCGTATTCTGCATCTCATCGCTTCTTTCCGGCTACTTTTGCGGGATTTGCTCTTTCCCTTGTATTGTATTCATACGTGTGCAGTTTTTGCAAGTATATAACATATTGCATGGGCTAGGAGAGATGAATATTGAGTTGCTTAAATAACTCACGTCACCTAGAGCGCTTTTTTTCCTGAATCTTCGTCATGCTGTTCTAATACGTATCATCTAGTTGTTTACTTTTTACGACGTAGCAACTGCCCGGACATGGATAACATATGGCTAGTGGATTTTTGGACGACTTCGATTATTATTTTTCGGAAAACCTTCCAATGGACGGCTCTTAATCATGATTGTACGACTGCAAAAACTTTGATTTCTTCAATGAGTTACATAACGAGTGTATGATGTTGCTTGAGACCGACAAGTTTATTTCTTACTAGTGAAAACGTATCATCTCTCTATTCTAAAACAAAGTAACTACCGCTGTCACCGCCGCCGCCGCCGGTTTTGATTTTTTTGTGACCGGAGGCCTTTCTTCGTTAATATTAACAAAACTAATGCATACAAAAATATGAACATCGGTGGTTTTATACAGAAATGTTTGATAAACACGCTGATGCAGACAGTTTTTAAATCGAAGAATTATTTTAAGAGTTATTTAATGCTAAAGTTGGACAAAATCGTTCCACTAAAAAAGTTTTATAGCAGCAAAAACTGTACATGGCAGTGTAATCATTTTTAGATCATTTTATGCGTTAGAATTTGCCGGAGTGCAGATTGCATTAATTTTTTTATTTTGACTAATTTTTTCAGGTTTTATTTCTATTTTAAATTCAAATTTTCAGCATTTCTAGAGATATTTTTTATAGATTTCAGAAAATTGCACTAATTTAAACTGTTGCCAACTGTATAAAAAGCGCAAGCAATAATGTTTGCTTCAAATTAAAAATTCATTTACACGTGACTATTATAAACAGGAAAAAAACTTTCAAATTAGAATTAAATAATTACGTATAAAAAGCAGGAACTTATTAAAAATTACGTCATAAAAAGTATACACGTGAATTTTAAAAGAGAAAGGATATTGTAAAATAATAAATTCATTAACATGCGTTAGAAGTCTTAGGCGAAATGACGTCATATTTACGTCACGTTATAGTTACTACATAAAATGAACACAAAATAATATTGCAAAAAAGTTTAAATTTAGAAATTGCGCTAGACATTTATTTGATATTTTGAGAATTAATTTAAAATATCTCATTTAAAAGAACTTTCTTTTCGCTTTGTTAGAAAATACCAGGAGACAAAGACTCTCTTTACTTAATTCCTTTTATATTAGCTTATTTTGAAATGTTATTACACGTGTATACGTCATCAAGTTATTTTTATTTCGACGTTTTATTTGTGTTTTTATTAATGTTGTACGAATTAATTTGTTCTTTCGTTATTTAAAATAAAAATTATATCAATTTGTATAATTTGGCGAGTGGTTTGGCGATTTATATAATTTGGCGAAATTGGTCGACAGGATAATCAAGTAGTACCGCAGCGGATTTGGCGTTAAAATTCCCCAATCAAAGAGAAATGAATAGAAATTCGTTTATAGGGAGATCGCCACTGTTTTTTAAATTATAATTCAATCTTTCGAAATCTTTTTAAAGCCGATCAAATTAGAGTGCATTTAGAGTCTGCGGTGTCTGGACGGGGGTTGGCGAGCGTAGCTCGTAGGGGGCCGAGCCCCCTAGTATGTATATATATATATTTCACCTAAACAGCCATTTTGTTGGAGGCAGATGCCTTAAATGTTTCACAAAATCTCGGTGCGTATTAAATAATATTATTAGCTAACAAAATATTAAGTCATAATTTCACGTACAATATACGAAAATTTTTGTTATACTAATATATTCGCAATGAAGACATTGCTGAATGTAAAATGAAGTTTTTAATTCTTATGATAAATTATGAATATTGGTTTGCTCCTCGGAATACAAAACTGAGTATCGATTTCTTATATCGCCTTACATTATTTTCGTTTATATTTGGTCTAGCGCTCGCCATTAAACACATCACTATTTAAATGCTATGAATTCATTATATGACCCCATTAGTCCCTTACAGACTTACTTCCTGCAATTTTATTAGATGATCAAATTTAATATTAAAATTTCATGGAAAATATTTTACCTTGTCTAGAAAATAAATTTTAGTTGCACCTTTGAGAATTGAATTTCAAGTTTATTTTAAATGAATTGTCCTTATTTAAGAATTAATAAATATGTGCTTATGTAAGTATTAATATTTAGTATAAGGAAAGTCTTATTTTATGATTATTTTATTTTTACTTATTGATTGCGAAAGCGATAATTTAGAATTTATACGATATTGTGTATTGAACACATCAAAAACAGTTATTTTATAGAAAATTGCAGAATTTTCTGAAATATACAAGATTTTGCAAGCTCAGTGGTTGTTGTAATTTCACGTCTTGTTAATACATAAATTTTCACTAAAATTGTTTTTTTTAAGGCGAAATATTACGTTCATCGGATATATCGCTAACAGAGATTTAGTAAATTCTGTCTAAGGCGGAATCGATCTTGTCTGAGAAAATTTCCGTTATACACAGTGTTCTTCCTTAAAGAGAGTTTACTATGTGTGTATCAAATCGCCGGGAATTGAAAATTTATACGATACAGACACATTTATGTTTTATACAGACACTGTCTTAGACAGGTTTTAATATATATATATTGAATGGTAATACATTAAAATATTTTACCGTGAAGTTTCAGTGTGGGTAAATAATCCCTTTTTCATATGGCACAGGGCTCGAAAAATCACATGCCCGACCTCAGTGTTGCTACTTTTTTTTATTTGATTGGCAACACTTTTTTGGAATGGTAAAATTTGCATTAATTTGCCATTGCGAATTTTCACATTCCAAAGTAACATTCCACAAAACAGATGTCGAGCATGTGATTTTTCGAGCCCTGATATGACATATCCGTAATACATTGTAAAATATTCCTTTTTTCTAATATCGATGTGCTATTTATAAAATGAATTCGCTCTAATATGGGGTCACACCTAATGCAAAAATAGCATATATTGTAAAGATATGACCGATACAAATAAAAATTGGAGACTTTTTTTTTTACTACAATAGAATAGGCGAAGTGGAATCTCTGCATTAGTTTCTCTTAGATCACACTGTACATTCTGTTAACTACCTTTGTTTTAACAGGTCTGAGCATGTTGCGATGAGCCGAGAATTTACATATTAAGATTTTCGGATTTTAAAATAAAAGTTTCTTTTGTAATGCGTTTAGTTAATTTTCGTGATCTAACTAAACTTAAAGTATGAAAAAATTAAGAAATTGTAAATTAGATGAAACGAAATCCAGCCATATGTCTTTAGCAAAGCCTACTGGGTATACATAACAGAATGTAAAAGATTCAATAGTGTATTATAACAGATTAATTGAGATTATATTAAAAAATCATACATCAAATCGAGTGTAAACTAACTTAGCTTTACTTACAAAAGTTCAATAAGTGCAATTTTAGTTGTACGGCACACAACAAACATAATGTACAATTCTTTGTACACTTCAGTTAACAGATCCGGAGTAATGGAAGCAATAGCCTCTTCAATTCTGTTTATCAACACTGGCAAATCATTAGGTAGCGACGGAACGTAGACTTAATCTTTTATAAATGCCCCAAAGAAAAAAGTCGCATGGCTCTAACGGCTTTTAAATCTTCAGTTCAGCAATAATGCTTTGTGATCAGGAGTCTTCATTTTGCGTATGTGGAGCTGTAAGCAAGTAAATAAAAAAGCAGTACTCAAGCATACGCTTGTGTAAAACTGTTTGAGTTATTGTTTATTTGTCATCTTGAACCAATATTCTACAACGCCTACAGTTTATATTATTAAAATTTATAACTGAAATTTTCTTTTATGGAAACTCTCTATTATGTTGGGATAAACATCTCAGAAGTTAGCATATACTGATGTAAAAATAAGTAAACTGCATTTTAATAACTCATTTTGGTTTAGATTATGATAGGATACTAGACGTTTTGTAGAAATGTAATGAATATCCAATTATTAATGAAACTTTAAAACGTTCCCTGTCTTACTTAAAAGGCGACTAAAGTAATGAAAAAGATGTTACAAGTTTAAAGTATACATTTTATTTAAAACTTCTTAGTCCAAGCTTCATCATCGGAGAATATTTTAATAACTAAATATTCTTTATTTATACAAATAGGTCACTTTGTTTTGAAATGAGAGAGCCAATAATTATTAGGGTTCAAAGTAGAAGTAGCAGAAGTAAATTCTTGGATTGAATTTAATTAGAGGAAATATATATTATTATTAACTGCAGTTCCATTTATTTTATGACATCACTCCGTTCTTATACGTCACTTTTCATGGGTAGAAGAAAATATTTAACTGCGATACTTTAAAATTTAGATTTTCAGGATACTTGAAAATAAATCCTGAAAACTTGAGGAAAGTGAAGTATTAAAATTTAAAGTACTGCAGTTAAATATTTTCTTCTGCCCATGAAAAGTGACGTATGAGAACAGAGTAATGTCATAAAATAAATAAACTGCAAATAATAATAATATATATTTCCTCTAATTAAATTCAATCCAAGAAACTGCCACTTCTAATTTCAACTCTAATAATTATTGGCTCTCTCCTTTTCAAAACAAAGTGACATATTTATATAAATAAAGAATATTTAGTTTTTAAAATATTCTCCGATGATGATCTTGGAAACCTTGAAAGTACTAAGAAGTTTTAAATAAAATGTACATTTTAAACTTGTAACATCTTTTTCATTATTTTAGTCGCACTTTAAGTAAAACAGTGAATTTTTAAAGTTCACATTATATATAACTTGTTGAATCAAAGATAAAAATTGCGTTTTGTATTATGATTTTAGTAGAATCCGGACTTGTGCTGCGTAAGCCATACCCTATGTAGAAGTAATTTGAATTATGGAGAAGGTTAAATGTTCAATTCTCTGTATAGCTGCTAATTTCAATAGAAAATATAATTTGGATATCTGTTGTCGATAATGTACAAAAGGTTCTTTTAACAGTGCTCAAGGTATATGTAATTTACTTGTCTTCTCAAATTAATTGGGCTGTTCTGTAAGAAAAATGTAACATGGAATCCCAAATCAAGAGTGTATGTCACAATTCAAGACACATTTCCCTTTTAGTATAAAAAATAAGAATCCGTAAAATGGTAGATTTCGAAAAAAAATCGGAATTAGAACATAAAACATATCATGAACTTTAAACAGCATTATCTAGATCATACCATTGATATCTTTCTGAACAACATATTTTTGCCTTACTGACAGACATATAAAATTAATACGGTAAAAATTGAGTATAAATATTTCTCAGAATGTATTTCTTGATATCTGAATTAGTACATTTAACACTAGAACGGAGATGAGGGGTCAATTTGACCCGTATAAACGCATAAATGTCAATTCGTACCAGAAATTTCTTCAGAAAAATGTGCAATATACACTGCACGAAAATAAGTTTAAAAAAAAGTAATTTTAAAAATTGCAACTACCATTTGGAAAATGATTTTTTCAAAGACTAAAATTTAAGACATAAAAATCGCACGGAGTTGATCATACATTACGTACGCCATGAATTAAACATTAACATACCAGGACCCATCATGAACAAATTTTAAAAGAAATTTCAGTTTTACAATTTTCGGTACTGTGAATTTTTTAACTTCTATGGAGCTGGTCATACATTACGTATACCAAGGATTAAACATTAATATTCCTGGACCAATTTTAAATGAAATTTCATTTTTAAACTCCTAAACATCCCACAATATTACTTTTTACACCGTCGTATAGAGAAAAAAATGTACTTTTAAATGCAATTTGTTTGAAAGCTGTATCTCAATTTGTTTCTTATTTATTAATTTTTTTTTGTAGTTTTTATTACTTTTCTGTCATAGTGGCAACACAAGTATCCATCTCTGTTGAAAGTAAAGGGAAAACACAGATTACTATATATACCAATCAGAAAACGAATGAAATGCGAGATTCAACTAATAAAACGCTTCAGATATGTTTCTGATTTCCTACCTTGACCGAGGACAATAGCCATTTTTCCAAATGGTTAATAAAACGCTTCAGATATGTTTTTGATTTCCTACCCTGACCGAGGACAATAACCATTTTTCCAAATAGTTAATGAATAAGTTAAAATAATTTTAAATAAAAATTCTGCTAATTTTTTTTTTTTTTTTTTTTTTTTACTAAACTTGAGTAAAATTTCCGTTCTAGTGTTAAAAAAATAATTCTTAAAATCTGTAATTTTGATGATATAAGAAAGAAGTAAAAGGAATAGCAACTAATATAAACTTTTCTGCACTCATATATTAAATTTACCGCAGAAAATATTGGTGATGCAAACGTTGATCAAAGAGAATGGTTTTTGTGTGTCAGTACGATTTTAAGTACTTTATAACTGCGATGCACCAATATTAACAATATAACATATGCATTTAAAAAAATGCACTCCTTAAACAACTTCACACTTTTAAAATAATAAGGGGATAAACCCGGCCTTCCCGGGATACAGAATATAGAGATAAACCATTATTTTTTAATTGGAAATATATAACAGATTTTTTAAATTTAATATATTTCATTAGAATGCCTCCTAATAATACAAAAAAAAATCAATTTTATATGGAAATTGCAATCATGCATTCCAATAAAGGTATTTTGAAAATAAATAGAATTTTGAAATTTATAAAAATCATACTTTCGTATTACCCTCATCCCTGGTGTTAACAGCCTGTACCGCCTTTAACCGCTTGGCTATGAGCGACCGGTATACGTGCCGCGTAAGGTGCTCAGAATCCGTGATTATTCTTACCAGTAAATTTTTATTTTAAATTTTGCTTTATTTAATCCGAGCATTTTCCGGATTCAATTAGGAAAAAAGTTCTGTTTTGAAAAATTGGTGATAAAGATTAAAAATTCTGTAAAAGGCGCTCGTCATGAAAGGGTTGAGGGGATGATGGATGTTAAAAATGCATTTTTTCAATTTCCATCATAGAGATATGAAAATTTGTAGAAATATACATTTCACCATAAGTATCAGAACATCTTAAAAGAAATATCCAATATTATTGTAATTTTAAGGTTTTAAAAAATAATTAAAAATTTTAAAACGAAATCGTAAAATGATTAGTGTATTTAGTGATGATTAAATGAAGTGTGTTATATTTTTAAGAATAATAGAATATAGATTCTTTCTTTATTGTACAAAATAAATTTGAAAATAAAACAATACCTTTGATTTCTTGATGCAGACTCCAGTGGCGTTCAAACTTCGTCATCGAAGAATTTTATTCCAAGCAGGCGACTTTTGAAGTGCATGAATTAAATAAACAAGAAACTGTCGAATTTGCATTGGTGAGGATAAAGCATACTTAAAGAATAAAGATTTCACTCAAAGAATTACGAATTAACTGGTCTTTCATATTTTTAATTGAACATAATTAGATTTAGATTTTAACCACACACATCACGAATCAAAACATTGTAGCATTCGATCATAGTTCCGCAGAACAGCAGAAAAATAAAACAAATAAATTATCTAATAAAATAAAACAAAGACAATATTAATATATATAATACTTTAAAAATGACAATAAGAATTTTAAAATTAAAAAAGAGTTAAAAAGAATATGTTTAGAATTATTTAAAGTCCTTTTTTAAAAAAAAAATCAGTAATAGTTCGAATCAGAAACAGTCCTTGCAAAATTTTAGTGCTGCCATCTACAACGATTTGATATTAATAAAAAGTCTCTGTTCATAAGAAAATCATACATCCTCCGCCCCCGGCAGGAGAGGGGACACCTTTGAAATGGGACGCTTGATGTCACCGTCAGCTGTTTTAATTAAAACAACTCGTACAAGATTGTCCGGTCCAGGAAAAGTTTTTAGAATGCGGCCCAACTTCCATCTCATGGGCTGAAATCGATCATGAACAATCACCAAGTCTCCTTCTCGTAGATAAGTTCGAGGAGAAGTCCATTTTGGACGCTGTTGGAGATGTTGAAGATATTCACGTGACCATCTACACAAAAATTGATTCCTTGCTTTTTCTATCAAGCGCCACCGATCATTTAATGTTAGAATTCTGGGATTAGAAGATTCTGGAATATCAAGGAGGGGTGCTCCTATTAGAAATTGACCTGGAATTAATGCACGTGGATCTGATGGATCCGAGGACATAGGAGTTAAGGGTCTTGAATTTATACAACTTTCAATTTGACATAGCAAAATAGTTAATTCTTCAAAATTCAATACACTAGATTTACATGCTCTTAGAATGTGATTTTTAGTAAGCTTTACAGCTGCCTCCCATAGCCCACCAAAGTGTGGTGCATATGGAGGGATGAAATGCCAACTGATTTTCTGGCTCGAAAGAAATTCTTGAACTTCATTTTCCCTCAGATATTGGAATAGCTGCTTTAACTGATTAGCCAGACCTGTGAAGTTTTTACCGTTATTTGAATATACATCGGACGGTAGACCTCTACGCGCGAAAAATCGCTTCATTGCTGCTAGCAATGCTTGCACAGACAAGTCTGATACCTACTCAAGGTGTACCGCCTTAGTGCACATACAGACAAATACTGCTATATAAGATTTAATTTTGATCTTACTTCTTGGCAAATTTGGTTTAGTTAGACAGGGTCCTGCAAAATCTAAACCCACCTTGGAAAATGGACGGATTGGGATGATTCTGTCAACGGGAAGGTCTCCCATCATTTGTTGGCAAGCTTGAGACATTTATGGAGCTCTTGTCGTACAGTAGAATGACCGTTGATAAACCAGTACTGTTGGCGTATTATTGCAAGTACTAGCTGTGTACCTGCATGTAGATGTTGCTCATGGACATGTTTTATCAATAACTCAGTAATAACATGATTTTTCGGAAGTAGCATAGGATACTTTCTATCAAAACTTAACGACTGATGGTGTGACAAACGTCCACCAACTCGAATAATATCACTCGAATCTAAAAACACATTTAATGATAATAATTTACTATTGGTAAGGGCTTTCATTCTTTTAACCCTTTTATTCCCATGGTAGAATACGTTCTAGAAATTACGTAGTTCAGAGAATCCGAATTTACACAAAACAATTTCTATGTTAAATTTCGCTTTATTTAAATACGGAATGGTCCGTTATTAAATAGACCAAATATTGCTATTTTAATTTTCTGGTATGAACTTGGAACATCCGAATTAAAAAATCCACTAACATCATGATGCCGTTTGGACTCACTGGGAGTGAAAGGGTTAATGATTTAAGCTCGGTGTAGAATTCAGAACTTTCTACTAATTTAACTATACATTGAATAGAATCAGAGATTTATTGTGCACTCAGATTTCCAGATCTTTTTGTAGCACTATGCCTAGCATTATAGATGAATCTGAGACACAACGATGTGACTCTTGATAATTTAGAGAATTTAGAGAACTTAAGAATAAAGTCTGGAAGGGCAATTACTTGAGTTACGTTGCTGACAGATTGGATTACTGGATTTAACTCAGATATCGGAGGATTGTACAAAGGTATTGGGATTGGTTCATTTGATAGCAGCCATGAAGGCCCATGCCACCATAGCGAATGATGAAGAAGCTTTCGTGGTGGAATACCCCTAGAAGCTTAATCTGCAGGATTTAGAATACCTGGAATATGATTCCACTCACATGAAGACATTAACGATTGGATTTGACACACTCGATTTAGGACGAATTGATTCCCTTTTAAGGGAGGTGATTTTAACCAGCTGAGGACGATTTGGGAATCTGTCCACAGATAAATATTGTCAAAGTTTATTTTTAAAGTATCGATAATGACTGAGCATAACTTGGCTAGTAAAAGAGCAGAACAAAGTTCAATGCGTGGCAGTGTTTGAGGTTTTATATGATTTACTTTAGTTTTAGCTGCAATCAAATTTACAAATACTTCGCCAGGAGTAACAACACGTAAATAAGTAACAGCACTTTAACAGTTACCTGAGCCATCACAAAAACCATGTAACTGAATTTGGACATCATTTTGATTATAAGAATTAATATATCTGGGTGTTTAAATTAACCTTAACAAAGGAATTTCTGACAAAAACTCATTACAAACCTGTAGTATGGAGTCTGGGATTTCTTCATCCCACGAAATCTTATCTTTCCAAAGATCTTGCAACATGATCTTTAATCTTATTGTAATAGGAGCTAGGAAATCCATGGGGTCAAATATTGTAGCCACTACTGATAACAAATCCCTTTTTGTTTTTACTTCTTTAAAATCATTAAAACGAATTTGTAAAACGTCTTTGGAAGAATCCCAAAGTAGTCCGAGGACTTTAACGGTATCATCTTCCTGAATTACCTTTTGCGATGAAGCCTTCATTTCATCTGGTAAATAAGCTATTACTTCTGGATCATTACAGGTTCACTTACGTAGATTAAAACCTCCGCTTTTCATAACTTCGATTAACTCAGTTACCAAATTTTGGGCATTTCCCCTTGAATCCGAACCAGAAAGTAGATCATCTTCGTACCTACTTTTTCGAATTATCTGAGAGGCTTCGTTATGATTTTGCTCATTGTCATTTGCCAATTCGTCATTAATTCGTCATTCAATTAATCATTCAAGCAGCAGCCTTCTGAACCAAAAGCAGATGCGTCAAATACAACTCTAAGCCGAGTTGTAGAACTATCTTCTTTTAACACCCCATGATGTGCGAGATAAAAATTATCAGGATTTGAAATTTCTGAATCTGGTACAAGTTCCATGTGCCCTAAGTCGATAAACTCTCGCATGAAGGATAAATACTGCTCTTTAAGCAAGGGGTTTTCTTGAAGTTTTATCTCCAAGAAGTAGAAACGTTTTAAGACTTGAGATTTAGAGTTTCCGAGAACCGGTTTAGATTTAAAGGGTAGATTTACAATATATCTTTCAGATTCTGAACGTGAAACTGTTTTCGCATAGTTATCTTCAACTAGAGAAATTGGATCAGAAGTAGTAACTGATTCAAGTTCCCAAAATTTTTGTAGTTGAGAACTTATCTGCGTAGTGACATGACAACTAACTGAATTTTGATTTGACTCATTCGAATAAATGATCCCCGAAAGAATCCATCCCAATCTAGAATTAACAGCACTCGGTGATCCTTTAGGTCCGAGAATCGATTCGCCTATTATGATGTTAGCAAATAAATCTGCGCCTATAAGTATATCAATAGGACTGGAAAAAATGAAAATTAGGGTACGAAAGATTCAATCCTTCAATGTGTGGCCAATATTTAGTTGTAATAAAAAAATTTGATAAATTGGTTGTAATCTGATTAACAACTAATGCATCTAAGTGAAAAGTTTCATTGCCGAAATGCGGAGAGAATGTCAAGGACACTTCTTGAAGAGCCGTTTCTGCGACTAAAGTATTGATTCCTAAGATTTTATGATTTGTAGGCCTCGATGGAAGACCTAGTTTTTTGCAACAAGCTTTTGAAAGTAAGCTTTTTGAGAAGCACTATCTATTATAGCTCTGCAAGGAATAAATTTTCCCGATTTAGATTTAACTCTTATAATGGCTGTAGCCAACAATATTTGAGAATTTTCATTGATAGATTGAGAAGTGAAACAATTTGACTCAGAATTAACAACACCATTTGGTGTTGTAACTCGATCTTGCTGCCTGAATGTATTCTGTGATGCATGGGTAGTCTGATCACGATGAAGGAGTGTATGATGTTTATAGTTTCAATGCTTACATGTGGCAGTAGTAAGACAGTTGGACACAAAATGATTTGATCGTAAACAGTTAGTACAGAGCTTTTTAGATTTAACTAAATTCCAACGTTGATCAACAGATAAATTTGAAAATTCTGGGCATTTATGAAGTAGATGGGATTCATTACACTGTGCACATGAAAGATTTGGCGATTTATTTGTACTATCCATCTCGATTGCATTGGCGACAGATTTTTTTGAAAAATGTTGAACCTTATTTTCAAATTTTTGATTAGATTTGGATTCACCTTTACAAAATTCACTATTACAGTTCTGCCAACTACGAGCCTGTTTTTCGAGAAATGTCATCAACATTTCATAAGTTGGAAACGAATCATTATTTAAGGATAATTCCCATTGCTTTTTTAAGGATTCATCAAATTTCGCCTGTACAATATACACTAAAATAAAATCAACAAATTCATTAAATTCAAATTTCAAAGATTTTAAATTTCGAATCACTTCATTGCACGTACCCAGTAGCTCTAAAATAGTTTTGTGCGTGGGCGATTTCAATGGTTTGTCATTAACAAATTTAGACATCAATGAATATGCCAAATTCTTACGATTATCATATCTATTAACTAACGTTTTTCAAGCTTCTTTATAATTCTCACCAAAAATTGAAAAACCAGAAGTTAATTTCGAAGGATAATTCCTAACACTAGCTATAAGATACGAAAATTTCAACTGGTCTGAAATTGATTGATTATTATGAATCGCAGTTAAAAATGTCTCTTTGAAGCTAATCCATTGAGTGACATCTCCATAAAAAATGGGTAACTCAAAATTAGGCAATTTTAATGCGTTAGAATTAACACCTATATTTGAGCTATTATTAGTTGCACTTTCATTTTCTTGTGATTTTACACCTTTATTTTCTAAAAACTGTTCAATATTTACTAAATCATTAACAACAATATCTTTAGCTTCAGTAAAGTTATTGTATAACAAATTTACGCTTTCTTCAGCTACGCCAAAATAAGATTTTTTTTAAATCATTTTCTAAACCTATCAATTCAACTTTTAGCTTCTCAATTAATTTTAAGTTTTTATTTTCAATTGCCTCAGCAACCTGAGCACTAAATCTCTTTATCTATTTTATAGTGAAAAGGAATTTCGATTCTGACGCAGTTTCTGCTTTGGTTTCATGATAATATATTAAATAAACAAGATTATCACTAGTTATCTCCGGGGCTTCCGACGGACCAAAGAATTATATGTTAGATTTTTAAGAATAATAGAATATAGATTCTTTCCTTATTGTACAGAATAAATTTGAAAATAAAACAGTACCTTTGATTTCTTGATGCAGACTCCAGTGGCGTTCAAACTTCGTCATCGAAGAATTTTATTCCAAGCAGGCGAGTTTTGAAGTGCATGAATTAAATAAACAAGAAACTGTCGAATTTGCATTGGTGAGGATAAAGCATACTTAAAGAATAAAGATTTCACTCAAAGAATTACGAATTAACTGGTCTTTCATATTTTTAATTGAACATAATTAGATTTATATTTTAACCACACACATCACGAATCAAAACATTGTAGCATTCGATCATAGTTCCACAGAACAGCAGAAAAATAAAACAAATAAATTATCTAATAAAAGAAAAAAAGACAATATTAATATACATAATACTTTACAAATGACTATAAGAATTTTAAAATTAAAAAAGAGTTAAAAAGAATATGTTTCAGAATTATTTAAAGTCCTTTTTTTAAAAAAGGAGTAATAGTTCGAATCAGAAACAGTCCTTGCAAAATTTTAGTGCTGCCATCTACAACGATTTGATATTACTAAAAAGTCTCTGTTCATAAGAAAATCATACAAAGTGTATGTATTAATTTTTGAGATATTTCCTCGATTTTATATTTTAATTACTTAAAACTCTTTACTTACTTAAAGACTTTTAATTACTTAAAAGTCTATGTAACGGTTTTGTAATCCCTTGATCAGTTATTTTCTGAATTCCATATGGATTTTCATCAAAATTTTGCCTTTTTGTAAGTTAAATATAAAATTTAATTATCTTACTGAAGTCGAAATTTAAAATGCATACACAGTTTCTTTGTAAGCAAACACAGGATTCTTCCTTATCAGTTTATGAATTTTGATGAAAAAATTTAGAAGCAAAGAGGATTTACTAAGTCTAAAAATGTAAAATTGACTCGGTACTAATTAAAGAATAAGTATTAGACAAAAAACCTCAATTTTTGAGTTGAATTCAACACTAATAAATGTCCACGGTCCCTTTAACCATAAATGGGAAATCTCAGTTACACTCAGCAACTACGCTTATTCACAGTGCAAAAGAACAGCACACTGTTTAAACAGAATTAAACAAACTAAGTACGCGCATTTATATTTCAAAAAAAATCAGGATGAAAGGTTCGCCAATTTGTCTGGCAAGCTTCTATACAGGGTTCTCAATACATCGTTACAGACGTCTGCACCGGCCGTAATTTCCAGTCCCGTGCCCGGGCCGCCCGTGGAAAAATCAATTAAATTAACCACGACACAATTTCTACACAAAATTCAGGTTTTTCCAAATATACAATTCAGATTCTTTTAAAGAATAATACTGAATACATATTTATGGGATAATTTTACAGTACTTTTCAAAATTATTATGGTATTCGCAAGATAGAGCAGCATTAAGGAATACTTAGAATCTTAGATGTTTCAGCATTCCAATAAGGATTCATTAAAAAATTACTGTAGTTTAGAATAAAAGGAAAAGTAGAGGATTAAAAAAATAATAACTTGGAGCTTATTTCTGGTACATTTCTGAATTAATTTCTTTTTGTAAACGCATAATACTGGCGGGTCTTCTTATTCAGAAACTATGTAATTGAATAGCGTTATCCGTTTTTTGATAAAGACAATATATGTTTGAGATAATACTGACAAAGTTAAAGTTTTGAAAATGTTTTGAATCGAATTTCCAGTAGCGAGAGCACGGGAAAGTATAAATCCTGCAGTCATATAACAAGGATCTCTTATATCTCGACAGGTAATTTATTTTAAAAAAATTATTTCTCATTTTTGAGCAGTGAATTCGAGACCACCTTAAGCCAAATATTTCGTTAACAGAAGTTCGTTATCGCTATTAATATCTTTACATCTACATATTAACATATTAACATCTTTAAATCTAACATCTCTACGTTGGACATGTTACATTTCTGTATTGATGTTGCCAAACTAGCATCGGCTCGTGACGCACATTTATACTTATTCTCTGGAAAGTCACCTTCATTGAAAGTGGCTCATATTTTATCTGCTTCGATTAATTTTTTTTTAATCGGCCCGGCCCAGTAGGCCCGTTCAATTTTTTTGACGGCTCGGCCTGACAGAGCCCGTTGGAAAAAAATGTTCAAGTTCTGCCGCGTCTGCCCGGCCCGTTTGAAAATTCGCCTTTATTTTGCCGGGCCCCTGCAGACCTCTACCTCGTTCCTCTCCGGTTGCATAAAGGCAACCGGAAAGTCTCTTGGTCACTCAGCATCAGGTATATATATTTGTAGAAATTCGTGCCTTTTCAAGAAGTCTCATGTAGTTTTAAAGTATCTGAAAATTATGAGTACTATGTTGATAGCTTCAAAGTTGCGAGTTTTCTAATGCCTAAGGTCTAGTGAGAAGAATTTACGAGCTACATCTGTTTGTTTGTTTTTTCCTGTCAAGAAACAAGCTTATTTGACGAGAATTTATAACTTGCATATAGATTTCAAATTAACCATGTTTAAATTAGGGAATTTTGCACAAAATCTCATAAGCCAAAAAAAAAGTAATCGCAAAAGATCATTTGTTTGCAACAACCTTTCTGATTCTTATAATTCTAGTGGTTTAAGTACGGAGTTCAATTACATGACTTAAATTTGTGCTTTATTTATATTTTGTATTTAATTTATTTATTGGTGAAGTTTTAATTTCGTTATAGAATATACACTCTAAAAACGACATTTTCAAAACTGAGCAAAAAATACTCAAACCTGAGTATGTCGCATAGACAAAATGGCTCCGAAACAAAATTACTCATGTTTGAAAATCGTATATACTCATCTCTGAAAACACGGACATACTCAAATATGAGCACATGATGTTTTATTATTGAGTGTTGCCATGCTCATATTTGAGTATGTCCGTGTTTTCAGAGATGAGTATATACGATTTTCAAACTTGAGTAACTTTGGTTCGGAGCCATTTTGACTATGCGACATACTCAGATTTGAGCATTTTTTTGCTCAGTTTTGAAAATTTCGTTTTTAGTGTGTACGCAACATGGTACATAGCTAACCCTAGTTTTACGATAACTTATAGAAATTACGTGTGCATACAATAAAAATAGGGATAAATATTTCGAAACAACAAAATTAATGAAATTACCTTCAAAATTTTCAATGAAATCTTGCAAATTCCACCTGTGAAGTCTTTCTTTTACCAAGTCATACATTCTTCGGTTTCGAAGGCTAAAAAGCAAACTCTACACTTCTACGATCACATTAGGAAGGCTTTTGAGTTTTCTTCCGCGATCACGATAAAAATGTAGTTCGCCACATTTCATGAAATAAAATATTATTGAAAGGAGTGTTTCGTTGCAAATCATAACATATGAAATAATATGAATAAATGCAACTACACTGGTGAGATTTACTACATTTAACGAATAAAATGTAATTTTGTTTGAAGCTGAGTACTTCCTGTATTTCAGAATTGAAAGCATCGAGTCGTCATATTTGAAACAAAAAGTTTCATAACAAAATGAAAACATCGATTTGCTCAGATTTGAAAGTGTCATTTTTCTCAGTGTATGTCGGAAACAAACTATTTATATTAATTTAAGTGAAAATGTCTTTTTAGGGTTTTTTTTCTTTCGCAATCGTCTGCACGCGATAGAGATCGATTAAAATAAATGCATGCATGAAAATTATTTCAAAAACAATAAAAAGTGAAAGTAGATTTTTACCGTATTGGATGGTGCAAAAATTGAAAATGTGCGTTGTTCAGAAGTTTAAAATTTGCAGTAAAAGCTAAATTTAATCGTCTGCTGTCTTCACAATCAAAATGATGTCAGCGATTTGCATGGACACATTTGTCCTTTACAATACAGATAAGAAAAAACATTTTGAAATATATCAAATTGAGATTTTTGTCTTAATTTGTATTTAAGATTGTATATATATACATTTTTATTTTCTGATAAAACTGAACGTTCCACAATCAAATAACTTCCACTTAAAATTGCATTTACTAGCAATGTTTGGTGATATGTGTAATTTACGATGTGGCGTAATATAGCATTTGTGTAATTATTATTCAATTGAAGAATAAAAAGAAAAAGTGGTGAGATAAGAATATTCCATACCGATTAATTGAAGATTTCGGAAAGATTGGAGAAAATATAAAAATACTCATAGATGCTTATCAGTAGTCGAGGCTACTGACATTGAATTATAAATGAATCAATGCGATATAGTGGACTTTTACCTCATTTTGAGCGTAACATTTTGTAATGTAAGACACGTAGCGTAACACATGAGACTACCTTTGTCATCTAAAACTATCAATATTCTTTAGGTCTTTTTTGTGATTTAACTAAAAGGTACCAAAGGTTCTGGTACTGTAAGTCTTGGTCTGTGATCTGTCACTTGAAAGCAGTCTTTGAAAGCAGGCTTTGTATAATAACTGGTATATTTACGTGCAAGCACTGGGCGAACATCTCCAAGCTATTTGGTTCGCTTCGGGCTAGGCAAAAAGTCGTCCTCGCTGTCATCGTTATCACATGGACCCTCAGATACAGGCCAATGGGAACAGCCAGGAACAGGAGATCTCGACCGGACTCACACGCAACAGGACTCTTAGAAGTACTCCGTTGGTATACGTAGTTTCACATATTGATCCAAACTCGACAAATACATGATCGTGTTTAGTAAGTCTCGGTAAGTCTTGGTCTGTGATTAATTTGATCTGTCACTTGTAATTCGCTGAGTGTGCGTGTTTCGAGTGTTTCTGGAATGTAGTTCTGCTTAGTCAGGCGCAATCGAAACTGTGCTGATAGTATGTTTGATTCGCTTGCATAAAAACTGCTGAGCGCCTGCGTAATGTTAAACTGAGTGTGTTGATAACACCCTGAATATAATGCTACATCCAAAGCAGCTAAATTCACTCGAGTTTTGTGATTTGGAAGTAGCATGATGCTGTGTTCACGCTGGGTTTTCAACTCAAATGCCGACCCCTCAGAGCCTGTTTTTGATCCTGCAAAGCACGCATACTTGCTGTACAATTTCGACTATACAGAAAACGGCACCTGTTATATTAGTGGCTTCGTAATATTCAAAGAAATGCTTGATATTAACGATTGCCATGCATGGTATCCTGACGCAGTTTTTGATAAGGGAATATTTTCAAGCGAATTCTATTCAATGTTGATCAAACACGATCATGTATTTGTCGAGTTTGGATCAATATGTGAAACTACAGAAGACTACCTGTCGGAATACTTTAGTAGAAAGTCTTTGTCTGAAACAAAAGATTAATTTTTATTTAAATTACGCAAAAAATTAAAGAAAAATTGTGATTTCTTAATAAATCACATTTTAAATTTAAAATTAAATTTAAATATTGGTTCTGACTAACTAAAACTTGTAAAAATTCATTAAAAATTTATTATAAATGCCTGCATTGTACACAGAACCAATACTCAGCCTGCTGATGACAAATCTGAAAACACCAAAAAAACTGGACCTCGCATAGTCCTAACTAGAATTTTAGCATAATCAACTAGTGATCTTGCATACATAACCCCCATTGATGTTCTAACATGCACAACCAACTGATCTCGCAATCAAATAATCAGTGATGTTACACTATTTCAAAATGCCTGCATTGTACATCACTGTTTCATAAAAAGTGGAGGCGGGAAGCGGTGGCGGTACACCAAAGGAGTACTTCTAAGTGTCCTGTTGCGTGTGAGTCTCGTCCTGCAGTCGTCCGGTCGAGATCTCCTGTTCCTGGCTGTTAAAAATCTTAGAGAAATTAATTCTAAGACGAATACATCACGCATTAGACAAAACGAATTTCCTATCGGGTAAGCAACACGGCTACACGCAAAATAAATCTACGGAAACGGCTTTGTAGCAAGTGATTTCATTAGTAGAACAACACAAATAAAATAAACAATACACATCACTGGTGTTACTGGATTTCAGAGGAGCATTTGACAACCTCCCTTGGGACCAGGTGATCCAAGCATTGCAAAGACTAGGTATTTCTAAACAACTCATTAATATTGCCGTTTCCTTCCTTTCGTGTAGGCGAGCTCAGGTGGACTGGATGGCACCATTTTTGTTGTACTTCTTTAGTAAGGGTTGCCCGCAGGGATCGTGTCTGGGTCCTTTTCTTTGGTTGGTTCTGTTGGAGACTCTGTTGGGGACCTTTGATGTACAGGACTGTGAACTGGTGGCATACGCGGATGACGTGATATTACTGATCTGGGCACAGTCGAGAGAGCAACTTGAACAAAAAGGTCAGAAAGCTTTAAAATTTATTCAGAATTGGGCAGAAACCAACAAAATAGAAATTTCACATGAAAAATCCTCATCATTAACTTTTGGCAAACCCAAACCCCTTAAGCGGGGCCCCACATTTAAACTTCAAGGTAAATCAATAAAATCAGAAACAACACTAAAATACCTGGGGGTAATATTAGATAAACAATTATCATTTCTCCCACATGTGGCACAAAAGAGAGTAGAAATCGGAAAAATAACTCAAAATCTTTATAAATTTTCATCATCTTTATAAATTCTCAGGTCGACTCCCTCCGGAATTTTTTAAAATTTGGTACTCGGCGATCTTACAAAGGAAACTGGCCTACGCGTGTGCTGTCTGGTTTCCGCGTATGGCGCAATATCACGGTCGTCGACATTTGCTCTCGGCACAAAGGAAAGCTTTGTTGCTGATAACGAGAGCATACTGCAATACGTCAACAAACGCCCTGCAGGCCCTCACAGGTCTCCCCCCACTGGATTTGCAGTTGGAGGCGGAGGCGGAGTATTCGGGGACGATTCGTCTCTGCAAGGCAACATAAAAGGCTTTTGCTCCACTATACTATCCGAAATGCTCAAAATACAAAACATCACCACTAACAAGTGAAATACAAATTTGTGAAATAAACGACTATGTAGGCAAAATTACAATATACACGGACGGTTCCAAAATGTCCGAAGGCACAGCCTCGGCATTTTGTGTGTACGGGAAAAACGAGCAAATCTATACTTGGAGAGCGAAACTGCCCAAGGATAACTCCGTCTTCCAGTCACAACTCTTCGCGATCTCTTCAGCATTAGAGTGGATAGAGTCGGACAAACATTCTCAATGCTTAATCATAACGGATAGCCTATCAAGTTTAAAAGCATTAAACAATTTTGACAATACAAACTATTTAATATTAAAAATTCTTCAACAATTACAAACAACAGTAAAAGACATATACTTCAATTGGACCAAAGGACATTCAGGTGTTGAGGGCAATGAGGCAGCTGACCAACTGGCAAAATCGGCAGTAACGGATGAAACACTAATACATACATTTTTACCATATCCAGCTTCTTCACTAAAATCACAGACAAAGCAGAATCTGTTAAAAAATTGGCAAAAACGCTGGACGGATTCAGACACAGGCCGATATACGAAGGAATTCTTGCCATTGGTTGACCACAAGTATTTCGTAAACAACAGATACACATATTTTTAACAAATCACGGCCCCTTTCAGGAACACTTATACAAAATTAACAAAAGAGACTCCCCACTATGCATTTGTGGCTTGCCGTCAACATCGTTACACTATGTATTATACTGTACATTAACATCGCATTATCATCTCAAAAAACACACACGTATGAATTTAGCAAGTTGGTGGCGGGATGTAAAAGAGAAACTACAACTACTCAACAAGATCATACAATGCATGAGGTTTATAGAAACAAACGAGTACATCTTTTCAAATCCAGAGCCATTCTAGTCCGACTCCATCACTAGGGTGTTGCATGGAGGGAGAAACGGGTTATTAGCGGGTGCCAGAAAGTTCTATCACTTTTGAATTTTTATCTTGTGCATCTCTCCAAACTGTTGTATGCGCAAATTGTAAATAGTAGGTGTGCTGTAATGTGTTTCTAATTGTGATGTTGAATATTGTGTGTTTAATGTACTGTGAAATCCCTGTAAATCCATGAAAAATGTAAATAATTATGCAATCACATTCAAATGATCCTCATGTAATCACTACACACAGTCATGTAAATAGTAGGTGTTTGATATTGTGTTGTAATGTGTTTCTAATTGTCATGTTAAATATTGTGTGTTAAATGTACTGTGACGTATATATATCCAAGAAAATTGTAAACAATTATGTAATCACATTAGGTGAAATGATCCTCATGTAATCACTACATACAGTCATATATCTCGATGTGAAATCTTCGGTTCGCCCAGAAAAATTAGGTAACCAATTGTGATTGTAATTGTAAATCTCACAGTAACCGAAATAAATCTCAGCAGCTTGATCAGGGACCCGACACTCCCTCTCAGACTGTGGTCGAGAGTCGTTAGGAGTGGATGTGGTCTACCCCTCGGGATTGCACTAACACTCTAAAGCGAAAGCTGAGTTCCCGAGCTGGTCATCGCTGTCATCGCTGTCACTGTTCCTGGCTGTTCCCATCGGCCCGTATCTGAGGGTCCATGTGATAACGATGACAGCGAGGACGACTTTCTGTCTAGCCCGAAGCGAACCAAATAGCTTCGAGATGTTCGCCCAGTGCTTGCACGTAAATATACCAGTTATTATACACCAGTTACATCACCAGTTATTACCAGTTTTGGTTTTTACCAGTTATTAACTATTTTTGTGATTTCCGCCATTACCGATATCATTTTCACATACGCTTAGCAGGCTCGCCACGTACCACCAGGGGTACGCGTATCCCATGTTGGGAACAGCTAATCTTAACAAAAGAATACACTCCATATACATTAATCCTTCAAATGACACAGAAAGAAAAATAATCATTCGAATAGAAAATATCTTTGCTTCTGATTTATGCTTAAAAGACTAAATTTAGCAATCTAGGCACAGTCAAATATTGTAAGACAATCAGAAGATTTGAGAATGAATATTTACTTTTACCATCGTGTTAAGTTTTGCGATCAATTTTACTTTAAAATACCAAACAGGAAGTCATACGGTCAAATAATTTAAGAATTAAGGGGTTAAATCCGGGCTTCGCGGTTTACAAAATATAAGTGGAAATCATTTTTTTTATTCATAACTAATATTTTTTTTTATATTTAATATATATTTTTAGAATGCGAACTAACAATACCAAAAATCATGTTTGTATGAAAAATAGCGATAATGTTTCCAAATAAATTTTTGAAATTTCTAAAAGGCGGTTTCATATTAGATTCGTGCTAAGAGTTAAGAACTGAAGAAATCGTTATTTACAATCATCCTCTGTTATAACTCTGCTGCAGGTTCGATTACATGTCTTAAATTTGTGTTTTATTTATATTTTATTGTTTTATTTATTGATTGATGAATGTTTTAATTTCGTTGTGGAATATAAGCTAGAATAAAATGATGAGCTATTTATATTAATATAAATGCAAACTGATTTAGATTTCGTAATGGTTTGCAAGTGATAGGGATAGCCTTAAAATTAATCGTACTTGAACATTAATTTAAAAACAATCAATTTTGAGTAAATTACTGTACAGTTTTCAAATAAACTGCGATATAGTTTTCAAGCAAATTGCATTTGCAAGTACGTTTCTTTCTTTATTCGACGGCGTAAGAACTAAAAGTATTCGGTATTTAGACGTTTAAAAAATTTTAAATAAAAGTTAATAAAAGTTAAATTCAATCGTCTGCTACTTCCATTGTCAAAATGACGCCACCGTTACGCACAGACACGTTTGTTCTTTATAATACAGATAATTTATCCCCAACTGATAAATTGATTTATAGAAGTTGCAAAGTAGATTGCAATGTGAGTAGTAGGGTGGGTCGAAAAAACCGAAATTTTTATAATCGAAATGTAATAACGCAGAAAAGTTGCCTTTTGTAATACAGAATAAATTTCTAAAATATTACATCGATCGGTTAATATCTTTTACCGCCGCAAAGGGGCCAAAGTTTCAAAAAATCGCAAAAAACATGTTTTTTTATCATTTTTTTTTTAAATTACCCAAACATACCAATACAATTTCTAATAGAACGCAATAGCTACATGAAGATATGAGAAATGTCCCGGTAAATGTTCATTATGATGAAATCATATCTTTATTTGCCGCAAAAAAAAAAACATATTTTTTGTAAAAATTTCAAAAATTTCAATTTTAAATTTTCTTTTCTAAATTTTTATAATTTCTATAATATGTCTAGAAATAAATAATTTTACTTTATATCTATTAATATATCATAATTTTTTATAACTATTTGTAATAGACTTGAAAATAAAGTTAATCATTCATTTTTCTTGACGATCGCTTCATCTACTGATGTTTTACTTCATAACAGCCAATTCATGTCACAAAAATTATATAAAATGATCAAAATGTTTTAGTATTTTATTAATTAAAATATAGAGATGTTTAACCGAAACGGGTTAAATAAACTTAAAAGGAAGAAGAATTCAATGTAAATGAATTTTATAATATAATTTGCTTTCAGATGAAGCCATTATTTCTCGAGAGGCCAAAACTGATCAGATGTGATCCTCCCTCTGTGCTAGTAAACAAACTTTATCAGCGCTTCAATGAACTCCACAGAACATCGTGCTTTTGCAATTTTCTTCATGGCTGGGGCCCTGATTTTCTCCTCTTCATATGCTATCATTCCAAAGAGGCTATTTGTATGATTTAAGAAATAGTAATTTCGTGAAAATACAGGAACTATAATCTTTCGTAGATTATCTGTCAAGTAAAGTAGGATACTAACTATAGTGCACAGATTCTGGAAAGCATGAGTGATTAATTTTAATTGTGAACCAAATGATGCAGTACATTTTCAGGATGTACTCAAAAAGTATGACAAGTTAAGAAGAGGGTTTCATTGTTCCAGCGTAGAGTCTCAAAATTCGAATAGCAGTAATGATCCACCTTGCGTGAAATATTTGTCCAGGGACTCAGCAAAAAAGGTCAATTGTATACACGCGTGTTGAAAGAGCTTGCAATAGTTCAGACATATACTTCTGGTCAGTTGACAAATCATCTTTATCAACAGCTAGGTATATCAGATTAAATTGGCTTAAATTTTGCAATTGGTAATAATTCGCAAATCGCAAGAGATCAACCAATTGGGCCACAATATGATAGATAACATGTTTTTTGTCATCAAGATGTTTGAAAAGATGTCTCAGTGGAAGCTCATTGAAGTTAGGTCAAGGAAGCCAATAAAGTGTTTTTTTAAAAGTTGTTCTCAACTAATCCTACTATAACACCACCTTTGCATTCTGTTTTGAAGACAGTTCCGCGAAATTCAACTGCAATTATTATTACAGTCTGGATTTCCTTTTTCTTCAAAAAATCTATAATGTCATTGCATATAGAAGTCGCCTTGCCAGACGATGGGGTCAAATGACGAAAATAATTGAGACCTGGTTCTAGTATCAAAGTTCCTCCTTGACTTCGCAAAGATGAAACTTTTCAACCTCTTTAACCTGGCAGATATTTCTATCTTTAGGGCCATCAACGTATAGAGTAAAAGGAGTACATTACCAAAGAAAAAAACGAACAAAGGGAAACGTGGCCCTCTGGCAGCGAGAAATTAATTTTACGTGCAGGCAGCTGCAGGTGTTTCTATCATCGAGCATTTTTTTAAAAATAGAATTACAGTGATTATGGTTAACAATGTGCATGAAATTAACAACATAAAATGCCTTTTCCAGCCTATTAGAAATGTAAAAAATCTCAAAACATTACAAAAGTTATGAAAATTGAAAAAATGAAAAACTTTAATTTTTAACATTTTTTAGAAATTTTGGCCCTGTTGTGGCGGTAAAAGCAACGATGTCACAAAAATGAAATGTTAATGTTACATTACAAATATCTTGGCGTGGCTATTGCGTTCTATTAGAAATTGAATAAGTATGTTTGGATAATTAACAAAAAAAAAATTGCTAAAAGTATGTTTTTTGCGATTTTTTTGAAATTTGGACCCCTTGCGGCGGTAAAAGATATTAACCAATCGGTGTAATATTTTACGTATTTTATCTTTTTTACAAAAGGCAACTTTTCCGCGCTATTACGTTTCGATTATAAATATTTTTTTTTCGACCCACCCTAGTGAGTAGTTAAAGCAAACTCAAAAATTAGTTAGAAAAATAGGCCCGAATTTTGGATTTGCATATTTGAAGCATGTAGAAATAGATTTTTTTAGAATTTTGATACGTTAAAATGCATTTGTTTTTTAATACCAATTTGTTAATACATAAATTACGTAATTAATACTCAAAAACGAATGTTAGGTAATGTATAAAATTTTAAAGAAATACGTTTCTGGTAGCTAAAAAAATTCGTATAAAAAATCCATTTCATTGCACCAGGTAGTTTCAGAGAAAGGCATAAAAGACAACCACACGTAATTGCGGTTAAGGTAAATGTACTAGTAGTGGTCCACTTAAGCAAAATTTTCTAATTATTTTTAAATTATAAGTTAATTCTAAATTATATAATTGTCTTTTGCCTAGTATATAGGAATTTTTAAGTTTTCGACTCATCTAGAAATTTTTTTATAATATACCTAAAGTATATAAACAGCAGCTTAATTCAAAATAAAGTATAATATTAAAGAAACTATGTTTTAAATGAAAAATTATGTTTTAGTGAAATCTGTGAGAATTTCATCAAAGGCACGCTAGAAATTAGCAAATGTACCAACCGAAAAAAAAAATATTCCAAACAATTTATGAAAAGTTAACATTTAAGAATGTTTGTCAATTTTAAAATTTTTATAATTCTTAAACTGCTTGACCGAATGAAGTCCTGTTTGATAGCTTAAAGTAATAAAAAGCAGAAAAACGTAATATTAACTAAATATACAAATATGATGTCAAAATTAGATGTTCGTACTGAAAACCTTAATTATGGTACAATTTTAATAAAAGACGATCTCCTCATTTTTTAAACAAAAATTTAACTAATTTCTGAGGAAGTGCTTTCCGTATTTATGTGGGACAATTTTATTGTTAAAATGCATGCTTCTTTTCTCAATCTACTGTACATTACATTGGAATGTAAGTATTCATTTTTGGCAATTTCTGAAATTTATATAACATTATGCCATAAGACAATTTGAATTTTGTCGCTTGAGCAAGAAAGAAACTATACCTGTTACATTCAATCTTTTTGTGTGTTTTAGCATCAGATCATTGCGTTTTTGTTTTATTTCGTTCAAAGTTCATTTCACATTATAAAATAATTTTGAAAGTGGAGTTCACTTAAAAACACAAATTTCACCTAAAATCTTTATATTTATGTGTAATTATAATTTGAAATATTTTTTAATTTGAAAAATGAAACATTATTTATAGATTATGTTTAAACAATATTGTGATGTTTGCTAAAAAAAAAAAAAAAAAAAAAAAAAAAAAAATGCATAAAGGTATATGCATGAATTTTGAAGTAAATTCATATTTGTAGCATACATTTCAGTATATAAGACAAATAGGGTGATATTATGCATCTTAACTTCAAAACGTAAATAAACATCTTAAAACAAATATTTTAACTTATTTCTTTACAAAATGTTACATATTTATGCCAACGCTTTTAAAGATGGATATTTACTCTTACTTCTTAAACATAAGATTATCCAGAATAACTCCAGAGTAAAATTTATTTACTCTTTTCTGGAATTTAAATATTAAAACGGAAATAAAATTCATTTCCTGGGAATTCCAACGCGGTAGAGCTGAGATTTAAAAGCATCTGTTATGTATGTTTGACATTATCATCTGCTAAACGGAATTATAAATATGTGCTTGTAAATCATGTAAATATTTAAATTATTAAATGTTTAAAAAGTGTACATTTTTTATTTTGTTAACTGCAGTTTTTGAAATATTTTGAGAAAAGCATTTTGAAAAATTTCTGTAATTAACAGAAAACATGGAAGAATGCGTGTAATGGAATTCAATGGTAATAAACATGCTGTATTTTAATTAGGAGCATATCCTGGAACAATTAATAATAATTTTTAAAATAACAAAAGTCTTTTGTGTATTTCAGTGTCTGTGTAATGTAGTTTTATTTTTTTTCGTACAATGTTTCGTGTATAATATATGCCATATATTTAAATTTTACAGCTTAATTTTATTTGTATATATTTTTACATAACTTTTTTTTAAATAAATTTAAAAGTTTTACGTATAATGTAAAAAAATTCAAAAGTCTCATATTATATGAAAATAATATGGTCACAAAAACAATATGGAATAACCACTTTCAAATCATGGAAAATCATTTTTTATCTTTAGAAACTACATATATTAATATTTTTTTAGATTAAAAAAAGTACTTTTAAAAAGAAAGTTTCTTTTGACGCAACAGATTTTTGGAATCCTTTCTGACTAGTTTTTATTCGGACAATGCAATGTGTATGCACGGGATTTTCTTGAAGTGTGAACTTGTAACTTTTTCTCACCTGATGTTCGGATTAGGTTTTTTTTATGCTTTCAATTATTAAGTAAACATTTTCATGCTCAACATGTTTTACTGATAAACATACTAAATTAACTTCAGTAGCATTAAAATCGATATCAATATTATTTCGTAACTCTCGTATGTATAAATTCGGATATTCAACTGAAAATGTTAAATAACACGGAATGTAACCTTTTTCTTCATAGAAATATATTTAACATTATTATTTTCTGTCGTTTTTTATATTTTTTTATGATTTGTTTATCTTTATTTTCAACTAGCGAACATTCCCGGCGTTGCCCGGGTACGTCAAAAGACAGCTCGAATTGCGAAAAAGCTCTGAAAATCCCAATAAGATATCGCGAAAAAATTTTAAATCACTGCACAAATTTCGAAAAGAGGAAAAAAACATTATATAGTATTGTGTTCGCAAGTTTGAAAGTTGATTCCTTTCCCTAATGTGGAAAAATGGTAGGAAATCGCTAAAATACACTAAAAATCGCATACAAAATTCCCAAAAAATTTGAAAATTGCTATACGAAATCTGAATAAACTTTATTGAAATGAGGGCAGAATGTACTTTAGGTCAAAAATGGAATGTCAAAAAATTGCAGCAGATCGCGAAGAAACGTAAAAACCGCATTAAAAATCACAAAAAGTTAAAAAATAAACGAAAGTCAAAATTTACTATAATTGGATAAAAATTCCAAATCTAATTACTTTGACCTGCGGGTTCTATTTAAATTTATGTTTGGGAAATCATGCTAAGCACGTAATATTAGTTTTTGTTGCATTAAAATATCTCAATTTGTTGATTTTCTGAAGGCAAGGAAACCCTGTTAATTTGCAATGGAAGTCTATGGGACGTACCTATAGACGTACCTTTTCCCCAAATTTTGTAGCTCTACGTGCGGAGGTCCCTTAAGAACACCGTCGATACACTTACTCGCTCACACACAAACTTCTTTCTTTATTATTATAGATTTACAACTTCTAAAATTTTATAACTTTTCAAGATATTTAAAAGAGAAAAAATTATATCAGTATACTGCAAGATTTAGACGAAGTGATGACTTTGTTCTAGAGGATGTTCCAGATTTTTCCACTGATATACTCTTAGACCAATAGGTGATGCTAAAATGAAAGATAATGTTGAGATATGGACTGATGTAATAAATGTAATGAGCGTGCACTTGAATTTTGTCATATTATGACGAGCAAAAAGGAAAAACAATTATCAATCATACGTTATGAAACACTTTCAAGCCCATACAGAATAATGTAACAAAATTTCCTAGTGAAATAAGGCGAAAAATGGCGTATAACTATGCAATTTGGAAAACTTTTTTTTCACACGAATGTGAAAACACAATTTTATCAATTACCATTGATTGCCGGAAAAATATCCTAATTCTTTATGAATATGATATCCATAATATATCCTCTTTAATTCCGAAGCCAAAATAATAATACAAATGCTTATTGATTAGTTTTTTCCAAACAAAATGACATCATAAATGACAGACAAAATATCTTTTCTGAAATTGATCCTTTAGGTGCTTAGTAATTTAGGTTCAAAAATATAAATCTAAAACTACAAACCCCTTAAAAATATCATTTTAATAACCATTAACCTAAATTAACGCAATCACAAATTTAAGAGTTTTAAACAAGTAAATAATTTCCATATCCTTAATTTTTGTATTCAAAAATATTTAAGTTAAATATCTGTGAAAATTTCTTGCTTTCATGGTCATACTGTTTTTGGGGAATTTTTGCGCATCTTGCAAACTCAGGTAAAAATAACATTTATTTTATACGGGAATCAGCTTAGATGCTGCAATTAATTCGTTTGTTTTAAACGCAAAAATATACATACACACACACACACATATATATATATATTCAGCTATTAAGAAATGATGTTAAAATGAAAAACAATTCGGACATTTTTTTATAAGGAAAAGAACAGAGGTGCCGGAATCGGTTAAATTAGACTGACATTTAGTTCACTCCTAGCACAATTTCTGTCAGTAAAGAGATCTCTACCGGCTATCGTTTGTGCAACCCTGTAAATTATCTATAAAATTTTCAGATACAGGGTAATATGCAAAGGAACAATCAAATTTGAAAACGAGTACCGCAATTGAAAACGCTATTGTTTGAGAATTTTTGAACGATTTTTTTTTAAACTTATATTTTGGCAACTAATTTTTTTAATTAATAAATTTAAATATTTTTTCAAACAATAAAATAACCTCTAATTCGCAACACATGTTTTTAAAACCATTAATGTATTCACTTACTTTAAATTTACATTTTTTTCTGTTTTCAATCTGTTTAAAACTAAATCTGCCGGTATTAAATGACAGATTTAAAAAATATCGATTTATGGATATTTTATTAATAGTTTTTAGATTAAAACAATCTCAAATTAGTATCTTAAAAAATGTAAGTATGTTATTGTAATAAATTTAGTGTAAATACACTGGTGTGCAAAAATTAAGGGCAAAGCAGATAAATCGGCATAGAAGGCGAACAAAGCAACAGAACGGATTGTTTAGATGATTTTGTTTTATTGTCCCATGTTTTCACATCTTGGAGATATTATGGTATGACTTCAGTTGATGTGGAAAATTTCTGCACAACGTTACATTCTAAAACACATCTCGTCCTTAAATTTGCACACCAGTGTACACTACTTTACACTAATTGGCTTTAGAAGTTACGAATAAAATACAAATAATTCAAATCCATATAAAGTATCATTTGTAACCTGTTGAAGTAGTGTTACATTTTTCGTTAATCCATTTTCATCATTAGCGCATATAAGCGTAAATTTGGTTTCCCTAGGTGCATACTATGAGAAAACTCTAAACAAAAAAGCTTTTATAATGAAGATATAAATGTTTATAAAAAACTTCAGGAGAACCTCGATATTGCATCCGTAAAACAATAATGAATATTTTGTTTATTTGGCTATTTAACACCGGTTGGCGACGGAATAAAAAAAAAAAAAAAATCCTTTAAATTTTACGATCGTATTATACGATTTAGAATAAAGAAAATAAAAATAATAATGTTGCTTCAAACTCACTGTTAAGGTCCAATTCTGATCCCGTAATATTTGAATTGTTCGTATCGGAGGCAATAAGAGAATAGTATTGTTGCCACAGAAGCAAAGATTTATTCAATATCGAATGGCAGAGACTAAATTGAATGAAATAGATTCAGTATTACGTAAAAACGGTTTGCAATAATACGCCGGTTATAGCTCAAATTTGAATGCCCTCATTCAGCCCAAACAAAACAAGCACCTGGATTAGGGACCAAATTCTTTGACGTCACCCATAGATTTCTCTAAATAAAAGTGATCTGTCTATGTTGAAGTTTCTAAACTAAGATTTCACAAGGGAGAGATTTTGTATTAATAATATGAATTCAGAGACATGAATTATTAAGTGAACGAATTTTAGGGTTACATTTTCGAATTTACTCCCAGCCACCACACTTCACCTCTAATCGTTATCTTTACACTGTGGTCGAATGTTAAAAGGAGAAAATTCTTAGGGCAGTTCTTAACTGCTCTGCTCAACAAGCCCAAAACGTTTTGACACATTTCAAAATTCATTTTTTAACGGAAAGATATAAAATTAGAAAGACTGGTCATGGAAGCGATTTGAAATTGAACTGTTTTTTCGCTTTTTTAATCAATCAATTACCTGTTGAGTTATAAGCGTTTTTGATCACGTGACAAGCTCGTTTTTGCCTGCTTTTGAGTACTTATTCTCCGTTCGCGTGGTCAAAACGTCCACTTTAAGACTATTTTTTGAAAGATCTATATGCGTTTGAAAAAAAAAAAAAGGGAAAAACAGCTCGATGACATAGTTTCTGAACAATAACACCATCTAGTTTCATGCATTTTCGAACAAAAATGAATTAAAACTTATGTAAGAAAGTTACCCTTTTAGATTTGGGAACACCCTTAATCGGAGAGTTACGTTTAAAATACACTTAAAACTTACACAGCCAGTCAAACCGTGATAAATTAAATAACTTCAGCAACACGCAAGTAGTATGCATTATTGGGAAGATGAAAACCTATGTTTAAAAATGCACAAAAAATACTTAAAAAGCAGCAAACAGCTGTTTCGAATCTGCTAGCGAGATTCTTCTTCAGTGCGAGATAGAGCAAGGCACAGCCTCAGTTACTTATTGCTGAACATAAATACATCAAAGCTATTGCTGTTGATCGTGGTTATTCCTCTAATGTTAAAGATTCTATTTATAAGAAATTGACGAAACCCGTCCATTCTGAAAAGCATTCTAATTACAACTTCAATACTTCAGTTTTGTTGCCAATTTTTCCTAAAATTAATCAGCAAGTTACTTAAGAAGGTTTGATTTTAATGTAATTTTTTTTCTCCTGTTAATAAAATCTCTTTTAAAATCTCAAACACCACATTGATCACCTAGATAACTGGGGTATTTACCAAATCTCTTACCAGTGTGGTCTTTCTTATATTGGGCAGACTAAATGTGCTCTTAGATTTCGTTTAAAAGAGCATGAAGGTTATGTTAAAAATCAGGAGCTTAAACGTTCTTCTATTGCTCAACATTGTTGGTCTTTTCAACATAGGTTAAATTTTACCTCTGCCATCATTATCCAAAAATGTGCTTCTAATATTAATCTTGATTTTTGGAAAGCTTACCACATCATTTAAAATTCTCACTTTTTAGTTAATGACTTACCTATTACTCCTGATATTCCAAGTACTTGGAAAGCATTAATTTAATTTCCCCCTTTTTCGTTTCTTTTTCTCTTGTTCTCCGGTAGGTGTCGCAACTTGACCACTCAGTCGTTTCATCTTCTTCTCTCTCATTGGTCATCTTCTTCTCTCCCATTTTGCCCAGCCTTGCTTTTTCTAGCACGCTATGCTTTTCTCTATCTCGCACTGAAGAAGAATCTCGCGAGCAGATTCGAAACAGCTGTTTGCTACTTTTTATGTATTATTTGTGCATTTTGAACGTTCGTTTTCTGCTTCTCAATATTCTTGCCCAAAGGCTTTATTTGCTATTTTTATAGTGTAAATTATATAAGCTTATAGAAAAAAAAAAAAAAAAAAAAAAAAAAAAAAAAACTGTTTCATCCTTTAAGTTTAAATACATTTAGTATGGTGAATTTAAACACTCATTTAAGAAGCATTTCAAAATTCACTAAAATTTCTTGCATATTTTGATGGGAAATGTTGCTTGCCAAATCGAATGGCGCTATCGTCTTTTCGTGCAAAATATTTGAAATTATTATATTTTTATTTACAGACTTTCTACTGGAATTCCGCCGCTAAATTTTATTAATCCTTTATTACATACATAAGTAATTTTATTAGCACTTTTTTAAAACATATTCTGAGTATGCGCATTAAGGAGAACTTCTTATAAGTAGAGAAAAGTTCATTTCGTTCATCAGATCAAACGTTGTTTATTCTGCGTCTAAATTGCTGAGAGTAACGGAGGATGATGTATTTCCCAGAAAGTATCATAAGATAAATAACAAAATCTGAAACTATAATCTAAACAGCGGTAATTACTAAGGAAAAGAACCCCCAACTAATTGAATACTTGAATAAAGGAGTAATATATTTTTAAATAATCAATATTCTCATTTGAAATTTTATATATGATAATTTTAAAATGATAAATTTTTAAGGTTATCAGAAACATAACGCCTGGAAGAAAATAAAATTTTGTTTACATGTGTTCTAAACACTAAATACTATTTTTTTTTATTTTTATCTAGGATATTGAACGATATCACACATGTATTAAAAAATGCCTTTAAATGAACAATTCAGTCATATGATTTTTACTTTAAAAATGCAATTATTAAAACACGTGAAGAAAATTTATTATGCCAGTTATTGTTCGGCAATCCAATAAATCAATTAGCTATTTAAAAAAAAAAAAAAAAAAAAAAAAAAAAAAAAAAAAAAAAAAAACTTTCTACCGTTTCGTTTCTCAAGAAAAGTGTGCATAAGCAATACGTGGATATATATCATGAATAAAGAAAAGTAAAATATTAAAAATATATATATGGAATCAATCTAAGTCTTTCTTTTGTAACATAAAAAACTAAATTAGGGTTTCATAAAAATTTATTAATAAATAATTATAAAAATATGTGTATCGTGCATTTAGTAATTTTACAACATTTTTCAACTCCGTATTTCTATCGTTTTCCATGCGTAATGTATTTGAATATAAATCACAATGTCTTCATAATGTAAGACGTACATTAAATAGGTTTACAGGCAAACTTATTTGATGTCGAATTGCTACTGAAATTGTGTTATATAAAATCAACCAAAATGTATATTTTATAGAAGTCTTGAACCAGTATTTAGAAAAGAAGGTGTTCTGAAAATGCACTGATTTTCATCCCAATTCAAATAACCTTAAACGTAAATTTCTTTAAACATAATGAAGTAAACTACATGAAGTTTTTATTAATTAATTATAACCATTTTAATATAAAAAACACAAAAAATAACTTTAAAAGCTGTAACTCTGTTTAATATTTTGAGTCTAATGTATATTTCGTATTAAATTTCAACATAGTAAATACATTAAATACTAATATTCTAAATGAATCGACTTTTAGAATGACCAGAATTAAAATAATTTAAAAATGATTAATATTTAATGTAGATGCATTGACTATTACATCATGTATATTCAATGAATTTGACGAATGCGATAAAACACATTACTAAATGATGTATTACCTTTAAATTATTAAAATCACATTATAATAAAAGTATACAAATCGACGGCTTCTCATGAGATTCTAACAGTAAAAAACTATCACATTTAAATGTTTTTTTGTTTTTTGAGAGAGGATGAAATCTGCAATAATTTTATGTCATATGATCTTTCAAGAATTTGTGTAAATATATTAAAGTAACAGGTTATACTAATAGACAGCGCTGCACGTCTATTCACTCGGAAATTAACTTTATCCTAATTGGTCGACATTCGTGTTTTGAATTCTCTAAAATCGTAATGTAAAAAAAAAATGTTAAAGTTTTTTTTTTTTTTTTTAAGATTCTGTTGATCGCCCAGAAGAGAGTTGAATCCGTTGATTTATATATTTTTATTATATTTTTAAAATAATTTTAATATTTTAAAGTTAATGCATCATTTAGCAGTGTGTTTTATTGCATACTTCAAGCTCTTTGATTATATTTATCTAAACATTTAAAGATATTCTTCTTTTTAAGAAAATATATATACGAAAACCTGTTCATAAAAATATATTCGAATATTTTTAAATAAAGAAATGACTGACTTGAAACCTTGCATTTTTATAAAATGCTTTAATTTCTTTTAGAAATAAATAGGATGTTTAAAGTGTTAAAATATATTCAATTTTGTAATATTTGAATGTGCAGAATACATACCTATCATTAATTGATTTAGCAGAGCTCACCCCCTTATGGCAAATTGCCAAAGCTAACACTATTTTTCGGAGAGAGATTTCGAGAACTAGAAAGGCAGAATTTATCATTCTAACTCACTTATTTTTCTGAGAAATTGCGTAAATAGTTGACAAATTTCGATAGCCTACGAAAGTTTGTCTCCTAAACACACACTTAAAGAATACCGGCATCCCGAAGACTAGTGCGTAACTAAAATTTTCAAAAGTTAATCGTATCATTTCTAAGCATAATTAAATTAAAATCATATATATAATTGTGATTTCATCTTTATTAAATATGTATACATATATATACTGTTACTAAAAAATAACGGTATCGTTGTAATCTAACACTTTCTCACCTGAGTCGTGAATTCTACGCTTTTATTATGGCTGATCTCGCTGAAGGCCTATTTACTTCGAAGAATATGAACACTCTTGGATGAAACAAACATTTAATAAACGAAAACTAACACTAAAACCGGTACATCAACTATTTTTAAACATCTTCAATTTTAAACTTCGTACATCTCGTCAGAAAATTAATGAAACAACTAATAAGATAAAAATTAAATCGTAAATAAAAATGGGTCTTTTTAGTTCACACAGCTTGCTTTTTTACTTAGCACCAAAGAGTTTGGATTTTGAGTAGGAAATTACAACATCCTCCGGCCCAGAAAGATAAGTTATTCTTTATATTTGTCAAGCTCCAATGGATATAGGTGTTGGACTGCTCGCCGAATGAAATTGCCTGTTGCCAGTCTTAAAGTGCATGCACGAAACTTTCCGTCTCTACCAGGATGAATATCTGTAATAATGCCTAATTTCCACAAAAGCCTTGGCTGATTGTCTTCTTTAATTTGAACAACGGCTCCTTTTTTTACTTGTATGCCTTTGGAGTGATCTGTATAATCGACAGATTTTAAATCCATCAATTAAAATTGTTTCCACTTCAACCAAAATTTTTGTACTAAGTTTAATCTGTATCTATATCTGCGAGTTACTTCACTTTTTGTAGAAGTAATGATCCTTATCTTTTCCGGTGGCAAAGCTGTCAGTCTTTTACATACCAGGAAATGTGCTGAACACAAGGGGGTTGGCTCATTTACATCACTCGATACAAAGGTTAATGGGCGGGAATTCAAAACAGCTTCCACTTCTTGTAAAGTGGTTTCAAATTCTTTGTAGTCTAATGAAGATCTTCCAAGGATTTTCTTACGGCATATCTTCGTTGAACGTACCAGTCTTTCGTAGAATCCTCCCCACAACGCTGCTGTAGAGGTCTGCACGGGCCCGGGCTTGGCCCGAGGCCCATACCCGGCGGAATGGAGGATAATTTTCAAACGGGCCGGGCCGGGCCGACAGACAAAATAAACGGGCCGGGTCGATAAAAAAAATTAATCGGGCCTATCGGCCCGATATAAGAATTTGAGAGGAGCAGATAAAATACGAGGTCATTTCCAATGAATATGACTTTTTCGAGAAGTATAAATGTGCGTTACGAGCCGATGCGAGTTTAACAACATCAATACAGAAATATAATATGTCCATCGTAGAGATCGGCATCGTACAGTTACATGATGCCTGATCACGGGTTTAATTATTTCGGCAGACTTGTGCCGGGAAGGAACTGGTCTTAATCGTTCTCAGGATGTGTAGGACAGGCATTATGTTTTGTAAAAGTATTAATAGCGATAATGAACTTCTGTTAACAGTATCTTTGGAAATGTACCTTAAGGTGGTTCACATATTTACTGCTCAATAATGCGAAACTCTCAGGCACATTTTCTGACTCATTTTTAACTATAAAGGCATAAAATTGACAGGCCTGAGTATTGAAGGCATTTAGGATCGAATAGCGCTTCCATTTTTCATAAATTACGTACAGAGATAACAGAGACTCTTGTCACCGGACTGTACGTTTTCTCCTTTCCTGTGCTATCGCTTCCGGAAATTCGATTCAAAACGCTAACTTTGGCAGTATTTTCTGAAAGATATATTACTTTTATCTAAGAAAAAACGGCATTTAGATGGTTTCTGAATAAGTATACCTGCCAATCTCATGCGTATCCGAAAAGAAATGAATTCACAAATGTATCAAAATGTAGCTCCTTTGGATTTGAGAAAAGCCTTAAAAATGACAGAAATATTTTCACAAATCTACCTTTTATTATAAGCTTCAAAAGTTATCATGTTTTTTAACCCTTTATTCTGAACTACAATAATCTTTTAATGAACCCTTATTTAAATTTTGAAACGTCTGCAGAGACGTTGACTAAAACACTGTAAGTAATCGTTAACGTATACTATTGTGTGTTTTCTATTTTGCGAACACATAGTAATTTAAAATATACTGTAAAATGTTCCCATAAATATGCATGTAGTATTCATTAAATGAATCTTAAATGTATGTCGAGAAAAAACGGAATTTTTTGTAGAAATTTAGTCGGGCCGGGCCTGTTTTCACTGATTTTTGTACGGGCCGGGCCGAGAACGGTAAAAATGTAAACGGGCCGGCCCGGGCTCGGGCCGAACTTTCAATTTTTACACCGGGCCTGGAAATTCCGGCCCGTGCAGACCTCTACGCTGCTGTCTCTACGATGATTTTCCATTCAATTCTTTTTTCACTAAAATAATTTTGCCCCTCGTTATTCTTTATCAAATTCCATATCTGCTGTAAATCCCTGTCCGCTTTCTTGAAGGTTTTAGCATTATTGGTGTAAATAATCTTGGAAATACCACGGCGTGAGATGAATCTTCGAAAGGCCATTAAAAATTCGGTCGTTGTTAAATTCATAGCAATTTCTAGATGCACTGCTCTTACTACTGCGCATGTATATAAAACAACGTAAATCTTGGTTATATTTTCGAGGTATAAGGGACCTAGGAAATCTGCTCTTGTCATTTCAAACGGTGATGTTTCTTTAATTCTATCTGGAGGAAGTGGTGCAATGTCTTGGCAGTAAGGTTTAGTGCTGAATTTTTTACAGATGATACATCGCTTTAGTCTACGTTTTACTTGTTGCCTACCCTTTATAATCCATAAACTTTCTCTTAATTGGTCGAGTTTCGGCAACTCCAGCATGAGCTACTTCTTCATGAGCTCTTCTGATTTGAAGATCTGTAAAATGACTTTTGCTAGGGAGGTGTAATTGGATGTGCTTCTGAACAACTTAAATTTGAATTCTGGAGTCTTCCTTTTAATCGCATGATTCCATCTTCATTTAAAACGGATTTAAATTTATAATTTTTGATTTTCTTCGGATTAATTTCTTCTCAAACAATGCTTCTCTTTCTTATAGAAAGTATTTCTCTTGCGTCTGTTTTATCCCATATTTCTCGGCTTTCAGAATTTCTTCAGCACTCAAAGGTCCTGAAAATTTACTTACACGTCTTTTTGTATTATTCGCAAATCTGAACATTCAACAGGTGATGCGAAGCACTCTAGTCAATGTACTGTAATTTTCAATTTTAAAATTTGCATAGTGTCTTCTTGAGTTACACAGCTATTTTGGAGAATTTTTATTCTCTTTGATGATCTTTTCTCTACTTCGTCACCTTTGATATCAATTTCTTTCGTTTCTTGAGGCCAAAATGTTTCATTTTCTTTCAGGCACTTGGAGCCGTTAAACCATGCTTCATTTTTCAAAAATGATTCTGCTTTTTCACCTCTGGTTAACAGGTCGGCTGGATTTTCTGAGCCAGGGCAATGCGAACACAAGTTTGGATTTGTTTTTTGCTGTATTTCTCGAATGGCTTCCATTCTTCAACATTGCTTTGATCCAATGCTGAACAATCATTGAATCTGTCCAGAAATGTAGACTAATTTTCATTTCTTTGAAAAGATGTTGATTAACATAGGCTGTTAGTCTAGCCCCTTCTATTGGCTCATCAGCTCCAATCTTGGCAGAGATAATTTCTTAATTGGAGCAACTCTGACTTTGAAAATGACAAAACTAGTAAATATTTGTTCGCTGACACGATATCTTAGATAAACAATAGATCCGTAAGCTTTGGAACTTGCATCGTTAAAACTGTGTAATTGTAGATCTTGAATCGCATCCTTTGAATATTCAACAAAATAGTGTCTTTGCAGCTTCAATAGAACTTAGTTGCTTGCACCACTTATTTATTGTGCATATCTTCATTCAATTTATTTTCCCAATATTGACCTTCTTACCAAATTTCTTGCATAAGAATTCTTGCAGTTACAGTAAAAGGGTTTAAAATTCCTATGGTATCATATATTCTTCCTATCATCTTTAAAACTTCTCTTTTGGTTACACCGTTATTCTTTTCGTCATTTTCAAAAGATTTTGAACTTCAACTTTCAATTAATCTTCTTGGGTATTCCATTTATAACCTAGAACCTTTGTGTAAGCAGATTTTTGATGGATAGCTTCTTCTTTTGAGTCAAATTGCGATTGAAGACTTCCGGAATTTGTAGCTCACTTGCGCATATTGAAATTAGCCTCTTTCAAAATGGTCTTAACCTCAGCATATACCTTCAAACCTTGTGATTCTTCATTTACACCAGCTAGTAAATCATCAACATACAGACAATCTTTAAGCAGATAAAATGTATCTGGAAATGTGGATTTGTATTTCCTGATATGATGTTTTATCGTTGCAGATAACAGAAATGCACTAGGCTTCGCTCCGAATAAAACTCTGGTCATTCATAATGTTTTAAACTTTAAATTTGACCCTGGATTAGGAGAATTTTCAATCCATAAAAATCTAACATCATCTCTATCTGCAAGATCTAAACTAATTTGCAAATATGCAATATCGCGAGGGATTGCAATTTTATGTAATCGAAACCGGAGTAAAACATTGAGTATATCTGGATTTAAATCTGGACCCGCATGTAAACAGTGATTCAACGAAATAAATTCGGAAGAATGAGAAGACGCATAAAAAACTACTCTAAGTTTGGTAGTTGTTTTGTCATCACTTATAACTGCTTGATGAGGCATATAGTAAGATACTGAGTTTGGCTTCGAATTAACAACTTCTGCCATTCCTTTCTCTAAATAATTATCAATAACATTGGCATATTTTTCATAAAATTCTGGAGATTTCTCAAATTTCTTATTTTAACTATATAGTCCTTTTCTCGCTAACTAATAATTATCCGTTAATTCAACAACTCTTTCATTCCAGGGCAACTGCACTTGATACACATTATTCTTAAATTTATCAGTTTAATTATAATTTTCCAAAACTGCATTCTCTATATCCGATTGTTCTTTTTCTGGTTTTATTCCCACAGTTTCTAACTCCCAGAAAGCCTTTAAAGTATTATTTACATCAGTATTCCTATCCAACTCAACGTGCTCCGAAACAGCTTTCATAACACTAATTGAAGTTTGTAAAATAATAGCATCTTTAGACGCAGTAGAACAATTAACAGATAACCATCCTAAAATTGTTTCAGAAAGTACAAGATCATCTGAAAGTCTACGAAGCTTCCCTGTTACCATTTTCCAATAATAATCATTTCCTATCAAAATAGATAAGCGAAAATATTTTGAATCTCCATAGGTTCTATCAGCTAATTGCAATTTATTTCTATATACAAAATCTCGTATTCTCTTCTCGGGTACGGCAAGTAAAGCTTCACGAATTTCAGGTGTCTCTAGCACTTCAATCGTAATACTTTTATTCAGCATTTCGGGATTTTTCAAAAGAATTCTGTATCGCTTACGTTTCTGATTTATCGCGGCTTTAGAGTCAAAAGCGTGAATTGTAACATCTTCTTCTCCCACTACTTGTAAACTTAATTTATCTGCAACGTTACTCAGTATAAATGATCTCTTCGACCCTAAGTCATACAATAGACGTAATTTCGATTTATGTTCTTTTCCGATAGCTAATGTAGTAGGGTTTGCGAATAAATATCTTGTGTTACTTTCCCATTTTGAATTGATGAATCTAGTGTATCTGCTATTTCTCCTTTATTCCCGCTTTCTTCACAAATCACTGAATTATGCCTCCGAAAACAAAATTTACATCTGTTTTTAGACATACAATTTTTAACTAGATGAAATCGTTTCAAAAATAAGAAACATCTTGCTTGACTCTTTATAGCATTTTTCTTCTCTTCTATAGTTTTAGAAAAAGCTTCTATATCATGGCTTTATGAATAGAATATGCATTCATTTTCAACATTCGTATTCAAAGTAGCCGCTGTAGGCATTTTGTTCACTGTTAAAAGTTTTGCAGCATTCTGGCAGGTCATTAGACCGTTTTTCGAAAAAACGGTTTCATAACCATAATTTAAATATATTCTGACCATAAAATGGCCAATAATATGGCCAGAATAGTGTTAAAATTACGGTTGTAAAACAGTTTTCAGAAAAAACGGTCAAATGACCTGCCAGAATGCTGCAAATTTTTAACAGTGTTCTTAAATGATTTACTATTAACAAAATCCTGAAAATTCTTTTTTTACAACTACTTTGTTCACAAATCTTCTATCGTCATCTGATTCTTTCTTGCCAAACGAAAATGTGCGATCTCTTGTTTCGATTTCCGCTCTCAAATAATTTAATAACTTTGAAACATTCCACGATTCTGCTTCATTTTTATTTTCTCTGTTATAATTCAACATCAAACTATTCGGTATTAACTTTGTTATTATAGGAAATAATAAACTTCCTTAACTTTCTAACTTGATTCCCAATGATTTCAAACTGCGTATATGTATTTCGCAAGTATCATACAAATTGCGCAATTCTTTCAAATTAGAAGAATTACGGACAGGTGGCAAATTTAATAACTTATTAATATGAGACCTGATCAACATTTCCTTTTTTCCGTAGCGACTCTATAAAATATTTACAGCCACATCATAACTTTCTTCAGAAACTAATAATCCTTGAATGGCAGTTTGCGCCTCTGATTTTAGGAGACTTTTCAAATATGTAAATTTATCTATTTTGCTTTTTTCATCATTAATAGCTGAATAGCTGATTTAAACTGACTGTAAAATTCTTGTCAGTTCTCTAAATTACCATCGAATTTCTCAATATTCAACTTAGGCAGGTTAACGCGAATCCCATGTTTGGCCGTAAAAGGCAAATTGGCCCTAAAAGCAACCGCCAAATTTGAAGCGACATTACTTTCTTCTTTCTGCAAATCCTTCATTTTACGATTTAATTTATTTTTAGTGGAAATAAACTTTTCTCTATACTCTTGGTTGGATTCAAACTCCGACTCTAAACTTTTAGGTAGCTTTCTTTACAAAACAGCTACCTATTGCAGCCGTTCGGAGGAAAGCGATTTCAAAACATTTTGGTATATTTTCATCGATCAATACCCCCAGACCCCGAAACCACCCTCCGTTCAAAATTGATATATATATATATATATATCTGACCTATGTCACACTGTAACTCCCGTAATTTTGAACCGATTTCGATGTAATTCGGTGTGTACATAGTACATAGCAATGTCTCGACCGAGTTCGTTGGCCAGCTTCATCCGCCGTTTTGTTTCAAAATGGCGGCCATTTAAATTTTTTTTTTTAAATTTAAAACTTGAAATGTGGTACCAAAAAATTAAAAATGAAAAAATATTTTTTTCTTATGTATTTGACCTTTATACAAAGATTCCGGAGCAGTTTTTGTTTTGTCTATATCTTAAAAAATGGCTGAGTTATAGCATTTTGAATTTCTAGCGTGGCTGACATTTTGAAACGTCCTGAAATTTGTCACGCGATAAAAGGCGTATTTATGAACCGATTTGGATGTAATTCGGTGTGTACATAGTACATACCAATCTCCCGACCGAGTTTGTTGGCCAGCTTCATCCGTCATTTTGTTTCAAAATGGCGGCCATTTAAAATTTTTTTAAAAATGTAAAAATTGAAATGTGGTACCAAAAAATTGAAAATGGAAAAATATTTTTTTCTTATGTATTTGACCTTCATACAAAGATTTCGGAGCAGTTTTTGTTTCGTCTATATCTTGAAAAATGGCTGAGTTATAGCATTTTGAATTTCTAGCGTGGCTGACATTTTGAAACGTTCTGAATTTTGTCACGCGATAAAAAGCGTATTTATGAACCGATTTGGATGTAACTTCGTTTAAACATAGTACATACCAATGTCTCGACCGGGTTCGTTGGCCAGCTTCACCCGCCATCTTGTTTTAAAATGGCGGCCATTTAAATTTTTAAGAAAAATTTAAATTTGAAATGTGGTACCAAAAATTGAAAATTGAAAAAATATTTTCTTCTTATGTACTTGAACTTGATAAAAAGATTCGGGAGCAGTTTTTGTTTCGTCTATATCTTAAGAAATGGCTGAGTTATAGCATTTTGAATTTCTAGCGTGGCTGACATTTTGAAACGTCCTGATTTTTCTCACGTAATAACAGGCGTATTTATGAACCGACTTGGATGTACCTTGGTGTGTACATAGTACATACAAATATCTCGACCGAGTTCGTTGGCCAGCTTCATCCGCCATCTTGTTTCAAAATGGCGGCCATTTAAAAAAATTAAAAAATAAATAAATTTAAATGAGATACCAAAAAATTGGAAAATGAAAAAGATTTTTTTTTTGTATGTGTTTGACCTTAATACAAAGATTCCGGAACAGTTTTTCTTTCGTCTATATCTAAAAAAATGGCTGAGTAATAGCATTTTGAATTTCTCTTGTGGCTGACATTTTAAAACGACCTGATTTTTGTCACGCGATAACAGGCGTATTTATGAACCTATTTGGATGTAACTTGGTCTGTACAAAGTACATACCAATGTCTCGACCGAGTTCGTTGGCCAGCTTCATTCGCCATCTTGTTTCAAAAGGGTTGCCATTTAAAAAAAATTAAATTTAAAATTCAAAATGAGGTATTAAAAAATTGGAAAATGGAAAAGATTTTTTTTATGTGTTTGGTCTTGATACAAAGATTCCGGAGCAGTTTTTGTTTCTGAAAATTTGTTCTTTTGTTGATATCTTAAAAAATGGTTGATTTATAGCTCTTTGAATTTCTAGCATGGCTAACATTTTGAAACGATCTTGTATTTGTCACGCGATAACACGGGTATTCGCCTATTTCGATGTAAGAAAGCATGTGGATAGTATACATCAACACCTCGACCAAGTTCGCTGGCCAGATTCATCAGCCATCTTGTTTCAAAATGGCGGCCATTAAATTAAAAAAAATATATATATTTAAAGTGAGGTGCAAAAAAATTAGAAATTGAAAAAGGTTTCTTTCTTAAGTATTTGATCTTGATATAAAGATTCAGGAGCATTTTTTGTTTGTCTTTACCTTAAAAAATGGCTCAGATATAGCAGTTTCAATTTCTATTGTGGGTGACATTTTGAAAAATCTGATTTTTTGCATGCGACAGCACTCCTATATATTAACCGATTCCGATGTGAGTGAGCATGTGCACAGCAATTACTAAGGTCTCGAACAAGTTCACTGCTTAGCCTCATCCACCATGTTGTCTTAAAAAGACAGGCACTTTAAGAAATTGCCGAATTTGGCAGCCAAATATAAGTTACTTTAAAGAAAAGCAGCTTGGATAAAGCTGACTAATTTCGCGAAATTCTGATTCATTATATTGATAAAAATTAGTATTGAATCTCCTATATTCGGTTTTCACTAAATTGAGCTTCGTGTGTTTGCATGATATAAGTTGGCTTTTTTTAAATAAGGATTATGGAAGCTACCTCTTCCTCCCGGCACTGGCCGGAAGGACTTTTTAAATCTTTTATTTCTCCCCCAATATTCTTACATAATTCAAGAAATTCCTTCTCTTTATCATTAATTTGTGCTAACGACTCTTCTAACCAAAGCATAGATTTAATAACTTTCCGTTTCGACTTCAATGCATGTAAGTTTTCCATTTTAATATTCTCAAAGGAAATAGATACTTATCAAATAATATTTCAACCAAAGGGAGATTCTCAAAAAGAGGGAACGTTAACTATATGTAATTTTTAAAATTTTTAAATTTAAGGCCAATTTTTTTAATAGTATAGTATTTTGCCTTTAAATATAATATATAAATATATTTAATAGTATGTCTACAAAATTATACACAAACATTAATAGACAGCAACTATTCTGGAAAATTAATTATTAAATCATTTAATTAGCAGTCGTGTACGTTACAAATTTTCGACGTTTTTTCGCACGTACGTTACAGATTTTGGACGTTGCTCTTAGTATTTAAAAAATTCCTAAGACTAAGAATGTAGTAAATGTGTCCTATAACTGTATGTGTATACATATATATATGTATAATTAACTTTTTGTTATCCAGTAATAATAATAATAAAATCAAATGCTTTGTTACGTACGTTACTTTCGGACATAACAAAATACAGAAAAATTCTTTATAGAAAAGTCCTTCTATCTACAAAAAAGAAATAATCAGCCTTCCATCTCTTACCGAAATTATCAAAAAATTATCCGTTTCCTTTATGCATTCGTTGTTTACCATTAGAACCACCTGGAAAAAAAGTTAAAACTCTTTTTCTTGGTGGTACACTGGAGCAGTAACGTTATGAATGCCCGAAATTGACATCTTTAGCATAAAATAATAAAATTTTAAGATATTTATACAATGCTTTTACAATAAATTATGTCATTTTCTTTCTCTGAATAGAATTAAAAACTCGGTGTAAAAAAAAAATAAATAAATAAAGTCAATGATAATTAAGGTTATGTTTGAAAGGCTTAATATTATGACGTGTGTCCAGTAACCACCTTTTGAGAATCGCCCCAAATAAAATCGTGACGTATGGGCGCCAAAATTTTACTAAAAAATAACGGTATCTTTGTAATCTAAAACTTTCTCACCTGAGTCGTGAATTCTACGCTTTTATTATGGCTGATCTCGCTGAAGGCGTATTTACATCGAAGAATATGAACACTCTTGGACGAAACAAACATTTAATAAACTTAAAATAGCACTAAAATCGGTACATAAACTATCTTTAAACATCTTCAATTTTAAACTTCGTACATCTCGTCAGAAAATTAATGGAACAGCTAATGAGATAAAAATTAAATCGTAAACAAAAAAACAAAAATGGGTCATTTTAGTTCACACAGCTTGCTTTTTTACTTCCCACCAATGAGTTTTTTGAGTCTGAAATTACAACATAAACACATATAAGGTGGGTTTTATTAATATGGCCATGCTGATAATTTTTCTTGCCGACATTTAAAAAAAAAAATTAAAACCTTTTTTTTTTTTTTTTTTTTTTTTTTTTTTTGTACATTTTCAGGATAATGCACTTTGAAAAAAAAAATATATATTTCTTTCCCAATGAAAATAGTTTTACTGATCCAAAAGAATGAAATTCCAAAAGCCTAACTGGTGGCCACATCAAGAAAATGTGCACGTGATATGGCCATAATTCTTCCAGGATTCACATGCATGAATCCAAAATTTATTATGATTATATATATTCAGTAATACGGAACAATTATGACTGCATCTTAAATAGGATGTAATCACCTTGGGAATCCAGAATCATTTCCTATCATGGGATATCTTTGAATTAATTACCTATGATAAAATTTAATATAATAAAAAAATTTTATTAATAACTTTTTAAGTTTTTACTAGATTATCATAATATATTAAATTTCAAACAATTTATTTGGTGTTTTTTTTTTTTTTTTTTTTTTTTTTTTTTTTTGCTGTTATATGCGGACGGATGGACAGACAGACAAACGGACGGATTAGATGACGACTATAGATGCTACGTATTTATATAATATCAAACGCACCTAAAAACGGAGCACTGCTTCTATAATTCGCAACCAGGCTGGATAAAAAATGTTCAGGTGATATACTTGGAGGCTCGTTCAATATATGCTGAAGTCATCAATTGGAGTATTTGATTACCTAACTCACAATAGAGGTGTGTGAAAATCAGGAACACGGCTATAATATGGGCACTTTATATTAAACGTTTTTTTACTTATACATATTCTACATTTTCGTCTTTAAAATATTTCATTGTGTGATTTCACAGCAAATTAGCATACAATAGTGAGGGTAGTTTGGCGCATAATAAACTTTATTATTATAATTGAATATAATTTTGTTTCTTAGCGGATAGTCAAAATGTAATTTAATTGGTATTTTTCTGTTGACGAAGGGCAAATGTCGCTAACAGCAGCTTTTATATTTTATGTTAAATTCTGCACAAAGTTTTCATATAGAAATAAAACGTTTTTGGTTTAAGGTATAAACATTTGTTTATTAAAAATTAAATTAGAGAAATATAGGTATTTTTTTTAAATTTATTTAATGTCAGTGCTTTAAGTAAAATTAGTGAAAGAATTTGAGTAAGTGGATTTTAAACAAAATGGGTGAAAGCTTTCCATTTTAAATTAAACAAATGCAATGAGATTAAAAAAAATATTTTGGATTAACAAGTAGTAATGGACCTTGAAACTAACTTATCGATATTTACTTAAATTTTAAAATAATCAAATTGTTGTATTGTAATCGATAACTCATCTGTGTAGATAATTCTTATGATTGTAATACATCAGGAAGCGAATGAATTTTATTAAAAATTATTTAATCTTTGCATACACGGCATATTAATTTAAACAAAAACAGTGTAACAATATTTAGATTCTTCAAATGAGTCAAAATATATTTATCAGCACTAATTTAATTTTTTTATTTTTGTTATAACAACTTTTATTTCTACCAACCTGCAAAAATAACTTAATACTGCTAAATATTTCATAGGAGTAAGTTAACCCCTAAACGGTCGCATGAAATTACGGTTTAAAAATTCAAATTGATTATTGGCACCACTTTTTAGAAAAAGAAATATTCACTTTATTTAATGACAGGTAAAAGGATACCATAATAAAGACAATTACACTATTTCATAAAGCTGGTGGGGATCAAACAAAAAAGAATAAAATGAATAAAATACACAGCCCATGAGTATCACGGGAGCGAGAATTAAGGGGTTAATTCGATAAAAGAAAGATTCAATTCCATTGAACTTGTGTAAATGGTCGACCAAAGATTATGGTTTTAATTACTTATTGTTTATGATACAGAAGTCTTCGGAATGCTTTATTTTACTTCGATTACTGAAATAAATTCCAAATTACGTTAATTCACCTAATTACAAAATTTATAACTTATAGGACACACAAGAAGACTATAAAAATTTCAATAGTATAAAATGACTATTTTGAACTACATATATTTTCATTTGATGTGGAACAACCCTCTGAAACGTCTTTGCAATTTTAAATATTTCTAAAACCACCGGTTAAAAAATTAGCTATTGGTGAATGATTAGAAATGTAATTATTACTATACACTTTGTTTTAAGGGTAGCATACGTTATTCATTTATTCATTTTGAGCATATTTTTAATTATAGCTTTATATAATAAAAGCGACAATGAGGTTTATCGTATTAGGAAATAAATAAATATTTCTGCATATAAGAAATGTCTTAGATTAGTAGGTTTAATGAATTACTTGAAAACCACGTTTGGTATTTTTGTACATGTGCTAAAATGTACTAATAAATCTAATCAACAGAATATAAAGGGGTATGATATTAATGATTGCAAGTTAAGAATTTTTAAAGTACGACTTTTAATTTTCTGCACTAGTGAAATTAGACATATGCAAAGAAATCTGCAATATAAACTTACATGACAATGATAGAGTAATCGGGTAACTTTAACTTTTATTGAGAACTAAATTATTCTTTTTAATGTGATGAATTATTTCAAATGTGTTAGAGAATAGGGACAAAGAACATGTTTGTTTAGCAGTTATGTCCATTTTCAAAGATTTGGAAACTATAAAGTAATATTAAATTTGATTATGCTGTTTAATGTTTGAATTCTTCAAGCATATTAAATTTTAAATTATATAGCATATAAGTATTAGGAATTATCAAAACTTAAAAAATATATATATTCTGCTTTTATATTAACAGTTATGCTTCATATTCTTGATAAAATGTTACTAATTTGTAATAAAACTATTATACATATTCACATATTTACACGGTCGTCCACTTTGCAACTTAAAGTTCGTAAATCAGTTTAAAGTAGATTAATCCCATAAAATGTCATTAGACTCGTTAAGATGTCTTGTACCTTATAAACGCGACGAAATTTAACGAAAAAATTCAAAGTTTGAATTAGTCTGCTTTTATATTAACAATTATGCTTCATATTCTTGATAAAATGTTACTAATTTGTAATAAAACTATTATACATATTCACATATTTACACGGTCATCCACTTTGCAACATAAAGTTCGTAAATCAGTTTAAAGTAGATTAATCCCATAAAATGTCATTATGCTCGTTAAGGTGTCTTGTACCTTTTAAACGCGACGAAATCTAACGAAAAAATTCAAAGTTTGAATTAGTCTATCTTCAAAACCTTTTTATGTATAAACACGAACTTTTGGATATTGATTAAACAGATTGTGCTTTGTAATATGCTGTCATTAGAAACTTATTAGCCGTTTACAGAGTTTGTTTGTTGTTGAAATCAAAATAGCTATTTTTTTTTTTTTTACTCCAGGAGTCATCGCGCGCATGATTTCTCGAGAAAGTATGCATGGATTGTCATGAAATTTGGTAAATATACTAAACATATATGGGTGTTTAAAATGAACTACTCTTAGGCAAAAATTATTTCATTAACTATATAAAAAAAAAATATTTCTGTTTAAAAAAAAAAAAAAAAAAAAAAAAAAAAAAATCAAAATTTTATATTTTTAATGAATAAAAATAGTCATAACTAAAAATATTACCATTGTAAACACTTAAAAGTAGTTCATTTTAAACACACATATTTGCTTAGTATCTTTACCTAATTTCATGACAATCTATACATACTTTCTCAAGATATCATGCGCGCAATGACTTCAGGAGCAAAAAAAGGGCTATTTTAATTTCAACAACACACAAATTCTGTAAAAGGATAATAAATTTCTAATGGTAGCATATTACAAAGCACAATCTCTTTAATCAATATCCAAAATTTCATGTTTATACATAAAAAAGTTTTGAAGGTAGACTAATTCAAACTTTTGAAGTGTTTCGTTAATTTTCGAACCGTTTGAAAGGTACAAGACCCCTTAAACGCAGGATATCATCAGTTCATATCTACGAGTAGTAAGTTTTAGAAAATTATATTTTACATCTCAATTATTATTTATTGTAGTTGCCTATCCGATATTTTAATTTTCGATTGTGCGTAATTAACTATGAATTTCTGCTTGTGTTTTTATTATTAAAAGTGAATAACAATTGTAAAAGGGTTTAATTGGATAGTCAGTAATGACATTAGCATTTATTTTAAATAAAGCTTATCAGATTATTATGTACAGTATATACCGGGGATTTTAGCGCATTTATTTATTCAGTTGTCAGATAACTGATTGAATAAATTTCAAAACTGTAGAATACCATGTAAAGATATAAGGCTACGATTAATCAGAACTGTAGCGACATTCTCGAACCACGTTCATAAAAATCGGGCAGACAGGGATGTGTGGGTAGCCAAACTGGCTAAACAACATGAACGAAGACTCATTGTTAATCCACAAGCAACCGTGAACATTTACTATTGAGATATGGTGCGTACTAGCATTTCATAATTAGAAGAAAAACAAGATGAAAAAAAAACTCTCGAAATTTCTGTAGGTTTCTCTCAGCATTTGCCTTTCTACCTTTAAATTGGCCAGCCATTCATCTCATTCAAATCTCCCCAATTCAAATCATGCTTATGCCCTTTATAGCTATAAATAAGCGCTATCTGTCAAAGAAACTTTTACTAAAAAATCAGATTAAAACTTCATAGACCGGGAGGGGGCAGCCCAGATAGATCATCGAGTTCACGGCTGAAATTTCAGAATTAGTTAAAACTCGATTTGCATATTAAAACGCAATCGTAAAGTCAAGTCATATCTTGGTGGAAAACACCTAAAAACCCGATTTTAGTGGTTGACTCGTAGGTTTACCATTGTGTTTTCCTACTTCTAGTCCTCCATGTTTCCATACCTTTGGTTGCAGGAAAACACAATGGTAAACCTAAGAGTTTTCCACTAAAATCGTGTTTTCTGGTGTTTTCCACCATGATATGACTTGGTAGACAATTGCTTTTTTATATGCGAATCGAGTTTTAGCTAATTCAGGAAATACAGCCGTGAACTCTATGAGGTGATTGCCTGAGTGCTGCCGCCTCCGGGTCTATCATAGTTTAAAATTTTCACACAGACTCATTTGAAGGATACTTATTTCTGCAAAAAAATATCACTTCCAGTTACATCTTTTCCAACCAAATTCCGTTTTACAGACTATGAATTAAGATCATACTTGTTTGAAAAGTCAGGGGAATACCAGATAAAAATTCATATTATGAGATTGTAAACTAGTATGTATGTTGGTTTACAACTGCTGCTATTTCTGTCCCATTGATTGCCGTTGAAAAGCCACTAATTGATGTAAAAACGTACTACTGCGAATACATTATAAAGTAATACTCTCTAATTGGGCAAATTTTAGATCACTAACGTAATGTATTCATTGTGATATTTGAAACTTTTCCTTCTCAAGCACATGTGCAAAATAATACGATATTTTTCAAGATAATTCTAAATAATATAATGTAACAAAAAATATGCTATTCCGGAAATTATTATTTAAACTAGAAAGGTAGCCCGTCAAAAATGACGGAAAGTTAGATCTAAAGATATATACAACTCATGTGCAAGAATATGAGTTTTTTTCGCTTGTGATAGATGAAAATAACACACTTTAAGAACTAAACACATTTATGAAAAACTGTGTACAGTAGAAGACCACTAATGCACAGTTTGGTTCCAAGTGTTATGCAGATTTGAGGCTTTTTGCGGTCATGTCTCTTCAATCTTTGTTTACATTTTTTTTTTAATTCATTTATTGGACAATTTAGATTGTTGAGCCTTAAAAATAAATAAATAACACACTTGAAGTAAGGTTAAAAACTATTAAATTATCGTATACGATTTCATGAAATGGTATTATATAGTATTATATGTGTGTGCTTCACGATCTTGGTTACGACGTTGGCGAAATTGGCTGAAACTTGTCATAATCCCAATATTGTGGGCCGCTATAACAAAAAAATAACCAGTTTTTAGTAAAATTTCTGATATAAAGTAGCTTTCAAAAACTTGTGTAAAATTGCAGCCCGTTCTCGTGTTATGTAATCCCTAGGAATAATTTTTCTAACACTGAAGATTTTCCATGTATATATCGAATTTAGAAAAGCTTCTCCAAAAGAAAAGTCCTGAAATGACATTGTAATTCCTCTAACTTCAAAGTTTAATCGGGCCCTGATGTTGAGTACTGAAATCTAATAAATACAGTTATTTTGAATGTTACAACAAAATTAAACAATTAAACTTATTTAATTTAAACCCGCTGTTACTTCCTGGTGTTATTTTTTAGTATTAAGAAAGAAAATTATTTAAAATTTTCAAATCATGCATTTATGATTTTTTTCCGTCTTTAATAACTAAATAATGAAAAAATAGGCTTTTGTTCTGAGCTCATAAATATGACAATAAAATAATGTAACTAAGAGACATTGCAAAATTAAATCTTTGTGATTACAATCCATAAACAAACGATACCGCCAAATTTTACCTACTATGACGTCATTAGAATATTGCCCATTGATTGTTGGAGAACTTACTTTGCGAATGATTACCTCAATGATTTAATATTTTTGACGTTTCACGATGAATAAATCACTTGTGTTTGTTTAGGTTTATGGAATGAGATATTAAGCTGTGAAACTAATTTCAATTGAAGTTATCCAAGGATATATGTATTTTTAATCGAAATTAAAAACAATGCTTTGATCTCGAAATAAAAAGTTTTAGTTTGTATAATTTGTTATTTCTGTTAATTATTTATTTAAGTACTTTTCCTTTATAGCGCATTCTTAAAAAAAGCTTGGCGCGATTCGGGCATCAGAAAGTGAGATATGTTGCGAAAATATATAAACAGCTATGAAAACAAATCTAATGAACTTTTATCTTTGTTTATATATGCACTTATATGCATAAAAAATCGTTTCTAAATATATATAATTTTTTTATATACAAATTACGGCACAGATTTCAGACATGAACCGGGATACCTAACTGGCGCCAAAATGGTGTTATTTTGCCTGCTATGGTAACCCGGCTATTGTTTTTTATTTATTAATAAATTGTTTATTTACTTTTATTTTCTGTTTTTTTAATTATATAAACTGCTTTGTTCTATAGTTATTATTCAAACTTTTATTTATTTATAGTTATTTCCTTTTCAAAATGATAGCAAATAATTGAAAAATATATAAGTAACTGGTATTCGAAAGCGAGATTTCTGCCAAATTGGCGTCGTAGAAAAATCACGCCAAACCCCATGCGTATATGACATCTGTGCAAAAAATACTTCTGTTTCTTTATAAAAATGGGTAAATAGCTTTTTTTATATTAAATTGTCGGCACAGATGTCATATACGCCCATATTGGCGCGATTTTTTTTTTTTTTTTGACGCCGAAGTCATATACGCACCGGTTACTTAACTGACGCCAAAGTGTCGTTATTTTGCTTGTAATTGTAACCCGAATGTTGTTTATGCTGTTGATGTATTCGCCAAATTGGCGTCGGATAAAAATCCCGCCAATATGGGGCGTATATGACATCTGTGCCAAATTGTATACATATGGAAAAAATTGCTTGTGAGTATGAAGCAGTAAATAGGTTGCCAGAAAATACGTTGGCAAACTTCTTTCTCGCCAAGAAACTTTTCTTCGAAGTATTGTACATAAGCAATGATTGCTAGAAATGCATTTTTAATTATGATATACGCTTTTATGTTTCACTACATTTATGCATACTATACTCTGTGTATAAATGCTACAGTTCATATGCAGGGCTACACAAAAGAATTCGTAAAGGTTACTGAGTATGAGAGTAAATTGCCTAAAGGTGGTTTTGAAAGGAGTAATGCATTTTTACGCTGAACTGCATTTAGTTTCCTAAGAAATGTTTGTAGAATATAGATAAAATGATATACATGGTCATGCAAAGAATTGGATACATAACCGTCTATGTATGATAATATCTGGAAATGTGATTTCAGTAGTTTTAAGAGTAGTTTAAATTAAATTTTAACTAAAAAGTGGCATGTAATAACGGTACTATTGGCTATGGACGGTAACAGCTGAAATCAATTTTTAATTTTTTTTATGCGTTTTCTATAATGTTTACTTAGTTATCTTGTTACTTCTTAGTTATCCCGTTGGCCAAATTACTGTCGCCAAATTGTAAGATTAATTGCCAATAATGGTTGCCATTAATTAATTAATTAAATGCCAATAATGGCCAATAAAACCCTTAATTCGACGTTTTATTTATATTTTTATTAATGTTTTACTATTGATTTGGCGATTTACATAATTTCGCGAAATTGGTCGACGGGATATCTAAGAAGTAACGTTATCTTATTTACCTTATTTCCCTAAATAACGAAGTTTTGTTAAAGCATTTAGCATGTGTTGGAAAGTGTTTCATATTCTATGCTTAACGCATGATTTTTCTTTCTTCTTTAGTCTTATTTTGCATTTAGTTTATTCTTAATTTTTTAGTCTTTTACTGCTTTATAGAAACTTTGGCACAGTTGTCATATACGTTATGATATATTGGTGCGATTTTTTTCCGACGCCAATTTGGCGAAAACATCAACAGAATAAACAACAACATCCGGATTACCATATCAAGCAAAATTACGACACTTTGGCGCCAGTTAAGTACCCGTTGTGTATATGACATTGGCGTCAGAAAAAAATCGCGCCAATATGACATCTGTGCCGAAACTTTAATATTTAATGTTTAAACTCTTATGCGGACACCATTGTCGCCAAGCGTAATAGTTTGAGCAAAATCGTGAATTGAAGCATTTGAAAAATAAAAGAAAAACCATTGTCGATACTAAAGTGAGCATTTAAAAAATATAACATTTGAAAATTCCAGACTTTTAAGAACTATTTCATCAAATCACAAATATATACTTAAAATAAGTGAACAAATAACTGCTATAAAATAAAGCAATAAAATAAAACTCATATTAAACTGCTGGTATAAAATTACAAACATCTTTTAGCATATTCTTATTCAAAGCTGGAGTAGCACAGTTGAAGTTTATCCCAACAGAGCGAAAAATGTCAAGACCAGGGATCGAACCTGGATACTTGGCGTGCCGTGCCAATGCCTTACCTGTTAGGCTATCCGGACCGATACTTGGCTGACATAATTCACTCTTATTAGTTGGACTTGGCTGCGAACTTCAACTGTGCTACTCCAGCTTTGAATATGATATAATCCAGTTGGAAAAAATATTCGTTTCCTTCATTATGACCATCTTTTAGCATTTTGAAATAATTGGCGTATTAGCATACATTTTGGCATGGTGTCCGTATAACGGAAAAATGTCGAGATTTGTTGTCAAATCATATAAACAGCTATGAAAACAAATTTGATGAGCGTTTTTGTTTGTTTTATATGTATATTATTGATGTGTTTATGTACAAATTACATCTGTTTCTGTATAAAATTAGAGAAACGGCTTTTTTATGTTAAATAAATCGCATAAATATCGAAAAAAAATGCATGTGTATATAAAATGAAACAGTGAATAAGTTCCCGGAAAATATGTTACCAAATTTCCTTTTTCGCCAAGGCACCTATACTGGAAAAGTACCTAAAGCACATTAAAATCGCGCAGTTGGGAGCTCACACAGTACACCGTTGTCTATTGGCGTTTATTTTATTAGTAGCATCGGGAGGAAGATGTAAAGATGTACTTTAAATTCTTACCTATAGATTTCGAAAAAATATCTTAAAAGTGTGGAGTTTAAATGAAATTTCGGTGACCTCCATTATGAAAGATTAATGGTTTTAAATGGGAATTTCGCCAAATTAGTCAGCTATCCCCAGGTTGGCTAACATTTGGCGCTACTATGGTAACCCTGCATTAATATTTTTCAACAATTACTCATTTCAATGAGGCGGTCCTACCGGAATAGTGAGGGACACACAGATACTTGGATTTTATATAAATAGATTGTATGTTAGAAGTACAGAATATTAAAAATGTATATTTGTTTTTCCATGAGATCTATATTTCTCTTTAAAGTACTGAATATTAGACATATTTACATAAAAAATATTTTAAAATAAATTTTATAATTGTGTAAATACTACCTATATTATAAAGGACAAACGTACCCGTGCGTACCGCTGACGTCATTTTGCCGGGGGCAACAGCTGGCGATTGTATTTCACTTTTATTAACATTTAATGCAAATTTTTAAACTTCTCAATACCGCACATTTTCAGTTTTTACACCGTGGAATGGGGGAAAAATATATTTTCAAATGCGATTTGTTTGAAAACTATACCGTAATTTGTTTGAAAACTGTATCTGAATTTTCGCAATTGTTATTGTTTTTAGAATACATTTCAAGCATTATTTCTTTTCCAAATCTCTCTAAACGCGTGCAGATGATTCTGAAAAATAAATCCGATTGCACTTGAATTAATATAAATAGGTAGTCATATGTTTCCATCATATATTTCATAATGAAAATAAACATTCGCCAACCAATAAATACAAATTAAACACAAATTTAAGACTTGCAATCGAATTCGACCTGCGAATCGACTGCAACCACTAAAATGAACAGAATAAAAAAAATCGATTGAAAATGGATATGTTCATCGATTTATACCGCTGTTAACTAATGACGCGTGGCCAATATGAAAATATCGCTTTTAATATATTTCAAAACCTTATTTGAACGCATTATTCCGATTAAATTTCGCTGCATTATTCCTATATTTCATATAAAAATGGTTTTTTTTTAATTGTTAGTGAACATTACAAAAATACATTAATTGTAAAAAACCTATTATTAAAAAAAGTAGATCCATACGAGCGTTTCCTGCAGCAATCTTACAAATTATTTTCAGATACGTATTTGTATTAATTTTTGATTAATTACAATTTTTTTTTAAGTAAACTACTTCAAAGGATCCTTGCGAACCTTAAAAAAATACCTCATTCAACGCTGCTCCTTTAGTATGTGCAGAAAAAAAAGTTGTTAACATCATAAATAATATACAGGGTGTCCGGTCTCAACGGTGTCCAATGGCTAATTCCTGACCCGTTAGTCATAGACATATAGTTCCAATTACAAAAATGTTTTAAATCAGGTAAAGAAATATTTCAAAAGCGATTTGGGTCAATAAAAACATTTCTTAAAAAATACGAAATTTAAATTTTATACGGTCCCCAGGTCCTATAAGTTATATTTAGTGAAATTTTCCTTCTACACAGAGAAGTAATACAAAAAAAAGTCCCGTTATTCTACGATTAAAATTGACCGAGTAATAGCTGTTTAAAGTTGGAGCATATTTTTTGCTGCAAATTGGGGGTCATTCACAAATTTAGTCGAAATATAATTTCGTCAGATATAAAAAATGTTTGGAAGTAAAATTAACATTGCAATATAAATTTGAAATCTTTAATCATTCTGGCATATTAATGGAAAATATACAATTTTTAATAAACATTTAAGAAGAAAGAAGAAACAGAATTTTTGTTAAATAAAATTATTCTAAATTAACAGCCTCAATTCTTTACAAAATGATACGTATTTTAAAATATTATTAGATTGCACAAGCTTGCAAAAGTTGGGTTATGTAATGTTTTTTAGCTTTTGCTAATTGATTCTTATATATTCTGTACCGCTGAATCCGAAATTGACCTTCATTTTTAACTATCATATCAGGATTTTTCGCAAATTGCAAATTTCAAAGTTAAGAAGTTCAATGTTAAAATTGAACTTCCTCCCCCATCTCATCGGACCACTCAGCTGTTTAGCTGTAAGAATCCCAGGATAAGCAAAAATATCGAATAAATTTTTTAATCAAATCAAATCAAATACAATAAAAAATGTTTTACATATGTTTTATAGTATGAGATTTTCGCTATATTTTAACTTACACATTTGCGATTTGCAAAAAAATTCTAACGTGGTGGTTAAAAATGAAGGTCATTTTCAGATTCAGTGCTAAAAAGTGCGTAAAAATCAATTATCAAAAGTTAAAAAACGCAACCATCTCCTACTACTTTATAGTATTCGATTTTTGTTATTCTTTAAATTTGAAAATTTATAATTTGCGAAATATCCTGACATGATGATTAAAAATTAAGGTAATTTTCTGATACAGTGCTAAAAAATACATACAAGTTAATAAAACCTACAATCGCAGTCTTGTATTATCTAATCTAAAGCTTTTTCTTAAACTCTTTGGCAGAAATCTATCAGAAATTTTTTGTGTTATCCTGTAAAATAAGTATAAATGGTAATCACCGAAAATCTTAATAATATTAGATTGTTATCGGATCTGCGCCAGTATGTAAAATGCAATCTCGATCGGATATTTAAAAGTGGGTTAAAGTTCGAGTACAAATTTTGAACTGGAAAAACTTATACATACGATTGTTGAAGTAATATAAAAACTTATAAAAAAAACATAATTTTTGTTAAAAGAAATCATAAGAGAAACAGTCTCAAATCCTGACAAAATAAAACATATGTTATTTTAGCCAATTTGAGACTTAATCATAATACTTGTAGGATTTTTTTCAAAGCGCAGATACACATGAAGTAAGATCTTCGAATACTTTAAACACTTGGTATATGATCCCTCAAAGCCAAGCCGAACTCATTTGTTTTCAGAGTAGAAAAGTGGCATAAGTCATGCATTTTTAAAGTTTCATAACTCACTCAATTTTAGAGTTATATGAATGGGACTTTTTTTGTCTTACTTGTCAGTGTAATAGGAAAAAATTACTAAATATAACTTATAGGACCGGGGGACCGTATAAAATTTAAATTTCGTAATTTTTTAAGAAATGTTTTTACTGACTGAAATCGCTTTTAAAATGTTTCTTTACCTGATTTAAAACATTTTTGTAATTGGAACTATATGTCTATGACTAACGGTTTAGGAATTAGCCATTGGACACCGTTGAGACCGGACACCCTGTATATGACGGTTTTCACGTATATCTTGTAACACGGGAAGTCCGGGTTTAACCCTATTTTAATATTGGATTTAATATCATTGGACCGTTGCCATTCTGACGTCACTTAGAGGTAGAGACGCCATCTAACCCTGAAATCCTACTCATAAGAATGATGTCATCCATGATTAGAAGGAGCAGCCGTCTACCCCGTGCTGTTTTCGGACAATTAAAAAAAAAACTAAAGTTAGCTGTTTCGATCTATTTTTTTCCTACTAAACGTAAGTGAATACTTTAAAACTGAGGTAAGTTGCTATGTTTTTATATACGTAATGAATTCATCTGTTTATTGCGCATATTTTCCACGCGGATTTGTTTGATTTCGTTTTTGTTCTTAGTCTTGAGATTATGTGTTTTAAAAAATGGCGCAGTTGCCGTAATTGGGCGAATTTAAGTTGCTTAAATTGGACCAGATATGCGATCATAACTTTGAAAAGTAAGTAATGAATTTCGAGGACGATACGCTTTGTACAGCAATTTTTTTTAAATATTTTATAATGGATTACTATTACTATGCAACTTTATTTTTTTTCTTGTATATCTGGATTAATTTTTTTATACAGTTTAGGCCTATATAAACACAAACATATTTTTACATGTTTAAGCAATAAATTTTGTTTCCAATTTCTTTCATCTTGTATGTATTTGTATTTATTTTTTTGAATTCCTTATTCCTATGGCCTATTTGATTTACAGAGTTGAACTCAAACATTTTCCTCCTGAAGGATATTTGCGATGGCAGACTTTGTATAGTTCTGGAGGGTAGAATTTTACTTTTTTGCTATTGAAACGCACAAAGTCTGAAACCTTCCGGGAGGAGTGGTTATTTCAAGGTTCCGGGGGGGGGGGTGAATTCAACACTGTTGGAATAAATATCCGTTTGATTAATCGTAGCGTATTTTTCAATACAGGATATTTCTAAAAACGTTTTTAGTCTAATGTTGAAAATGTTGAAAAAGACACAGACAAACTGCCTGGAAGAAAAACACTCGTGACAGCAAAAGCTGTTAAAGATATAGGAAACAAAATGGAGAGAGTAAGTTGTGAAGAAGTTGACTTGCAAGACTGCAGCTACAAATCCTTCCCAAAATACAAAAAAATCATTAGAAATGTTATTTCCTTTGATAATGCAGTTAAATCAAAGTACAGAGGGAGCCAAAAAACAGTTGTGTTAACATCTTCGCCATATAAAATAAACCGTGAAATTAAAAAAAAAAGAACTACAACAAGGAAGTTATCACAGCTCAAAAGCAATTGAAACATCAAGTTTTAAAAAATAGGCGTAATGCAATTAGCAGGAAAATGATGGAAAGTAAGAACTACGAACATGATGTAAAGGAAACTTCTGTTGCAAAAAAAGTGTCTAATAATTCAGAATCTAAAAAGAAAAATGTAGACAGTGATGATCGTTTTTGCCTAATTTGTTAGAAAAATAAAATATCAGAAATGCTTCAAAGTTCAGATTGCCAAATACAGTACCATGTTGTGTGTGCTGGAAAAAGAATCAATAAACGAAATTCATGTGTAAGCTTTGCACCACTCCTTACATGATGTTCAAGTAACTGATAATTAGTTCCATAATCTCTATTCATAATTACTGATAACTATTGACTTATATTTTGAATACATTTTACAATTACTGATACTATTGATTTATATTTTGAATTCCTTTTGATTTAACACAATTACTCTTATTTTCAAATACTTGATTTCATTATATTTTATTGCTGTTATTTTGTTTCATTGTTCGATTAATCGCAAACTTTCTTTTAATGAAATTAGTTATATTCCCCAGTCATTAAAATAACCTGCTATTATTTGGTCCAATTTAGGAGACTGGGGGTCCAACTTAGGCGACCAGTTGCTGAATTTGGACCACTTTTGACATTTTTTTCAAATTAAAATGAAATTTAAGATTTGCGAAAATAAATTAATCTAAAGATTTATTTAGTTAGTAGATGAATAGATTGACCCCTGTAATGATGTTTTGCAGATATTCCAAAAATTAAGTGAGTTACACCTGAAAATAAGTGAAGTGGTGAAGTGGTCCAAATTCGGCTACTCTCCCCTAATAATGTTCAGAAAGTTATTCAGATATTTTGACACTATATATAAACATTTATTTTTAATTTATGGAAACTTTTTTCGGTTGATTATATCTAATAATCGCATATCAGTGAAAAATATATTCTACTTTTCTTTCATTAGTATTATTGTAATTTGTATAAATATGATATAGAAAATGTTTTTAATAATACATGGTGGTTATTCAGTTATATATTTTTTCGTTCTACATTTTACTTCCATCAGATAGTTTGAATCCATTAATCATCCACATATATACGTTATAGAATGTATGAAAAACTTTAAATGAATGAGTAATGTTTAAAAATTACAATGATGTCTGTATGTTTATAACTGCATTATATTAAAAAAATATATGTAAATTGTACATTACTTCGTTTTAAAATGTAAATTTATCAATCCAAAAAAAATTTTTTTTTCAAATTTATTAAGAGTGTTCATTTTTGATATTTCAAATTTCCGAACTTAAATATATATAAAAATCTAATATATGCCACATTTCCAGTTAATTATGTAATAATGTGCTTGGTATATTTGCACCTGGAAACATTAACTAGTTTTAATTACTCAAAATTTCTAAATTTATTAAAGTTAGTCTCTGCATTAATTAAATAATTGCGACCAATTTCTACTCACTGTTTAAACACACTCACGTATAACGCAACCTTAACTGAGTATAATTTAAATCAGATTACCACTTGAGTATATTTCTTTTTATTTAATGACATTTAAATTACTCTAAACACTCTCTAACCGCTTCTCTAATACAGGCAACAGCTAATATTTACTATCATTAAGGTAAGTGGGTTAGTGCTATTATGTAGAGTTTAGTATCATTAAATTACACTCAATTTAAATATTTAAACTCACTATATAAGTAAAAAAAAATCTTTTTTTAGAAAGTATTAATTGCTTATTTATTTTCCAAAATACCATAAAAGATTTTTTTATGCGATGCAATTTAATTTATATATTTCAATAGCAAAACATTATTTTTCTATAATAACTTGAATAATAAAATATTAATAAAAATATTCAAATGTTTAGTGTAATTTTACGTAGAACATGCTATTATTATTTTAATGTTCAGTAAAAAAAATAATTGTTTGCAAATATGTAAGATACTTTGGATTTCTTTTCTAGAAAACAAATAATTCTTAATCAGGTCGATTTAAAACATATTGTTAAACTGTTATAAAAGATTTGTATAAGAATGTCTACCAGAAACTGTATATATTCAACTTTGGCAAATATATACTGTACATTATATATATATATATATATATATATAAAATATATAGTAGGCAAAAAAACTATTAGCAAAAAACCTGCAGAAAAGGAAATTTCAAGTTATTCTTCTCTTTATATTGAAAACCAAACACATTCGTTCTAACTGATGTTACACATGACGTTGAAGAAAGTTCTGTATATGCTAGTTACGTTTGTTTATATTTCGTTTAAAAGTATGCATTATTTTGCAATACTATTTTACTTATAAAATTTGGAAATTTAGGAATTAAAAAAATTATGTTTGAAAAACTGTTTCCTGATTATAATACTTTAAATTTTGTTTCATGTATTTGAAGCAGTCTTTTGCACGTTACTTGATTTCCTTTTGTATTTGACGAAATGAAAATACTTCATTAAAAAAAAAAAAAAAAATACTCAAAAAAAAAATCAATTAAAAAGAAAAAAAATCCAGTTGAGCGTAACGGTGTAAATAAACTACAGACAACTCTGAACAAAAGGGACAAAACTCAAGGACTCAATGAACGACAGCTCAAGAAACAAAACTAATATGAGCAAGAGTTTAGGATACCCTCTTAAATAACCAAATGACAGGGAAAAATCAACAAATAGAGCAATCATGAAAAAATGATTCAATGTATATATATATATATATTCGCTAGATACATATTTCTAGAAAAACGAAAACAAAATACCAGAAATTTAACTGTTGTCATTTTTCTTAACCCTTTGGGTTATTTTTTTTCTTAAATCAGAAACATGTACCCACTTTTCCTGAAAAAAATTAGCACTATACCTCAATCACAAATAACAGAAAACCTTGTCATAACGTCACCTCAAGATTCAAGGTTCTAAAAGTTAAATTTTACTTAACAATAAAATAAAGTATTCGCATTCTACTTTCTGCCGTCTTAAATTAATATCTTACACCAACTGACAACTTTACGCCGTGTCTTACAAGTAAATAGCATCCAACTTCAGACGATAAATAATTATCAGTTCTTTTTCTAATACGTGAATGTCATTTCACTTCAGCTCATAATACATGTGATATAACTTGTATTCTTAGAACGGATTCAATCTCAATGCAGCCGCATGTAACATTACAGGTCTGCTCTTTTCATAGGTTTCATTATCCGATCACATCTGGCTTTAAATCCTGGCTGATTTGGACAAACATCCTGAGTTCTTTAACAGTCTGTCTATATTGTAGAATAAACGCATTGTTTTGTATTACCAAAGCGATTCTAACTTGGTAGTGTATGTGAACTGTCAGGTTCATCAGGAATGGATTTCTGATGTATAAGAAATTCTTTGTTCATCTCAAACTTGAAGGGAGTAAAATCTTTGGTATGGTTTAAGAAGTTAATCTTTCATAGTCTGTACTCGAGCTGTTCGAGTGTTGTTATTTTTTATAAAAAGGATGAAGTCAAAGTATTTAGGCAAGGCCATAACCTACACTTAGAGGGATGAGGATTCTGCATGCAGAGTAATTTTTCAATTTTCCGAGATACTCTATACCAAATACTTCCATAAGGCTTAAGTTTCTGGCGATGAAAATCTTTTGTTTGAATGATTTTTTTAAAATAATTGATTTTTCTACTAAAAGTACTTTTTACAAGATGTGTCTATTAAATTCTAGGACTGTGCGTGTAGTTAATGAATGGAAATGTGTAGGAACGTGTCATCCTGCAGATGTGATAGCGTAACCAATAAGACGCGAAGGTGGAACAAATGCGCAATGATTGCTTCATCATTTCCGGTTTGAAGAAGGTAAACGCAGGTAGTTCATTAGAGCACGTGCAACGGTCGGTGATGGAGCAAAGAGTGAATATCAAGTTTTGTTTCAAAATTGGGAAAACGCCGAGTGAAACTTACGAGTTACTGAATATTGCATATGGAGATGCTGCTATGTGCCGCTCACGTACTTTCGAATGGTATGCACGCTTTCGCGATGGCAGGGAAAGCACGGAAGATCACCAGTGCAGTGGGCGACTCATCACGAAACAAACAGAAAATAAGGTCGAAAATGCCCGCACTTTGGTGACTGCAAATCGCCGAAAGACCGTTAGGATGCTTGCGGACGAGTTAAAAATGGGCAAGGACGCGATGCACAATATTTTGACGGATAATTGGGAAAGAGAAAGATTTCTTCGGGATTTGTGCCGCATTTTCTGACAGACGATCAGAAGCAATGCAGAATATAAGCTTGTGAGGACTTAATCTGCGCAGCTGACCGAGATCCGTCATTTCTGTAATCTATCGTGACAGGCGACGAATCCCGGTGTTACCAGTACGATCCCGAAACAAAGAGACAGAGTAATAAATGGAGAATACCATCTTCTCCAAGACAGAAATAATTCCATTTCCAGAAGTCGAAAGTGAAGATCACGAAGTTCATGAGTTTGTGCCACATAATCAAACCGTCAACAAAGAGTACTACGAGGCTGTTTTGCATCGGTTTGTTAAAGGAGTACACCGTGTGCGACCGAATGTGGATAAAGTCAGCTGGCTACTACTGCACGACAACGCGATGTCCCACTATGCTCTCAATGTGAAGCGCTTTTTGACAAAACATGACATCGTAGAAGTTAATCATTCTCCGTATTCTTCTGATTTTTCATCTGCTTACTTTTACTTGTTCCCAAAACTTAAGACTGCTCTGAAACGACATCGATTTCAGGACGTAGAGGACATAAAGTAAAACGTAACCGCTCAACTTCGAAGCATATACGAAGCGTGTTTCCAGAATTTGTACCGCCTGTGCACAAAAGTGTATGAGTGTCGCAGGTGATTATTTTGAGGCCTATTAAACGTATTTTTGTTTTTTATTATTCATTCCGTTGTATTAGCCCCAATACTGGAATTTAATAGACACACCTTGTAATATTTGTAACCCTGTAAATACATTTGCATAACCTTTAAGTTTAACAGTTTCTATACTTCGATTCAATAATTGACTAACATGTATCAAATATTGTTTATTATTGATTCTCTGAATGACCAGAATAAGATAGTTCTACAGAAAATCAGAAAGAGTTCTCATTTTTGCTACTTTATAATAAACTAGCATACCCCGCGGCTTTGCTCGCGTAATATTTGAAATATGCCAAGTGATATTTATATGTTTAATTTTTATCAAAAGGTACTAACTAAATTTTTATTTTATTAAAAGGTAATATTTTATTTTATTAGAAGGTACTTATTACTATTAGGAATAATTCAAAAATTACTATTTAAAACACAGTTTGACTAAACATCATTCTTACACTGTATTAGGCAGAAATGAGACTTAAATTAATAAAATGAAATAAAACTAAATAAATGATAATTTAGAAAATATTTTGAAACTTTTATGCTCAATTAATACGCTCATTTCAGTATTCATTTGAAGTTTTGAATTTTTTAGAAACCATCTTCTTACATCTTAAAATTAACCATCATGTCGAATTCCAAGTCCTACCACCTCTTTCAACATAAAGGGCTACGTTGAAACAGGAAATGTCACCATTAATTTGCCAACATTACTTTTGAAATCGGTTTGTTATTTCCTAATATTCCACAGAAACGTAATTTAAAAAGCTTTTAAAGAACTTTTTTAGAACGTTTGTTGTTCCTGTGAACCCCAGGTGGTAGAATCACCGGCATAAAATATAGCCCGTGTAGGATCAGAGACTGTTACCACTGATTCGCAACTATTACTTTTATAATCGATTTATATTCCTTGAAATTGCATAGAATCGTAATTTAGAACTTTTTTAGAATGCTTTTCACACCTCCCCTTCGCTTCACCCCTTTTTAATTCGAATTTATTTTTGACGTTCTTTCGAGGGCATTTATATTTTATAAGTAGCTACCATGTCATATTTAAAGTTTCTAGCCTTTTCAGTATCACAGAAATCGCAATTTAGAAAGTTTTTAGCTCCTGCAACCCTCTGGTTGTAGTAGAACAGACATAAAATATAGCTTATGTTTGAGCAGGTTCTATCACCAAAATTTGTCATCATTATTTTTTTAATCGGTTTGGTAATTTATAAGTTTGCTTAAAAATTGTAATTTATAACGCTTTTCACTCACTTCATTTTTTTAAAATTTGGAATTTTCTTTCGACTGTTCTTAGAAAGCAGTTGCATCTTGTAAGTAAATACCATGCCATACTTCAAAGTGTTAGACCCCTCAGTTGTGCAAAAAATGCAAATTAGAACATGTTTTGCTTTTGCAACCCTCAGATGGTAGTGACAGCAACATAAAATATAACCTATGTTATAGCAGGGACTGTCACCATTGATTTGCAACCATTACTTTTGAAATAGCTTTGGTATTTCTTTAGATTGAGTAGAAATCGCAATTTAGAACGTTTTTAGGACGCTTTTCGCGCATTTTCACCCCTTTTTAAATTTCCAATTTTTCCGAAACTGTTCTTAAAGATCATTTATAGCTAATAAATATGTACCTTGCCTAATTTTAAGTTGCTGGCCACTACCGATCGCGAAAATCGAAATTTAGAACGCTTTTTTGCTCCTGCAACGTCTTGGTGCCGACATAAAATAGCGTCTATGTTAGAGCAGAGGCTGTCAGCATCAATTTCCTACCATTACGTTTGAAATCAGATTCATTCTTCCTGAGATATCGCCGACAAATCGGCATCTAGAACGTTTTTAGAACGCTTTTCGCGCATTTTGCATCTCCTCTGGGGCAGTGGAAACAGATATCAAATATAGCGTATCTTGGAGCAAGATCTGTCACCATCATTTTTACACCATTATATTTGAAATCGGTTCAGTACTTCCTGAGATTGCATAGAAATCGCAATGTAGAAAGTTTTTTATAACGCTTTTTGCGCATTTTGACCCCCTTTTAAATTTCGATTTTTTTAGGAAATGTTCTTAGAGATCATTGATATCTTATAACTAACTACCATTCCAAATATCACGATTCTAGGCCCTTCCGTAACGCAAAAGCCGCAATTTAGAACGTTTTTTGCTCCTGCACCCCCTTTGGGGTAGTGGCACCGACATAAAACATCGCCTATGTTGGAGCAAGGGTTTTCACCATCATTTTGACGCAATTATTTTTTATATCGGTTTGGTATTTCCTGAGATTGTGTAGAAACCACCATTAGAACGTTTTTTAGAACGCTTTTCGCGCATTTTCACTCCTTTTAAATTTCAATTGTTTAAGAACTGTTCTTAGAAATCCTTTATATCTAATAAGTAGCTAATATTTCAAATTTTATATTTCTAGGCCCTTCGGTAACGCAAAAATTGGGATTTTTAGAACGTTTTTTGCTCCTGCACCCCTTTGGGGTAGTGGCACCGACATAAAACATAGCCTGTGTTGGAGGAAGGGTTGTCACCGTCATTTTGACACCCTTATTTTGACACCATTATTTTTTAAATCGGTTTGGTATTTCCTGAGATTGTGTAGAAACCACCATTTAGAACGTTTTTTAGAACGATTTTCGCGCATTTTCAGTCCTTTCACATTTCGAATTGCTTAAGAACTGTTCTTAGAAATCCTTTATATCTAATAAGTAGCTAATATTTCTAATTTCATATTTCTAGGACCTTCAGTAACACATAAATCGCATTTTTAGAACGTTTTTTGCTCCTGCACCCCCTTTGGGGTAGTGACACCGACATAAAATATAACCTATCTTGGAGCAAGCGTTGTCACCATCATTTTGACATCAATATTTTTTAAATCGGTTTGGTATTTCCTGAGATTGTGTAGAAACTACCATTTAGAACGTTTTTTAGAACGCTTTTTGTGCATTTTCACTCCTTTTAAATTTCGAATTGTTTAAGAACTGTTCTTAGATATCATTTATATCTTATAAGTAACTAATATTCAAAATTTCATATTTCTAGGCCCTTCAGTAACGCTAAAATCGCATTTTTAGAAAGTTTTTTGCTCCTACACCCCCTTTGGGGAAGTGGCACCGACATAAAACGTAGCCTATCTTGGAGCAAGCGTTGTCACCATCATTTTGACACCAATACTTTTTAAATCGGTTTGGTATTTCCTGAGATTGTGTAGAAACTACCATTTAGAACGTTTTTTAGAATACTTTTTGTGCATTTTCAACCTTTTTAAATTTCGAATTGTTTAAGAACTGGTCTTAGACATCATTTATATCTTATAAGTAACTAATATTCAAAATTTCATATTTCTAAGCCCTTCAGTAACACTAAAATCGCATTTTTAGAACTTTTTTTGCTCCTACACCCCCTTTGGGGTAGTGGCAGCGACATAAGATATAGCCTATGTTCTAAGTTGTACTAACACCATCAATTTGATACCATTACTTTTGGAATCGGTTCGGTAGTTCCAGAGCTTATCTCCGACAAATAAACAATTTTTTCCTCTTTATAATAGGAGTATAGGCTATCAAAACACGCGGCTTTGCCAGAGTAATAGTTAAAATTTTCCAAGTGCTAATTGTATGTCTCATTTTTATTGTAAGAAATTATACAAATAAAATACATAAAAAAAGTACAAATAATTGTATAAAAAAGCATTTTTTAGAACGCCTTTTGCTCATTTCACCATTTCTTCCACCATTTTACCCTTCATTAAATTTTGAAATTTTTAGAAATTATACCAAAATTATACCGTTAGGAATAATTCAAAAATTACTAATTAGACCGCAGTTCTGCTAAACTGCATTATTACACTACATTAATCGAAAATGAGACAACATAATAGGAAGAATTAAAAAAATTTCTAAATAAATGATAATTTAGAATGTATTTTAAAGCTTTTATAATCATTTCAGTTTTAATTTGAAGTATTGCTTGATTTTTTTAGAAAACTTTCTTAGCACACATTTCCATCTTAGAATTAACCATCATGCCAATTTCCAAGCTTCCTGTCGAACATCTAGCACCACTATGTTGGTAGTTACGGAAACATAAAATATAGCCTAAGTTGGAACAGGGACCGTCACCAACAATTTGCAAAAAAATATTTTATAATCAGTTTGGTATTTCCTAAGATTCCATTGAAAACGTAATTAAAAACGTTTTTAAAATGCTTTTCCCTCATTTTACACCATTAAATTTGGAATATTTTAGAAACTGTTCTTAAGGAGTCTGAGTACTCTTAAAAATGGAAAAAAAAAATGAAAAAAAAAGTCAACTTTCAATATTTAATATCTTAAAAAGTATATGATTTTAAAACACAATATTTATTGGGATGAAATATATAAGTATGTAATTTCATTAAATGCATTTAAAAAATTGCAAACTGCAGAATTAGAATTTATAGGGGGTTCAAACTCTCAGACATGTGTCGAGCAGAAAATTGGTATAACAGCTTACGCGCAAGATTATTAAATAACTTTTGTAACTAGAATGAAATATTTTGTGCCTAATTAAACCTCAGATTATAATAGTTATACTGAACGTAAATAAATATGCATTTAAAGCATTTTTATATTTTTAATACAAAGTTGTATTTAGCTAATACAAAATTTTCAAATTTTCAACAGTATAATCAACTAAAAAAATATTCATTTTGAACAATTAAAATGAAATTTTAGGTTCAGTTTATACAGACTAATATGAAACATATGCTTTGAAAATTTCAGGAAAAAATATCCAGAAGTATTTGAGATATTCTGCCCGTTATACCCAAAAACGTTATTTGGAGAAAAATGACTTCAAAATTTCGGAAACGCCGCTTCAGCTATAGAGTGGATATAATTCTAAAAGCCATAACTTCTGTTCTAGAGGGAATTTGAAGGAAGCAATTATATCAAAACGTTCAGAAAAGATAGGAGTTTAAAATGTAAAAAAAAAAATGAAATTTTCGAAATTTTGAAGCTTCAAGAGTTCTGAGATCCCTTAAAGAGCATTTTCATCTTGTAATTATCCATATAAGTAATATCAAACTTTAAATTTCTCTCTTTAACAATTCAACGGAAATAGTAAATTAGAAAATTTTTAGAATGTTCATAACTTATTTCCTACTTTTAAAATTCACTTTTTTATTTAAATGGATCTGAAAGAGCATGTCCCAAATAGGCGACTCTAGATTCTACAGTCCCTTTCTTGTATTTACGACTAGTTTCTTAATAATTCGGGCTTATCAAATTAAGGCAATATGGATATGAACTTCGTGTATTACGTTGAATAGTTTGTTAAAAATATTAAAACTCAGGATTTCTACTTTTGTCTGCAGATAATGATGCTATAAGTTTGTTTTCTCCTCCTATGCTTGGAATATTATAGCGGTTCAAACATCTGTAATGCACATTTTGGTTTTCTTTCACACATTCAGCCCCTTTCACTTCATCTGTTGAAAAAATATTCTCACTTTCTAAATAAAAGCTGCTATCCTGCTTATTATTTTCCACGTGATAATCTTAATTGTTCAACAAAATAAGAAAACCATAGAAAACCTATTCTATATCGTAGCCGTTCACACCTGCCTATACTTTCTGAAATGAAGCTGCAACTTGAGTGACAGAAAAGAGTTATGGGAAAATCCCCCCCCCCCCCCAAATAAGTTGGACGGTTCATCCTCATTACGGTGCTTTACCAAAGGGAGTAGACAAATTTTAACATTTACCGAAAAGATTTGGTAACAGAACGAAGTACACTTTAAAAAAATGTGTAAGATTAGTAATTTTTTCTAGGAAATGTGATTCTTGAAACATTTTATGTAACAGCAACAACAAAAATTCATGTAACAGATACACGTTTGCACCGTAAATCAAACAATCTGTAAGGTTACTAAGATTTTTTTAGGAAACTGGGATGTCTAGAACTTTTTATGTAACTGCAACCCGGGTTACAGAAAAAAAAATGTAAGATTACTCTAATTTTAGTAGATTCTTTTGTAAAGCTACAAATTTCTGTAGCTTTACAAAAACTAGTTTTGTAGATTTGCATCTTTTTTACACAGTCCACAGATTTTAGTAAACATACAGATTTCTGTAACTTTACATCTGTAGGATTAGAGTTGTTTGTAGAAGTGTAGAAGTGTTTAAACATCGTGCGTTTACCAACTCACTTTGGTAAATGCTAGGATTTACCGGGAAAGCCTAGGAGTTGCCAGACTTGAGGCTTTTACTGTAACGTATATGCAGGGTGTCCGAAAAGTCTGGAAATGGTCGAATAACCCGAGAAATACGCATTGGATTGAAAAACAAAAAAAAATATATTCTTAAATATTTTTTAAAAAAAGCTATTAACCCTTTCATTCCCAGTGAGTCCAAATGGAATCATGATATTCTTTATTTTTTTTACTATATATCTGGATTCTCCCATATTATTTCAAATGACGGAAATAAAAGCTACATATAATCCCTAATAGATAAATATTTTTGTTTGTCTTCAACAGAAGGCAGCACTATGCAAAAAAAATATTTTAATATTTCTAATATGAGATTCTGTTCATTTCGCAAAACGAGTCATGAATAACAGTCTTTTTTATAAACTTTATAATTAATAAATGTTTTTATTTTTATATATTATATTAAAATATGCTTCAATAATTTATTTTGTATAGTTCATATAAATATTTTATGAAAAATTTTGTTTGAAATGCTTTTTAATAGTAATAATGTAATAAGTAATGTGTAATAAGTAATCTAATGTGTAAGTTTTAAGTAATAATGTAATAAGTATAATATTCTGGGTTACTTCACATGAAATGTGAGTATTATTTAATAGTAATAATGTAATAAGTAATGTGTAATAAGTAATCTAATGTGTAAGTTTTAAGTAATAATGTAATAAGTATAATATTATGGTGTGTTAAACTATATTATTTAAATTGATCTTCAAGTTGTTATTAAATAATTTAAGAATTTTTGTTATTAGAAAACATTTCCATAATGTTGTATTAACAATAAAAATGTTTAATGATATATATAAACTACTCTGATTCACAGTATAAATTTCCTTATATAAATTTTATTATACGTCATGTCCCAGTGATGCCAAATGGCGTCGTAAACGTTTTCGATTTATGTGTTATTTAACTCCCAATGATGCCATTTGGAATAATTTAAAATTTTAATGAAAAATTATTATTTTTATTATTATTATTATTTCTTATGTTGAGCATAAAAGTAATCTATTTTATGAATTTCAGAATTTTAGCATAAACAGGTAATTTATGGGACTGAAAGGGTTAAGTGATACCAACGTTGACTCCTACGAAGTCCATATATGGGTCAAGGGGGGTTGAGGGTCCAGCTTTGAAATATTGAATAAAAACACTCATTTTTTGTTGCTCATTCGGATTCTACGGGGAAAAAATACATAATTTTTGTATTTAACATTTTTTCGCACCCTCACTGATAGCGATGTAAGCGTGCAAAATGTGCTCAAAACAGCATCCAGAATCTAAGAGGCAAGGGAATTCACGTTAATAAAACTTTCAGAAAGGAATAGGAAGCTACTGTTACCAAGTCCTTCTTCTTAGGTAACGCTGAAAAAAATGCATTCATTTAAAATTTAAGCATTAGCCCCCTTCCTACCAACAATATACACATAGAAACAGCATTTTTCTGTTTAATAAAAACGTGAAATATAAAAATTACGTATTTTTTCTCCGTAGAATCCGAGTCTGCAATAAATAATGGATGTTCTTATTTAAAATTTCAAAGTTGGATTCCCTCTCTCTCGCAGTCAACATTGGTATCGCTGGATAACTTAAAAAATATATATCATGTATATCCCGTTTTTCAATCCGATGTACATTTCTGGAGTTATTCAAACTTTCGCTTTCGTTTTCATGCTTTTCGGACCCCTTATATAACACACACACACACACACACACACACACACACACACACACACATATATATATATATATTTAATGTAATAATTATAGTATAAGTAAATGCTATTCAATTTAAAATTCATTAGATTATTTAAAAAATATTTCCTTTTCATATAGTATATTTTAAATTGAAAAAACATTTTTTTTATTATTGGTGATTTATTATATTTTATGAATATGAATAAAAACAGAACGTAGAATATATTATATATGTGTGGCTGTATATATCAACTGTATATGTATTTATATAGATATATGTGTGTGTGTACAAGAAACATTTAAAAAAATTCTACTTCTAATTCATTAATTATATTGCGGTTAAATAAACAAACAAAAAATATAGTGATTTTATTTTTTATTTTTGCATCGTGTTTCATAAATCGGAAAGAAGCGTTGAAAAATGATTGTGTAAATTTGGCAGCATTTCAAGCGTAAAATAATAATCAGAAATAAAAAAATAATAAGTTAGTTTTTCCTAAATGAAAATCTTTAAAAAGAATAATTGCGTTTCAAAGCAATTTTGAATTCATTTTATATTACACAGCTGCTATCAAAGACATCAAATTGCATTTATTTGAGTTTTTTTTTTTCCTTTGAAATACGCGATATGAAAAAAAAAGCTGTATGGCTAAATTTCAATGTGAGATTTAGTTAGATTTAAAAAATGAATCAAGCATTTTGTGATTTTTTATTCAGATAAGAGATGTGTTTCATTAAAAATATATTAGAAAATCTTATTTCTTAAAGGCTACATTCATAAAGCTATTAAGAATGTTGCCGAAAGACATATCAAATGTTAATAAAATAAAAATATGTTAGACATACATTGTTGTTCTATATCAATGGGATACAAAAAGTGATTTAATATGCGTTTTCGCATAAATAAGCGATATCATAATGCATTTTTTTTGTTTAAAACTTTTACAGCAACAATTAAATTATAAGTCAAGTTATAATTTATGTAATCCTATCCTGGATACAGTTTTATGATTCTTTTGAGAATTTCATTTATGAAAGGTAACAGTCATAAACACTTTAAAAAAATCAATTACACTGTATCTGAACGAATAATAATTTTCCAAAGAAAAATACGTCGGGTTGTTGTCTCTTTGTAACTGTAATCGAAATTCTATTTAATATCTTTAGTTGCTATAATTTTCAAAAAAAAAAAAAAAAAAAAAAAAAAAAAAACGTTAAACAAATGAATAGTTTTAATGACAATTATAGTACAGAGATGTCTTATGTTTCCTGTTGGAAGGGATAATTATTTAATAAGACGCTTAGTTTTAATTTTTAAACTAAGATCTTACATGCAGAAAATTACGAAATTGCATTTAATGTTTAATGCTTCTTTATTTTATTTTTTTTTTACTTTAGGATACCGCAAATAAAAGTTTTTTTTTTTTTTTTTTTTTTTTTCGAAACTGTTTCCAAGAATGTTTTAATATTTTAATAGTCATACACGGAAAGTGAGCGTAGTGTGTTTTGCAGATTTTTGGAATAAACATGACTCTAAAATTAGAAAAATCAAACATCTGAATTGTCAAGATAAGACATATAAGAATGCCAACTAATATAGTGTTGTGCAGACTTTTTGAAAATGCCTCTTCTCCATGTACTCTCAACCTGTAACGGATTATTGCTATTAATTATGCATACTAATGCGTTGTGTTCCATTTATTAGTTTGTCACATAAGTGTGTTAATAGGCATTACATACTTATGTGTATAATACCTGTTGTATAAGGCTTATTCGTTACACTAAAACTATACAGAAAAATAACAGTTTTTTTATTCTTAAATTCATTAAAAACAACAATGAACCATAAATGAAAGGAATCTCTGCCAATTGATGGCAAACGATTTTAATTTTTTTTATTACTCTTGTCTAATTTATATTTTGCGGACTGATCAAAACGAGATTTTGGCACCTCTATAGCTCGAGGTCTATTTATCATAGAAAAAAAATTGATTCTACCTAACTTTTGTCGAAATGGACGTATGCACATGATGTTCAAATATTGGATCATCCGGAAAGTTCTGCAGTTTTTCAAACAGAAGCTCGATTTCGTCTAGTAAATTTGCTTCTACTGATAAGGCGTAACATTGAATGACCGAAAGATGCACATTCAGCCTTTTCTGCTTGCGCTGCATAACTTTAGCTTGTATTGTTGTATAATTTTTGTTTTAGGGCAGTGCTCGAGAAGAGAACTAAAAAGTTAATTTTCAACATATTATGCTCTTTTATTTTTTTAAAAAGGTAAAAATGCTAATCCAACTGCTCGTGAAATTTGTGCTATATATAGACAAAGTGCTGTTTCAGATAACACAGTTCGAAAGTTTAAGCGCGGAAATTTCAGTTTTGAAGATGACGTTCGCTCTGGAAGAGCATCATCTGTATAAAGGAGAAGTTCTTAAAAGAAATTGTCACTGAAAATCAACTTACACAGTTCAGGAGCTATCACACAGAATAAATATTCAAGAAAGTGCGTTGCATGATCGTTTGAAGGAGATTGGGTATATAAGCCGCTATGATGCGTTGGTATCCCATATTTTAACAGTGCAGAATAAGCTTGCTCAAATTTTGGCATGTGATTCTTTGCTGAAACGAAACGGAAAAGCACATTTTTACTTTCTTCTGTCTTTACAAGAAGAAAGTATTGGTTTCGTGAAAAATTTCGACTTCCGGTTTTCGACGGATTTATACGTTTTAGAATGCCCAGAACACGATTTGATGTTTTTTAGAAAATGTCTGTCTGTGAGTCTGTCTGTCACTCTGTCACTCTGTCTGTGAGTCTGCATGTAACAAACATTTTGTGGGCGCTCTATCTCAAGAACTAATGCACGGATTTTCACAAAACTTTATATTTAGTTAGACCTTTATATGAACTGGACCTGATTAGTTTTCTGTGAAAATCGCCAAACAGGTGGCGCTGCTATGTGGAATTTTTCACGATTTTTTCAATAGCTATATCTCAAGAACTACTGCACGGATTGTCATAAAACTTCAGATTTGGTTAGTCCAGGACATAGTTTGGTGCTGATTACGTTTTTGTGAAATTCTCCTGACAGGTGGCGCTGCTATGCTGCATTATTCTTGATTATCACAATAGTTCTAACTGAAGACAAAATGCACGAATTTTCATCAAACATCAGATTCAGTTAGTCCCTGATATAAATTAGTGCTGTTTAATTTTTGGTGTAAATCTCCCAACAGGTGGCACTGGTGTGCTGCATTTTTCACGATTAACGCAACAGCTGTATCTCAAGAACTATTGCACGGATTTTCATCAAACTTCAGATTTAGTTAGTCCTTGACATGAATTGACGTATAAATTAGTGCTCTTTAATTTTTGGTGTAAATCGCTCAACAGGTGGCACTGCTATGCTGTATTTTTTGCGATTTCCGCAATAGCTTTATCTCAAGAACTAATGCTTGGATTTTCAACAAACTTCAGATTCAGGTATACCTTGATATCATTTAGTGCTGCTTATTTTTGGTGTAAATCGCTCAACAGGTGGCGCTGCTGTACTACATTTTTCATAATTTCTGCTATAGCTCTATCTCAAGAATTAATGCAGGAATTTTCATCCAACTTCAAATTCAGATATACTTTGATATGAATTGGTGCTAAATCGTTGTTATTTCTTGTACTATTTAAATGATTTAATTGACGTAATTTATATAGAAGAAAGTTTTGTGATGGCCACAACATACTAGTTTAAAATAGCTCATTACTTAAGATGAGAAATGGATACTATACAATTATGTATAACTATACAATGAAAAGATAATGGGGTAAGTCAAATAAACCTCCCTAAGGGACATCGAGAGGAGGCCTGCATCCCAAGTAAATAATTCTTTGTGCATGGTGCGACCACAAAGGAGTTATTTAGTATGAATTTTTGACACCAAATCAGACAATAAATTCGGAAAATATTATTCCCAAATGGCAGTTTGAAAGCAAAAATAGAAGAAAAGCGACGAGAAACGAGCGATTAGCGAGGTGCTGTGTTCCAACATGACAATGCTCGACTGCAGATTGCGATGACTGTCAGGCAAATCCTTATTAAATATGGCCGGGAGGTTTTGTGTCACCCCCCCCCCCCACACACACACACACACAAACACACATACACACATTCAGTAAACGTCCTGATTCTGCCCTTCTCGGAACGGGTTACTTTCTCGTAATGCGCCGACGAAGTGTTATTTTCTAATCCTGCCCCTAACGTGTTGGAATTCTTTCCCATTCACCGGGGTTGCTTCGTCGTAATTCATCCCGACTGCTATCAGCAGCCGGAAAGGATTATCTGTGTCAGTTTAAGATAGCGTTTATATATGCATCTCTTGTAAATGAGGATAGATAGACCTTTATTATTATTATTATTCAGTTTTATTAGGTTCATTACTAGAAACTAGGGGATCGTACCCGGGCTTCCCGGGTTAAAGAATACAGGTGAAAACTTTTTTTTTAAATTGAAAACTAATATTTTTTTTGCATGCAATAAAATTTTTAGATTGCCCACTTACATTAAAAAAGCATTTTTCTTATGGAAAATACGAATTATACAATCAAATAATTTTTTGAAATTTATCAAAAGCGATATTTTCTTATTAGCCGCAAGCTAAGAGTTATTTGACCAAGATTTTGCTACTTATGGCATCCTTTTATATTCTGATAATTTCAGAGCTTATACATGTCTGTTAAATTTGTGTTTTATTTATATTATTTTATTTATTTATTCATAGGGAAGTTTTTTTAATGGATATTAGACGTGAGAAAATGGTGAACACTTTATTTTGTTTTAAGGGCAAACGGATTAATCTTTCGTAATCAAGCTCCGCGCGATATAGATAAAGTAAACAATATTTCATGCTTTAAAATTGTTTTTAAAAACATAGACAATCAGCAAACAGAGATGAACTTTGGAAACAAATTTCATTTGAAAAGAAAACCAAACCCTATTTGGTGATCTAAAATTTAAATTGTACGATTACAAATATGTTAGATTTGTTTTTTTACAATATTATCCTTTTACTTGTTTATAAAAGAAGTATTAATTTCGTTAATTTGTCTTTCACAATTATGTTAGATTGGTGGGTTTTTTAAATATTATTATTTAATTTGTTTAAAAAGGAAGTATTAATTTCGTTATGCAAAAATAGTTAGAAACAAATGCTGAATAATATGTTTGTTGCTTTATGTGCAAAATGTTTATTAATATTATGTATTGAAGCCGGTACGTGATAAGATAAACTTTTAAAAAAATCATGCTTAAAAATTATTTTAGAAAATATAATACATCAGTCAATTAAGATACAGTTTTTAAACAAATTGCATTTGAAAGTAAATTTTTTCCCTATGCGATGAAAATTGAAAATGTACGATGGCCAGAAGATTGAAAAATTGCAGTATCGAAAATTTCAAGACCGAAATTTGATCGTGAAGTGTTGCCATTCGCAAAATGACATCAGCGTTACGCACAGATACGTTTGTTCTTTATAATATACATAGATACTTAATCTGTAAAATATAATAAAGATCAGTTAATAGGATGTGGTTATCAACTGAGGTATTGAGGCTTGGTATTCCGGAAAGAAAAACAGCAATTTTCACCTTCTCAAACTTTGCTTACGCACTTCTCATAACCATATTCATCATTTAAAAAAAATGTATTTTGTTTGAACATTTAAAAATCATTTTAACTCAAAATTTGAAGTCACGATTGTCAGCAACATCTTTTATGTGAACAGACGCACCCTTTACTTGAGATTCTAATCTCAATTCCGGAGAGTAAAATTTCCGTAATTTATGTGTTTTAGACGCATTTGTGTTAAAATGTTTAGTTTTTTTCTAAGAAAATGATCGTTTTCTTTTAAATATGACTTTATTTTCACTTAATTAAGCATTTCGCCTAGTGTCTAAAACTTAGTATCTGTACACATGAGAAGGGAAAACAATATAGAAAATTTATGAGAAAAATGCGTGTTTTCAAAAACAGTACGTCATTTTCCGTTCAAAATATTATATCCTTAATGGGATTTTGCGCCACTAAACCCTATACAACAATTTTTATCAACATTTTTGAATTTTTATTAGGAAATAGTATGAATAAAGATAAAAATACCTCATTATTTCTCACTTGTCTGCAATAATGAAAGCTATCTAATTTTCACCATTTAGCAGAAATTTCATAAAATGCTTTTAAAATTAAAACATAAAAGTGGGGATATTTAAAAAAAAAAAAAAAAAAAAAAACAGATAGTGCGATCACATTTACAAATGAAGAGCTTTCAGTTAAAAAATATATATTAGTGAAATTTGTTCAGCAGAAAGATCAGGGCAGATGACTAAAAAACACATTTGTGTTTTAAATATATAGATGATATAAAATTAGGAATATTATGTTATTTTGATAAAATTATAGTAGTATGTCCTAAAGAATAGCATTAAAATTTTATTATTCGAGATAATTTTGGACAAAACTTCAGGAACATAATATTATTTTAAACCACGAATTGTTTGTTTGCTTGTGTAACTCGGCGAAACAAATCCATCCAAGCGAGAATCATCAATTTCTGTAATATAAATCGCCATTCTTTGCAGGTCACCCCTCTTCTGTAAAGACACACTAAATCTTTGTAAAACATTGCGTTTCATCAGTGTATGATTTCAGTTACATTATTCTCAAAAGTGAAGCATTTTCACCTGTAAAGAATTTCAAAGCAGCTGAGCTGTGAAAATGACGCACTTCTAATTCAGGTTTAAGAATTAAAAGACACGCTTTTATATAAAATGACGTCATTTGCATCCCGTAAAGCAATCCACTTTTATAATCTAGTAATTTTTAAATCCTCTTAATCTTCGTCTATAGAAAAGTATGCATAGGACGTCATTATCACGGAATAACAGCCAATATTCTTGACGTAGCCGGTATTTTAATTTCAACTTTGTTTTCAGGTTTTATGAGAAAATGGCAACAAAAATATACAGTATCTCCTATTTTCGGCTATTTTTCGTTTACTTTGAATGCCTTTCAATAGAAATGAGGTACTTTTTTTGCCACGATAAGAAAAATGGTATTAAAAACTACAAAAAAATTAATATCTCAAAAATAAATTGAGATACAACTTTCAAACAAATTGCATTTAAAAGAGCATTTTTTTCCTTATACGAAAGTGTAAAAATTTAAAATGCGCGATGTTTAGAAGTTTAAAAATTTACCGTAGAGAAAATTGCAAAATCAAAATTTTATTTCAATTTCCAAAGTGTTGCCATTCACAAAATGACGTATGCGTTACGCACAGATATGTTTGTCCTTTATAATATAGATAGTTTTACCTTAAATTAAATGTAAATTAATTGTGGGTGGAGCATAGTTTTTCAGTTATTTGGCTAATATAGCTTGTATTTTAAAACTTATATACGAAAAAAAAATCTTTATGCTAAAATATACTTTTGAGATTAAAACTTATTGCACTAATCCAAAAGTACAATTACAAATAATTTTTGTTTAAATAATCCCTTGATTTTGATCTAAACAATAAAAATATATAATTGTTAATGTAACATAATTATGAGTGAAACTTAATTTTCCAATTAATTGGCTGATATAGATTGTCTTTTAAAGCTTGCATTCAAAATAATAATAATAATAATAATAATCCTAAATAATACATTTGAGAAGATGAAAACTTATTGTACTAATTCAAAAATGTAATTACAAATACTTTTTGTATAAATAATTTCTTGATTTTACTCTAAATAATAATAAATATTATATCATTGTAAATGTAAGATAACCACGTCTGAAGCATAATTTTTTAATTATATTTGACTGATATAGCTTGTACTTTAAAGATCGTATAAAAAAAAAAAAAAAAAAAAAAACTTTCATGCTGAAATATATTTTTGAGAAGATTAAAACTTGTTGCAATCCAAAAGTATAATTACATATAGTTTTTGCTTAAATCCGTTTATTTTATCCTAAATAATAATAATATTAAAATGTAAATATAAAATAACTATGAGAAAGCATAAGGTTTTAATTAATTGTATTTTAAAACTTGTATACATAAAAAAAAGAAGCTTGTATTACAAAAGTTAGTATAATAAAGTGTAATTACATTTAAAAAAAACCTTCATGGTAAAATATATTTTTGAGAAGATTAAAACTTGCTGTATTAATTCAAGAGAGTATTTACAAATAGTTTTTGTTTAAATAATTCTTTGATTTTACTTTAAATAACAATAAATAATTATGTAATTGTAAAATAATTATGAGTATGCATTATTTTTCAATTATTTGGCTGATATAGCTTGTATTTTAAAACTTGTAAAAAAAAAGCTTGTATTGAAAAAGTTGGTTTAATAAAGCGTACTCACATAAAAAAAAGACTTTATGATAAATTTATATTAGAGAAGATTAAAACTTACTGTATTAATTCAAAAGAGTAATTACAAATAGTTTTTGTTTAAATAATCCCTTGATTTTAATCTAATTATTAATAAAAATTATGTACCTTATATACTCGCGCATAAGTCGACCACCCCCTCCCAATTCCTAAGAAAAATTTTGAAAAAAATTGAATTTTCGTGTATAAGTCGAACCACATTTCTGGTAGCATGTTGAAAAATGATTTGTAATCGAGGATAGAAAAATTTAATAAATTTTCATTAAATGAGTAAATTTTTTACGTTTCTAATCAGATTTTTTTTAATTCAACTTTTTAAACCTGTATAATTATGTATAACCGAAGAAGCTTAAACTATTTTGAAACCTATTCACATTCATTCAATGATACTTAGAAAGATAAAATTCTTTCAAAAATCCATTCAGGCATTATTTACAAAGGTAAACAACTTCTTAGACTGCTAAAATATAGTACTTCTTTGTATTGTAGGACTTTTAAGAAAGATATCTAGAAGCATTCTCAAGTTGGACTCTTTTTAAAAAGGAGATTAAAATGCCGAAAGGAATATATTGAAGGGTTTTTTTGTTCCAAGAGAAAAGGGGTGCAAAACAATTACAGGGACGTTGAGCTTTGTTTGTCAGTCACTTGAAAATGACCATTGTCCGCTTTTATCTCTCATGTAATTACTTAAAAAACTGAAAAAAACAATCGGAGTAGTCTGTGATTTTTTTTTTTATTACTTTCACGTGTATAAGTTGATCCCTCATTTTCAACTCCCAAATTTTGTCTAAAATTCTTCGACTTATACAGGAGTATATACGGTAATTGTGAATGTAAAATAATTATTATGCGTGAAACATAATTTTTCAATTATTTGGCTGATATAGCTTGTATTTTAAAGCTTATATTAAACAAAAACAAAAACAAAAAAAAAAAACAAACAAACAAACAAAAAAAAAAACCTTCATATTAATATATTCTTTAGAAGATTAAAAATTGTACTAATTTAAAAGTGTAACTGCAAATAGTTTTTGTTTAAATAATCCCTTAATTTTACCCTAAGTAATATTAAAAATTATATAATTGTATCTTAAAACTTCGTAAAGTTTATTTATAACTCACCACCTATTAAAACTTTACACACAGTTTATAGCGATATTATATAATTCACTTTATATTAATCTATAAAAAATCAATATATAATCATAGTGCCAGTTAATGGTCTCTTTTTAAAGGGGTTGCACGTAAACACACATGTTCGAGATCCAGATAAAGAAGCAGACCACATGTGTCCTTGGAAACGATTAGTCGAAATTCTACAGAGGGTCTAGTCGAAACTCGTTAACCTTGAAATTGAGAGGTCGAACGCTGCTCCCCTATTCCATTTGGGGCAGAATTGGAAATTGTTGAACATCGGTATGGATTACGTGAACGGATGGTTTCCTACTCGATTTGTTCCGAGAAGGGCAGAATCAGGACACTGGTCCCTTCAGATTTTCACCTTTTAATGTCATTTAAAATTTCTTTTTACGGCCAGGAGCACACTTCTTTGGAGACTGTTAATTAGCGCATTCATAATTTCTTTACGAATAAATTTAATGACTTTTCGAAAAATTGAATTTTCCAGCTGCCAAAGTGATCACTAAAAGTCATACAATAAGATGGTGCTTTTGTGATTCAATAAAATTTTCTTATTTTCTTGTAGTTCGTTATTGAAATTTGTCATAAAAAACCGCAGAACGTTCCAGATGACCCAATATGTTACTACAGTCGACCCAAGTAAGGTTCCCACTGTAAAACAGAATTGTAGCATTTACGGTTCATTTACAGGGTCACTCTAAATACCTTTAGAACTATAGTATTCATAATATTCATAGAAACAAAATTTTTATTTCTATGGACTAGGGCGTGCCACGTTACTCAGGAAACAAAAATAAATTGGTATCCAACGAATAGGGTTTTAATGAATGGGTTTTAAAAATTATTGTTTTTTGTCCATTTTAGATTCTTGTTTAGACCTAAAAATGTTGACATGGTTACAGCGATGTGCAATTATCAGATTTTTATGGGGTTTGTTGCATTTGAATTGCTTTTTATAGGTAGTTCAAACCTTTGAAAGTTTCGTCTAAAAATGTCGTTTATTTTTTGATTTATATGAGTTTGAAATAATTGATTCCTCTACTTAACATGGATAAAAAAAACATTAAGTGTCCTAACTCTTGTCGAAACGGTGGTATACACATGATGTTGAAATATGTTACTACAGTCGACACATGTAAGATCCCCTTTATAAAACAGAATTACAGCATTTACGGTTCTTTTACAGGGTCACTCGAAAGACCTTTAGATAAAGATCAAGAGTTGTATAATTATAAGATTTTTAATCGATTTGATGAATTTGAATTGTTTTTATAAGTAGTTCAAATCTTTAATGTTTCGTGTAAAAATATGAATTAGTTTGTGATTTAAATGAGTTTGAAGTAATTGATTCCTATACTTAACATAGAAAAAAATATATTAAATGACATATCTCTTCTCAAAACGGTTGTATACACATGATATTAAGATATGTTACTACACTGTAGTCGACTAAATTAAGCTTCCTTTTGTAAAACATAATTGTAGAGTTTACTTTTTGTTTACAGGGTCACTCAAAAGTTTTTTGATAGGGCTACAGAGATCTGTAAGTATCTTATTTTTACGCCGTTTGTTGTGTTATTTGTTTTTATTAGCAGTTCAAATCTTTAAATTTTCCTATGAAAATATCTTTGATTAGTTTTTGATTTACATCAGTTTAAAGTACTGGATTCCTATAGTTAACATAGAGGGAAAATATACTAGATAGCCTAACATTTGCCAAAGTGGTTCTATCAAAGTGGTACACACAATATTCAGATATGTTACTGCATTCGAACCCATTAAGATGTCTGTTTTCATGAGGCACTGAAGAATTTAAGGTTCGTTTCAGGGTTACTTAAAAGGTCTTGCTAACACTACGACCAATGACTATTTACAGGGTGGCATGTATTTTAATTAATTTATACTATTTCAATCTGTTTAAAGTTTTATTATGCTACTTTTAAAATGAATATGAATTCAGTTTGTTTATCTGAAATCTCAATGATCCAGGTTTCCGCCGAAAAAATATTTCTGTTATCGACTTTATTAAAGATGATTCGGGCTTTCAGCACGCATCCTTTTAAAATTCTAATACTATGGGGATTTTGGGACACAAAATTTAGATAACATTTAAATGTAATTTTATTTTGTACGAAATCGCAAAAATTTTTCACTGAGGTACCATAATCATCACTGAATGTCCTGTTGATGTTCGAGGAGAAACTCTATTGTAGAAACGTGCCAGTGGACCTCGATTATGAAAAGATTCTAGGTAAACGCAGACTAATGATTAACCACTGAACAGGCTCAGAAAGATAATGTAAGCACTTTAGTGAATCACAGAGTATCACTTATAGTCAGGATATCAATTCGACAGAATTTAGGATTACTGTTTATTATTATATATACACTGGTTTCCAAAAATTAAGGAAAAACAACAAAAGTAGTGATTACTCAAAATGTTAAAAGTAGATTTTAATAAAACTGAGCAACAATCTACAACACATAGTAAGGTATAAAATAACATTAAAAGAAATTACCAGACGATTGTGGTGTTTCAGAAATTAATACAATTATAAAATAAACAAAATAAATGTGTCCATTTGGTGTAGGAAAAATACCTTTGATATGGAGTATGATCCCCACTAGAAGCAAAACAGCACATACAGCGATGTGTGATACTGTCAATTATTCGATCGATAAGTTCGCTGGGAAGTGCGAGCCATTTCTTATGTAAAGCAGTTGTCAGCGTGGCAAGGATCAGGGGATGGGTATTGAGAGCAGAGACACATCTTCCTAAGGCATCCCAAACATGCTCGATGCTATACATGTACAGTGATCGAGCTGGCCATTCCATGCGCTGAATTGTTTGGTGCTGAAGATAATCTTTTACGATGTGAGCTCTGCGCGGTCTCGCGTTATCGCCCTGTAACAGGATATCATTAGCTATTGCACCGGCATAAGGTGCACATAAGCATCAAGAATGTCATCTCTATAGACGTGAGCCTTCACAGTTCCATGTGGAAAGATATGGAGATCTGTACGTCCTCCCAAAGAGGTATCATCCCACACACAGACACTGCCTCCTCCATACGAATCTCTTTTACGAATGTTTGATGGATGATAGCGTGTTCCATGTTCTCCCCAAATCAATAAACGCCTACTATCGCTTTGGAGGCTGATCTGGAACTCATCCGTGAAGAGAACACGCCTCCATTGATCAGCTCTCCAATGGGCATGTTGACGTAGCCAACTTAACCCCCCCCCCGGGGATATGAGGTGAGAGGCACACAAATATCTGACCTCATCGCATAAAGACCACCTTCATGAAGCCTTCTAAGTACGGTAGACTTTCATACCAACCTTCCAGTGGCTGCAGCAAGGGAGAATCTAAGATGAGAGGGTGTTGCTGTTCTATTCTTTCGTGCACATAACCACAAATATCATCATCGGTGTTTGTCGTAGCTCTTGCCCGTCCTTGGCTAAACTTTCTGGAGGCCGAACCAGTCGTTTGCAATTGTTTCCAAAGCCTATGAACAACAGAAAGAGTCCGATTTAGCCATCTGGTAACCTCTGTCTGACTTTGACCTGCCTCCAGTCTTCCAACAGCTCTATATTGCAGTTATGCGGACAAATGATACCTCGAGGTCATACTAATGAATTGGCTATCTCAGTTTTCTCATATCATAATCAAAGCGATTCCAGATGCTGTACTCTATAGCACGCATTTTTATGCTCCTTATAGATGACGCAATTCGATTGCAGCACCACTAATTTGCATTTTCTAATTTTATTCAGTATATTTTAGCTAACAACATAAGCAAATTTCATACGAATAGGTTCATTTTTGAGCGAATTATCGCTCTTTTTATGATTTTTCCTTAATTTTTGGAAACCAGTGTATAATAGCGCTAAGTGTATAACACTTCCGAAGTGAACTCATCCGATCCTCATAATCTTTCGTTAAAGTCAGCCATTTTAATTTGGGGCAGGTTAAGCTTAAGCATTTCGGTACCTTATTATAAGTCGAAAAACTGCCTTTTTTAATCTACGACTACGTATTTATTCTTCTTCTTCAATTTTTTTTTTACAACCTTCAAAAGCTATAAAATTATAATGCTTTAAGTTCTAAAAATAATAGTAAACGGCTACCAACAACAAGTTACCGATGTAAATAAAAGAATACTATTGCTAATCAGTAGCACAAATTCCAAATCTAGAAACAAATGAACGACTCTTAGCGCGATTCATTTATCCCACTAATTCCATCTAACATCCGATTCTGCTTTTAAAATATTTGTGAATACATTTCAAATATTTTTATATTTTTAAGCCTTTAAATATTTTGAAATGCGTTTTTCACTTTTAGATACCGACTCATGTTTTTGTGAAATAAACAAGACAGCGTTTCAATGCGTCGACTACGGTTTATTTAAAGGGTCTCAAATTTCAACATTGTTTTGGCGCCATCTATTGACAATCAATATAAATGAAGAAATTATAGTTTTTTATCTAAAAAAAATGCAGGACGTAGTGATGTAATCCAAGATAATTTTTTATATGTTTCCATTATATAATTTTAAAAATTCGTTCAATATAAATAAAATGAATATTTTTATTATTATGATTTTTTTTTAATTTAAATTTAGTTTTATTATTTTTTAAGAGGTTAATATTTATTCGGTTATTTTTTAAAATTTTGTTTATGTTTTAAATAGACGGATTTTTTTCTTTTTCAGATGTAATTAAAATATAAGATGCTACTTGATTGCATTAGTATGACAGAAAATTATTTCTTTACATTAAAATTACAATTTTATTTTCACCCGTTATAACTACGTTAAAAATCGCAATTTTATCCGAATTGATGTAGTTAATATACGTAGTACATCATGTTTGATATTCCTTAAATTTTAATTATGTTTCATTAGAAATGTACATTTAGTTTACTATGCAAACAAATCTCAAGTGGATATTGATAGATTTAAATTACCCTCTTTTGTCTTGCCACTGTCCGAGAATTTACCCTGTATATTTTACTTAACAACATATATATCTCCTCTATATTCACTTTTATTAAATAATTCATTTTTTTTCTCTTTATTTATCAGTGATAAAATATCTTTATTAATTTAAATGTTATTCTACTTACCTTAAATTAACTTCTGTTATCATACCGTTAACTTAACCACTCTGTTTACATTATCGTACTTTCCTTCTTGTTTCCTTTTTTTCATCTGTTTTCCCCACCCATTCAACGGCACGTAACTCTTTCATCTGACGTCTGGTTTCACGATCGACACCAGATGGCGTCTCTCGTTTGAGCCTACGGCACATCGGATGTACGACACTTCGTCACGATGTCGTCACTCTGGAATCATCTTTAGCTGTTCGTTGAATTGCGGGATGAGGTGTTATTTGTTCTCCCAGTTCCTATAAATATAGATATGATTTCCTTGCTTGACCACCAATTCTGAGTTGCCTATTCTTAGTTATGTTTTGTCGTTTGGCATTTTAACAATTGTCTTCTTTGATGTTTTTAAATTGGCAGTTAAAGTCAAAAGAAAGTTCTGCATATTTTTATAAGTTAACATCTATAATGATTTCCTTTGAGTCTCACATTTCGATTTACCTGTTGGAAGTCCGATAGTTTTGACATCGGCTCTGGATTAGCGTATGGACTCTGTGTTAAGTGTTTCTAGAAGAACATCGTTTAATGAGTCACGTTTGTCTGGACGATCAAAGCTAAATAATTTACTTCTTGTGTTTTGTTTAAAGTTCATCGCTACATTCTCAATTGAAGTGCTAGCGGTTATAAAGAAGTTTTTCATTGATTCAATCTTAGTATGGAAGTAGTTAATTCAGCATGATTGGTAAGCAGTTTGTGTATTAAATGGGACTTTACATATCGGCGGTCACTCATCGATACAGTACTTCATTTTCTAAATGTCATGAGGTTTGTGAGTTTATTTTTAAATCTCATTATTGCTAAATATATTTTTCTAAACGTTTTTCATCGTCCATATACTTTAACGGTTTAATATGTTTCTGTTTAAAATCTATTTATGAATTACTGAATGAAGATATAGTGATGATTGAGATGATGACTGAGAAGATTTATATATATTGTTTTTATCTTTTGATCAATAAACGTTAGATAGTTTTTATATTTACTTTGTTTTCCTTTCACCACCATACATTTTATTCTTCTTTAGCTATTTAAAGTAAACAGTTTTGGAGTCATCAGCATAAGTTTCCATTGGGCATTTTTAACTCTCTGCTAAATTTAATACTTATCTAAATCTCATCACGTCAGATATAAGCAAAGCTCTTAAAAATTGATGAAATGAAAATAAGATTTTCCGAAAGAAATAACAACAATAAAAAACAGTGAGATATCGATGAATTTTGAGATTGTTTAGACGATAAGGAAAATATATCAATTACTAGAAAACAAGAAATCTGCTTTTTCAGAATTTAGTGTCGCTCCCGATGGAAAAAAATTATAGATATAGATAGTACAAAGCATATTTCAGCTTTAAGACTTAAAAAACACACGCCTTCATTTTATATAAAATGACGTCATTCGCCTCCAGAGAAAGAATTCCTCATTTACGATCTAGTATTAAACAACATGTACAGTAACGTATGCATATGATGTCATTTCTCTAAATAATACACATATAAAAAAAGAGATTCGTCATTCAAGAAACTCGACAATCTAAGGGTTCATGTGTCTTCATTTTTTTGTAATCTTAATATAAATGCTTAAAATTAAATATAGTTTACAATAGCTCCTTGTTTTATCAGAAATCATTCTTTAAAAAAAAAAAAAATAGCACGTATTTTAATTATATTTTTTCTCCAGTTGAAATGGGTAAATGGCAACAAAAAATATATAATTACTATTTTTTAAATATGTTTTCCGTTACTTTCTACAGAAATAGAGTACTTTAGTTGCCACCATTAAAACAAATTCTTTATAAACTACAAAAAAAATTAATTTCTCAAAAATAAATTCATGCAATTTTCAAACAAATTGCATTTGAAAGTACTTTTTTTCCTGATAGGACGGTATAAAAATTGAAAATGTGCGATGTTTAGAAGTTAAAAATTGCAGTAGAGTATTTAACAGTACAATGATACATCTGCTTTATTTTACGACCGGCTTACACAACGGAACGTTATTTTTTGCTTACACTTTACTTGCTGGACGAAAGAAATTGCATATCGGGGGTTAATAATTTTGATTTTTATTTATACGGAATGAATTTTTAAAGTTACACAGCTGAAAATTTAAAAAAATGAGCTTGAAGTAAAGTAATGCGCCCTTTATATTTCTTACAACTAACTACAATTTTTATAAAAAGTTCATTCGTTTATATTAACTTTGATAGATGACTCTAAATACAAATTTAGAAATTAAACATAAAGCTTCATTAATTCGTAAGTGAAACTGCTGCCTTGATCTACTCCTAATAGAAAATTGTTTGTTCAGCCATTCATTAATGAGATTCATTCATTTTTTTAATAAAATAATATATCTTAAACAAATAAAACTGGAACACATTCGATATTTAATTTTAATATTTTGTGAAATCTTCAGAAATTCTGTTTCACTTTGCTAATTATTATTATTGATGCAATAAACACTTCTGTTTGTTTTGTCAAATTGTTGCACTATTTCAGAAATTGAATATTGAGTAAATAAAAAAATATATCTACTCAAATATTGCATTTGTAGATAAGATTGCTAATGTCAAGATAGAGATGCTATTTATAAATTTCTCTTTATATTGTAATCTTTATTTTGTTGTTTTTTACAATTAAAAGAAACAAGTATTTTTGCAAAGCACATATTTTCCTAAATATAAATAAATTTCACGAAAAATTGAAAATCTTAAAGTGGTTTAGCTATAAAGCGATCATTTAACATAGTAACCATTAAATGATAATCCCAGAGATTTATTCCAATGTGAATCAAGTGCATGCTATTTAGCATTTACTTAGCTTGCCTTTTACCAGAACTAGTTACATCATTCTTTTCTTTAGCAAACTTCAAGTTTTTCACACATTGAAAGAAATTTTACTTATTTATTTTTTTACTGTCATCTTTACGAGAAGAAAGTATTGAATTCATAAAAAGTTACGACTTCTGTTTTTTTTGATGGATTTGTAATTTGTACATTTTAGAAGTCCTGAATGCAATTTGACTGGTTTTAGAAAATGTCTGTAAGTGACAAAAATTTTAATGTATGGAATTTAATAAAACTTTAAATTCAGTTAAACCTTGATATAAATTACTGGTGATTAGATTTTGGTGTAAATCGCCATACAGGTGGCACTGCTATTCTGCATTTTTCACGATTTGTGCAATAGTTCTATCTCGAGAACTAATGCACGGATTTTCACCAAACTCAGATTCTGGTAGACGTTGATATTATTTGTTGCTGATTAGGTTTTGCTGTAAATCGCCCATTAGTTGCCATGCTTCATTTTTCAGGATTTACATGATTTTAGTAATATTCATGTCTCAAGATCTAACGCACAGAATTTCACCTAACTTCATATTATGTTAGATCTTAGCACATAAGTTGGTGCTTATTAGGTTTTCGTGTAAATCATATAACAGATGGCACTATGCTGCATTTTTCTTGATAGATATATCTAAAAAACTAATGCACAGAATTTAATCAAACTTCATATTCTGAGGCACTTTCACATAAATAGATCCTTATTAGGATTGGGTGTATACTGCCCAACAGATGTCACTTTTATGCTCTTTCAGTTCAGAATTTCGGTTGCAGATATCTAAGTGGGTAGATGCCGAAATTCAATTATTTGTTTGAAAAATACGAAGCTTATATCTCTCTTTTAAATGAACACAATTCCATGAATGTATACCTTTAGAATCCTCATGATGGACATAGATTGTCATTTAATTTTGGCACTGTGATAGCGAATTTTGAAGTATTAACATGTATGAGTTTTGAAAATGAGTATGAAATTTGATATCTCTAAAATGTACTTGTCTATAATATAAATCCTTCAATAATAAAATCTTCATTCTGTTTTTTTTTCTTTTTTTTTAGTATATGAAGTCATATGAAAAATGAAACGCAGATCGACGTTCCGTCATACTTGACGAGGTGATATACTAGTACTGAAATAAGTTGGAAAATGTTCTCTTCCGTATTGCTTTTATTTTAAAATTGTTGAAAGTTTTAATAAAAATTCGGCATTTCGTTTACTATAAAGTTTTTTGGTGTTAAAGAAATGCATATAAACAAATATAGGTGCTTTAGTTAGACTTTGTCAAACTACAATAACTGGAATAATTGTTTCTTCAATTTTATTTTGAAGCACTCTTGGATAAATTATAATTTATGTATTTATTTTACACGTAAACTGATAACTGTTTGAAACTTTCATATATGCTTTACATGAATCCGTTTTTCTCTCTACCTTTCTATATGTATGCTGCACATATACTCAGATATTTTTTCAACATTCCAACATTGCAATTTATTCCAATAAGGCCGTTCTACAAAGGTAGATTAGTCAGCAAGGTTTTCTATTACTTTACTTTTCAGTCATTACATACAATCCTTTTATATCAAATAAATTTTTGGCAAATTTTTGTTAATTATTCATTTACAAAGTTTAATAAGGAAATTTATAAAACTAATCGACTCTGTTATTTTGGGCTTGTTAATTAAAAGTGCTATAATATGGCATACCTAGTTGCTAGTGGATTAAAGTGCTATTTAAAAAATTGCAAATATGACCGAAATTAGGAAAATCATTTCATAACGATGGACAATCCATTTCGGACTTTTATTGAAATGAATCTTAATTTATTGGATAAATTTTCTGAAATATATGAAAATATATTTGGAAGACATTCGACTCAGTACATCCTGTCAGTCACGTTAAAAACAATTAGGAATTTAGAAATAGTGCAGGGGAAATGTACCAAAAAAAGGTGGTTACCTTGCAAAAGCTTCGGGCAGAAGATTTTCTTTTCTGAATTGTTTATAATGATGTCAACATGAAAAAACCAAGTTTTCTAACAAAATTTCTTAAGGCTGAATTTGCTGTGGCCAAAAATCAATAAATTTTTGGGACATTTTTTAAAACTTTTTTTAAATATCTCGAGACACGCTGCCGTAGCATTTTATTTGTCAATTACGGTATTAAAGTAGATAAAATTCTCTACAACTTTCATATTTACAACTTTTTTATACACTCAATAGCAAGCGCAGTACGCCATTTCAATAGTAGGGCATTTTTTCAATATTCTTAAAAATCGTGGAAAATCGTGGAAATCGTACTTCTGCCCCGATTGTTCAAATGTTTGCCACGGATTTAATCGTGTATGTTAACTTTTATATATATTGGTAGCAATAAATTATGCGTTTCAGGGTCAAAACTAGCCTTTTTTGCACCCGTGCAAACATCGATTTTGGCGCCCCCCCCCGCCATCAAAAAGAAAATTTACCACGAGAATTTTAATAAATCTCTAATAGCCGGATTTTGAAAATTTTAAGTGTGTAATCATTAAATACGCCATTCTGAACTACGTAATCAGCTTTGTGAAATATTGATTCATTTAAACCTTGAAAACCGAACCGAAATATATTCCGCTTTAAACTGGTTTCCATCTTAGTAGGTATAATTGTTTATACTCTTTCTCTTGAAATTTTTTTTTCCTTTAAAGACCGGTTTCTGTATGTACAGATTTCATTTTCAGAGATTTTTATGGTAGTTGTAGTATTGAGGCGTTTAAAGTCACAGTTATATGAATTATGAAACTAAATTAGTCACACGAAAGCGTTCGCAAGATAATATTAAACCTATGGAAGCGTTCTTGATCAATATCTCGCTTGCATTTTATTACTTCTAAATATTGTTTTTTCGTGGGATACCTGAGGTCTATATGTAATGTTGTGCTTTTGTACTTAGTTGGATTTGGTTGCATTTTTTTTTAATGTTCGAACACTTTCATTTTTGGAAAACTGTTTGGAAGCCGTTATTTTTATTAAATTCAAAGCATCTTCATTTCAAAAATGCACCCAATTTCGAAAAATTAAAAACGCACAAAGTTAAATATCGACCTCAGGTCTCATATGAAAAAAAAAATATATATTGAAATTCAAGCAAGAATTCTGAAAAGAATGCTCCCATAGCTTCAACGTTAGCGTGTAAATAATTTCGTGTGAGACTACACTAGTCACGTGAAGAAACTAGAAGAAAATACTGATAAATGGGAAGCATTAGGCTTTATACCTCTAGATTAGGGGTGCACAACCTTTTTAAGAGAAGGGCCACTTACAAAAATGTTTGGGTTGTCGAGGGCCACATCAGTAACACAGAGAAAATTCTATATCGGGAGGTAGTGGGGGAGGGTAATAAGTCTTTATTCTTGATGAATAATTATTTTTTATCTATAATAAAAATAAACAAACGAAAATAAATAATTGTATAAAGGAATGCTGGGCTTCTTCGCATCTGTATGAATAACTATTCAACACTTTATGAAGTAATTATATTATAAATTTCTAAATAATTGAACGTTATTGAAAATTATAATTAAAAAAAAAAAATATTGAAGAATAACTTCATTTAAAATAAAAGCAAACTTATTTTTGAAATAAAGAGGCATGATGGACTAATTATGCTATTTTTTCTGCGGACTATTAACAAAACTCGTTTTTTTTCTTTTGTCGATCAAGTGCGACTGATTGACGAAATTCGCGATTTTTTATCAACGTCCGATTGACAGATTTCGCGGTAACTTTCCATTGCCAATTGGCAAAATTTGCAATCTTTTCAAACAACCAATTTGTGATACCTGCGATAAATTGTCGCAATTTGCGATTATTTTGCAACAAATTTTCAAATTTTGCGATTTTTCCCCACAACGGATAGACGAAAATTGCGATTTTTTCCGCCCCCGATCGAATTATTTCGCAACTTTTTTGTTCTGCGACGGATCTTCGAAATTTGTAAGTTTTTTCCATGAACGATTGGCAAAATTTGCGATTTTTTTTCAAGAGAGATTGGCGAATTTTGCGATTTTTTTCAAGAACGATTGGCGAATTTTGCGATATTTTACGTGACAGATTGACAATATTTGTAATTTTTTTCTAATGACCAATCGACGGAACGTGATTTTTTTTCCTGATATACTTTGATGTAACTTGCAATTTTTTTCGCGCAATAAATTGGCGAAAATCGCGATTTCTTTTACGCGCACAAACGATGAAATTTGCGATTTTTTCTTGCGACCAATGGATTTCTATTTCATATTTTTTGGGACCGACACACAAATTTTGTAATTTTTTCCATGAGCTATTCACAAAATTCGCGAATTTTTGGGAAAATTCACGATATTTTTTTCACGAGCGATTGACAAATTTCGCAATATTTTTGCGACCAATTTTCAAAATTTGTAATTTTTTCTATCAATTGTCAAAATTTGTGATTTTTTTCCACGATGGATTAAAAAAATCGCGAATTTTCTCCAGTCGATCAACGAAATATCCAATTTTTCTAATCGACAAAATTCGCGATTTTACTGTGCCCTGTTATCAAAATTCGTGATTGTCAACTGACTCTCATGAAATTTGTAATTTTTCCCGCGGCGAATTGACGAAATTTGCGATTTTTTTCCCGCAATATGCTGGCGAAACTCGCGATTTTTCCGAAGCCGATCAAGAAAGTTTACAATTTTTCCGCAGCTCCTCGAGAAAATTCGCGATTTTTCCACCTCCGATCAACGACATTCGCGATTCTTAACTGACTCTGAAGAAATTTGTATTTTTTACTGGAAAATTTGATGAAATTCGACATTTTTGCTCGCGATAAACTGACGAAACTCACGATTTTTCCGCAGCCGGTCAACAAAATTTATAATTTTGCCGTATCTCATCGACAAAATTCGCGATTTTTCTGTGCCCGACTAAAGAAATCTGAGACTTTTCCTCGCCGAGTCGACAAAATTCACGATTTTTCCTCTCGCGATCAACAAAATTCGAAAATTTTCCGCGCCCGATAAACAAAAGTTGCGATTCTTAACTGACTCTGACGAAATTTGTAATTTTTCCCGCGGCAAATTGACAAAATTACGATTTTTTTCTCACGATCAACTAACAAAACACGCGATTTTTCAGCAACCGATCAAGGATTATATAATCAACAAAATTCGTGATTTTTTACGCGTCCGATCAACGAAATTCACGATTTTTAACTGACTCTGACGAAATTTGCAATTTTTTCAGCGGCAAATTGTCGAAATTCGTGATTTTTTCTCGCGATAAACTGACAAAACTCGAGATTTTTCTCCAGTTGATCAACGAAATTTGAGATTTTTCTGCGACTCATCGATAAATTTCGCGATTTTTCCGAACTCGATCAACGAAATTTGGTATTCTTAATTGGCTCTGATGAAATTTGCAATTTCCTCTCCGGGCAAATTGACGAAATTCGCGATTTTTTCCTGCAACATATGGACAAAAAATTGCAATTTTTCCAGTTATAAATTGACGAAATTTTGTAAAAAAAAAAACGAAAAAATTATATAAATTGTGATCGCGGGCCACAAGTTAACCCACGGCGGGCCACAGGTTGTGCATCCCTACTCTAGATGATACAGATATCTGTTTTATTCAGGATAAGGATATACCTTTGAAACGGGATACTAATATTCCCACAACAGTGCCATTAAAGAGTAAAAAATATTGTTAAATAGCCTGTAGAAATTATTATTATTAAAATACATTTTTTCATTTAGCTTATGCAGTCATATTCCGTACCTTACTTGATTGTGTACGAAAAGGGAAGGTGAATGAGAGAGGGGATCAATGCAAAAACAAAAATGTTTGTATGGCCTACAAACATAAAGAAATTGTTATTTCATTTGATAAATGATAACACTGAGATCATTAAACAGATATAGTTTCAAAGCAGTACATATTACTGAAGATTAGAATATTCGAAAAACCATATTTTTCAACAATCAAAGTAACTTTTTCTGTTTGAGCTTTAAAGAAATTAATACATAATATTAAAGTTTTGCATATTTTTGTATACTAAAATGATATAATCTCTTGTTATATTTATTGTTATAAGTGGGAAAGAGTTTACAGTATTTATTAAAACTAACCTTTTAAATATTTTTATGAAACTAGTGATCTCCAATATTTTATTGACAGAATTTCTTAATTTTACAAGAGCTAAATGAATACATAACATTAGTTAGTGAAATAATCTATTGTAATTTTTATTGTAGCTATTTTATAAGTAAAAGTATTTCTTACATAAATATATTTATTTTTTGAGTCCCCCTTTTTACATGGAACTACAATCCAAGGATTGCTATCTCTAAAACAGTAAAATATTAAAATATATGTTATCAATAATTGGTAAATAAAATACACCATTGTAGTGTGGAAAAAAATATGTTTCTCGCAAATATTCATAGCTATCCCATTCATACCTTGAAAAATATGTATGCATTATAAATGTTATTAAAAAAAAAATATATATATATTAAAATCAACAACAAATCATTTTTTATTGAAACTATCGTGCCAATAAGTTACTAAATATTCTTTTAAACAATGCTTTGAAGTTAACATGGTATACACTTAAAGTTACTGTCTGAATATGAAAATTATCTCATTCATCTACACTCTGCCCTACTTTTAAAATTATATAAATTTATGTAAATCCTTCTATATATAAAAAAAAGTTTTGATTTGGAAATGGACCAATGACAATCTGCGTAGATATTCCGGGTAGATCCACATCCAATTTGAATGCTTAAGCATGGCCTTTCATCATTAATATTAAAAAAACTGGTGCATACAAAAATATAAAAATCGGTGGTATTATAGAGAAATGTTTGATAAACACGCTGATGCAGACAGTTTTCAAATCGAAGAATTATTTTAAGAGATATTTAATGCTAAAGTAAGACAATATCGTTCCATTAAAAAAGTTTTGTTGGAGCAAAAACTATACATGAGAATTTAATCATCTTTAGATCATTTTATACGTTATAAGTTCCCGGTGTGCAGATTGTATTTATTTTTCTTATTTGACTCATTTTTGGAGGTTTTATTTCAATTTTAAATTCAAATTTTCAGCATTTCGAGAGATATGTTTTACAAATTTTAGAAAATGTTATTAATTTAAACTGTTGCCAGTTGTATAAACAGCGCAAACAATAATGTTTACTTCAAATTAAAAATTTATTTTACATGTGACTATTATAAACAGAAAATATAAAAAGCAGGAATTCATTGAAAATTACGTCATAAAAATTATAATTACACGTGAATTTTAAAAGAGACAGAATATTGTAAAATAATAAATTCATAAACATGCGTTAGAAGTCTTAAATAGGAGAATTTACGTCACATTTACGTCACATTACACTTATTATATAAAATGAACAAAAAATAATTTTGCTAAACAATTTAAATTTAAAAATTGCTCGAGACATTTATTTAATATTTTAAGATGATCATAATATTTCATTTCTAGAAAAAGTATTTTTACGTGAATATTAAAAAGAAAAAGAAAAGTTTGGTGAAAATTACGTCAGATTATATTTCTCAGATTCAAATTACAATTCAACCTTCCGAAATCTTTTTAAAGCCGATCAAATTATCGTGCTGTTAGAGTCTGCGGTGTCTGAGCGGGGGTTGACGAGCGTAGCTCGTAGGGGGCAGAGCCCCCTAGTGTATTAAATAAATGTCTGTTGAGGAAACAATAATGACGTGGGTGTGCAAATAATAGATAATTTACTGCTACCAATTTTTAGAAGTCGACATGCACGATTAAATCCGAGGGAAACATTTGAATAATCGGGTCAAAACTACGTTTTTCACGGTTTTTAAGAAAATTGAAAAAAAAAATGTCTTATTTTTGAAATGATGTACTGCGTTTACTATTAAGTGTATAAAAGCGTTGTAAATATGAAAGTTGTAGAGATTTTTAAGCTCTGTAATATTGTAAAAAATGACAAGTAATATGCTACGGCAACAAGTATCGAGATATTTTAAAAAAATTATAAAAAGTCCCAAACTTTTGTTGTTTTTTGACTACAGAAAATTTAGTCTTAAGAAATTTTGTTAGAAAACTTGGTTTTTCCCATGTTGGCATCATTATAAACAATTCAGAAAAATAAAATCTTCTACTCGACCTTTTGCAAGGTAAAATGTACATTTCCCCTGGATTAAAAGTACGTACCTTGAAAATTCATAAAATCGAACGAGTGTTAGAATTATGAAAACATAAAAATAATTATCAAAACATAAAAAGAAGCTTGATCTGATAATCAGCGTTTCTGTCGCAGTTATCGAAGGAACGTTGGATTTCCTGAAATAAAAAAAAAAAAAATAATTTATTTAAAAATTACTTCAAGCACGCCCGCTAATAAAACAAACGAACATTATTTAGTCTGTTTTTAAATCTTTACATATTTTGCATAAATTGATATCAATTTTGAAAATGTAAAGGCATGTTTTCAAAAGTTATTAGTCTAAAATCCTGATGAGTAAATGAATGAATCTTCCTATAGGTTATAGAACAACAGCAAAAAATATAGGTATTTTGTTCGTCACATTTTATCATTTCTAAAAAAGAAATGATTTCTTCTGCGATTTGTAGGAATCAATAAAATGGTTTTGAATTATTTTTAAATAGTTCAACATTATATCATTTTAGAAATATTATACATTTGAAAAGTTTATAGTATCTCTATTTAATTATTTTTTTACCTCTATCAACTTACGATTATCCTTTCATTTCAGAATTAAAATGGAATATGTATAATGCAAATGAAATGCATTACAAAAAAGAATGTCATCTCATCAAAAACACATCTTTGTATATGATCCCGCCAACCAATAAATCTAAAACGCCACTCATAAAACGAAGTGATATCACATAAAAAGAAGCGATATAGAATTGCATAGTCCGAGTGCCGTGTAATAATCGATCACTACTCATAACGTTTTCAGAGCACTTGGAGTGATGTACAGTATGTGAAAACTGCTTGGCGACCTGCCGGCTTATACTATGTTTGTCCCTCCTGCACTTACATATGACTATTTGTTTAAGAATTTTCTTCTTGTATTACTGCTCTCATGAAAATCTAAAAAGTTGCAGCTTCCCGTCTTTTCGTGAGCATTCTTATTTATCATCATATGGGATCGATTTGTAGATTTTACTTACCATTATTTGAACGAAAAACACCACTTTTACGAGGAGGATTTTTCTAAGTAAACATGTGAACATTTTAAGTTTGTAAAATATTAATTAAAATAATGATTGTATGCACATTAAAAACAATGCACCTAATAGTAGACGTTAACTAAACTTAGATATATTACAGTAAAAGTCTGAGTAAAAGGAATTGCACATGGCTGGCGAAAAATCTTTTCTAGTTAGGCTTCGGTTTCAATAATATTGTATAATATTCCTTACGTTGGAAACACGGCATTATTCGTTAAAGAAAAAAAAAATCTTCATATGATCCACTTTACCAGTTTTTTCCATTAATTTTGAAACAGTGTATTAGACGTATTTATGTAGCTAAATATGATGTTAAAAAATATTAAAATTATAATTGTAATAAAAAGTATAATTGTATATGATTACCAAAATTACGTACCATTTCCTGTTTATCTTACAATTCTTTCATATTTATGAGACATCTTCCTCCGACAAATATTTATAAAAAAAATATAATGAAAATTAAAAATTAATTTTATCGATTTTGATAAATTTTCAAAATTGATATACCACATATATTACACATACGCGTGCAGTTCTATTAAGATACTAGTATAATTTAGACACGTTATCTGTTTCACTGAAAATCTTTTAAGGGTCCCTATGCTTCAAAATTTTCGAAATTTTTATTTTTACTTTCTTCTTTCTTTACAAGAAGAAAGTATTGGATTCGTTAAAAAATTCGACTTCCGGTTTTCGATGGATTTATACGTTTTACAAGGTCTTGAACACGATTTGATGATTTTTAGAAAATGTCTGTATGTCATTCTGTTCGTCACTCTGTCACTTTGTGAGTCTGTATGTGACAAAAATTTTATGGGTGCTCTATTTCAACAACTAATGCACGGAATTTAAAAAAAAACTTTAGATACAGTTATACCTTGATATAAACGGGTTCTGATTAGTTTTTGGTGTAAATCGCCCAACAAGTGGAGCTGCTGTGCTGCATTTTTCACGGTTACCGCAATAGCTATATCTCACGAACTAAAGCACGGAACTTCATAAAACTTCAGATTCAGTTAGCCCTTGCTATAATTTGTTGTTGATTACGGTTTGGTGAAAATTGCCCTACAGATGTCGCTGCTATGCTGCAATATTCATGATTATTGCAATAGCTGTATCTCAAGACCAATGCACGAATTTTCATCAAACTTCAGATTCAGTTAGTCACTGATATAAATTAGTGCCGTCTTGTTTTTTGTGTAAATCGCCCAACAAGTGCCGCTACTATGCTGTATTTTACACGATTTCCGAAATAGCCGTATTTCAAGAACTAATGCATGAATTTTCACCAAACTTCAGATTCAGTTAATCCTTAGTATAAATTGGTCCTAATTAGGTTTTGGTGTAAATCGCTCAATAGTGGCTCTGCTGTTTGGAATTTGTTCAATTTCTGCAATAGCTCTATCTCAAAAAGTAATGCACGGATTTTCTCCAAACTTCAGATTCAGTCAGACGTTGACATAAGTTGTTGCTGTTTAGGTTTTGGTATAAATCACCCAATAGATGGTGCTGCCAGGCTGTATATTGCTGGATTTACACGATTTTATCGATAGCCATATCTCAGGAACTAATGCACGGAATTTCATATCTTTAGAATCCTCATGAGAGGCATATATTGCCCTTTACTGTGTCACACAATTGGGTTAAATCCCGAAAATCTGGCCAAAATATGAAAATGTTATTTAAATGCCACGAAATTTCGTACACAGGTGTTTTTCGGGATTCTAATCTCGATTTTAAAAATAAAATTTAAAAATACAAAATGGCAGATCCAATATATACTTAAAATTTAAATGCTTTCAAAGTTATTCAATTGCTATGAAATTTCGTATACAGGTACTTTTGAGGATGCTAAATACGATTCAAAAATTTATGCAAAAAAATGGTGAATTAAAAATAAAAACAATTAGATTTAAATAAAATATTTCGAGTTTTGAAATTAAAAATTTTCGAAGCTAAACATTACAAGGTGTTTTCAAGGAACTAGGATGTTTTTAATCGAAATTAAACGATGAATATTTATTTATGAAATGCAATTAAGTACATTAATGAAAAATAAAATACTACAAGGTTTAATTTCTGTATATTATTAAAATAAAACGAAAGGATATTCTAAAATTCATCTTCTGAATAATCTATAGTATACTAAGTAGATACTTCAGAAGGGGAGGTGTCGAAATATTTTACAAAAGTTTCTGTCCCTCTAGGGGTAAGAATATTAATTTCTTCAATGGTAATTTACGTAAGCTTGAAATGAAGCGATCTAATAACATTAAAAGTCGCAAAGAAATCTTCAGTTGTTTACGTCCTACTGCATTTTAGGGAGAAATCGTCTCGATACCTTTTGATCAATTTGTTGCACGATTCTTGAGCGACTCCCGAGATTTTCCCAGCAGGCAATAATGATGAAGCTATTACTTCTGTGCCATGAATAAGTAGTTTGTGCACTGAAGTTGGCATGTAGAACTAGGAATACAATTGGACGAATTTACAAGCTATTTGTGAGCAATAATCCACGAAATTGTTCAAATGAATGTTAAGAAGGGACTTGTAATATGACGTGGAATCGTTTGATCAAATCTTTGTCTACGCTCCTTATGAAAGCAGAAATAGTTGCGTTTTCAAAGAATTGACGAGCTGTATTGTAAGCATTTGTGCTTCCAAATCCGAGCTTTGATTTATCGACGATAAGTCCTAACTGTAAGCGAAATCTTTTTTGTAAATTTTGTTTTGCAAATTTAATTTTCTTCTTCTCGTCATGAGTGCACACTTGCCATTACTTTATTTCCCGCTTGTATGCCAAATGCAATTTACACTCAAAAGATCTTATACAAGCATGTGATGTGGACATCTCAAATTTTAAATGATTTTCATTCACTTTTAGTTTGAAAATAATTTGACTGATATAGGTATTAGTGCCCTGATATAGGTACCAACGTTGAGTTGACTAATTACTAGTAATGACATTAAAAAAATTACAATCAATCATCGTTAAAGCTAGTTTGTAATTAACGCCTACTTATTTTCTATCAATGATTGTTTTAAAAGGAATAAGTTTACTCTCCTGATCTGTAATATAATCAATTTCACTGACAGTAGCTTCCGTATTTTCGTGCAAAAATGGATTCTGATGGTCCTAAAAAATCGAGGGGTTGAAGATTTCGAATATTTCCAGATAACGATTTCTGAATTTTTCGCAACACTTAAGTTCTAGTTGCACTAGAGAAGTGAAAAACTATTTGACCTAATTTCTACCATTCTTAATGCTACATTTTTGTTTAAAAGTAATTTGACCAGATGTAGTATCACATCGCCACTTGGAAATCAAATTTAGATTGCTAATGATCTCGGAAGTCAGATTCTTAATAATTTCCGTTTGCATTAATAAAATACGTTCACCATTATGATCTAGCAAAGATTACAATTGACAAGATAATTCTTCTAATTACGATATAATACACAAAATTATTATCTATAAAGATAAGAAAATGTATTTCTATTGTATCAACGATAGAGAATTCTTTTCATTTTTTTCTTACTAATCTTGCTTATCAAATTCCTTTATGCTTATGATTATAATACTTATTTGCAATATAATACATAATAATTTATCACAAAACTGAATAATCTAAAAATTTCAAAAATGTTTGCTAGCTAAATTACTGTGAAAAATAATAAATGCCATAGCTTTTGAAGCGACGAAAAAAGTTATATTTTTACTTTTGGTTGCAAAAGCCTGCCCGAAATGTTGAATGGCAGTTTATCGCAGGTGGTTTTTTCAGGATTCATTAGATAATAGTTGAGGCTATTGTTTTCATTTGTCATTGCGGAACACCGTGGAACTTATAAACTTTTTGATGTTTGAAAGCTATATATATATATATATATATATATATATATATATATATATATTAATTTTTTATCAAAAATGATCATGAAATTATTAATGTTTATGTACTTAATATAATTTGTGTAACATGCGTAAAAACAGTACACACTATCATCGTGTGAATCCAATTTTAAAGCATTAAAATCGGATGATATGGGAAAATCCAGCATGTGTTTAGAAAACCATAGTTTTGCTCTTTTTGTTCGCCTCATATGATAATCCTCCAAGTTTCACTTTTGAAATGATAAAGATTGCCAACGCAAAACGAAAACCTTTTTATAAATATAGATTCTGACCCTCCAAACATTATTATAGCCATCTGCATAGTCAAAATTTCCTAAATAGTAACTTTATTTTTCGACTTTTGACCAGCTTTTTGGGATTTTGCCCCATTGTGTGTCATAGCGAATTTTGAAGAAGTAACATGTATGAGATAGAAGAAAGTTTTGGGACTGGCATATCCGACTAGTTTTTAGATGTTAAACTTCTATTTTTCTAAACATTTTGATATAATTATTTCCTTGAAATCCTTACTTGAACACATCCCCGCAATAGCTGAAGCGGCATTTCCGACACTTTCAAGTCATTTTTCTCCAAATGATGTTTTTCGGCATAATGCGCAGGTTATCTCAAAAACAACTGAATAAGTTTTCATGAAAATTTCAAAACGTATGTTTCAGATTAGTCTGTATAAACTGAACATAAAATTACATTTTTATTGTTTAAATAAATATTTTTTTAGGTGGTCATACAGTTCATAATTTCAAAATTTTGTATTAACTAAGTACTACTCTGTATGAAAAAATAAAAAAATATTTAAATACCAATTGATTTACGTTCAGGTTAGTTATTACAATTTGAAGCATAATTAGGCTCAAAAATTTCATTTTAGTTGCAAAATTTATTTTGCAATCCACCGCGTAATCTGTCATAACAATTTTCTGCTCGACAAATATCTGACAATTTGGAGGCCCTTATCAATACTAACTCTGCATCGTAAATTTCTTTAAATAAATGAAAGGAAAAAGCATACTTATATTTTTCATCTCAATTAAAATTCTGTTTTTAAATCATATACATTTTTGCATATTATATGAAAATGATTGAAAAATGTTGAAAATGAGTCCTGAGACCCCTTAACTATTATTTTCATTTGAATATTAGAATGAAGATTCTTATTCTACTATACTTAAATAATAAAAAAACAACCTGCAGTGAAATAAATATTAAATATATTTTTTTAATAGATGTGATAAAGTTTATGTAACCTCAAAATAAATCTATCAATTCTGATAAGTACAGCTTAAGAAAAAAGCACTAATTTATTCAACAAAATTCAGATATATCGGTATCGAATAACAGGAAAAAATTCATCTTATTAAGTTAGTTTTTAGTTATCATCCCAATTTATTCTTCCCCGTTCAATTAATTATGCATACACCCAAATCTTTATCAAATTGTGTAAGTAAAGATCATTATATTTGAGACACGATGAGTTAATCAAAGTCTTTAAAATAAGAGGGAAAATGTATGGGTGTTATTTTTTTTAATTTATTTCCAGAATTTTGACTTTTTTAATACCTTTGAAATAGCTGATAGTGTTTTAATAAGACGAATTTATGTAATTTTAAAACTTTAAGCTACGATAATTTATTTTTTAACAAGCTAAATTAATAAGCTACAATATACAAGCTAATATCCTTTTCTGAATCTATTTTATTTAATATTTAAAGATAAAAGTATAAAATCTTTTACAGAGTTTATGGATAAACTGTATATTTTAGGATGTTTTTTTTTTATCATAATTATTTCTTACAACATTATTAATTTTATTGGGCCTCAGAAAGATGCTAAGACGATGAAACTCAATCATTTGCTATTTAAATTGTTCCCTATGAAATCCTCTAGTAAGATCTGGATTTGGCTAGAGCTTTAAATAAACCTGTTGACGACTAACAAAGGACTCCGCTGATAAGCGCATCAGGGGGTGGGGAGATAGGTGGAATACATAATAAATTATAAATGAAATAAACATGAAACAAAATAAAGGTTAAAATACGCACTTTACTACCAGAGTTAACTAGACTGCTGTCCGAAAATGGACAGCGAGTAACAATGATACCAATTCACTCTTCCAATAGTGGATCAGAGATACAAGGTCACGGACTAAAGAAAATATGTTTTAAAGATTTTAAAATAAAGCCGGGTATGAGAGAATATTATCCGAACAATCATCGGGAAGAATATGGGGACCACAGATATTCAACGACCCACAATGGGGAGAATGGGAAATTTTATATTTAAAAACACAGGCCCCAAAAGGACTGTAACCGATTAGGAAGGCGGTTGTAGAGGGATACGAATAATCAGGTCTAGGGAGAACAGCTGGACAAGAACATAAATATATCCAATCCAACCTTATGCAAGTAGTCCCAGTGATTCTGTCACTGCTTAGTAAATGAGAACAGATATGTCTTTTGATAAATGAATGAGGCGCAGTTGGTGAAAAACGAACTGATAATATGGCAATTGCCTCTTTTGAAAGCATGTCTGCATTTGCTTTACAAAGGACAACCTTATTCGTAACATGTTTAGCCACATGTTCTAAAACATGGCTTAAATGAGTTCTAATAAGAAGAATTTTAGAGAAAGGATTAAATCTTACTAACTTGACGGTTTGGCGAATAAACGTCTTCTACTGTATTTTTATAATAAATAGCTGCTGGAATTTCTGACTCTTTGAACATCATTTCTATCATTTTCTTATGTAATCCAAATTAATAATTTTGACATATATTTATTTTTTTAAATTGACTCTTAAAAGAAAACACTGTTATCTGACACCGTACTATGTAACCAATTTGCATTAAAGAGAAATATATACTACTGAAACCTAATTTCAAACTGGAAATAAATAATAAATATAGTTAAATGAAAACAACTCTTAAATCTTGACGATTATGAAATAGGGAAAGAAAACAAACCTTGAAATTTTATAGGTCAAACTCATCGCGAAATCTGGAAAACATGTTGTCTTTTTAACAGAAGTTAAAAAATCTCTGCTTTATCTATTTATATATATAAAATCCAAACGGAAATTTAATCCAAACGGAAATTTCGTTCCGAACTTCTATTTTTTGGGTTCTACAGCATGGATTTTGACGGAACTTATACTGTTAGATAGGTATCATTTCAGGGAAGGTTTTAAGCTATAACACATTGTTCTACGTAGATTAGTTATAGAATTATGACGGAAAGTTCTGTTATTTTGGAGGATAAGTGTTCCATTCTATTTCTTGGCGAAATTTATCGTTGATAAAAAAAAAAATAAAATGAAACAGCTATTGCATCTCGAAAATTAAAGAAAAAACTGTTACTAATTTTATTTAAAAGAAAAAAGAAGAACAAAAATCAGTTTTAATGAGTGATAATATTAAAAAATGAGAATATTTACTTTAAACTTGAAAGGGAATGTTCGTAATGCTTAAAAAATTGCTCAATTTTTGCTATTTATCTTTTGCGTCAGGTTAAGAAAAATGCATGTGAAAAATTGATAGGATGATAACTATGAAGTTTCCATAATTGCATGCTCAGAAATATTTGAAAAAAATATCTAATATTTTTCTCATGAGGAATATATAGAACATTCTTCTCGTGGCTTATAATAAGTTTATAAAAAGAAATCCATATAATCAAAAATTCCACAAATTCCATAAAATGGTCATAGTTTTTTTTTTTTTTTTTTTTTTTTTTTTTTTTTTTTAATACAAGAACAAAAAATCACGAGTCCAGCAAAGATTATGAAACATTTTCCAACACATTCAGAATACTTAAAGAAAACATTACACTTTATTAATGTGAAAGACGATGTCTATTTTTTTTTTTTTTTTTTCCAATTTAGAAAATGCATAATTCAGTTGAAAAACAATTTCTGGATTTACCATCAATAGTCGGAATAAATATCCGACATTTGTTTGTGCAGCCCTCTGTATGATATTTGTATGTATACTATATAATTTGCTAAAAGTTAATTTAATAAAATGCATAGCAAATTGCAAAAAAAAATCACATTCAGCAATTTCCGTCAATAAACTGAAATATACTTGAGACCTTTTGTACGGCCCTCCATATGATCTAAGAAAATTATTCACACCAATTAATATGCAAAGAAAAAATAATTTTTTTAATTGCATACCACAACTGAAAACGCAGTTTGAGCAATTATTCTTCATAGGCAAGGCAGTACTGTAACCAGATTATTTGGTCTGTTTCTCTAAATGAACGATAAATTATATGCGCGCGGGATTTTATAGTAAGCGTCTTGTAGTACACCTCAGTGATATATATCTAATCAAAAACAACTCGTTGTAAATGATCCCCCCAAGCCACAAACCTAAAACGTCAGTCATAAAAAGAAGTGATATCACATAAAAAGAAGCGACATAGAAGTGCATACTACGAGTGCCGTGTAAAAATCTATCACTACTCATAATGTTTCCAAAGGACTCGGAGTGAGGTACAGTATGTGAAAACTGCTTGGCGACCTTCACTTACATATGACTATTTATTTAACAATTTTCTTCTTGAATTATTGATCCCATTAAACTGTGAAAATTTGAAGCTTTTGGTGTTTTCATGTCGATTCTTATTTAACATCATGATATAGATTTGTTGATTTTATTTACCATCATTTGAACAAGAAAGGCCACTTTTTTTACGCGGAGGATTTTCTAAGTAAACATGTAATAAACATTTTGAGTTTGTGAAATAATAATAAAAAATAATGATCATATGAATATTACTAACAATGCACATAATGATAGACGTTAACTAAACTAAGATATATTGCAGTAAAGCTTGCGTTAACGGAATTGCACATGACAAGGGAAAAATCTGTTCTAGTAGGGCTTTGTTCCAATAGTATTTTATAATATTCATTATGTCGGAAACATGACATTTTACGTTTAAGAATTAATTCTGTCATAAACAGTATTCATTTTACCAGTTTTCCCTTTAATTTTGAAACAGTGTATTATTAAACGTGTTTATGTAATTAAACATTATGTTTAAAATATTGAAAAGTATAATTGTAAAAATCGATGATTACCACAATTACATACTATTTTCTGCTTGCCTTACAAATCTTTCTGATTTATTACAGATCATCCTCCTACAAATATTTATAAGACTTATATAATGAGAATTTAAAATAAATTTTTTGACTTTCACAATTTTTCGAAATTGATATAGGTACTGCATATATTAAATATACGCCGGCAGGTCGCCAAGCAGTTTTCACATACTGTAACTCACTCCGAGTCCTTTGGAAACATTATGAGTAGTGATAGATTTTTACACGGCACTCGTAGTATGCACTTCTATATCGCTTCTATTTATGTGATATCACTTCTTTTTATGACTGACGTTTTAGGTTTGTGGCTTGGCGGGATCATTTACAACGAGTTGTTTTTGATTAGATATCACTTCTTTTTGTATTTTATTTCATTTGCATTATACATATTCCATTTTAATTCAGAAAAGAAAAGATAAACGAAAGACGATAGAAGTAAAAAAATAATTTAATAGTGATGCTATAAACTTTTCAAAAGTGTAATATATCTAGTAAGACATAATGTTGGACTTTTTAAAAAGTAATTCAAAACCATTTTATCGATCTTTCAAATCTTAGAAGAAATCATTTATTTTTTAGAAATGATGAAATCTGTCGAACTAACCGGGAATAATTATTTCTGTTGTTCAATAAGCTGTATGGTGATTCATTAATTAACTCAGCAAGGATTTATCCTAATAACTTTTCAAAAACTACCTTTACATTCTCAAAATTGACATCATTTTACACAAAATATGTAAAGACTTAAAAACAGACTTAATAATGATCATTTGTTTTATCACCGGGCGTGCTTGAAGTAATTTTTAAATAAAATTAGTTTTTTTTTATTTCAGGAAATCCAACGTCCCCCCGAAAAGCGCGACAGAAACTCAGATTATCTGATTAAGCTTTTATTTTTTTATTTTTAAATATTTTCATAAACTCTAACATATGTTAAAATTTCTGAATTTTCTATGCGTGCACTTTATAAATTCCTAATTGTTTTTTACGTGACTAACAAGACATACTAAGTCGTATGCTTTCCATGCATTTTCTCATGTATTTCGGATAATTCATCCGATAAATTACATTCATTTCAATAAAAGTTCAGAATTCAATATTCCATCTTTATGAAATGACTTTCCCTAATTTCTGTCATATTTGTAAATTTTTAAGTAGCTCTTTAATCTGATTAAAAATTAACTAAAAGCTATTAGCATATTGATAGCATTCTTTAATTACCAAGTCCAATATAAGAGTCGATTAGTTTAATAAATCCCCTTATTAATCTTTTTAAATGAAAAGTAAAACGAAAAATTTCAATAAAACTACCAAAAATTTATTTGATATAAAAGAATAAATAAATAAATAAATAAATAAATAAATAAATAAATAATAATAAAATGAAAAAATTGTGTAATAAAAAACAGACTGACTGTATTACCTTTGTAAAATGGTTTAATTTGAATAAATTGCAAAGTTTGGAATTTTGAAAAAAATATTTGATTATATGTGCGTTTTAATATAAAAGCAATACAGAAGAGAACATTTACTCGCTTATTTCAATATGATACACACTAGACAGTATTCCTAAAATTCTGTCGAATTGTTTTCATGACTATAAGTAATCTGTGATTCACTAAAGTGTTTACATTATCTTTCTCAGCACGTTCTGTGGTTCCTCCGTAGTCGGTATTTACCTAGAATCTTTCTATAATCGAGGTCCACTGGCACGTTTCTATAATCTAGTTTCTCCTCAGATATCAGCAGGACATTCCGCGATGATTATTCTGCGCAGTACCTTCGTCAAAAATCATTCCAATTTCGTGCAAAATAAAATTTCAGTTAATTGTGATCTAAATTTTGTGTGCAAAAATACCCATAGTATTGGAATTTGAAAAGGGTGTGTGCTAAAATCTAGAAGTATTTTTAATAAAGTGGATAATAGAAACATGTTTCATAAAGTGGAAACCTATATTGGACCTAAATTACTATTAAATAATTTTTTTTTAGTAGTTCAAAAATAAGCTATTTATCTTTCAATTTTATGTATTTCAACTCTTTATTAACCCTTAACTGCTGTTAGCGATCTCGCAGACCACTACATTTTTCAATTTTTACAATTAAACTTGTAATTTCCAGTTAAGGTATGTATACTGGTGAAATTTTCTTTCATTCTGAGCTCTAGAACTATAGCTGGACATTCTGAATATTTTTAGTTTAATTATAATAGTCCTGTACTAGTTTAGTACAGATACAGTACTTGTGAGTTAATAGAGCTTTTCATTCATCTTTTAATCAAACGGTCTTGGAGAACACACGCAGTAGTTATGCGACAATTCCTGTCACAGCAGTTAATGGTTAAGTAATTCCAAAAAAATAATTGCAATTAACCCTCAAATGCTGTTAGTGCTGCTTTTTTTAATTTTCACAGTTTAACTTGTAATTTCCAGTTTAACTATCAATACAGTAAAATTTTGCTTCATTTGGAGTCCAGGTACAATTGTTTGAAATGTTTGAAAAAGCAAGATTTTATTAGAAATTTTACTCTACAAAAAGTTTAGTGTAAAAACAGTGTTTTATGATTAATTGCGACTTTTATTCATCTTTCAATCGAATAGTTTCGCAAACCTTTCTGAATTGTTATGTGGCAATTTTCTGCAACAGCTGTTAAGGGTTAAATGAACTTTTTCAGATGAATTCTCATGTGTAAAATGTATTATTACTTTTGGACTATGGAAATCTCATTCAGTTTTTAACTGCCGTAAATGCGACAAAAATTACCTAAATGCGACCGCCAATCGTATATTGTGGTGACTACAGATAATAATTAAATTTATACAAAACAAGTTAGTTTTGAACTATAGCTACAGTATTCAGTTATTTGCTGCTTAATAAAATGTATGTTTATATAATAAAATGCCAAATACAGTAAAACCTCCCTAAAGTGCCCACGTTCTCTTAATGGAGGTCATTTTTAAATCAAGATTTTAACTGTTGAAAAAAGGTAACAACTAATGTTACTAAAATTTGTTTTTCACATTAGGGAAAAATATGAAAATTTAAGCATAAGAACAAATGTTAATTAGATAAATTAACTACTGCAGAGTTTAAAAAATGAATGCATTTGCTTTGATTTTACCGTTTTATCTTTTATAACTTTTATTACCATGTCCTTTCAAAGTTCAGTAAATAAATGTTTTTTTTTGTTTGTTTTTATTCAACCATTTGGAAATGGTTGTTGTTTTTGGTCGAGGATGGGACCAAATGATGCTCGCATTTTATTTTATTTTATTTATTTATTTTTTTTTTGTAACGAAATTCAACGATGTTCTTTATTTTAAAAGAATTTTTATTTGAATAGGTAATCGAAAGACATAAAATCGTTACAAATTGTTTGAATAGTTAATCGAAAGGCATAAAATCGTTAAAAATTGAAAAAGTTACAAAATGGGTATGCGCAAATTATCAGATATGGAAAAATCCATAGCGACTGCGAAGCGACGCCGAAATGAAAATCGTCTTGCAAAGTAAAAATTGAGGTCTTCAACTGATTATGTAGCCCATGAAAATCGAGATCTTCAACTGATTATCTAGCCCATGAAAATCGAGGTCTTCAACTGATTATGTAGCCCATGAAAATCGATTACAGAATAAAAGACGAACTCGAAAAAGGAAACAATCTAATGTTTAATCGATTGATAGTAAAAGGCCAGGTCTTGACGGGCTCCAATCTACTAGCCACGGCGCTTTATAATCGGCCGATTCTATCAGGGAAAAATTGAGCTCAACGTAGGTAAATTGCCGCAATCTGTGGATGATTCGGTGGAACTGCTTTCGATTTGTAAACTGTTTTTCTTCTCGAAACGGGACTTGGAGAATTTATCGATGAAGGTTTTGGTCGTCTGAAGTTTGATCTTTGCGATCTGTTGTTGAAAAGGATGCGACGAAATTTAGTGGACGAAATTTAGATTTTTCGGTTAAATTTTGTTACGAAGGTGATTTGCCGCGATCTTTGGATGATTCGGTGGAACTGCTTTAGATTTTAACCTCTTATCTTTCTCGTAAAAAGTAAATATTAAGTCAAAAAAAAAAAAAAAAAAAAAAATCCAAATGGTCGTTGTAATCTATTAAATTACATTTTTTTCCCTTTTTTTAACCATTTTGAAAAATGGTTATTGTTCTCGTCAGGGTAGGAAATCAAAAGCATATCTGAACGTTTTCATTGGTTTAATCCGCAATTTATTCGTTATCTGATTGGTATTTACAATAATCTGTATTTCCCTTTGATTTCAACAACGATGGACAACAGAGTGTTGCCACTATGACAAAAAAGTAATAAAAACTAAAAAAAAATTTTTAATCAGAAACAAATTGATATACAGCTTTCAAATAAAATTGCATTTAAAAGTACATTTTTTTCTCTATCCGACGGTATAAAAAGTAATATTGTCGGATGTTTAGATCTTTAAGAATGAAATTTTATTTAAAATTGGTCGTGAGATTTTTTGGAAATCTGATGATAGAAAAGCCTTTTTCCGAACAGCCAATGAAATGCTTGGCTATTACGTAAGTTTCATAGCAAATCTGACGAGTCGCAGGCTATTTTTCTTGCTTGCAATTTTTACGTGTAATAACACTATTAATCTTTAATTCATGGTGTACGTAATGTATGACCAGCTCCGTAGAAGTTTAAAAATTTACAGTACCGAAAATTGTAAAACTGAAATTTCCTTTAAAATTTGCTCATGATGGGTCCAGGAATGTTATCGTTTAATCCATGGCGTACGTAATGTAGGATCAACTCCGTGCGATTTTTTATGTCTTAAATTTTAGTCTTTGAAAAAATCATTTTCCAAATGGTCGTTGTAATTTGTTAAATTGATTTTTTTTTTTTGACGGGAACAAATAATGCCGATTTCATTACTTTATCTATTTCTTTGAGAGTTTCCTCGTTTCCTGCCAGAATAGGGTAGGGGAGTTTATTGACCATCATTCTTAATTTGTCATCAGAGTTAAATTCATTGCCTAAAACGGCATAAAGGTCTTTAAACACTTAAAAGTTATTGGGATAAAAAAAATCTAAACTTAGTTTAGAAGTTTGATGAATAATGCGCTCTCCGGAATTTTTTTTCTAATAAAACCTTCTTCAAGCGACCAGGAAAAAACGGAATTTGTTTTATTTTCTTCAAAGAAATGGGTCGCACATAGAGGGAGTTCTACTGGGATGGTCTCTGAATGGGGGTAAAATTAGTATTGAGCCTATAGGAATAAATTTCGTTCCATGAAAAAAAGGTCGTTCAGGGAGCTGGTCGCTTAATGGAGGTTTCACTGTATACCCTAAATGCGACAAAACTACGGGGAATCGCGTCTCATTTAGGATTCCCATGGAAATATAAGTAGAGATATTATTACGTACGCCACGCCGAAATATAGGAGTAAATTACTTTAAACTGGTATAAATCAAAAACTAATTAATATTTTTACATGAAACTTTCAAAGGTTTGAACTACTCATAAAAACAGTTCAAATGCCGTAAAGCGCGTAAAAATCCGATAATTGCACATTGCTGTAGCCCTGTCAACAGATTTGTTCGGAACAAGAATTTAAAAAGTGCAAAAAACAGCACTTTTAAAATCGCATTTACTAAAAACATATTCGCCGGATACCACTTTACTTTCGTTTTTCGAGTCACGTGGCACGCCCCATTTCATAGGAACAAGAATTTTGTTTCTATCATAAATAGTTCTCGAGCAATAGATGTGTCGAAATCCCGTTTTGGTCAGTCCGGAAAATATAAATTAGACAGAGTACTAAAAAAATTTTACAAAATCGTTTGGCATCAATTGGCGGAAATTCCTTTCATTTACGGCTCATTGCACTGTTGTTTCTTTTGCTTGGCGAGAGACTCTGTCGAGTTTATATGATAAATTATGATATGTTTAAAAAAGTCTTATATCATGGAAAAACAGCGCAAATGATTTTTCGCCATTGACCGTTATGTAACAGAATTTTGAGTGCCTCTGTAAATGAACCGTAAATGCTATACACTTTATTTTCAATACCAAACATGATATAGTAAACACCAATAACATATATAAATTTCATGGCAATCTGACTGTGTTTATGCGAGTTAGAGCACAGACAAACAGACAGATGAACTGAATTCATAAACATTATATAACTATGTTGAAAACGGTTAAAGAATTAGTTACTGAAAGCTAAATATATTTTTAGACGTTGAGTTCCATGGACAAGAGTGGTATTTAATGATTATTGTTTATGCTTTTGACACAATATCACCATTTGTATATAGTGTTACAAACACAATATGCAAATGGTGATATCAATGTTATTAACTAATAAATGTCTAGAACTGAGATAGATTATATAAGAGCTTACATGTAGTTTGCTACATAATGATAATTAGTGTGAAGGGTTTAAACGGTGTAGCTGAAACATGATTTATCCAAACTGTGATCGATCATATAGAGCTACGTCTTGTAAACGCTGCGAATTAGTAAACCAAATACACATGCTTAATAAGGGTGCCTATATCCCTAAAACTAATTCTCTAGGATGTTGAAAACGCATTCATCAATATATAATGTGTAAACAAGAAGAATGATTAACTTAAACTTACAATATGTGCAAAATTACTTAAACGATGAGACAGTATTTAAAAAATGTTAAATTACTTTAATACCTTAGTACTTTCACTTCTTTCGTCACCATCTACGTGGATTTTGAAAATTAGATGTTAATAACTGTTGTATTTCTTATATTCCCCTGACGAAGACTATGTTTTTATAGTTGAAAGTACTAAGGTATTAAAGTAATTTAAGATTTTTTAAATACTGTCTCATCTTTTAAGTAACTTTGCATATAGTGTAAGTTTAAGTTTAACTTTCAAAGATGAATTAATCATTTATATTTATTCATTTACTGAAGAAGAATGATAATTGTACAGCGATTGCAATGAGTTTATATGAATGCCTCGTTTTCGGTTATGTCAATGAGAATATACCAATGCTTCGAAAATCAATATTTCCAATTTCTTATATTTTGAATGAGTATTTTTGATTGTTATTAAAGTATCCTTTGTGTAAAGCTAGCACTACAATAGTTAAACCATTACCTTTTGAATAATGGATAGTATAAATTAGTGACCATAAAATGAGTACTACTTTTCGAGCGATCCACCATTCCCAGTAACAGTAAATTCTAGTCAAGATATTGCAACGTAGAATAAGGATTTCATTTGCCACAGGCATATGACTGATGAATTTTTAAAAACAGTTCAACTTCCTTCTTGTAAAATGCCCACTAAAATCACGAAGTCATTGTATAGTGTAGATAGAGCAACGATAACGATAGGATGCCGCACTCATGTTCACAATACCTACTCGGTACAGATCCAGAAGCATTCTGATTGGCTCGTAAGATTCAGATATCCAAACCATACTTACTTAATTTGTCTACGAAGAGCTGGTCTCTAACTTAAAATTTTGTTCCAAGCTATTTCGGATTGACACTGTATTAGCTATTGGTATGTCGTCTGCTACCAGTACTGAAGAAATCCTGTTCAGGAATAGGAAGGATAAATTTTATAGAAAGCGATTAATGTATCCAGTAATTTATTTTATTATTTGTTATTACTATTTTCATGTGTGCTAAGTGCTTATACAAAATATAATATACAGGCATTGGTGATGGCGGTTTTAGTAAATTTCATGCATTTTTTGAGATTGCTACAAGACGAGATTAATGCATCCATAACTTTTTTTTTGATGGTCGTGAAGTGCTCAAAAATTATTTAAAAAATACTAACAAACCCTCGCAAAAAATAATAGTAACATTATTAAAAGCATGCGACGTGAAAATTTATTTCATTGCTTCTGTAAAAATTGGAAAAATGTACATATTTAAAAATATATATATATATTCATAATATTTATTAAATTGTGCGCACTAAAAATAAGCGTTGCATGATGCAGTCAATTGACACATCTAAGACATTAAAAATCAGTGTAGGCAAAATCTAGTGAGTCAGTCAGAACGACTCGTAATCAGAACCGAGTAGACATTGTAAATATGCCTGCCGTACTCATATTTAGAATACCAACTATGTTCAGAACCCGAGTCGTTCTGATTAGCTTTGTAGACTAAGATTAAACTAATTTTAATGTCTTGGAAGTGGGGATCGACTATATTATGCAGCGACTGTATAATGTATGCAATTTAATTATGACACAACTTAATGATGATTTTGAATAATTTAAAAAATATGAACACAAATAATTTACGTACATTTATCAAATATATTTTTGAAATTTTATAAGCGTAATGGAGCAAGTTGTGTTCGTCGGTCGCTTTTAATAATACGAATATTAGCATTGTTTGTGCAAGAATTTGTAAATTTTGTAAATTATTATAATTTTTATCATAGATAAGCGCTTTGAATCCATGAAATCAGTAACAACAAATAAATAATAAAAAAATGAATGTATTAACTTCGTAGTGTATCAATCTAAAAAATGCATGAATTTTTTTAAAACCATAATAACGAACATTAGATATTTTTGTTATATAAATTGCTAATATTGTTTAAAATTATTTTTTATAAATTAATTAAATATTGGTAAACAGAAAATTTGCATTTCTTTTATTCAAATTGTTTTTTTAGCTTAATTAAAGATTAAAAAATAAAAATGTTTCATTTTTTAAACTTTCCGCGGCTTGGATTCGAGCTGGGATTCTACAGTACTGGACAATATATCACATAGCTACTACGTACGCATCACAAAATAGCTTAGAACAAAATTTTTAATTTATCGAACGCCCGCTGCTTCGGGACATTCAAAGTCAGTATTGTCTGGGTATCTGAATCTCGCGATCCGATCTGAACCGAGTACGTATTGTAAACATGCCTACCTCATTGCGTTACACGATTTTAACTGTTTGGGTCGCTTGAGTTACCCGATGCTATATACATTAGTGAGATGCAGGAAATATATGAATGTAAATGCAAGAAAGAGCATCACGTGACTTCTAGTCATTCAAATAGAGATGAAAGCAAAACGTAGTGTGCTTTTCTTTAGCGTGATAGTCTAAGGAGAACCGGTTGTTCCGCTCTAATTGTTCTCCTCTAATTACACTGGTCAACAAATTTGAACTTTTGCTCTGTTCTAAAACAGAAATTTGTTGTTTTTTATGCATTTCTTTGTGCTGATTCCGAATCTAGTTTTAGATTTACTCCAACACGTCAAATTTGAGAGATATTTGCATAGTTCAATTTATGCAAATTTAGTAAATTTTATACATTTATTTGTAAATTTAAGGTATAAAGCAATATCAGACAGGGTTTTTTGTTTTATGTTATGATTACTACCTAATTTACTTCACAAAAACGTTGTTTCTGAGATTATACTGACATGTGACTGTGTGTACCTAATTTGCATATTTTTCGTGTTTTCTAATAATATTTTTCATGTTTCTTGACGTTCAAATATTTCTATCGCACGAGTACGCTAATATGTTTCTAAACCAATTTTTTGAGCTGATTAAAATCTTGTGTGATATAAAGTGAAATTTTAGATTTTGTCAAAAAAGCCAGAAATAGCTTTTTATGATACTTTGTATGATAAACTTCAACTAGTTAGGATATATTCTACATTTTTTTCGATTATATACATTTTTGTTTATGTCTCTGATATGAATCTCACACTGTTCACCTTCTTGTCAATGAATTACACACCCCTAAAAAGCATCTTATATCAAACCTGTGTTAATGCCATGCAAAAGTAGAAATTAATCTTACTCGAAAACTAGACATGACATAAGAAAACAGTCTGCAGATTTGAAATCAGCATAAACATTTAGTCTAGAAAAATACTACGTCAATTCTGAGGCAACTATTTTAAAGTTGACAGTTATGTAAACATTACACCATTGAAAAATATGCAAATTAGGCTTAATAACTGATAAATAATTGTTAAGAATATGGAAATCGTAATAGTCAAGTAGTCATTATCTAGAAAACGTAATTAGATGTAACATATATTATATCTAAAATTTGCATAAAATAAGACAAAAAGCTTAAATTTGCATAAATTTAAATATGCAAATTTCTCAAAACCTGGACCACCTAGAGATAAAGGGAAAGCATACTCGGAATCAGTGCCAAAAACTGATCTAGAATCAACTAATTTTAGTTCTAGGACAAACCACTGTTGCCCAGTGTTATTCTCCTCTGAACAAAGATAATTTCTGACATAGTTTAATATTCTGACATAGTGGGATGAATATTACACTTCGTTTTGCTTTTTGCAGTTTTACAGGTTCCAAAATGCGAACTGGAAGAAATGAAAGACTGGTAAATATCATTCTCAATATTTCTGGTAAACTCGGTTTTATGCTATTTGCTCAAACGTGATCTATCATGAGTGACTAACACCAAAATATACAAAAAAATGAACTAAACAACATAAACATTTGCGTAAAGAGAAGATAAATATCTATTGGATTTATAAAGCACGTGAAACATACATTAGAATACAGAAATTTGTTTACTTCCATCCAACGAGCTTCTTTCTCCTGAAATTATTAACTAATAATTTCTCGCATTTTTAAAACTTGTTAAAGGATTATAGCTTGTTAAGTGTGTACACGTTTACTTTTTTTTTATTGTGCATAAATATTGACAATGGTTTTGATTAATTTATAATTACTCATGGAATAAATGTTCTCACTTGTATATTTAAACAACGTGAATACAGCGAGTTTCAAAATGATAACATCGACAAATAAACAAATGAAATCCGCTCACGCTTACTCTTTGAGAGAATATTTTTATTAAAATTAAATCACAATATTCCACTTAAAATTAAATCTTTTTTACAAAAATTTGGAAGCAATTAGCAGATTTTCTTAATTATTTAAATTCGTTTTATTGTTACTCGATATTTATGACATATATCACATGGAAATTTGAATTAGTTTCCAAGATATTATTATTTGTAATCTTCAAAGAAGTTTCTCTAAAGCTAGTAACTAAGTTACTCAATTTGTGTAAAATAATGATATTAATAATAATACTAATAAAAATAAAATACTGATTAATTGTCTGCTAACCGAAATATTTAAAAAATATAATGAAATAATGACAACCGTTACATTCGTCAGTTACAAAATTTAGGGAAATTCTGAAATTTGCAACAGTTCAACTGTTAAGGGGGTCCGAGGCTAAAAATTTTAAAAAAATGCAATTTGTTTTATAGCCTTAAAAAATAGTGAGTTTTTAGCGTTAAATACCGCAAAACGTATGTTTTTATCTTCATTCGATCCAGTGATATGACACCTTTTGCCTTGAGAAGCGATGCATCAGCTGCCCTCTGACGAGAACTTTAGCTCAATTTATCTCAGAATGAATTTTTTCACGATTTGTCAGCTTTAAAAGAATATCTCTAAATTCCCTTGCAAGATATACGTATTAAATTTTTAACACAGATTTTATGCTATATTTCCCACAAATTGTCTTCAGAATTTTGAATTATAATTGTGAAAATATACTACTTAATGCAAAAGTCACTCGTAAAAAAACTTCATTTTTTTACTGAATTTTTTTTAAATAAAATTCCTAATCAATATTTTAAGAAATCCTGAACAAAAATTAAAATGACACATTTTCTGTACACAAAAGTGTAAAAATTTTGTAAATCGAGTTAGCACTTCCAGATTTATATCAAATATTAAGGGGTCTCAGGACTCTTAAAATTGGAAAAAATGAAAAAAAAAGACCATTTTCAACATTTAATATCTTAAAATGTATTTTATTTTAAGACATAATTTTAATTGGAATTAAATATATAAGTATGTTCTTTCATTTCATGTATTTAAAAAATTATAAGATGCAGAATTAGTATTTACAGGGGGCTCCAAACTGTTAGACATTTGACGAGCAAAAAATCCGCATAACACCTTACGCACACGATTACAAAATAAGTATTGCAACTAGAATGAAAATTTTGGTGTCTACTTATACTTCAGATTATAATAATTACCGTGAACCTAAACAAATTTGTATTTTAAGCTTTTTTATATTTTTAATACAAAGTTGTATTTAGCTAATGTAAAATTAAAAAAATTTCAACAGTATAATCACCGTAAAAAATATTGTTTGGAACAATAAAAAGGAAATTTTAGGTTCAGTTTATACAGACTAACATGAAACATATGTTTTGAAATGTTTATGAAAAAATATTCATAAGTTTTTGAGATATCGTGCGCGTTATGCCCAAAAACGTCATTTGGTGAAAAATGGCTTCAAAATTTCCAAAACGACGCTTCAGTTATTGAACTTGTATAAATGTAAAAGCCATAACTTCAGTTCTAATAGGAATTTCAAGGAAACTATTACGTCAAAATGTTCAGAAAAGATAGGAGTTTAACATCTAAAAAAATTAAAAATTCGAAAATTTTAAAGCTTTAAGAGTCCTGAGACCCCTTAAATATATTTAAAATTTTAAAATTCAAATAAGAAAAAAATATATTTAAAAATTTTCAGATATATATATATATTACATGCAATATTTTTATTAGATTAAAATATATTTCAGAAAAAATTTTCATAACAAAATCTCTATTAAAAAAAAAAAAAAAAAAAAAAAAAAAAAATAGAAAAAGAAAAATAGAGTTTGAGCCCCGGACCCCCTTAAAAACCTCCCAAGGTTTATTCAGCTACAGTTTCAACTCGTATGTAAAATTTATCTCTATCAATAAAATGACTATATACTGAATGTGGTAACTAAGAATTTTATGAAAGATGTGGAAACGGTGAAACGAGAATTAAGGAGACAATTTTCCTGTACCTATCACAATATTATACATCAGTATCGGGAGTCACCGCCCCCTGAATACTAGATAAGCGCTGACACAAAAAAGCGACTATCACAGGCTGGTTTTTTACAGCTTTGGTACGGTTCCTTGAATTTGAACACCAATAATTTTTAGTTTCTTCTATCTTTACAAGAAGAAAGTATTGGATTCATGAAAATATTCGAATTCAGGTTTTTGCCGGATTGACACGTTTTAGGGGTCAGAGATTCCGAAAAACATATTTTCAGAAAATGTCTGTTTGTGAATCTGTCTGCCTGTCTGTATGTAACACAGATTTTCTGGGCGCTCTATCTCAAGAACTAATGCACGAAGAAAAAAATATAAAAAAAATAAATAAAAAAAAAATAAAAAAATAAAAAAATAAATAAAAAAATATTAAAAAAATATGTTTAGTTAGTCCCTAATACAATTTGATGCTGATTAGTTTTTGGTGTAAATCACTCAACAGGTGGCGCTGCTATGCTACATTTTTCACGACTTTTGCAATAGCTCTATCTCAAGAACTAATTCATGGATTTTCATCAAACTTCAGATTTAGTTAGTCTTTGATATGAATTGATACTGATTAAATTTTTGTGTGAATCGTTCAACAGGTGGCACTGTTATGATGAATTTTGGAGGATTTTCTCCAATAGCTCTATTTTAAGAAATAATGCACGTATTTTCATGAAACTTCAAATTCAGTTAGTCCTTGATATGACTTGGTACTGATTACGTGTTGCTGTAAATCGCCTAAAAGGTGGCGCTTCTGTGCTGTCTTTTTTTGCTGTCTAATGGACGAATTTTCATCTAACGTCAGATTTTGTTATAAGTTGACACAAGTTGTTGCTAATTAGGTTTCGGTGTTAATCACTCAATAGGTGGCGCTGCTATGCAGGAATTTTCACGATTTTTCAAATAGCTGTATCTCAAAAACTAATGCACGGATTTTCTCGAAACTTCAGATTCAGTCAGACGTTGACATAAATTGTTGCTGATTAGGATTTGGTGTAAACCACCCTATAGGGGGAGCTGCTAGACTGCATTTTGCTGGATTTAGACGATTTCAACGATAGACATATCTCAAAATCTAATGCATGGAATTTCATATCTTTAGAATCCTCATGAGATGCACAGATTGCCATTTAACTTTGGCAGTGTGCTAGCGAATTTTGAAGTATTAACATGTATGAGATAGAAGAAAGTTTTGGGATTGGTACATTCAACTATTTAAAATATAATTCCGCTTTATTTTTCTGAGTTTAAAAAAGCCAAAGAAAATTTTGAAGAGTACTGGAGTCTAAATTCAAGGGACCATACAAGCACTTAAAAAAATCAGTGTACGACAACCACCATTTTTGTGTCAGTTCACAGGCCTAGCATTCAGGGGTCTTTGAGGGTGTGAAGAATTACGTCATTGAATTATGGCAGACGCTCAATGAAGAGGATTTTTTGGGAAACGAACTAATCGCTTTCGATCTTTTTTAGAACACTGATGCATATTTCAAATGGGATTGAAATTGTTATCTGCTAGTCCTCACTATATTGCTATAAGGGCTGTGTTATCAGGAAAGGCAATAATTATCATATTTGTAGAAAGAAAACCTTGTAAGCCTTAAACATTCATTCCCTCAGACCACTGGTATTTAAATAGCCAACATTCCTCAAAACTCCCTTTTTTCAGATCAGCATGTTAAATATTGATCTGAGCTTTTCCCATTTGAAAACAACGTAAACAAATTATAAGTGTTGCAATTTTCAAGAATTCCGACGAAAGAATGTTGGGTTAGCAAAATTTCAGAAAGATGGATGCCTATTAATTGACAGCCGTATATTTCCTTAATTCCACACAATTATACTAATTGTTGAATAAATTACAGGAGTTGTTATTTTCCATTTGAGTGTGAAAGTTTTCTTGTAGGAAGTTGAACGCAGGTTCTAGGCTGAAGCTGACAAAAAACCACCAACTGAGCTGTCTTGGAAAAATCAGATGGACACAAACGGTTGTCTAAGAGAATTACGTACCGATGAATTATGCTTGTCTGAATACGTCGCAGATAGTTCAGTTGGTAAAGAGTTAGCTACTTATGCCAAGGTCATGTTTTCAAATACCGACCTGGATATGTTTTTCTTTTTAATTGGGAAAATTACAACTCCTATGATATTCGCACGGCTATGAATTAAATTTTGTTCAGGAGATTTTCGACAATATCGCACAACAATGTGATAATCACATAACAGTATATTATAAAGCTGCTGATTCCTATTCAAATTCCAGATACTTTTCCTTTCAATCAATTCATTAAAATTTTATAAAGAAACCATGAATCAATGTACCTATTACAATTCATCTGCAAGACAAAATACATAGAAAGTGGAACTGATTTGCCCTAAATTTAAAAAAAAAAAAACTTTAAAATACAGTCAAATTAAAATTAATTACATTTTTTACTAAATATTAATAAAACAAATACATTATTTTTATCACTAAATTATGAAAGAAATATTAGTTTTAGTGCAAAAGTATTATAGTTAGAAAAGTTTTAAATAAATATTTTAAGTATTAAATCATTTAACATGATTAAGTAGAAAAAAATATTTTAAAGTAAATAAAATTCAGTTATGTATTTAAACAGAAAATTATAAAACTGAGTATAAATAACATTCAAGAACCTTTCAATATCTATTTTCAGTGTATTCCAATAAATACAAATATCATTTATACAAATAATAAAAATATAAAAAAATGTAAATGTAGTATAAATTTCAACATTCTTTGAAAAGAGTCTATGCGATGATTGATTAATAAATAACATAAGTTAAACTCCATACGACTGTGTATGGATGATACTAGAATATGCCAAAAATAATAAACCGTCAATGATAAACATTTATTAGATACTATACAAAGTAAAAATGAATTCTATATATTTCAGATATTTTTATAACAAACCTTTACTATTGTCAATGTTAAACGGTATAAGTTTCAATTAAAATGTTTCCTTTTATAAAGTTCTATGTAGGATTTTTTTTTTTTTTTTTTTTGCCAACACGTCTTAATTTCAAAATTAAAATCTGAGACTTGATTTTGGAATTCAGCAAAAAGTTTCAATAATAAACGTTATAAATGTAATAAATATGTATGAACCATTTTAAAGGATACATAGCAATTTTCTAACTTGCTGCGTAATTGAAAGAAGTTCAATAATTAAAAATCTTACGATACTCATCAGCGTACATGTAAATAAAAACTATATTAAAAACACATTACAGATTATTCCCAACGTTTCGTGCTCTTCCTAACGAGCCATCATCAGGGGAGAGAGTCCTTGACCTTCTCGAAGCGAAATTTCAAAACATCACAGTCACTTTCACGACATCACAACTGAAAACATTTAGGTAAATGATCATTAAAACAACCAAAATCAGTACTGCACTGGAAATGGCGTCATCTGTTGGTTGGCTAACACACTACAATAAGAAACTAGGAAAAACCGAAATAAACTTTACGAATGCACTTCTTTCTGGTTGTTTTAATGATCATTTACCTAAATGTTTTCAGTTGTGATGTCGTGAAAGTGACTGTGCTGTTTTGAAACTTCGCTTCGATAAGGTCAAAGACTCTCTCCCCTGATGATGGCTCGTTAGAAAGAGCACGAAACGTTGGGAATAATTTGTAATGTGTTTTTAATATAGTTTTTATTTACATCTACGCTGATGAGTATCGTAAGATTTTTAATTATTAAATTTTGACAGCGTAAGTCCAAGTTTTTCTTATTGGAAGAAGTTCTTCCTATAAAATTTTATATAAGATATAAAAATTAAAAAGTACATTTAGGTATCGCTAAAAATATCACTAATGATTTCTAAAAAATATATAAAATAATTTTTCGAAGTCCTATGTCTAAACATTTATTAGTTATATTACAGAAATTTTATTCATTATACGTTTATTTGTTTTAAATAAAAGTAATGCCCAATACTCAAAATAGAAAATAAACTAAAAGCATGAAATATACATATCATATTATAACGTCTATAATTATTCATTGAACAAAGGAATACCATTCTAGTGCGTTAACTGTATCTCAAAATCTAAATGACTTTTTTAAGCAATAATGTTAAACAGTGCAAATAACTTTGAATACTAAAGGGATTAATAAAACTGTATATAAAATTTATGATAACAAGCAAAGAATTAACATGAGAAAACGATAAAATGTCTCACGAAATGCTTTGCTATTCTTATATATGAGAATATTTAAAAGATCTTTGTGAAAAGTTTTATTCAGTCAATTTTAAAATTAAAATCTGAGACTTGATCTTATTAAAAACTCAACAAAAAGTTTCAATAGTAAATATTTTTACTTAACATTTGCGTTAAACATTTTATTGGATGCGTAGCAATTTTCTAACTTGTTGTACAATTGTAAGAAGTTCTTCATATAAAATGTATATAAGATATAAAAAATTAAAATGTATGTGATAGTGATAAAAATATTTTGTAACAATTTAAAAAGAATATATATATAAAATGTATTTTTGAAGTCTTACTTATAAACATTTATTTACTACGTTACAGAATATTTAATGCATATACTTTTATTTGTTTAAAATAAAATCTCCAATACTCAAAATAGAAAATAAAGGAAAATCGTTAAATATGCATATCACGTTATAACGGCTATAATTATTCATTCAACAAAGAAATACCATTCTAGTGCGTTAATTGTATCTCAAAATCTAACTGCTTTGTTTAAGAAATAATGTTAAACAGTGCAAATAACTTTGAATAGAAAAGGGATCAATAAAACTCTATATAAAATTTATGACAACAAGCAAAGAATTATCATAAGAAATCGATAAAATGTCTTACAAAATGCTTTGCTATTCCTTTAAATGAGAATATTTAAAAGATCTTTGTGAAAAGTTTTATTCAGTCACCCCTTTTATTTTAGTTCGTCTTACTTAGAATGGAATCACAAATGGTCGATATATGTTACATCAAGAAAGAGACTTATGCGTTATTTAGTTGAATAGAAGAATTAAACAAACTGTTTTTTTTTTCTTCTTTTTTTTTAAGATAAGGCAATTGGATTATATGGAGTTTCCCTTTTATGTCTAAATGGACGAAAAGAAATTATTTGATTTCCTTTGTAGAATAGCATTGTTTGAAAATACTTTTAGCAGAATGAAGTTTTCTGTCAAAGTTCTCGTCAGAAATCTAGTCAGTTGCTTGCAAATTCGCAAGTTTTGAAATATTCCTCTAAATAATATATGGAAATCATAAGGCATTTCTATATACTTGTGTGTATAAATCTTAGAAGATCATAAATTAGAATCGATATACATATTTACATTTTATATGTATGGTCGATATATGTTAATTCGAGAAAGAGACTCATTACGTTATTTAGAATTGAAGAATTAAACAAACTCTTTCATTTTCAAACGATAAGGCAATTGGATTATATGCAGTTTTAATTTTATGTCTAAATGTACATAAAGATTACATAAAGAACAGACCATGTCATTTGTCTTCATATAAAATTTATATAAGATATAAAAATTAAAAAGTACATTTAGGTATTGCTAAAAATATTAATAATAATGTTTAAGGGGTCTTGTACCTTTTAAACGCGTCAAAAATTAACGAAAAACTTCAAAGTTTGAATTAGTCTATCTTCAAAGCCTTTATATGTATAAACATGAAATTTTGGATATTCATTAAACAGCTTGTGCTTTGTAATATGCTACCATTAGAAATTTATTAACCCTTTACAGAATCTGTGTATTGTTGAAATCAAAATAGCTCTTTTTTTTACCCCATAAATCATTGCGCGCATGATATCTTGAGAAAGTCTGCATGGATGGGCATGAAATTCGGTAAAGATACTAAACATATATGTGTGTTTAAAATGGTCTACTCTTAGGCTAAAATTATTTCATTAACTATATAAAAAAAATATTTTCGTAAAAAAAAAAAAAAAAAAAAAAAAAAAAAAAAAAAAAAAAAATTGTAATTTTAATGAATAAAAATAGTCATAACTATAAATATTACCCTTGTAAATACTTAAAAGTAGATCATTTTAAACACACATATTTGTTTAGTATATTTACCAAATTTCATTACAATCCATACATACTTTCTCAAGATATCATGCGCGCAATGACTTATGGGGTAAAAAAAGAGCTATTTTGATTTCAACAATACACAAATTCTGTAAAGGGTTAATAAATTTCTGTTGGTAGAATATTACAAAGCACAATCTGCTTAATCAATTTCCAAAATTTCACGTTTATACATAAAAATGTTTTGAAGATAGACTAATTCAAACTTTGAAGTTTTTCGTTAATTTTCGACGCGTTTAAAAGGTACAAGACCCCTTAAAAAATAAATAAAATATTTTTTTGAACTCCTACGTCTAAATATTAAATAGCCATATTACAGAATTTTATTGCATATACTTTTTTTTTTTTTTTTTTTAAATACAAGTAATGTCCAACACTCAAAATAGAAAATAAAATAAAAGCATTAAAATATACAAATCAGATTATAACATCTATAATTATTCTTTGAACAAAGGAATTTCATTCTAGTGCGTTAACTGTTTCTGAAAATCTAACTGCTTTATTTAAGAAATAATGTTAAACAGTGCAAATAACTTTGAATAGAAAAGGGATCAATAAAACTCTATATAAAATTTATGACAACAAACAAAGAATTATCATAAGAAATCGATAAAATGTCTTACGAAATGCTTTGCTATTCTTATAAATGAGAATGTTTAAAAGATTTTTGTGAAAAGTTTTATTCAGTCACCCCTTTTATTTTAGTTCGTCTTCCTTAAAATGGAATCACAAATGGCCGATATATGTTAATTCGAGAAAGGGACTCATGCGTTATTTAGTTGAATGGAAGAATTAAACAAACTCTTTCCTTTTCAAAAGATAAGGCAATTGGATTATATGCAGTTCCCCTTTTATGTCTAAATGGACATAAAGAAATTATTTGATTTCCTTTCTAGAATAGCATTGTTTGAAAATGCTTTTAGCAGAATGAAGTTTTCTGTCAGAGTTCTCGTCACAAACCTTGTCAGTTGTTTGCAAATTCGCAAATTTTGGAATATTTCTCTAAATAATGTATGAAAATCGTAAAGCATTTCTTTACACTTGTGTGTAGAAATAGAAGATCATAAATTAGAATCGATATGCAAATTTATATTTTAGAATCATTTGCATCATTAATCTTTTTTTATTAAACAGATGAGAAAAACAAAAAGCGATAAAAAACTAAAGCATAATTAATTATGCAAATATTAAAGGTGAATTTTTTTATGTTATAATAAAGCTTTAAACAATTAATAGAAACTCAGTAGCCTAAAAAAAAGTCGGAAATCGTAAGTGAAACGTGGCAAATCGGGGTGTGTTCGTTGTATAACTAGTTTTATAAATATTCAGATCTTGGTGTATAGTCCAGTCAATCTAGGATTCTGCCCGGAATGTTTTATAGAAATTTTTTTCACTTTCTTCCTTTATGTTTTGTGGGGTGCGAACACGATTTTAAACTTTGCCACATCGTATCTGGCCTGCTTAAAAAGTTATACGTAAAAAAATATGAAAAAATCCCTTTTTCGGGTTTTCCATTGTAGTAGCTAGAGGGTTCAACTTTTTTGAAAAAACTGCTATACCAAATTAAACTAGAGAAAATTTCCTACATTTTTCATATCCGATGTTTCTTTCTAAGATCAATACTTGTGGCAATACCAGCAAAATAGTTTTTTCGATACATTCAAATTCCATCATCAGAGGACGAAAACGCAATACAAACACAATGCATCCATTTCAATCACCAATTTGAAGTTTGATTTTTAGTTAATTTTAGTAGCATTTCGAATTTTTGAACATTTGCTTACCAAGTGTTAAGCCTTTTATACGCTTATTACCAAAAGAAATTGAAATCAGTTAATTAAGAAAAATATAAATCACAAACACTCCAAACAGATGAGAGCATCAATGTTTATTTTCCTACCAATCTGATTATGACTATTACATGATTATAATTGTACAATTATAACTATTATAACATAAGATTGTAAACAGGAAAAAAAGAGAAATGCAGAGTTGTTCTCCCATTAGTGTCGTTTTGGTAGCTTTGAAAGGCCTGGTTGATGTTCTTCGAAAGGAGGCTCATCGTTATCTTAATTGCTCAAGTTGGATCTTCACTTGGCTTAAAATATCTTAGAGAACCTCTATTTCGAAGTCATTTTCGGTGATGAAGGAACTGAGATTGTCACAAAGGCATTCACAGTTCAAACGAAAAAGCAAACAAAACAAACTTGCATTCCTATAGCCACACTTTCTACTGCAGTTTGTTTTGAATTTTCAGTATTTTTTTCGCAGAACAGCTTCTGGTGCGTGAGTTTGACAGTTATTATTGGTGTGGTGCTTCTCTTGGTTTTATTCCCATTTCTTAGCTTTTTTACAGTTACTTAGTCATAGCTGCACTGGTAGTAAACTCTTAAACATGTGTATCAAGTTGCATCTTCTGTTGGAGGAAACGACGCTATATTTGCAGCGATCTTAAAATAATTTGCAGTCTTACTGCAGTAATAATACTGTGAGCTAGTGCAGTACTCCTGTTCTAGCATTTTTTAAGGTATCCTTTTCTTTTTCTTAAAAGTAGTGTTTCTAGGAAAATCTTTATGATTTCTGAAATGAGAGACTCATTATCTTTCGAAATTCGTCTGGAGGAGGATTTTGAGTAGATTTGTAAACCTGAGGCCGAATTTCTTCAGCCACTATCCTTGCCGTAATCTGAACAATAGGCCGTCATTCTTCCTGGGGAGATGACCATCGTTGTTGATATCAAACATCACTATAAATCTTATGGCATGTGTTCTTGAAGCAAAGAACAGGTACCTTGTTTGCAGTGGTTGATATAACAATATCTTCTTCACACTAGTTTAGAAGGCGTGATTTAACTGTGTTGACTGAAGGAAAGTATTCACATGCTTCAATCTGGTCTGTTAATTCATCTATAGAAAACTGGTATTGTTCTTCATTTTCCTCCAGATAAAATAAATGAGTTGCATAGCTGTGTCTATGTCAGAGGAAAATGGACTTGTCTGCGTCTCAGTGGGTTTTGCGAGCTGATAGGGCTTTTTCATACATTTCAAAGGGTACCGCCTGTCAGCAGTAACGAAGTCAGTCATATGATTATGATGTCCATAGATGTCCATAGATTATGGCAAGCGCCAGCTCATCATCATAATTTTCAGAAAGTAGTTTAACCTTTAAAAGGATTGTCAATGTATAATAATCCCGTTTTGTTATTACTTTATGAATTTCCTTTGCTTTAAAGTATTGTGGGATTTTTTCTCCAAACAAAAAGTAACGACTTTAAATGAAAAGTGTTGTACTGTTGAACGGTTGGTTTTCTACGTCTTCAAAAATCCTCTTCAAATTGCAACAATATGTTTTTTGTATACATAAATATTTTACAGACATACATACAATAAATACAATAAACCCAACTGGAGTGAAAAATTAGCCAGAGCCAGGAATCGACCCCAGCCATCTATACGACAGCCTTGGAAGACCGGACAACGATGAATAGATTTTACTATTACATCGATCTACGATAATTATAATAAAACACGCATACTACAATATATATTAAAACACACACTCACACATAAATAACGCCTGCATTCAACAGTTAAAGGTATACATAAATATTTTACAGACATACATACAATAATTTTTCACTCCAGTTGGGTTTATTGTATTTATTGTATGTATGTCTGTAAAATATTTATGTATACCTTTAACTGTTGAATGCAGGCGTTATTTATGTGTGCATGTGTGTTTTAATATATATTGTAGTATGCGTGTTTTATTATAATTATCGTAGATCGATGTAATAGTAAAATCTATTCATCGTTGTCCGGTCTTCCAAGGCTGTCGTATAGATGGCTGGTGACTTCTCGCGCATGGTTTATTAGTGAGAAATTGCAGACTCAAGCATCGGCCGGAGTAGCTCAGTGGTTAGAGCAGCAGTCTTGTATACTGTGGTCCCGGGTTCGATTCCTGGCTCTGGATAATTTTTCACTCCAGTTGGGTTTATTGTATTTATTGTATGCATGTCTGTAAAATATTTATGTATACCTTTAACTGTTGAATGCAGGCGTTATTTATGTGTGTATGTGTGTTTTAATATATATTGTAGTATGCGTGTTTTATTATAATATGTTTTTTGTTTGTGTACTGTTTACGGCCTTTTTTATAGATCCTTAGAGACTTCTTGTTCAATAAATAATTACTTTACCCATCTGTTCGTTTTTAACTTGTTAATCAGAAAGACTCCACACCATTTGATTTTGCTTCTGTTACTTTAGTTTCGCCCATTAATTCCGTGTCATAGATAAAACGCTTTTCTACCATCATGAATATCACTTCACGTCTCACAGAATCGTTTTAAAGCATATAATTTTGAATTAAATGCATACTTCACATGCATTAAAGAAAATGCATAACCGACCGTAGAGACGTCTAGAAACAAGCTGAGAGCTTAGTTTTCAATTTCAACACGAATCAAAAACCTCTGATGGAGAGGAGAAGGAGAGGAATGTTGAGGGGCTTCTTTTAATATCACGTGTGTGGCGCCATGGAAGTTTTCCAAGAAGACACACACACTGATTTTGTATTCACAAAAACATTAGCGTTTATATTACATTAAGCGTTTACGGCATCCGATTATGGAAGCTGAATATATCGCTAAAATCCTTTTTACTCGTATTGCCAAATCTATTCATTTTAGAAAGAAACATTTGCAACAAACAAACAACAAATTTGATACACATGTCTAAGAGTTTACCATCAGTTCAGCTATAGCTAGGTAAATGTAAAAAAGCTAAGGAGTGGGCTGGAATAAAACCAAGAGAAGCACCACACCAATAACAACTGTCAAACACACGCACCAGAAGCTGTTCTGCGGAAAATATCCTGCAAATGCAAAACAAACTGCAGTGAAAAGTGTGGCTATAGGAATGCAGGTTTGTTTTGTTCGCTCCTTCGTTTGAACTGAGATGAACATTGTGACAATCTCAGCTCCTTCATCGCCGAAAATTACTTGGAAATAGAGGATGACAAGTCAATTCTCTAGGATATTTTTAGCCAAGCGAAGACTCAACCTGTGCAATCACGATAACAATGAGCCTCGTTTCGAAGAACATCAATAAGGCCTTTCAAAGCTACCAAAACGACATAAATGGGAGAACAAGTCTCCATTTGTTATTATCCTGTTTACAATCTTCCACCTATTTTATTATATTAAACTTATAATAGTTATAATTGAACAGTTATAATCATGTAATAGTTATAATCAGGTTGACAGGAAAATAAAAATTGGTGCTCTTATCTGTTCGGAGTATTTGTGTTTTATATTTTTTCTTAATTACCCGATTTCAATTTATTTTGTTGATAGATATATAAAACGGCTTAAACTTTAGTAAGCAAAGGTTAACATATTCGAAATTACAATTATCTAAAAAGCTTCAAATGTTTGATTAAAATGGATGCATTTTGGTTGAATTGCGTTTTTGTCCTCCGATGATGGAATTTGAATATATCGCTAAAATTCATTTTGCTCGTATTGCTAAAATTATTCATCTTAGGAAAAAAATTGTTTTTGAAAAATGTAGGAAATTTTCTCTAGTTTAATTTGGCGCAGAAGTTTTTTCAAAAAAGTTTAACTCTCTAGCGACTACAATGGACAACCCGAAAAAATCACAGTTGCTTTATGGTTTTTCGCTCATAACTTTTTAAGCAGACCAGTTACGATGTGGAAAAGTTTAAAATCGTGTTCAAAACTCCAAAAAGCATAAAGGAAGAAAGATTAAAAAAAATTCTCCAAAACTTTCCAGGCAGACGCCTTTTTAGGTCTAATTTTACTGGACTAGCAATAGCCGTTGCATTCGTATGCAAAAATGCATGAATACAAAATTTCCTACTATTACATATATTAAATTCAGTAATACGAAAATAATATAACTTCATCTTAAACAGTATGTAATCACCATGGCAACCTAGATTCATTAACTATCATGAATATCATTTTTTAATTACGTATGATAATATACGGTCTAATTTGAATATATCGCTAAAATTCTTTTTGCTCGTATTGCCAAAATTATTCATTTTCAGAAAAAAATTATTTCTAAAAAATGTAGGAAATTTTCTCTAGTTTAATTCGGCGCAGCAGTTTTTTTTTAAGTTTAACCCTCTAGCGACTACAATGGACAACCCAAAAAAAAAGCCCAGTTGTTTTATGGTTTTCGCTTATAACGTATTAAGCAGACCAGATACGATGTGGTAAAGTTTAAAATCGTGTTCAGAACTCCAAAAAGCATAAAGGACGAAAGATAAAAAACTTCTCCAAAACTTTGCAGGCAGACACCCTTTTAGGTCTAATTTCACTGGACTAGCAATAGCCAATGCATTCTTATGCAAAAATGCATGAATAAAAAATTTCTTACTATTACATATATTAAATTCAGTAATAAGAAAATAATATAACTCCATCTTAAACAGTACGTAATCACCAGGGCAACCTAGATTCATTAACTATCATGAATATCATTTTTTAATTACGTATGATAATATTTCATAGAAAGAAGAAAACATTTATTCATATCTTTTTAAGTTTTGATTCGATAAACATAAAATTTGAAATGACTCGACAAAATTCTGCTACGATTATATATATTAAATTTCAAACCATTCTGTTGTGAAGTTTTTGCGCTGCTATATTCGGACAGACGGACGATCGTGACGACTACTATAGCTGCTACGTATGTATATAATTGTGAACGCACCTAAAAACGGTTAACATCAATCAATAACCATGCCGTACATAAACAGCACTAGAAACGTTATTAATAAACACTTATAAGTGATATTGTTATCTATGGGTATTAGTGACCTAAAAAACTCGTTATCATCCTAGGTGAATAAGGTATAAAAATTCAGAAGTACTTTTATTATACATTCTGTATGATGAAGACGGAACAATCACAAAAAATAGAATTATATAACAAGTTAATATTATGTTGCTATTAAAATCTGTTTACATCATCAGCTGAACGAAATTATACATATCCAACAAACTATGACTTCTCTTTAAGAAAATACGTATACTTAGATATTTAGTGATTTTCTGGATTTTTAAATGCACCATTAATGATCTATAAATCTTAACAGTCATTTTATAAATAATCAAAACGGCGAATAGCCGGTTATCGAACAGAAAATTAACTGGAAAGAAAAATCATCCGTCAAGCGTAGATTATGAAACACTTTACAACACTTCCAGAATACTTTAACAATACTTCGCGTTTAACCTGTAAGCACACGCGCCGGGGACGTTTTAACTCCAATTCCATGTTTTCTACAAAAACAAATTAAATAAATAAATAAACTATCAAGTACGAGTATTACTCACGCTCAGAGGATTCTGTACAATAAATATATGAATTATTAACTGTTTTACTAAAACATTTGTTGCTAAAATTAATAATAAGATTTCGTAAAAAAAAAAATACAACGCAGGGTTGCGTATAGCTCTATATATACTTGAAAAGTATGAATTGGTATACCATAAAAGTTCAAAGACATATGAAGCATAAATAATATCAAATATTACTATTCTGCAAAACTCTTTTATTTATCTTATCCCAATCTGTGTAAGATGAACTTAATTCGGTACTGACAATGAAAGTAGTTCACATTTAAAGCCTTGCACTCTGTCTCATTTAGCGAATGTATTCCACTAGCTAGCAAATTACCGCATCTGGTAGATATTTTTTTGAAATTTTGAATTCAAACTACAAAAATTTAATTGGTAATTTTCTTTTACTTTATTTATGGAAAATGAATCATCTTCAGTGGCGTGGCGTGAAAATTTTCGGTGGTCATCGCAATTATTTAAGTTTGTGGTGAAAAATTATTAACTCTAAAATTCAATGGTTGAATGTTCAAAAAAGAAACTTTAAATCTTACCTTCACTTATACATGAACTCCAAATGTTCTGCTAAAACTGGATCGTAGAGTTTTAAAATCTTATTAAGAGTTTTAAAATATTGCTTGGTCATCGCCGCATCCAGCGATGACCGGACGCCACGCCACTGATCATCTTGTAAAGCAAAAATAGTAATTAAAATTTTCTAATGTGAATTCGGAATATCTAATTAAGAAATCAGTCATATATCATGACGTACGCTGTATACGTCATTTTCGGAGATGATTATAATAGCGTGACGTACTACGCTACTAATGTATAGTACCCGGCAAGAGGTTAAACTTTATTTGGCCTTCGATAAATCTAAATTCAGCGTAATCTTTCCTTTTTACAGTGTAGCTAAAACAAAACGCGTGTTCAAAATTTAAACTTGGGAAAGTGCTAACCGCGCTCCGAATGGGGGTCACAAACTTACAATGCCAGCTTGGTCCGTGCCACGTTTTTCCAGATAGCAGTTAATTAACTTTTAAAATCACGGGAGGACTGTTGAGAGATCCACTCAATGCAAACTAGTCTCGAATCCCCTAGTATTCTAATTAAATTATGCTGATCATTGAATTACACAAATATATCATTAAAAGTTGTCATCTTGGTTTTAAAAGCCAATGGTACAACACTCCATGCTAACTCTGCAAAACATTATCATAGCAGAAAGTTACTGGTACCACACGATTAGTAATAAAGTCTACTTTTAAATGATGTATATAAAATTTGCTTAGAAAGCCATCTACATATTAAAACGAACCATACGTTTGGGTTTTTTTCAATAGCAGTGCACAATTCTGACAGCAAAAATGAACTCTACACCCTTCAATTAGACTAAAAAAATTATGTCGGATAGGGTCGCATACAGTCGAAATAGGGTCGCATAATATGTCGATTGGGGCCGCCGTTTTCCGAGAAAAACGGACTTTGAGGTTTCGAGAAAATCCGGCGGTAATTACCGAAGTTATTAGCTAATTAACAACTCATTATCGAGGAAAATCCTTTCAAAATTTAATCTTTTTATCAAAAGCAGCAATCTGACTACAATGGGACCCGCCTGCGAGGCTGGAATTGGACTCTTGGCGAGGCTAGGACTGCAGAGATGATTCTTTCTTGGTTTACAGAATGAAAATGAAGTGGACATTTAAAAAGCGAAATCGCATCTCCCAATGTATTGGTCCGAGATATTTGTAAAATGTATAGAAATACGCGGAAAAAAACTACTTTATTTTAGTATAAATTTCATGCTTGTGCGATGTGTATAACGCAAAAAATCCACTAAAATCGATCGATAAAAGTTTAACTTCTTCAATTGCAAAGAAAAGAAAAACAGATTTCATTTTCCAGAGATGCAGGTGTCAGACATGATAATTGTTTCACGCCAGACACATTGGCACCTGCCCATCTGTCTTTCAGAGTACGAAATTTAAACTTTTTAAATATTGAATTTTTTCATAATTTTTTTTTTTTAGATTCGAACGGGTAATCTCTCGCAGATTTCATACATACCCAGTTCAAAGCGATAGCTTAATTAGAAGCGGAGATATTAATTATTATTTAATTATTCTGTTTCATTTCTATATAATGCATAGATTAAAATGGAGGCGCGTGCTTTTTTAACCACGAAATATTTTATTTTAGAAAATCTAAAAATTTGCGCGGATTTTTGAACAGCGCTATGAGATAAGTATGACTTTCGAGGAGATACAAAAGCGTGCTTCGCCCGCTATCGCATAATTTTTATTTGTTACGTTTGTGTCAGTGGAAAGGGGTGGGTGGGATATATTTTTGATTAAACATCCCAGTTAGTTCGCATTACAGATATTATTATGACGTGCTTCGCCCGCTATCGGATAATTTCAGTGCGTGATAACTTAATTAGAAGCTGAAATATTAACTATTTTTTAATTAATCTGTATGTGTAGTGGACAATGAGGTGCGTTTTGGATCCTTTTTAGGCAGATTATTCAATTCCAGCAATGCCAACAACGCATTTCCTTAGGAGTTGAAGAAAATATTGTCTCAGTGGGTAATACATTATTATTTAATTAATCTGTATGTGTAGTGGACAATGAGGTGCGTTTTGGATTCTTTTTAGGCAGATTGTTCAATTTCAGCAATTCCAACAACGTATTTCCTTAAGAGTTGAAGAAAATATTGTCTCAGGGGGTAATACATATCTATTATCATGAAGTTAAACCCCAAAATTATAATTCTATCCTTATTACAGCAGCTACTCCTTCACTAAAATTTTCCAAAAAGTCCCAAATTTGAGGGCATGCCCGGGAGGGGCTACCCCCATTATACACCTTAAAATTTCGCTCATTCTTTTTACTATCGTTCTATAACAATAAGTTAGTAGCTACGGGGCACCCCTGGGGCTGTGCCCCTACCCTATTGGTTACTCACTCAAAAAGGGCTGATTCTTCAGTTCACTTCAATCTTTAACAGCTTATAACTTTGCTTCTATGGTGCCACAGCGGGGGATTTCTCCCAGCCTGGCACCCCTGTTCAATCTTGTATTTTTGCATCTTCGATTTTTCGGTTTTCCAGATAGGACCGAAGATGCGGGGGGGGGGGGGGGAGGCGAAAGTCATTTTTTAATGTAGCATGTCTACTGAAAGCTTTCACCTCACAGATCTCAGAAATAATGTTTAAAATTTTGTTTAGTCATTTTTGGCCACCTTAAGCGTCCAAATAATGGTTTTCCTCCAAATTTATTTTCATCCTCCTGCACCGTACATTACAGCGTTTCTGAACTTTTTAGATGTCTTTTTGAGGACTATGATATACTCAGCTATATGCTACTTATTAAATATACAAAAGTTAAAATTTTAGTTACTACTATTTCCGAATAGTACTTTCAGCAAATTTCTTAATTTCACGCTTAAGACCGCCAACAACTCGAGTAACATATCCACTGATAGGTTGTTTAACAGTGTTTCGTTCAGATACACCTTTGTTAATAATAGAGTGCGCTGCCTGGTGGTGGAATGCGGAACTAACATAACGCGATTTTGTTAAAATTAGGATATATAAGAAGGCGCTCTGTTTGAAACTTTAAGATAGTTCATAACACATAAAAAAAAGCTTATAAAAGAATGGTGCGTCCAATTTAAAGTGGGGGTGGGGGACTGGCACTGGATTTTTTTTATTAGTGTTTCTGACCTTTTCGGATGCCGTTTTTTGAGGGAGTCTTCAGATATATGCTACATATTAAATATACAAATGTCAAAATTTTAGTTACCACTATTTCCGAATAGTAATTTCAACAAATTTCTTAATTTCTCGCTTCAGAGCGCCTCCAACTCAAGTAACATATCCCCTGATAGGTTATTTAACACAGTTTCGTTCAGATGCACTTTTGTTAAGAATAGTGTGCGCTCCCTGGTGGTTGAATGCGGAACTAACAGAATTCTTGGTTAAGATCGTCACCATTACTACTCATGTATCTACGGAAAGGTAGCGTAAAGGAGTTTCTTTCAGATGCGCTTTTGTTAAGAATAGAGTGTGCTCCGTGGTGGTTGAATGAGGAACTAACAAAACGCAATTTTGTGAAATTTAGGAAATATAACAAATCGATCTCTTTGAAATTTTAAGATATTTTATAACACATAAGATAAGTTTTATAAAAATGACGCGCGAAATTTCCGGCGCAGTGAGGGGAGGGGGATAGACGAAATACAAGTTTTTGCAGTGCGTTGCGTAGCATAGGCTTTTTTTAGAGAGTTTGCAGTGCGTGCGCAGCATGCCTGCTATACGGCGCAGTAGGCAGTTCGACTTTCGTTATAGCGAAAGGCCTTTTTTAAAAGAGTTTGCAGTGCGTGCGCAGCACGCCTGATATACGGTGCCGAAGGCTGCGGGGACACGGTTCGACTTTCGTTCGAGCGTGATAGGCTTTTTTAAAGGGAGTTTGCAGTGCGTGCGCAGCATGCCTGCTATACGGTGCCGTAGGCAGTTCGACTTTCGTTATAGCGGAAGGCCTTTTTAAAAATAGTTTGCAGTGCGTGCGCAGCACGCCTGATATACGGTGCCGAAGGCAGCTGGGACCCGGTTCGACTTTCGTTCGAGCGCGATAGACTTTTTTTAAAGAGATTGCAGCGCGTGCGCAGCATGCCTGCTATACGGTGCCGTAGGTATCGGGGACCCAGTTCGAGGTTCGTTCACTTCGAGATTTCATATTATTAGAGGTTCATAAAAGGAGGTGCTCCGATATGTTAGAGTCTCCGTTAAAAGGAGGGGTTCGTTCTTTCGAGATTTTATACAAAAAGGAGGGGCCCTCTAGCGGGCGAAGCCAGCTAGTATAGTAATTAAATGTCAATCCGAGTACATTTACGACAGTTATAACACGGTCAGACAGACGACAGACATGCGACAGGCAGAGGACATACAAACCAAAGGCATAAATAATTTGCAACTATGTTGGAAAGTCCTAAAAAGCGATTAATTATTTCTCATATATTACACCACTTAATTTCTTCACTTCATATTTTGTTTTTACTTAGATTTTATGAAAATTGTTTAATTTAAAAAAATCCGTGGTTTTAAATTGATATTCTATATAGAATATTTTTAATGTGAAATATAAATCCTGTACTGAGGCTTCCTTTTTATTTGAATATCATTCATTTTTGTAAATTAATAAAATTTTGCTTTTTAAACATACCATCCTTTCGAAAGACTTTAAGCGTATTAACAATAGAAAATAAGTTTAATATAAATCCTTTTTTTCTTGATTAATATTTTCTGCATAATTAAAAGCCAGCTTTTCATCCGTTTAGGAACTTCTTTTAATAAGAGAGTTAAGTTTAAAGATTTAATGTATAGAAATTTTCATATCACTCATATTGCAATATATTTTTAAATTTGCTAGTTTAGAAAAAAATTTTGATTTTGAATACGTCAAACAGATATGGTAAAGTGTAAGAATAGAGTGAAAATTAAAATTTTAATTATTGGAAATTGTGAATGTATTTCATATTACAGTAGCACTTTGTTTTCCAAATTCCAGTTAATATTATATTTAAACTCTTTATAAAAAATTCAACTATTTATATACACTCTCACCCTATATATAAACATATGTTAACGTGAAAGACTGAAATTGGAGAATGTCGACAATCAGTGGTGGATGTCAACACATAATATATACGTAGGTGAAAGACTGAATGTTTTATTATATTCTTGTACGTTCGGACCATCACCGGTGTATGTTAAAAAGCACAGATATGCTCTTGTGGAGGTCGAAAAGAGAAGCCAAGATCAACAGAGAGGCAAATCCTTTGTTGTTCTGCGGATCAGCCAGCTTTATCAGTCATTTGAAAAGTTTAATGGTGCGAGCAACGTTTTCTTAAATTATATATATATTTTTTCTATATCCTAATTTATATTGAATGGATACTGCAGTTAATCGTGATCTTTTTATGAAAAGTTGTATCCATACCATTGTATTACAGACGATTAAAACGTTTTGACGTTTAAAAATTAATCATGAAGATAAGTTAATTGTACCATTAAAAGAAGGAGAAATGAATGTACAGTCTTACGTTACCAATGATAAATTGTTCCATATACTATTCGAAGCTTACACTGGAATAGGCCACGGATTAAAGATTTGCAAGTTAAATGCAAATATTACATATGAATTTGCAATGTTGATTTTAAATTTATAAACAATATCATATGAAACATAGTGCACCTAAGATAAATATTGTTGTGAAACCAATGGTCAGTTTTGAATTAAGCTTAAGATGTCAAGATGGTCTGAAAGACTTGCAGTCACACAGGAATGGAGAATATAAGTTCATAATTGTGTATAAATTTTTTTAACTAAGTTTGTCCAGCTACGACCTTTGAAAACTAAGACAGCTGAATAAGTAGCGTATAACGTTCTTCCAATATTAATGTTAGGTGCTCCAGCTATATTGCAAGCAGATAATTATAGGGAAATCAGTAATCAAGTCATATCCGAACTATGCACTATGTGGAAAGTTGTTAAGATAGTTCATGGTAAACCTCGTCATACTCAAACACATGACTCAGTTGAACGGGCTAATGAGGATATACAGAATATGTTAACTACATGCATTCACGGTAACGATGCAAATAAACGGTCAAAGGGTTTTCCATTTGTTCAATTTTCCAAGAACGTTGCATTCTACGAATGAATACGCCTTATGAAGCCATGTTTTGCGTTAAACCAAAAAGAAGCATAACATCGTCTTTTTTGCCTAGCGAACAAATAATAAATATTGAAACAGAAGAATAACTCGAAGGAATTACTAATACTTTTGAATACGAAGAAGAGCTTGAAGGAAAACTTTCAGTACTTTTGAAGAAAATTTGAGCAGTTTCCATGCTGAAAACCATATTCCACATTCACCGGTGAAATTCGACATCCTCCAGATTTCGGTCTCTCACGGTAACACACAAACAAGCACACACACACACACACATATATATATATATATAAGTTTTTAAAAAAACTACGAAATAAGATTATGCAGGTTATGTTAATGAAATAGTTTTCGCAGTAATTCTTAATATGTACATTTTAATACGTCAACATGGTACATTTTAATACGTTAATATAGTACATTTTATTAAGTTGTAGAAAAACAATATTTTATTTCTTTATTTAATTATTTTTTTGCAAGAAGGTCATTTAAGAAAAATTATATATAAAAAATGCGTAATTGCATAAGAAAAACATCATAATCATTAAAATTTAAAGAGTCATATTTAATCAAAATTTCATTTGATTTTTTTGCTAATATTAAGAAAATTACTGCATACAAAAATATGAAAGTCGGTATTATTATAGAGATATGTTTGATAAACACATTGAAGCAGATAGTTTTTAAATGGAAGAATTATTTTAAGAGATATTTAATGTTAAATTCGGACAAAATCGCTCAATTAAAAAAGTTTTACACGAGCAAAAACTATGTATACAAATTTATTCATTTTTTTCAGGGTATTTTTTTTTTTTAATTTGGCTACTTTTTTCATGGTTTATTTCAATTTTAAACTCAAATTTTGAGCATTTCCAGAGATACGTTTTACATATTTAAAAAAAGGTTATTATTTTAAATTGTTGCCAACTATTAAAACAGATCAAATAATAATATTTTCTTTAAACTAAATATTTATTCACACGTGACTATTCTAAACAGACCCCCCTCCTCCCAAGGAAAAATGAGAATTAAATGATTGCGTGGTAAAAGCAGGAAAATATTGATAATTACGGCATAAAAATTTATTTTACACAAGCATACTGAAAATGAAAGAAAACTACAAAATAATCATTTAATTTGTGCTTAAAGCAGTAAATAAGGGAAATGGACTATTTCAAATGTCCATATAATAATATTGCCAAACAGTTTGAATTTAAAAATATATTTCCATGAAAGGCTTATTTCAAATTTAGACTTTCAAAAACTTTCAAATTAGAATTAAATGGTTGCGTATTAAGAGTAATATATATATATATATATATATATATATATATATATATTACTTTTATGTATATATATATATATAAAAGTAATATATGTATATTACTTTTATGTATATAAATATATATAAAAGTAATCTATATAAATTGAAAATTACGTCCTCAAATTTATGTTTACACGTGAATATAAAAAGAGGAAAAAATTAAATTAATAAATTCATTAATATGTGTTAAAAGTTGTAAATTACGTCATATTTCAAATGACGAAATAAAAATATTGCCAAACAGTTTAGATTAAAAAGTATATTTACATGAGCGATTTATTTCAAATTTCGAGATTATCTTTTTAACTATTGTTGCCAATTCTAAGGCAAGGCAAATAATAATATTATGTTTCTAACAATAACAATACTTTCAGGTGAATATTACAAATATAAAGAAACGTTTAGTGAAAATTATGTCAGATTTAAAACGTTGCTTTTAAAATCTCTTATTTTAAATCATTTATAGCATTGCTGAAAAATACAGAGAAGCAAAGACTCTGTTGGCTTATTTCTTTTCGTGTGAGCTAAATTTCAAATATTTAACATCTTATTTAATCAAGCACGAAACCAGCAACTAACAGCAGTCTATTCGGCCTTAAAATCCCCAATAAAAGAGCATGGAAACCCGTTTACAGGGAGATCGCCACTGGTTTTTAAATAATAATTCAATCTTCCGTAATATTTTTTAAAGCAGACCAAATTAATAGATATTTATAGTCTGAACAGGGGGTTGGCGAGCGTAGGTGATAGGGGACAGAGTCTCCTAGTGTATAACAAAATTGCAAAGAAAAGGTTATCGTTAAAAAATTTTTACCATCACATTAGAAATAAACTCCTGAAAATAAGCTTAAAATATCGACTTAAGTTAATGCTATGAAAACATTTATAAAATTTGTTACATGATAAAAAGTTTTATTCTCGGAAGATTATATTAAATATCCCAATACAATTTTTTTGACGATTCCTGGTTTTGCTCCTTTTTCTATTTTTGAAGGTGCTCTTAAATATAACATTTAATAAACAAAATTTTTTCAATCAATTAAGCGATAAAATATCAAATAAAGATGCCATTAAAAATACAATATTAATGGATAAATGACAAATACAAGTAATCTTAAAAATAATTTTCTTTGAAACTAGATACAATAATTGTATTTATTAAAGTCTTCTTAAATATTCATTTTCATAAATGGTTATGTTAGGGAGGGTGTTTTTTAAATGTCGTTATTCTGAAAGACATGGAATAAAAGACATCATCTTACGTTATAAAAATCGAATTAAATTCTATATTGAAAGTCAGCTGTAGCAGAAAAATAAGATATCATTAGAGAAAGCCCATTTTTAACGACTAAATTTCTGAATAGTTTCAATTTAATGTCTGTGACAGCTGTTGTAACACAACAAATGAAATCTAAATTGCTTTGAAAAACAATTACTTTCTATATTTACTCTCACATAAAACAAATTATATTTTTCAAGTCCCAGGTTTTTAAATATATTAATCTCATTTAAATAGTTTTTTTAATTATTACTTATCTTGCATTTATAATTACATTTTAAGCATTTTTTTTATTTTCTTGAATGTGGAAAATCTTACAATATTTCCCAAAAATGAATGTTAGTTAGATAATAGTTGCACTAAAAATTAGAAATGAAAATTTTGAACAAATAAAAAATAATATTCTTAACTATTTAATACAAATATGTTGTAAACTTTGTTTTACTATGTTTTATTAAATATATACATATATAATGGATGTTGGATTGCATTTTAAAAGAATATGTCTATTAAAATAGCTAATTTTAATGTATATTGCTGTGATATATAAATATAAGTAATATTTACACTAATCTGCTAACGCAGTAATATTCAACAACTTTTCGTATGTTTGACAATAAAACCTATCTTTATTTAAACATTGATGCTTGTATTTTATGTTGCATTCTCTTAGACTGCATTAAATAACAATAAACGTGTTAAAAATAAACAACAAAAACAATAAATGTTGTATAAAAAAAATTCGAAGGACTTTCGTATGGGATTTTAAAAACATTCACACATTCATTTTTTCCCCCAAATATTTATAACTTTTTAAGACAAACATTCATTAATTCATCTATGATAGAGTAAATAATAATATCAATAATACAGTCTTTCTAACTTCGTGTTAAAAATATAATTCAAAAATAAATTTAATTCAATGATAAATATGGCGATAAAATGCTTAAAAGTCAAGAGACGAAAGCTTCTTGTCGAGTCTTGATAAATTTTATGAATAGAAAACTGCAGTAGAGTACATTAGAAAAAAAAATGAAATAAGATGAGATGAAACAAAAGTTTGCATGAAGACCTTGGCGCGTCACCAGCTATGAAGTGGAACGGATTACTTTCAAATAAGGTTATGATAAAAGAGAGAAATGAGATATTGCAAACAGGTGAATAATTAAGACTTTTTTAAATAATATAAAGCCAAATCTTTGGTATGAGATAGTACAGACATTATACCCACATGCAGTAATTTCCACTGATTCTCTGTTCATGCTTTAAAAATGGTTTTTGACTGGAACTATGACTTTGGCCTCCTCAAACTTAATATAGCAGCCTTCATTACCCAAATAGAAACCAGATAGAGCTGTGTTCTATTGATCAGACTCGACAAGAAGCTTTCAGTTCTAGACTTTCAAGAATTTCATCATCATATTTGTCCTTAAAATGACTGCAAAGGCAGTTCGAAACGTTGAAATTATGCTTTATAATCAATTTTATTTGTACAAGTTCATACAAAATTTTTCTTTATGTGTATCATTAAGCGTGTTTATGTATTTTTAACATATACATCTTATTTATTATATTTTGTAGTGTAATTGTCGTACTTATAATGACTTGCAAACCTGTCGTTAAGGCTCCTGATATGAAGATTTACTGTTATATATATAATTTTTAATCTGAATATTAATTCATGAAAAATTCATATATAAGTAAACGGAATCTACGCTTAGAAAATTAACATTCGTGCAGTTTGAAACATAATAACACTTCTAGAAATAATCGAAAGTATGCACAGCAATATTCTTGAAAGAATTCACCCAATATCACACTGTTATTTCGAAAAAGGGAAAACCTCAAACTTATAGAGGATCTGTCAGACATATTATATTACTGAATTTTTTTATATTTGAAAATATATTGAAGTCCTTTATTTTAAGCATTTGAACAGATCGAGAACAATATCCTACAATACATCACTTTCATTCAAGTTTCTCTTTAATGTTATTCGTAAGGTATATTTTAGTATTATGAATGTGTAACTTAAATTTGCATACTAATGATCTGCTTTGTATTTAAAAGACATTTCAATACGACATTTTGAAAATAATCTAACTAGAGTATTTGACATTTTTACATTCCACAAGATGTTATCTTTTTAAACAAAAGCCGATACTAAAACAGTTTTTTAAATTATTTATATTTTTGTTAGTTTATGGAGATATGCAAATATATCTTTTACAAAGATATAGATTATTTGGTAATTAAGAAATATAAAAAGTGTTTTAAAAGGACAAGGACAGCGAAAGGAAAAAGGCGAAATCCTTTGCAAAGCAGTTTATTAACACGTTAAGCGCCACGTTATTCACCGGTGACTGAGACTGAACTTTTCGTTTTGAACGTGTCATTCACCGATAACTTGCATTTTAAAATATTATATAAATCTAAAAAAATATATATTGTTTTAATTAATTACTGGAAATTTATTTAATGTGAGATAAATGTTTCTGAACATAACCATTAATCCTGACCAACTTATTTTCTATTAGACATCTTACATAGCAAAGCAAATAAAGAGTTTGCAAAAACATATTATTGTCAATCAATCCATCCTTTTTTTCTACTGTAATATCACTAATATGTTTTCTTAAAGTTTTGACCATCTCTTTGTGATACCCTATTTACAGATGCGGTTATTACCTCTTACGAATTTATTCCATATTATTCGTTAACAATTTCTACAGATCAATAAGAGGACCTCCCAGAATGATGCTTGTCCGGGGACACTACATAGCTTATGTCTGTCCCTGGGAGATGCTGTTAAATCCATGTGAAAAACTAAAACATATGTATTTCCAAAAATCATTTGATTAATTATTTAATGGACAGATCCAAACAAAATCTGTGAACTTTTTAGATTTAATTTCTTTTGGAATCATGGAAAATATTAACACATTAATATTAAAACATGTATTGTTTCTTAAGTTAATTCGGATAATGAAAGGGTGCGTCGCCAAAAACCTAGATATATTTTTATAGCTGATTCTAATGACTAATTTCATAATTTATACAAAATTTTTGAAATACTTCAAGGCACCTTTACGCGTAAGCTGTTCTATTAACATTTACAGAAAAATTCTTAAGATAAAAGAAAACATGTTATAGAATTCATTTTTATATAAAATGAGCTTACTTTCAACACTAGATAAATTTTCAGTATAATTTTTTTCTTTCTCGATCTTATGATTATTTTTTAATTTATGGCTAGCCTAAAAGATCTTCTTTTACAATTTTATAAAGATATATAGCAAGTTGGAAATTGCTCGTCAAACGTGGCAAATGAGGGGCGTTCGTACTATAACTAGTTTTATAATTATTTTTTGCACCCCATACTGTACTGAATGTATATTTCTTTGCACTTCATAAGTGCATAGTCTGTAACATTATTAAAATGTACTTGCAATATTTTTTTCTCCATTCCCCGTAATGTAACGGAACAATTTTAACTGTCCCTGTAATTAAACTATACATCCGATTTTCATAAAATTTGAAATGGCTCGACAAAATTTTTCAACACTTATATATTTAAAATTTCAGACCATTCGGAAGGCTAAAACATCATGAAAATGCACTTGCAATAATTTTTTTATATTGGCCGTAATGTAACGGAAAACTTTTGACTGTCCCTGTAATTAAACTATACATCCGATTTTCATAAAATTTAAAATGGCTCGACACAATTGTGCAAAAATTATATATTTAAAATTTCAGACCATTCGGAAGGCTGTAACAACATTAAAATGCTCTTGCAATAATTTTCTCCATTGGCCGTAATGTAAAGAAAACTTTTGACTGTTCCTGTAATTAAACTATACATCCTATTTTCATAAAATTTGAAATGGCTCGATAAAATTTTGCAACAATCATATATTTAAAATTTCAGACCATTCGGTTGGGTAGTTTTTGCTCTGTTATATGCGGACGGACGGACGGACAGACGGACGGACTGAACGACGACTATAGGTGCTACGTATTTATATAATTACGAACGCACCTAAAAAGTACATATATTATACAGAGTTAGAATAAATAAATGACCGGATTTTGAAAATTTATATTTTCAAAACTATTACGCAAATTATAATAAGCGATAATATAATAAAAACAAAGAAGAACATTTCAAGTTTTTTTCAGTTACAAATGTTTAATGTGCGAATATTTCGTAACACGACAGACACTGATCTCTAATAAAGTTTGTTCCACGCATTTGGCAGTTTTGCACAGTCTAAGATTTTTAATGCAGACATGATGAGTTAAAAAACTAAATAATTCAGCAGTTATGCACCCTGGATTTATTGTAACCCTGTACTATATTCTGTACTGATTTTATCCGAGAAACTCAAGTTGGGTGTACAAAGACGGTATTATTACGTACAAAAATAGTGTTAGTACAATGTATATTATGTAGATAGCCCTCATAACCCTAACGCAACAGTAAATTGCATTACAATCGATTCCTACCCATTGCATTTACATACCGTAATTTTCATTCGAAATAGTGTGTGGGCCGTCTTTTTCAAGTTTTTTCCATTCGATGCTTAGTTTTCATCAGCATGCTACATGCCTCTTTCTGAAGTTAAAAAAAATGAAGTACCGTAAGTTGGGGTTAGTTTGTGATACCTGTTCCAGTTTTCGAATTTCAAAGATCCCGCTCCGTCCTCTATGCCAGGAAAGAAAACAGCAGTGCCACATCCTAGTACGATGAGCCATATCACCTAACGGCCATTGGCCGAAGCTCTAAATCCTCCCTTGTCCTCTCTGGCCGATGTAAGCTTGCAACCTGCTCCTGCGTTGTTGTCTCAAAAAACAGGAAACTTTGTGTGCTGAAGCCCAAATCGTGTGAGAATTACCTAACATAAGGAAATATTCTTTGTGCTTATTGCGTCAATTAGAATGAGGAGTAATATAACCTTTGTCAAGTGGTGTTTCTATGGAATATAACAGCATAATTAAAATATAGATACTTCATGCAGCTACCTTGTGACACATCGACTCTCTCATAAATTAGCCTCAGACGGTTACCGTTTAAAAATTAACGATATATTTTGTGTTTTCAGTGTTAAGATAGACGTGAAACATTATGAGAACGCAAGATAGTTCAAAGGCAATCATTCGGTTAAGGTCTCATATAGGCCTAGAATTGCTACGTCTTTCTGGGAAAAATAACATTGAGTTAATCTCGCATTCCCTCTAAATTCGGCACATCTCCTGCAGCGGTTTAAGCGGCCTTTTTCCGTTCTTTAAAATCCCACTGAAGGAGGGTTGTCAAGTTCGATAAAATCACCTGTGGTACACTGTAAAAAAAATCTGTAAAGTTACTAAAGTTTTTCTAGGAAACTCGGATTCCTAGAACTTTTTATGTAACGGCAACAAGACAAATTCCTGTAACAGACGCTGTTACAGGAATTTTTGTTGTTGGCGTTACAGAAAAAGTTCTAGGAATTTCCTAGAAAAACTTTAGTAACTTTACAAATTTTTTTTACAGTTTAGTAGAGGCACAAACGTACCAAAGTGCGAATCTCCGAGTCTTCAAACAGTTCTCATACAAACAGCCTTAAGTCGCAATTTTGGAATCTACACATAAAATAGAAGTTTTGGAACAGTTTTCCAAAGCGGTCCTCGAAGAAATCTTAGGATCTCTGACGAAACACGTCGAAAAAGTGTTCTTGGAAGAGTTGAACAAGAAGACGGGAGAAAAAACAAACAGTTGGGTCTCTAAAGATGCAAAAAATGTCCCGCCTGGCTGAAATAGTATTGCTACTGACGTCAAAAAAGCCAGAAGAAGCGACGTGGTTACGACATCTAGAGGAAGCGACGTGGCTACTGCGTATATCGACAGCAAACAGGAGATTTTTCGCACCGGAAAAGAAAGAACAAAGAGAGAGGCGCTATCTTCCAGAAAGATCTCAAAGTCTTCCATTTATTAGGTTTCCATACTCAAAAAGTAAAAACGGAACCATTATAAGATCACTCCTGTGTCTGTCTGTCTGTCTGTCACAGTCATTTTACTCGTAAACTATGGAACGTGGGAAGTTCAAATTTGGTGAAGTTATTTTAAAATTTCAAATTTGGTGAATTTATTGCACGGAACCCACTTAGCGCGAGTAATACTCGCACTTGACCGTTTATTTTTTACATTAGGCAAAGTTCTGAATACCTTTCAGACGGGATAAGGCACATTCTCAGAATTTTTCCTCAACCACTGATAAGAGAGACTATTCATTCATGGAACCATTCATTCAGGAACTATTCATTCCACTTCAAAGGCACGGGTGTTAGGAAAAAACAGTGAGTAGTAGCAGATTAGTCGTTTTGGTAAAATCAGTTATGGAATTTTATCTATTTTTGACTCAATTCGACAACAAAAATTATAATTCCATTTTTTTTAATTTATTATATTTTTTAGACGGTTATTTCCTAAAACTTAAAAAACAGTTGATTTATTGTTTAATGTTTCCTCATTTTGTATAATTTCATCTTTTGTCTTGTAATTTATTTAGACATATTAGTTAATAATCATTATATTGTGAAGTTCTTTTGTTTTTTATAACTTCCATAAAAATTCAAACCTGCTATTTTTTAATTGAAAAATTCGAAATATCAAATTAAAGGGGATCTTCTATATTTTAAGAAAGTAATATGTATGAATTATTTTGAAAGCGTTATTATGATTAAATATGTAATGCATTTAAGGAAACTGAAAAACGCTATTCGATTCTTTGCAGCGAAGTGGGTGTCTCAATGGGACAAATCAGCGATATTTAAATATCATTTCCGCAGTTTAAATTGTTTACAGCATAATTTTCAGAGAAGAATTAATTCACAAATTCCAACACTTGCATTTCAAGGGAAAAATACAGCTTTCACAAAGAAACTCCACCCGATGGGGTAACTTTGCGGCATCTTTAAATATAAATTTCTGTGTTAATATTAAAGATTTAGACTGGTGTTATTCATCGCCATGTAGCAAAAGCATGCGTAAACGTATATCGATGGTCAGTTTTCGTTTACTTATGTAACAGATCGTCTGGTGTGATTAAAACTTCAAAATATGTCACAAAATTTAATTTCTTACGGTATAAAATTTAACGGGGCCTGTACCTTTTAAACGCGTTGAAAATGAGCGAAAAACTTCAAAGTTGGAATTAGTCTATCTTCAAAGCCTTTTTACGTATAAACATGAAATTTTGGGTATTGATTAAACAGATTGTGCTTTGTAATATGCTACCATTAGAAATTTATTAACCCTTTACAGAATTTGTGTATTGTTGAAATCAAAATAGCTCTTTTTTTACCCCATAAGTCATTGCGTGCATGATATCTTGAGAAAATATGTATGGATTCGCATGAAATTCGGTAAAGATACTAATCATATATGTGTGTTTAAAATGATCTACTCTTAGGCTAAAATTATTTCATTAACTATATAAAAAAAAAATATTTTCGAAAAAAAAATATTTTCGAAAAAAAAATAAAAATTTTGTATTTTTAATGAATAAAAATAGTAATAATTAAAAATATTACCATTGTAAATACTGAAAAGTAGATCATTTTAAACACACATATTTGTTTAGTATATTTACCAAATTTCATGACAATCTATTCATACTTTCTCAAGATATCATGCGCGCAATGACTTATGAGGTAAAAAAAAGAGCTATTTTGATTTCAACAATACACAAATTCTGTAAAGGGTTAATAAATTTCTAATGGTCGCATATTAAAAACCACAATCTGTTTAATCAATACCCAAAATTTCATGTTTATACATAAAAAGGTTTTGAAGATAGACAAATTCAAACTTTGAAGTTTTTCGTTAATTTTCGACGCGTTTGAAAGGTACAAGACCCCTTAAGTGAAATAAGTATATTTTATTTACAATCAAAGTCTGATACATATCAAAGATTGAAAAGAAAGATATTCTATACGCCTGTAGAAAAGCGATCTGTCATTAATAAAATTCTAAATCTGTTTTATTGGTTGTGTTTTAACAGAATTATTTTTAAATTTTTATGTTCCTGAAATAAATAAATAAATAAAGGAACGTCGCTTAACGTTTCATTATTCGAATTGCATACATCCCTTTTTTATTAGGTAGCTGCATAATAAAAGAAATTATATCATGAAAGGTTTTTTTCTGATATAAATATTTATGAATATACTTATTGTATGTTTTTGGCACCTGTTATATAACAATAAAAGAAAACTAAATTGCTTTGAAAAGCAATTATTCTTTTTACTCACTATTACATAGTGGTATTTTTTGTCAGTTTTCATTAAATTCTGTTTTTTTATCAGTATTTTTAAAATTTCAATTATAGTTACCATAACGTCTAAATAAATTAATTTCAAAGTTTATGTTGGATTACTGCCAAACTGTTCCAATCATGTTTTTGCCTTTTGCTTGAAAAAGGAAAATTATATTATTAGGTAAAAAATGAATTAAATAGTTCCTTATAAAATCTTAAAAAAAAAATTTGATTATATTTTGTGTATTAAACTTATAATTTTTTTCTTTGCTTTTGAAAGAAAGAGCTGATAATTTGTAAGTTTTTTTTGGACAAAATAACAAACTTTTACAAGAGTGTGCTTTAAATGAAGATCTTAGTCTTTATCTGAACTACCATTAAGGATATATTATTTATACTAATGAAAAAATACAGTGTTTTCCAATATATGTATTACATTTTCTAAATATATACGCTATAAAAAATGTGTAAATTAGTCGTTTTTCCATACGCAAATGTGTACATTTATAATATTACACGTTTGTCATAAAATTTACATTTTTGTAGTAAGCATTTATTTGTGGGCTTACATTTATTGGCTACACAGAAAATCTGCTCCACATATCGGTTATTATATAACCCAACATTTACCGGTTTAATGAAGTGTCTAATCTGTTATCCTTTCAAAATTAAAACAAGTGCTAAAATGGTGGAAAATTGTACGGAATTACCCTATTGGTGTGTTAATGTCTATTTACAAATTTTGAACATTACACAGATATCTGTATTTTGTATATTACAGCGAAAAGTGTGCAAAAATATTACACAAATATATGCGTAAGGACAGAATACGAATTTTACAGAACGAATTTTGCATACGAATTTTACAGAGCTATATGTGTAAGGACTGAATACTACACATGATTATGTGCAACAATATTATGCAAAAAAGTATAAGAACAGAATATGACAAACACATACATGGATAGGATCTTCGCTGACACAAATAAAATACTCCTTTGACACAAGAAATCACAGACAGTTCTTAATTAAAATAGATATATTGAATCATAATTATTTGTAACACATCAAAAGCGGACAATATGTACAATATTTACAAAATTAGGACACATCATGTCTTAAATTAGGTCTAATCGTGGTTCGAACATCTATTTCTTTTTATACGTCTCTTTCCAACATTCTGCAGCATACTTCACTGGTTCACTACCAAAACATACTCTTATATTCTTTACTTTCCCAATTCACTTCAGTTCTCCTGCTAGATATTAGCCACGCTTCCTGCATTCTGCTGGTCGCTAGAGTGCCTTTAATGGCAGAGTTACGTTCTTCGTTAGAGTGTCTTTAATTTCAGAGTTACGTTCTCAAGTAGAATATAACGGACTTAGTGTTTGAAATTACTTCCCATAGATTGTCCATCCTGACGTCGTTCGGTCTCGGACGACCTCGAGGTCCGCTGGAAACAGCAGCTGGATCAGCTGCAAAGATAAAAATGCAGCAGCATCCAAACATCTGTTTTGAAAAAAAGTAATCATTAGTAAAACACTGGGGAACATTCAAGACAGGTCATCATAAAAATACTGTTTCAAAGTAATTCTTGAAAATTCTTCACTTTTTTTTTTGCTTATTTTCGTCTTCTTTCTTCTCATGTCTTTTCGTCTTCCTTCTTCTGAGGTCTTTTCGTCCTCTTTTTCTTACGTATTTTTGTCTTCCTTTTGTCTTACGTCGTTTCGTCTTCTTTTTTCTTAAATATTTTCCTCTTATTTTTTCTTAATTCCTTCGGAATTAATTTTGTCAAAATTGGGTTTAAGTGCAAGTCTGGTGAGTGTGTCATAGTCGTGTGGTGTCATAATCAGTGAAATTCTTTTCTTTTCGGTGTCAAGATTCCTCAATCCACGGCTTCATGTACTCAACGCAAGTACTGGTGACCATTGGAACTTCATTAAATCCAACTTTCTTCACAACGTAGGTGTCATTATTGTTTACTTTTGTGACTTTGTAAGGACCTAAATATGTTGGTTTTAACTTCAAACCTGGACCTTGTTGTGTGCGTTTTATAGCAACCATATCATTGAGTTTAAATTTGTTAGGCTTTTATCGTCCGAGATTATAACTTTTACGGTTCTCTTCTTGGACTTATAAAATTTTTATTTTAACGTCTTTTCTCAATTCTTCACGATTGTTAACTTCATTTTATTACCAAACATCAGCTCGAAAGGAGTTGTGTTAATACTTCTCTGAAAGGTCGAATTTATCACTTGTTGGACATCACTTACATGAGTATACCACTTTGTTGGATTATCTACAGACAATTTGGACAGAACAGATATTATGACAGAATTTAATCGTTCAACCTATGCCGTTAGCTCTAGGTAACCCTGTGGTAATCAGGATGTGTTTATTGTTTTCTCTGACACAATAATCTTCAAAAGCTTTAGAAGTAAATGCAAGACCTTTATCTGAAATTATGCGAATAGGACTTCCAAAAACCGTTTTTTGGCATTCTAATTTAGCGATTACTTCTGCAGTGTCGGTAGATTTTGTGAAATATAGCCAAACAAATTTTATGATTGCGTCAATAACTGAAAAAATATGTTTAATTTTTATTCGTGCTATCAATTTTGTCCCAAGCGATCAACATGGAACCTATGTAACGGAGTTTCTTCTTTTTCTATCGGGTGTAGCAAACTTTCTTGTTTACCAGATTTCCGGTTAATTAAACATACAGGGACCACAATTTGATATGCATTTCGCAATTTTTTGTTTAACTTTGGGGATGTAGAAATCATTCTCTAAATTCTTTTCCGTTCCTGCGACTGTGTAATAACCTTTTTCGTGAGCGGCCCTAATTATATACATTTGAATTTCTTCTGGGTCAACTAATAAATCACTATCATTAACACATTTATAAAGAACAATATTTTAAAATAAATAATCATCATAACATTTTATTTCAGAATTTCTTTTATGATTTTAATATGCTCATCAGTTTCTTGAGCTTGGATGATTTTTAAAGGTAAGCTATACTGAATTACCATACAAATAGGATATCTGTTTAATGCATCAGCATGCCTCATACGAGTACTATGTCTATGCTCAATAGTATAATCGAAATCATATAACATTATTGCCCATCTAGCTATTTTTGTACTCATTTTTTTTCGTATCTATAGTCACTTTAAATGCATTACAGGCAGTTACAATTTTAAATGAAATACCAAGTACATGCATTCTAATTTTTCTCAAGTTTTTCAGTTACACCTAAGGCGTCTAATTCATAGCTAGTATACTTTCGCTCAGCTTCGGTTGTTCTTTGAATGGCGAAATAAACGGGATGAAATTTATTATCTACTAGAGATTGTTGCATTATCACAGCTCCATAGCTATAAATACTGGCATCACAATGGATTTCGCTCGCGCTTTTTTTATTGTAAATTGAAAGTACTGGTTCTGATGACAAAATGCGTTTAAGTTCATTAAAATCTATCTGTTCTTCCACATCAAACTTAAATTTAGAATCTTTTCTTAACAGGTCACTCAACATTTTAGCTATAACCGAGTAATTCCTTATAAACTTTCGAAAGCATCCCGTTAATCCAAAATAACTTTAATATATTTGGCACACTTTGGTTCAGGAAAATTTATTACTGTTTTTATTTTCAGTGGGGAGGGACGCAATTTACCATTTATGATTCTATACGCCCCCCCCCCCCAAAATCAATCTCACGCTTAAAAAAAAAAATACATTGTTTAAGATTTAATTCCAACCGGTATTCCGATGCAATTTCAAGAACAAGTTTTAATTTTTCCAGACCTTCAGCTTCGTTTTTAGTAGGTATTTCTATGTCATCCATATGAATGACTACTGTGTGATCTTTTAATAGTGTTTGAAATACATTATAAATATATTTTTGAAAAACACTAGGGCTATTGCTCAGCCCAAATGGAAACTTTAAAAATTCGTACTGTCCTTTATGAGTGAAAAAAACAGGTGTATTTTCTGGAGCCTTCTTCAACCTCTACATGGAAAAAACCGTTTTTTAAATCTACTGCTTTAAATACCTCAGCAGAATTTAATTGATCTATAACATCATCTATTACTGGTAATGAAAAATGGTCATACACTGTCTTTTGTTAAGACGTCTGTAATCAATACATAGTCTTATTGTGTTATCTTTTTCCTTAACCAACACAACAGGCTACGAAAAAAAGAACTTTTCCGAATGATTCCCTGAGCTAGCCACTCCTCAATTTGGTCTTCATCTATTTTTTTCTCAAATGGCGGTAATCTTCGAGTGGAAGAACAAACTGGGATTTCATCAGTTAAATTAATTTTCATTTTAAACTCTACTGTTTTAGTTTTAATTAACACATTATTCTCAATTAAAGAGGATAATTCCAAACGCAAAATTTTGTCAGCAATGTAATTTAAATGAATTTTAGGCTCATTTAGAAAATTTAGAACATTAACTAAAAAGTCATTAGACTCAATTTCTGTTTTAAACAATTCCACTTCATTCTCAGAAATCGTTAATGTTCCTTGATAAATAACATCAGCGTCAATAATTAAATTGAAATTAATATAATTGTCATTAACGACAAAAAGGTCAACTTTAAATTTTGATTTATCAATTTCAATTTCTGAAATAAAATAATCCTCTGGCTTAATCGAAGTTTTGCCTAAACCGGTCAAAGTGATACCTGTATGTTTTAATTCCACAATGTTCTTCAAATTATCATAAACATTTTTCTTCTTTTATGATTACTCCCATCACACTAATAACAGCGTATATTTGATTTACAGGCTTAAATCTATTCTTAACTTCAACATCTGATTTAATTTTACGCTTAGCTCCTTCATTTATATGAGACTTTGCATTTTCATACTCCGACCTTAACTTTTCGTAGACTTTTAATTTTTTTTAATTCTAAAATCGCTTGACATCCATAAAATATAGATTTTCTAAAAACAGGGTCGTGAATACCATTTATAACATACTGCATCAACGCGGAATCCTCAATGTTACCACGCGAACCTAACTGCTTCATAACAAGAAAATATTCTTCGAGTGTTTTATTTTCATGTAATTTTCGTTTATTTAATAAATCATGTACCTTCGCAGAATTATAAGTGGTGCTAAATTCTGATATCAAAAGTTGTTTTAATTTCTCATATGAATTTATATGCAATTCGGTCTGAACTAACAATTTATCTTTTCGTCACCGGGATCTTTTGATAAAAATAAATTCATTATCCAACAGTTAAATATAATAATGACACCGTCGAAATTATTTAACCATGCATTTATGTCCTGGAATGAACTTCCGTCAAACACAGGTACAACATTTTCAATGTCATTAACACTAATAGTTGATGGCATAAAACTTTGAATTGGAAATTTCCTGTTTTTTTTCCAGATTAGTTGATTCTATGTCATTACTTCCAGAATCATTATTTAAAGGCAATTCTGGTTTCAAATCTGTATCGTTGTCATTTTGAACATTAGCTTGTAGTAACCTTAATTCTGATAAATATGTAACTAATCGCGTCTTGAGATCAACTGAAGATCCTTCATTAGAAATACAAAGTGAATTACAAACAGTAATCAAGTCATTTAGAGAAAAATCCGCTTGAAATTTCGTTACCTTATTTTTAAATTCATAACTATCGGTTTGATAACCAAAACCAGAAAAGTCTCCAATTAATTTTCTATTGGATCTATCGCCTTCTGCATCAAATAGGAATTTGTGCAAAAGTTTTCTTTTATTTGTTCTTTCATTTTTAATCGAAAGTTCCAGTTCGGGCATGTCAACTAATTTCATCATGAAATATAAAATATAATAGGTACAATGTACTTACCGCTAAGAATAATATCCACCTTGAGTGAAGAATTCCGTAATTTCATTTTTTTTATTACAGATTTGGCGTAACACTTGTGTGCATGCGGCATCAAATCTTTCGTACGATTTCTTGCATCATTTTGCAGATAAGATCTTCGCTGACACAAATAAAAATACTTCTTTGACACCAGAAATCACAGGCAGTTCTTAATTAAAATAGTTGTATTGAAGCATACTTATTTACAACAGCTCAAAAGCCGATAACATGTACAATATTTACAAATTTAGGACACATCACGTCTTAAATTGGTTCTCATCGTTGTTCGAATATTTATGTCGTTTTTATGCGTCTCTTTCCAACATTTTGCAGCATACCTCACTCGTTTACACCCAAAACATCCTCTAATATTCTTTACTCTCCCAATTCACTTCAGGTCGCCTGCTCGCTTTTAGCCACGCCTCCTCCATTCTGCTGGTCGCCAAGAGAGAGACCAAGAGAGAGTTCATGGGAGAGTTACGTTCTTCGCTAGAGTGTATTTAATGGCAGAGTTACGTTCTGAAGTAGAATAGAACCGACTTAGTGTTTGAAATTAATTCCCACAAATATGTGTTGCTAAAATAACATAATAAATAGCGATACTTGAAAACGCGGCTTGTGTAATAGTAGCTGAATGGTCAAGTTAATGCTGTGGAACGCTTCAGTTTCTGAGTTCATATCCCATCTCGATTAGCATTGTTTGTTTACTGTAAATCGAATTAAATATGGAATATCTCCTCTTGATGTAAATGTACCTTTGAAAACTTGATTCTGAATTTCATAAAAACTACCTACAACATACGTAAAGTACTGTCGTCACAATTTCTTTTTCTACAAAATTTTATTTTAAAGTGTATTTACTCAGATTGATTATACAGGTTCTGTTCACAAATTGTGACTATACTTTTTAAGGCTTTAAAACTACTTTAACAGAGCGGTGGCATGCAGTAAATATAATATCAGGCGATCTCGATTCTTGTAAATTTCGGTTACATTATTTTGCGTGCATAAAATAAATCTGCCAAAAATTAAACAAAAACACCAATCACATAAGTTTGTTCTACATGCAAATTTGTTTTACGACCATAAAAATGTTTGGTTCAAAATTTACATACCAGACTATAAGGTTGTGTACTATGTACACAGATTTCATCGTTTTTGTCTTGTTCATAGATATGTGTGTACTTATGTTCATTTTACACCTTAAACTGTGTATTTCAGAGCTATTTGATAACATTTTACACACTTAATTGGATTAACTTAACACACTTAAACGAGACACTTAACACACCAGGCGTGTATTTGTCAATTTACACGGCGTTTTTCACATAGGGACAAAACGTTTTTGTATCGTCTGCATACCTGTTTTAGCGTGTAAACTTACGCATTTATATTTTTATGTGTGTATGAAAGGTTGAGTATATTTTAGTTTTGAGAGAAAGGTTATAACCATTTAATAAAATGTTATCTTAAATTGTTTTCTGAATGCAAATACTTGCTTATATGGCATACTAAGTGCTGTATTTGTCATAATTAATTTTTATCTAGCAATATTAAAAGACAGAATGATAATTTATATGTATTTGTTTATGATGTTCATTGATTTAAAAAAATGCTTTTAAATATTCATAAAAAAGTTATAAATAATAAAATGTATATCAACCATATCTTTGCCCAATAAATAGACAGAGAAATCTGAATTTGTCGTCAAAAATCCACTAACACTTTAAAAATGTAAAACTGGTTATAACGAACTTCTATCTTAAGCTCAAAACTTCATTCTCTTGACGAAACATTTTCTTTAGATATGTGAATTTCTCTTTCTAACAACATTAAGATGATTAATGTTCTGTTATGCAGTAAAGTATTAACTCAAATTGAGAAGACAGTTTCGCTTAAAGCGCATACTCAAGAATCTATGTATGCATACAGTAAAAGATTTAAAAAAAAAAAAAAAAAAGTTAGCTGATAGAACGTGATAGTTTTCAAACTTTAAAATGAAAATTTACAGTTTTATTGCCAATGCCGGTTTATTTTGGTGAACATTTTGAGGGCACAATTTATGAGAAAAGAAAATTTAAAACGACTGTGAATAAAATGATTTCGACATTGTTTTATTATGTAATTTTATTAAAGTAAAAGATAACCAACAACTTAACAGCAAATAAATTAATTGAATCCTAATTTTTTCTTTAAAAAGTGAACATAAAATTACACTATCTGCAAAATACTTAAAAGATGACAAAAATATTTAAAAAGATGTTAAATTACTTTAATTCTTCTTAGCACAGCCTTCGTCACAGAACACAAAAAACACTGCAATTAATGTCTTATTTTCCAAATCTCACGTAGTTGGTGTCGAAAGGTGTGAAAATGAAAGTCAATTTTATATGCGGAAAACACTGGAAAAATAAAACATGGAAGTAGAGGGAAGTGGAATATTAATACTTGTTTTATGATTCTTTAAGCAAACTGAACTAAGTTCTGGATATGTTGTAATAAATTACCGTTGGTGTAACAAATAAAAGCATCTCACATGTATTAGACATATAATTTTACCTGTGAAAATTTTCATTTAAATTGTTTTAAAATAATTATATTTTTCAATTTCTTTGAAGTAAAATGTAAAATATAACATATTGTTAATGTAACAAAAAAAAGTATGATACCTGTACCAATAAGTTGTTTGATTAAATTTTGTTGGCCGCAAGCATCCAGAATATCTCAGTCTCTAGTGCTCTGCCAAGTTAAGGGTAAGATAGTCTGGCTTACGGTTTTGGCATTTTTCATTAAATTTGTGTTAGTAAGTCTTTTAATCTTTATGTTTAATCTATATGTTTTTAACGTTTTAAAATTGTTTTCAAATTCAAACCGTGGTAACATCTATATAATAAAAGAGTTTTATCTCTTTCAATGATTTTATAAATGTAGAGCAGAAACTTTTTATCAAATAGTAGTTGTAATAGACGTATAGGTGTATGTTACATATCCTGAAAATATTTATAATAAAATTTAACGAAAGAAAATCTCAAATAAATTGCTCACAGTCTTTGTAATATAATTATAAAATCAGTCTTAAGCGAGCGGGGGATTTTTTTTTAATTATTTTTTTCATCTTTGGTTTTATTGGAGCAAGAATTTTCCAAAGATAAGTCATCGAATTTTATAAATATTTAAACATAAATTCAATTTTCTGAAATTTTTTTAATTAAATATATTAATAAGTTTTATGAATAATAACAAATGTACCATTCGATACAATTTTGCAAATATTTTCTTCATTTTCTCTTTGTTTTCTTTATAAATATTTCAATAAAATTTTGCATTCACTTTTTTATCCAACAATTAATTTAAAGGAAAAGTATGTATGTATTCTACGTATGATTATATATATATATATATATATATATATATATATATATATATAATTTTTACCCGTTAAATAACACAAAAAATCGTAATTTCCATCAATCTTTATTCATTTTATAGTAGGCTGTACCTTTAAACATGTTTGGCTTTAATAACGCTCCATGGTACCACATGAGAAGTTAAGGAAGATAAAACCTTGAATGATAAATCATAATTAGTGAAAAACATTTAATTTCTACCATGATTGACATAAAAGAAATCAGCATTAAAAAATACAGAAATGAAAAACATCTATAATATTTTAAGCCTTAAAATGTTAAGATGTTATATGTTTCTGTTTCAAAAACCTAAATTTTAAAATTCCTTTTGTTGCAAACATTTTTGTTGGTTGTCACAACTTAGATCTATATGAATTCAATTTACAAAATAATCATTCTGAAATTTTATAAATGGAATATTTTGAAATTATTTCTTCAATTCTTAAAATATGTGTAGCTTTATTGGGAGAAATTCTAAATTTTTAATTTACTTCTTTTAAAACAATTATTACTTCAATTATAAAGATGTTGTTCTAGTTTTAATTAGTACGCAAAATTTATGGTGAACCTCAAGTGAATACATGACTTCTTAAATAAAGTAATAAGCAAAAAACGATGTATCTTATGTAATGAAACCGTAGTTGTTAAGGAAAATTTACGTGTGTCATTCGCTTTTCTTAAACCTTTTATTTCCAAATTAAAGGTATAATTGTATGCTATTTTCTCTAAAACAATATAAAAAATGTTTGCTTTTAAAGCATATTTTAAAAACTAAATACGATACGAATATAGTTTTATTCATATCCATAAAAGGTACGAATCGATTTTCATATGAACGATAAATATATGATATCCAATACAGAACGCAAAAAAAGTTTAATCAGATATTTTATAAATAAAAATAGGGAAATTCGTAATTTCAGTCAATGTTTATTCATTTCATACTGGGCCGAACCTTTGAAAATTCTCTACCTTATAAAGGCTCCAAGGTATCTCACGAGAAGTTAAGGAAAATGAAACCTTGATTAACAAATCAGAATTAGTGGGAAAAATTTCCTTTCTAATATGATTGACATGAAAAGAAAGTAGCATAAAAAAAGGGTCTTTTGGCCAGTGCTGGGAGGAAGAGGTAGCTTCCATACTACTTGTTTTTAAAATCTGTTTCATTCGAGACTAATTTTACACAAATTTTAAGAAGCTAAAATGCGACGAAACCGATAAGAGAATATTCGTCAATACTAAATCTGAATAAGAATTTCTCCAAATGAACAATCCCTTATCATTCAGCTAGTTTTAGGAACAACTAAAAAGTAGCTCACTTTAACGCCGATATCTTTCTAAATTTTTACGATATTTGACTAATTTTTTTTAATAAGTTGCTTCATAGAGTTGACTGTTAAATTATGTAAAAAGATTCATGTTATTGTTCGCGCATGCGCAGATAAAAATTATTTCATACAACTGATCATATTTCCTAAAATATTTAATATATTTATATTCCAGTTGCACTATATTGTGTCTACTACATTTTGTCAATTCTTTTGAAACTGGCGTTAAATTTGTTTGAAAACCCTGGATGTTATAAGCAAACAACATGCAATTTTTGTTTTCTATTTTGAAAAAAAAATCGCTATATCTCTGGGGCATTCTCACAATCTTTTGACTTTCACGTCCCTAAATAATAAATTTTAATTTAATACACTTTTTGTGTGTGTTTTTTTAATTTCATATACTGGGGAACATCCCATTTCATGATTGCACAACAATATTAACGAGATAAATAAGTTTTGGACAATGTTGGAAGTCCAAACAACTGGAAAACTCCTATACCGTCCAGTGTCCCTGATGCTGATTTTTAAGTTTGGAGCTGTCTGGATAAAATGTTTCAATAAAAATAATTCGATGTAATTTTTTTCTGAAACTGGAACTATTGTTTTATATAAATATGTAGCTAAAAAATAACCTGCACACATTTTTAGGGTTGTTATTATTTTTTAAACTCTGTCCCTGGGTTTTAGATTCCTTACCATCCCTCTTCTAAAATTATACAGAAAATCATTTCAGATGCAGCCACAGACTTTTTTTCAAGTTTTTTGTCATGCAGAAGTATGCTAGAGAAAGAATATCTAAAATTCTTTGGCAGGAAATTTACTTTAGAATTTAAATAAGCATTTAAATATCAATTTCAAGCATCGTAGCTTTATTGGTAGTCTCACCGTCCCCAAGGTTTATTCCTGCAATTTTCGAGGTAAATTAAAAACATATGTATATTTAATCCAATATTAACAACTGTGTCTAAAAATCAATGAACATTGTGGCTACCACTTAGTCTTAACATGATTTTCCTAAAAATAGGTGGTAATTTTCCTTACTGTTCCATCCTTACCGTTCTTTTTTTTTTTTTTTTTACCATTTCGTCCCTTTTTTCCAATACCATCCTCTTTTTTTACCTTACCGTCCCTTCTTTAACACTCCTTTAAGACAATGTTATTCAAAAATTCTGTATTAAAAGTATTACATTGTTATTATTTCTTATTTGAATGTCCTGTGGGTACTATGCAAATTCATTATAAGTAAAAATTTAGAAGAAAATAAAAAAGTTATATGGGTAAAATGGTAAGGAAAATTAAACTCGCAAGTTTAACTTAAACCTCACTTAAATAAAAAAAATTCGCTGCTGACCATTTTTTTCTTTATTTTGAATCATTAAGGCAATCGTCTATCAGATTAAAATGTTATTTTAGCAAGTTTAATTTTGTCAGATTTCTCCCCCCAAAAGTCAAAATATTGTGAGAATGCCCCCTCTGTTAATATAAGTGCTATTCTTACACAAATAAATACACATATTGCACAATGTCTGCTTACGTATATTCTGTAGCGATAGATCATTTCATGCATTTTATTTTACAGGGTGATCCGAAGTATTCTTTTTTTCTTTGATTTTTTGTTGACCCCCTAATTGTCCTTCTTGTCAAATCAACATTGATAAATATGAGGTCATACCTGTTCTTCTTAATCCTGAAATTCTAGAAGAATATGACATGTATATTTCTAAATATTCTACAAAATGTCTAAAATTGAATGTTGCCGGTCATTAATGGCCATATAGTGTATATATATATATATATATATACCTTGCAACAAAAGGGGCCAATGTCCAAAATTGAGAAATTTGAGTTAAATGCACGAGTGAATTCAGGATGCTATATAAAGTAATTGTTAAAATGGCCAAAGTCCTCCCAATATTAGATCATTGAAAATAAAATATTTCGTCGAGGCTTATGTTACTTACTGTTACTGTAAAAATGGCCAATTTAAAATGAAAAAAAAAAAAAAAAAAAACTTAATGTAATATTAGACTGTAGTGAGAAAAACATTAGTGAAATGAAAGGTGCAACTTTGAAAAATAATAGTACAGAAATCGTAGCAAGATTCTTAAAATTCCTCAAACTTTAAGTTGGGTTTCGTGCCATTTGAGAAAAATGGACATTGGCCCTTTTTATTCCAAGGTACAGATATATAAAGTCACACACACACACACACACATATATATATATATATATATAAAGGGTGATTTGGGGTCTCGGGGGTGGGAGGGGGGGGGGGCAGGATTGGTGAAAATATACCAAAAGTTTCCGGAAGTGCTTTCTTGCGGACGGCTGCAATAGACAGCTTTTTACTTTTTGTAATGAAAGCTACCTAATACAGAAAGAAAAAACAACAATAATCATTTTAGCCTGGAAGAGTATATGTTTATCTTTACGAAATATAAATACTAAAATGTCGTTTGCTCCAAACATTATTCTTCATTATTCGAACATAGATCTATATAATGTCAGTTTCCAAAATAATCATTCCAAAATTTAACAAATGGGGTATTTTGAAATATTTTCTTAAATTCTTAATATCTGCCTAAAATTATACCAACAAAATCCAAAATATTTAATTTATTTCCTTTTAAAAGAATTATTACCTTAATTATAAAGATGTTGTTCTAGTTTTAATGAGTACCTCATTGAACGCCGATAAATTTATGGTGAACCTCATGTGAATACACGACTCCTTAAAGGAAGTAATAAGTAAAGAACAATAAATCTTATGTAATGAAACGGTAGTTGTTAAGGTAAATTTATGAGTGCCATTCGCTTTTCTTAAACCTTTTATTTTCCAATTAAAGGTATAATTGTGCGCTATTTTCTCCAAAGCAATACAAAAAATGTCTGCTTTTCAAAGCATATTTTGAAATTTATATAATTTATATTACGTACTAATACATTTTTAAATTACTTATAAATATGTCATATTCAAAACAGAACACAGAAACGTTTAGTCAGATGTTATGTGTAAAAAAGTAGGGAAATTAGAATTTCATTTTATTGTTCATGCTTTTTGCTAAATCTTCTTTTACGTATTAAATTGACATAAATTTTGTTTTCACCATTTACTTAGAATAATACATAGTGCCATATTATCTTCTATGTGTGGAAAGATATTCCTAAAATAATTTTATAAATTTTTACATAAAACTTTTCTAAATACTACGTAAAAAATTAGATATGATTCATGTTGATACATTGTTGCCAGTTTACAAAATTCTGAAACTCGTTACTTTTACACAATTCGTCAAAAAAGTATCTTTAAAAAAATGTAAAGTGGCATTTTTGGTGTATGGTTTGAATAATTCTATTGATTCAAATATTGAAACGAAACACTAAATTACTGCATATTCAAATTGAAAATCAGTGATTGTTAAACTTTTTGGCACAACCGAAGCAAAAGAGTAAATTTTTATAAGTGAAAACTATTCAGTAAGTTACACATGTGTTACGCAGAAAGTACGATCGCCAAAAGAAGAAAAAAAGATGAAAACCTATACATTTTAATCTCTAAATCTTGACAGAAAAAAACTAAAATAGTAATTTGACAGGGAATTAAGTTTTCAATATGAATACCTTATTTGGACATCGTATTTATTCTTTTGCTAAATTTTAGCTTTAAGATACGAAACTGGAAGTTTTTCGATCGAGTAGTTTAGAAAATATAAAGCTTTAAAATTTTAAACTCTAAATGACAAATTCATTTTTAGGCTTTGCAAAATAGATTGAACACGTTTGCTTTTTTTTTCTTTATTATTTTTTTTTTCTTTTTACAAATGAAAGAAATTGCATGGCTGAATGAGCAATAATTCGATAGTTATAGTTATTGAAAATCGATTTTTGTTAAACAATTTCTACATTAGATTACATTACATCAGGGGTTCCCAAACGTTTAGACCGAAGTACCACTAAATAGAGGTTCATACTTCAGCGTACCACCAAGTGACAAACTCAAAGCTAATACAGAAAAACGAAACATGTCTAAAACGAAATATTTTTCCAGTCTTTTGACCTTAAGTCTAAGGAGATTTTACTGATCTGAATGATTTTATTATTAAATTGGTGCTTATAGTGACTTTAATATTTTTTAGTGTATATAAAGTGTATCATTTTTGGGTGCCAAATAAAGATATAGTTAAGTATAAAACTGCTGCATAACTTTTTTAAACATGGGAAAAATTGCACATTTGAAGTCACCTTGGTCGCCAATTTTTTGTTATATGAATACTATATTTATATTAGTGTAAAATACACATAATAAAATTTAATAAGTGAATAACCTACATGAGAAATTTACATACATTCTGAAAATAAACTGCTGATTAATACGAGATTGAAGTTCGTTGAAATAAGTAATAAACACACATACAATATAGTAACAGAATTTTTTTTTTTTTTTTTTTTTGGGGGGGGGGGGGAGATGTATGAAAGGTCAACTCAACATCTACAGAATATTATTTACATTTATCTAAAAATTCTAATTACATGCAAAAGCTGCCAAAGCAGTAACAGGGAGCGAACCCATCGGAGCCGGTGTACTGACAGATCATGAAAGAGGAGGGAGGGAGGTGGGATTGAGCTGCTTTTTTATTTCACATGCTGTAATTTTTATTTCATTTCACGTACCAGTATCAGACTTTCGCGTACCAGTAAACAGAGCTTCACGTACCAGTAATGGTACGCGTACCATAGTTTGAGAACCACTGCATTATATATATATATATATATATATATATATATATATATATATATATATATATATATATATATATATATATTACGTAGGGCGTTTTTTTCTCACCTCGATCGTTGACAAAGAATATAAAATAAGAATAAAAATGAAACAATAAGAATTTTGTCACAGTCAAAAACAAGTAATATAGGATAAGTAATATGAAAATAAATAATACGACTATATATATATATATATATATATATATATAAATATTAAAAAATAATTATATATGTATATATTGAAAATAATTAAAAAATGTAAATGTATGAATTATACTACTTAGTAGCGTTTGAATTATGCTTAAGAAATTACATGTATTTCAACCTATTTTGCAACGACTACACACGAATTTAACATTAGGAGTTCTGATATTTATAACTCCTAAACCACTTTATCGAATGACTTTTAGTTTGATATAATTCGGTAATAGTTACGGGAAAAGCTGTATAGGGTGTACAACTTGTGTGATCGTTTTGAAATCTCGAGTCTGGAACTATTTCACAATGAAGACGACTACTAGGTTTTTCACAGTAGAATGTCTTAGACATTTAGACATTCAGACATTTTGGTATATTATTTTTGTTAATTCTTATTATTTTACTCAATAATATTTACATGATGCTTAATCCGTTCCGCAATAAAAAGCTAATAAAATATCTAAGATTACTTTTCATTGGATGAAATTTTAATCATGATGAAATTTATTGATATATAAAAAAAATGTTTTGATTTGGAAATGGACCAATGAAAATCTGCGTAGATATTCCCGGCAGATCCGTATCCAATTTGAATGCTTACGCATGACTTTTTTTTTTTCGTTAATATTAAAAAAACTGTTGCATACAAAGATATGAAAATCGGTAGTATTATAGAGAAATGTTTGATAAACACGCTGATGCAGACAGTTTCAAATGGAAGAATTATTTTAAGAGATATTTAATGAAAAGTTGGACAAAATCGTTCCATTAAAAAAGTTTAATAGGAAAAAAACTGTACATAGTTATTTAATCATTTTTAGATCATTTTATGCGTCAGAATGTCCCGGTGTGCAGACTGCATTTAGTTTTTTTAATTTGAATCATTTTTGAGGTTTTATTTCTATTTAAAATTCAAATTTTCAGCATTCCGAGAGATATTTTTCAGATATTTTACAAAAGTAGGGGGTTCGGCCCTCTAAGAGCTAGGCTCGCCAACCCCCTTTCAGACAAAAAAAGCAAAGCTTTCTCAAAGCACGCTAATTTGATCGGCTTTAAAAAGATTTTGAAAGATTGAATTATAATTTAAAAAACAGTGGCGATCTCTCTATAAACGGGTTTCTATTCATTTCTCTTTGATTTGGGAATTTTAAGAAAAAATCAGCTGCTGGTAAAAGATATTATAGCTATTTTCCTCTTTTGTTAAATAAAGCCAGTTAAACATTTCAAAATAAGCTAATATAAAATGAATTAAGTAAACAGAGTCTTTGTCTCCCGGTATTTTTTAGCAAAGCGAAAAGAAAGTTCTTTTAAATAAGATATTTTAAGCGGGCTCTCATGTCAAGCACATAAGTCGTATGTTTGTTGTTCAATAAATAAATAAATAAATGAACGACATATTAAATGTATCGTTTTTAATCTCGTGCAATTTTCACCAAACCTTTATTACTCTTTTTAATATTCACGTGAAAATACTTTTATTAGAAATGAAACATTATTTGCGCTGTCCCAACAAAAATAGTTGAAAAATTCATCTCGAAATATCAAATAAATGTCTCGCGCAATTTTTAAATTTAAACTGTTTTGCAATATTATTTTTTGTTCAGTTTACGTAATAACTGTAATGTGACGTAAATGTGACGTAATTTCTCCTAATTAAGACTTCTAACGCATGTTAATGAGTTTATTATTTTACGATATCCTTTCTCTGTTAAAATTCACGTGTAAATATAGTTTTTATGAAGTAATTTTCAATAAGTTCTTGCTTTTTATACGTAATTATTTAATTCTAATTTGAAAGTTTTCTTTTCTGTTTATAATAGTCAAGAGTAAATAAATTTTTTAATTGAAACAAGCATTATTTTTTGCGCTGTTTATATAGTTGGCAACAGGTTAAATTAGTACAATTTTCTAAAATAAGTAAAAAATATCTCTCGAAATGCTGAAAATTTGAATTTAAAATAGAAATAAAAGCTCAAAAAATGAGTCCAATTAAAAAAAATAAATACATTCTGCACACCGGAAAATTATAACGTATAAAATAATCTAAAAATGATTAAATTTCGATGTATAGTTTTTGCTCCTATAAAACTTTTTTAATGGAACGACTTTTTCCAACTTTAACATTAAATATCTCTTAAAATAATTCTTCGATTTGAAAACTGTCTGCATCAGCGTGTTTATCAAACATTTCTCTATATTACCGCCGATTTTCATATTTTTGTATGCAAAAATTTTCTTAATATTAACGGAGAAATATCTCCAGTCGCAAAAAAAAATCAAAACCGGCGGCGGCGGTGACAGCTTAAGTTACTTTTTTTAGAATAGAGAGATTGTATTAATTTAATCTGTTGCCAACTGCATAAACAGCGCAAACAATAATGTTTGCTTCAAATTAAAAATTTATTTTATACGTGACTATTATAAACAGAAAATATAAGAAGCAGGAACTCATTGAAAATTACGTCATAAAAACTATATTTACACGTCAATTTTAAAAGAGAAAGAATATTGTAAAATAATAAATTCATTAACATGCGTTAGAAGTCTTAAATGGGAGAATTTACGTCACATTTACGTCACATTACACATATTACGTAAAATGAACAAAAATTAATATTGCAAAGTAGTTTTAATTTAAAAATTGCGCGAGACATTTATTTGATATTTTAAGGTGATCACAATATTTCATTTCTAACAAAAGTATTTTTACGTGAATATTAAAAAGAGAAAGAAAAGTTTGATGAAAGTTACGTCAGATTATAATTGTCAGATTCAAATTATAATTCAATCTTCCGAAATGTTTTTAAAGCCGTTCAAATTAGCGTGCTGTTAGAGTATGCGGTGTCTGAACGGGAGTTGCCGAGCGTACCTCGTAGGGGGCAGAGCCCCCTAGTTAGATAAAATTAAAGTATTCTGACTAGATTACACAGAGCCGATTTAAAGATATATAACATATATTGTTAACCTTATGTGTCTTTAATTTACTTTAAAATTATAAAAGGTGAACTCATTTGCAAAATCCATGATAAATACTTAACCGTATTACTATTAATGTTTCGTTTTGTTAAAGTTTAATGAGTACATATTATTTTGAAGTTATTTTTTCAGGAAATTTTATTTAATGATATCGTATGGATACTCTAACATCTCTTGTCTGAATGGAAACACTAATTTAATCATTTATCATCAACTTCTAATTTTCCATGCATGTAATGTCCATGAATGTACAAACCGAACAAAAAAGAAAACATGTAACGTATCGTTTACTTTGGCCTAGATGAAATCATTTTTTGTGTGTATTTGATTGTAAATAAAAATCATCTCCCAATATCTAATTTTGCTTGAAATTTTAACCCCTTCTTGATGAGCGTCTTTTACAAAATTTTTAATCTTTTATTACAGGTTTTTCAAAGCAGAAATTTTTGTCTCATTAAATCGGGAAAATGCCCCGATTAAATAAGGCAAAATTTACAATAAAAAATAACTGGGGGTTATAATCACGGAATCTGAGCACCTTATGCTGCACGTACACGTAACGTTCGCCTCCAAGGGGATAAAGATGTCGAATAATTAAGTTATTAATTTTTTGGTGTCATTTAAACAAAAACGAAAATTATCTATAATTCAGTTTCATATTTGAAAAATGATGCTGAAGTAAAAGGGAAATTATATATTCAGTATGCTTTTAATATGTTCTAGTTAAAAATTTGTATAGACCAAAAATGCATTTTCATAAATATTATTTTTTTAATACTCTATTAATGCGACGTAGCATACATATAAATTATGAAATTCGATCTATAACTCATTGTACTAAATATCATTTTAGCCCCAGATATGCAGTTTCTTTCGGGCAACAATTAAAGTGCCGCCAGTAAAAATAACGTTCCTTTACAAAAGCCAGCCGATAAACGAAGCAAATGCTTACGCTTATATACCGATACTATCTACTGCAATTTTTTTAACTGCAGTTTCTAAACATCGCACATTTTAAATTTTTACACCGTCGTATTAGAAAAAAAAATACATTTAAATGTCATTTGTTTGAATACTGCATCTCAATTTATTTTTGAGATATTAATTTTTTGTAGTTCTGAAAGCCATTTCTGTAATGATAGCAACTGTAATACTCCATCTCTGTAGAAAGCAAAGGGAAAATAGCAGATTACTATATCTTCTCAATCTCATTTTCTCATAAAAGCTTTAAAAAAATTACAATTAAACTAGGGGAAGAAGGCCTAAAATGAACCCCATAAAAAGGAAAACTTGTGTAAAATAACATAACTGTTTAAATAAAACGTTGGTCCTATGTTAATATGTTTTACACAATAATTTGCACCAGAAACATATTTTAATAATATTTTAAAACCAAATTGACTAATAAAAAAAATAGATTTTTGAAAACGTGTCCAAAGGATCATTTTACCCTCCCCCAAGGGCTAAATTATCCTTCATTTAAAAATAATTGTAAATTCTTTTGTATCGGCAAAATAAAGGATGTACAAGTAATTATGACAGTACATAATGAAATAAAATAAGTTTTATAATCAAATAGCATACATAATTTATTTCATGTAAATTTTAAAATAAAAAAGTGTCACTAATAATTAAAAAAAAAAAAAAAAAAAAAAAAAAAAAAAAAAAAAAAAAAAACAATAAAATCGAATATTTGTATATCCAAAAGTAATAGCCAATAATAAACACAGATTTAAGTTTAATAATACCTATTTTCGTCCTATCTGAAAACTCGGAATATTTAAGCACATGTCGCAAAGATGCACATAATCGTCATTCTAATCTATCCCCACGCATGCATTTTGCGCCCACTTACGACACTAGTGACACTGGATCGAACCTCCACTTGGTGCAGAGGAGACAAATAGTTCATCACAATAGATACACTTGTGTTCATCTTCTGAATCAGTTTCACTATATTCCAAATATTGGTTTTTAGGCACCGTTTTCTTCTTTATGGTAATCAGCGTGGCCAGTGGGCTACTATTTTTAAATTCAGATTTCTTGATTGACACCACTTTTTTGAAATACTAAAATTCGCCTTATTTAATGACATATAAGGCGAAAACAAGAGGAATTTTTCCATTTCAGATATGTGGTGCCAATCAAGAAATTTGACTTTTAAAAAGTAGCCAATTGGCAACACTGATGGGAATACGTCATTGCTTTAACTTCATGATCTTTTCTTTGCTTGTTCTGGCTATTTCGTTTTTATCTTTAGCATATTTTTAATTGGATTTCTTAGCTGCAGTCTCTCATTTTTCTTCTCTTTCTGTTATCCATTTACTTTTCCATGCACAGTTGATGCTTATAAGGGTTGCTCGTTAAAATGGCACTTTGCATTGATTTCCTTTTCCTAGAAGTGCTTGATTCAGTTTTCTTTGGAGACGGTAGGATAACACGTGGACTCAAAGAAAAAGGTTTGGGGCAGTCACAAATTTGGCTCCCATGGTGGCTAGGAACCGGTACCGGATTTTCTTGTGCCAATAAAATTGTAGTAAAACGATCCACATAATGGATCATTTTACCCGGCAACATGACCGTATATTTTAGGTCATATAACTAGATGACGCCGAGAAACATAGCAAACTTAGCATGTGCAATTCTCACCTGAAAACATTTTATATTAAGTAAACCAAGTCATATTTCTGTACATGAAAGACTGTATATGTAAATAAATATGAAAGTTAGTGCTTATCTTATAACAGATGTTATAAAACACACCTTTTCAAAGAATTCTATTCAGACGCGTAATATTGCGATCTTTTGAATACCTCCATTGCGGCTTCTTCACCTGTCACAACTAGTTTATGTGTTACCCTGTAGATAGCGCGGCCTACCTGGAAGAAAATCTATGTGGGTCGTTTTGCCCGTTAGGATAATTTTAGATTACTTTCCTCTACATGCAAGAATATCGTCTGCTATAAAAGTTTTATTTTAAAGTATATGTGTGTCACTATAATTCTCCGCATTTAAATAATTCCTATCAAAAATCTGAAAGAAAGCAATTTTATATGTAATTTTTCCATGAAAAAACATTTTTCATACAATTATAAAAACGTTCAATGTAGACACTACAAAGAATTTCAAAGAGATAAATAAAATATTCAACTGAACAAATATCTGAAATAATTTCGATTTTCGATTTTTTTCACTGACAACCGCGTGCGAAATATAGTGACGAAAGGGTATTATTATTTAACCACTAAAATTCTTCTTCCCTGAGGTTGTTTCCCAACTAAGAAAAGAAAGAAGAAAGAAAACAACAACAGACAGCTTTTTGCGTTGCAATCAAATAATAGAAAACTCAACTCCCTAGAGCAATTTTATTTTATCCAGAGTTAAAAATGTGAATATAGTAATTTAACGAGAGTGAAATTTAAGAAGAATATCTAAAATATTTTGAAATTTTAATATAGGTAAAATCTCTCATATTAAAAAAAAAATAATTATCTGTTTAAAAACAAATCCTATCGATCCAAAATGAGATCTTCATTTGTAAACTTTACAAAATAATGTTATATTAAATTTCTGTCAACTACTCGAATAAATTCCTAAAAATATTATACGCAATAAATTTAAAAGAGGAGAATATAGTACGTTACTTATTTCTTGATACTTATTTTACATTAATTTTTAATAGAATATTTATATTTGCGTTACTTATAAACGTATAATGGGTAAACCTATATTTGGTTACTTATTACCGTAATTTCCGACCCGCGGATCAAACAATCGTGTTTCGACCAAGAAATTTTTAAAAATAAAATGTAACTTTTTAGATCACGGTAAATATTGGTCTTCAAATACTGAATAAATTTTCTGGGTCCACAACTGAATTGTTTGATCTGCGGGCTATACACAGGAAATTACGGTACATTTAACTTACATATAAATTTTGTATTATTCTTATACTTGCAGATAGATATATAAAAGAGTACTAGGGGTACTAGTACTAAAGAGTACTATTAATAAAGTTTTTCAATACCGATTTATTTATCAAGCTTTTTCAAAGTAAATTCCGTTACAAGGAATATTGTTCTCCATCCTCCGAAACTAGTCTTTAAAACAGCTCTGCCAAGTTTCACTGGGGGAAAAGGCACACTCATTGTTCCGAGCCTTTAGAAATGCCTCATCATTGGAAAACCAAGTTCCTTTCAGTTTCATTTTCACATGCTATAAAAGTGCAAAGTCGCAGAGGGCATGGTCTGGAGTATAAGGAGAGTATTCAAAAAGTTCCAGTCCTGTAGCGGTCAAATATTCAGAGTACACTTTGCCCCGGTGAGCTGGAGCGTTGACATGATGGAGAAACCAGGTGTTCATTCTTGACTTAGGTCACAAATTCTTCGAAGATTTTATGACTTTATGTAGGCGCTTGTAAATTTACTACTTAGATGTAATTAACTGCCTTGCGTGCGTTCAAAACAATACGCTCAACAATTCCACTCGATTTGAAATAATACAGCTATCATTTTCTTTGTGACAGATCGGGATTTTCTGACAACTACGGGTAAGTCTACATCATCAAAGACCCAAATTTTGTTTTGAGACATGGTCGGCACATCATAATAGTATAGCCAAGTTTTGTCACCTGTCACGATGCTGTTCACGTACCGAGATTGTTCCTTACGAAACATTTTTAACATCTTCCGGCATTAAGTCCACGTCGTGTCATTTGCTTTTCAGTCAGTCTTTGTTGCACCCAGAGACAATACAGTTTTTTCATGCGCAAATGATCATGCAGATTTGAATGAATTTCAGTGCTTTTAGGCCTAAGGTATCCTCTATCTGCTAGTAAGTTAATCGTCTGCCTTCACCAAGCATTATCCTCACAGCAGTAATGTTTTCCTCCATAATTGACGTTCGGGCCTTTCTGCTCTTTCAGCGTCCTCCAGGGAGAACTTTCCCTTTTGGAATTCTTTGTATCATCTTTATATATCGTACGATGCGGACAACCATCACCAAGAGATAGAGTGATTTCTTCTAAGCATTAGTCTATGTTTAAATCACGGGCGGAGTTATACCGCAAAACTGCCCTTATCTCACTCCGTGACCAGAACGGAAGAACGCCGTCACTTCGTGACGAACTTCACACTATCACAGCTAATGAATAACTGAGCCTACAGACTTGTGGTTATGTGCAGGTGCATAAGTATGAACATATGTTAAAACGCAGCCACAAGCAGCCATCTACGACTTTTTGTTTCGTGATATTGGAAAACTTCCCTATTACCCTTTGTGCTAGGAACATCTATTTACACATAGAACATGCATTTACTTCATATTTTAAGTGACCAATCATCTATTTCAGTAGGCTAGTACTATAGCAGAGTTAGAGGATTAATAATCGAAAAATAGGTTTGTCCAATAAACTTAAGCTTATAGAGTATTTTTATGACCAGAATAAAAAATCAGAATCTAATTCCTGCAACGGAGTGGTTATATAGAGGATTACAGTTGAAGGAAATTTGAAAACTTCAGTTATGTGAAATCTAGTTAATTGGAGAATTAATTTCATATTTTCTATATTCTAAAACTAGTAAAATTAAAAATCGTTCTTTAAAGAAACGTCTATGTAGGAAGCAATGGATTTATAGGCACAGTGGCAAAACAAAAATGAAAAATATGGGTTTATTCAAAATAATCCAGTCGGATGTGCAAATCCCAAAAATTTCATGTATCTCATACAAGTTAATAAATCAAAAACATATTTTTTATTTCAATCATGCATTTTAGAAAGAAAAAAATGGGCGTCAATCATATCTGTTATATATTTTTTTCTTATACTTCATTACTTTTGTCGATGAAATTTTTAAACCTTGCGTGTGCTGGTGGGTGAATAGATTTCATAATGAAGTCAAACCAAAAACGTGATTTTTTTATTATAGATGTTCAAACTAAATCTAGAATTGGACAATTCGGTGATTTAATACGATTTTGTTTTCATCGGCTACAGCGCCCGTCCTGAAAATTGAGCAAAATTCGCTATTCCAGTGCAACATACAGGTCAATTTTCTCCAAATATTTATAAAAACCCTGAACTATTATACATATAAATATAAAATTTCGTGGAGAAATTTAGTTAACGGAAAATACTGAAAACAATATTTGTGAAAAAGAGAATAGCACACAGTAATAGACTGCGTTAAATGTCAAAGCTTCGCCCCGACAACAGACAAACAATAAGAGGGAACCCGAGTCACACAGTAATGGATTAAGACAGTAAGATGACGTAGAAAGTGAAAAATGTTTTTAATCTTTGCGACCAAAGCTTGGATAGATAAAATATTAAGAAGCAAATCGTCAGAAAGAACAGGAGACTACTGAATATGCAAGTATTCTATTACAGGGCAATTATAAAATTATGAGAGAAATGAACAGCCTGAGTTGCAAAGACTAGAAAAAAGGTTTAAACCTGCAATAAACCGGGTTTTTCTGGTAAGGGGAACCAGGTTTTTTGGGAATAAACCATTTTTTTAACTCTAGGAACAGTAGAACCACGCTCTCAGAAAAAATATACGGTCTCTTTTGAATTTCTAAATGTCGGCCGCAAAGGCCTCTTTATAGGTATGGAAAGCTAGGGGGAGGGGGTGATCCGAAGAGGATATAAGGATACCGCTGGCACAAGATCACTGTTTCATCTGTATAATCCAAGTAGTCCGAGTGATGATTCTGACAGTGCTTCACAAAATGAGACCGACATCTACAGCCAAACAAAATTTGATCCCAAATTTATCGGCTTCGTCTGGCATATGGCAAAAATCTACAGAGTGTCTTTGAAGGAAACAGATGCTCATCCACAGTAATGTTTTTTCCAGTTTTATAACACATACGACAGTTTTACATGTATTCCAAATATCAGATATTAGTGCAAATTTATCATCTTTCAGTATGTCTGTACTAAAATGTTTAAAGATTACGAATATATCGCATTATGCAAAATATGATGCATCATATTATATCTGCATCATATTTTGCACTGATGGCGGTACGCTATGGCTACTGAAACAAGTTTGCAACAATAAATAAAGTGTTTTAGTGCTTTAAACGTTGTTTTTATTTATAATTTACATTATAGTCAGTGTTATATATTATATATTACAAAAAATGAGGTATCAAGATATAAAGAGTTTTCACTATTTTGTCAAGGCCTCTGTACTGGAAAAGTACCGAGAACTTAATTTCTGTACTCGGCTATGTAAAGCACATTAATATCTAGTAGTTAGGAGCTTAGATAGTACAGCGTCGTCTAGCAGCTGTATTATATTCGCATATCGGATTGAAGATGTAAAGACGTACATTTTCGTATATTACACTTTAAATACTGACGCATAGATTTTGAAAAAAACCTTAAATGCACGAATTTTAAATTAAATTCAGGTGAGCTCGATTATAAAAAATTAGTGTGTTTCAATATGAATTTCGCCAAATTAGCCAGCTATCGCCAAGTTAGCGTCATATATGGCAACTTAATTTTGTCACCAAATTTGTGATATCTTGTCAAGTAGTCAAAATTTGGCTCTATTGCGGTAACGTATTGTGGCTGCTATTAGTACTTTTCAATAATTAGTCATTGCTGAAGCTCATACCGATTTCTCCATAGTAATCCTAACTTGGCCGCGATGAATGAGGCGGTCCAACCGGGATTGTGAGGAAGGCACAGAGACTTGGATTTTATGTAAATAGATATATTTTCTGTGAAGAAATAATGTCAAGCATGAATGTGGAATGCAATATAAATGTAGAAAATAATAAAATAAAAAAGTATTCTTAATTTTAATTTTTATATTTTATAATATAAGAACACGAAAAGTGGCCCGTAACATTTTCAAATATAGCGCAATTCCAAAGCTTCATAGGAGATATAGGATTCAATATTTATCACCATAATTTGTGAATGACCCTTTTTAGGTGCGTTCGTAATTATATAAATACGTAGCACCTATAGTCGTCGTTCAGTCCGCATGTCTGTCCGCATATAACAGAGCAAAAATTACCGAACCGAATGGTCTGAAATTTTAAATATATGATTGTTGCATAATTTTGTCGATCCATTTAAAATTTTATGGAAATCGGATGTATAGTTTAATTACAGGGACGGTCAAAAGTGTTTCTTTACATTACGACCAAGGGGAAAAAATATTGTAAGTGCATTTTAATGATGTTACAGCCTTCCGAATGGTCTGAAATTTTATATATATAATTGTTTCAAAATTTTGTCGAGCCATATCAAATTTTATGAAAATCGGATGTACAGTTTAATTACAGGAAAAGTCAAAAGTTTTCCGTTATATTACGGCCAATGGGAAAAAAATATTGCAAGTGCATTTTAATGATGTTACAGCCTTCCGAATGGTCTGAAATTTTATATATATAATTGTTGCAAAATTTTGTCGAGCCATTTCAAATTTATGAAAATCGGTGTATAGTTTAATTACAGAGACAGTCAAAAGTTTTGCGTTACATTACGGGGAATGGGAAAAATTTATTGCAAGTGCATTTTAATGATGTTACAGACTATGCACTTATGAAGTGCAAACAAATATACATTCAGTACAATATGGGGTGCAAAAAATAATTATAAAACTTGTTATAGTACGAACGTACCTCACTTGCCACGTTTGACGAGCAATTTCCAACTTGTTTTAGCTCAAACGGTTTTGTAAAACATATTTCATAATACAAAGATTCAAGAATTTTTTATGTATGCATATATATACATTTTGCAAAGTTTTCTCAACGTGATTGTTGTTGAAGAAATAAAAGGATGAATAAAAATGCTAGAAAAAACATTTGAGCTCATTTGTGTTTCCTATTTTAAGATGCTTTTGGAATACACTGCTTTAGAATAGGAACTTGCAGGAAAATCAAACTTTAGACCCCCTTTCGAAAAGTTACAAAATATTCTATTTTTCAAATGTAATTATGAAACTAAGCTAACAGTAACTCAAAGAAGAAATATTCAGTGGCATGTTCTTTTTTCTAGTTGGTTTTGCAATGTTTTGGTTTAGAATGGGAAGTTTCAGGTAATGGCAATCTTTGGATTTCGTTTCGAAAATATTACATTTTTCAAATTTAATTGAGACACTAAGCTAACTGAAAGAAGGAAAATTTCCTGACATCGTAGAAGAATGCGTTTCACGTGGGAATGTTTTATATTCATATATCTAAAAACGTGTTTAATTGAATCAAGTGTTTTCATTTTTTTTTTCTTTTTTTGCAAATAAATTCAAATAATTTTTGTTAAAAGAAATTATAGTTCAGGGAAAATGTACAAAAAAAGGGCGTTATTTTCCAAGAGGTCGGGTAGAAGATTTCTTATGACCTGTTTATAATGAGACTAGCATGGGATAACCAAGTTTTTCAGGAAAATTGCTTAAGATGAATTTTCTGTTGCCAAAAAACAACAAAATTTTGGGACATTTTTATATTTTATTAAATATATCGATACCCGTTGCGTTAGTACATTATTTGCCAAATACAACGTTAAAGAAAACAAAATTCTCTATAACATTAATATTTAAAACTTTTTTATACACTCAATAGCAAGCGCAGTGTGTTGTATAAAAAATGAGACAATTTTTTTCATTTTTCTTAAAAACGAGAAAACCGTAGTCCTTCCCCGATTATTCAAATGTTTCCCATGAATTTAATCGTGTATGTCAACTTCTATATATTGGTAGCAGTAAATTAGATATTACAGGGCCGAAGCTAGCCTTTTTTGAACTCGTGGCAAACATGGATTTTGCCCACCCCACTTTAAAAGAAAAACCACGAGAATTTTACTATGTCTAACAGACGGATTTTGGAAAATGTTAAGTATGTAATTGTTAAATAACTAAAACTGAACTGCGTAATCAGCTTTGTCAAATATTGATTCTTTAAAATCTTGAAAACCAAACTGAAAAGAACCGAAATATATTCCAATTTTAAACGTGTTTCTATTTTAGCAGGTATAATTGTTGATATTATTTCTCTTGAAAATATGTAATTTGTTTTTTTTAACGACCGGATTCCGTACAGACTCATTTCATTTTCAAAGATTTTACGGTAGTTGTAATATTAAAATTGAGACGTTTAAAGTCACAGTGATATGGATTATGACACTATATAAGTCTCACGAAGTCATTCGCAAGGTAATATTAAACCTATGAGAGAAAGAAGAAATATTTCTCGGCATTATAGAAGAACACTTTTCACGTGAGGATATTTTACATTCGCGAATCTAAATACATGCTTAATTGAGTCCTACCAGTGGCCGAGATATTCTGCTCTCGAAGCTGGTAGGCGGGAGGTGCTCAGTTCGAATCCAATCGTGCCCGTCGGCCTAATCGTTCGGAGTTTCCGTGGTTTTTTCCGAACCATAGATTTCTATGCGTAAATATGTGTTAGGTTCCCTTAAAAAGACCCCAACGAAGGGCGCTCCTCCGGGGCCTATATCCCTCGAGCTGATCAGAAGTCAACCCAACCCAACCCATGCTTAATTGATTCAAATGTTTTTCGTAAAAAAAAAAAATATATATATATATAATATTTCTTTTAAAACAAAATTCAAATGATTTACGTTAAAAGAAATTACAGTGATAAAAGAATAGTTAATATTATATGATAGATATTATGTATATTTTGTGACACAAGAATATTGCCGTGAATGTGGATTGTAATGCAAATATGGAAAGTAATAAATATTTTGAAATAAAACACAAGAAAAATGAAGCGCAACATTTTGAAACATTGTACAATTCCAAACCTTCATAGGAGATATGAGATTCAAAATTTATCACCGTAATTTCAGACTGGCACATTTTTCTTATTTTTCTCAAATGGATTCGAAAAAAGGATTTCGTAATATAGAGATAGGATATTTTTTCTTATCTTTTTTTAGCAGTCATTTCTCAAAGTGATTGTTGTATAAGCAACAAAAGGAGAAATAAGAATGCTAGAAAACGCATCTCAACTCATCTGTGGATTCGTTTTCTAGTTGTTTTTGCAATATTTTGTTTTAGAATGTGAACTGGCAGGAAAGAAAAAAAAATTCGATACTCTTTCGAAAAGGTAGAAAATATAAAATTTTTCAAATTTAATTAAGTAACAAAGCTAACAATGACTCAAAGAATAAATATTCTGTGGTATTGTAGAAGCATAATTTTCACGTGAGAATCTTTCATATTCCGATATCTAAAGACATTTAATAGAATCAAGTGTTTTAAAAATTCATAATAATCTTTCTTTTTATAGAGAAATTCAAATGATTATTATGAAAAGAAATTACAGGCATAAAAGAAAATTAAAGTTAATATTATATGATACATATTATTTATTATATGTGACAGAAGACTATTGCCGAGAATGTGGATTTTAATGTAAACGTGGAAAGTAATAATTACATATAATTAAGTTTCATTTTTATATTTTCAAATATAAACCTAACAAAAAATGAGGCGTAACATGTTCAAACATAGTCAAATTACAAACCTCCATAGGTGGTATGAAATTAAAAATTTATCAAGCTATTTGGAGAGTGGAAATTTTTGTTTCTTCATTTCTTAACCTCTTCGAACATCATATTCCGCAATAAGGAGATAAGAGAATTTTTTACATGTAATTTTTTTCCACCAGTTTTTCTCAAAATGATTGTTGTAAAGCACTAAAACTAGGAATAAATGTGCTAGAGAAAATATTTCTGCTCATATATGGTTCGATTTTCTAGGGGTTTTTTTGCAATATTTTGTTTTAGAATGGGAACTTGCAGAAATGAAAAATATTAGACTTTCTTTCGAAAATGTAGAAATAATATATTTTTCAAATTTAATTAAGAAACTAAGCTAACAATGGTCCAAGAAGTTATATTTGATAGCATTGCATATGCGTACTTTTCATGTGAGCATATTCCACATTCGCATATCTAAAAACATACTTAATTGCGTCAAGTGCTTTAAAAAAATAATAACCATCTTTCTTTTAATTAATAATTCAAATGATTATTCTTAAAAGAACTTACAATGACAAAAGAACATTATAGTTAATATTATATGATATATATTATATATATAATATGACAGAAGAATCCATGAATGTGGTTTGTAATATAAATATTGAAAGTAATAAATGAATTTTATTAAGTTTCATTTTTACATTTTGACATACAATTAGACAGACAAACAACATTTTGACATACAAACAAAAATAGTGTAACGTTTTCAAAAATAGTGTAATTGCAAACCTTTATATGAGATATGGGATTCAAAATTTATCATTTTAATTCTCAGTGGTAAATTTCTTCCCTTTTTTTTTTATCTCAAAGGGTTTCGAAAAACATATTCCGCAATATAGAGATGCGATAATTTATTGCTGATATTTTTTTCTTCTTTAGCAGTCATTCCTTAATGTTATGGTTAAATAAGCAATAAAATAGGGAATACAAATGCTATAATAAGAATTTTTGATGATCCGTGGTTCCATTTTTTAGTTCTTTTGCAATGTTTTCTTTCTGAATAGAAAGTTTCAGGAAATAGAAATCCTTAGATTTTCTTTCTAAAATATTACACCTTTAAAATTTAATTAAGAATTTATAAGCTAGCTGAAAGAATAAATATTTATCGACGGTATAGAAGAGCACTTTTCACTTGAGAATATTTTATATTTACCTATCTAAAACATGCTTAATTCTATAAAGTGTTTTTTATAAAAAAAAAAGTTTATTTTAATAAATAATTCAAATGATTTTTGTTAAAAGAAATTACAGTGATGAAAGGACATAACTGTTAGTATTATGAAACATTGAATTAAAAGATTAAAAAAAACCCTCAGAAAATTAGTCAAATAAAAAATTTAAAAAATGCGCAGTGCACACTGCAAGCTTAAGCAAAATGTCTCTACAAAAGATGATTAAATTGCAATTCATAGTTTTCTTTTTCTATAAAACTTTTAAAAATCTATTTTGACTGACTTCGATATTAAATAGCTTATAAAATTTCGATACATCAGTTGAACGTTTCTCTATATAACTAGAACTTTTCATACTTTAAGGGGTCTCAGGACTCTTAAAGCTTTAAAATTTTCGAAATTTTAATTTTTTTACATGTTAAACTCCTATCTTTTCTGAAAAATTTTATATAATTGTTTCCTTGAAATTCCTATTAGAACTGAAGTTATGGCTTTTCCATTTATAGACGTTCAATAGTTGAAGCGTCATTTCGGAAACTTTGAAGCCATTTTTCTCCAAATGACGTTTTTGGGCATAACGCGCACGATATCTCAAAAACTTATGAATATTTTTTCATGAAATTTTCAAAACATATGTTTCATGTTAGTCTGTATAAACTGAACCTAAAATTCCCTTTTTATTGTTCAAAACAATATTTTTTTAGGTGATTATATTGTTGAAATTTTCATAATTTTGCATTAGCTCAATACAACTTTGTATTAAAAATATAAAAAAAAGCTTTAAATACAAATTTATTTAGGTTCAGTATAATTATTACAATCTAAAGTGTAAGTAGCCACCATAATTTTCATTCTAGTAGCAATATTTATTTTATAATCGTGCGCGTAAGCTGTTATGGCGATTTTTTGCTCGTCGAATGTCAAACAGTTTGGAGCCCCTTGTAAATGCTAATTCTGCATATTATATTTTTTTAAATGCATGAAATGAAAGAAATTACTTATATATTTTATTCCAATTAAAATTGCGTCTTAAAATCAAATACATTTTAAGATATTAAATATTGAAAATGGACTTTTTTTTTCATTTTTTTCCAATTTTAATAGTCCTGAGACACCTTAATTTGCAATATTTATTTTAATATTAGCCGAAAAAGACCCCAGTCACAAAAAAATCATTTACAGCGGCAAAACTAGTTACTTTTTTACAATAGAGGCATCTTTTCTACATTTTAGAGCTTAACACACATTTTTCTTGCGATTTCAAAGCCAAATTGCATATTGAAATATTTTAGCGAATGTGATTTGGCTTATAATGAACACCATTTTTATAATGAACAACACTATGAAAGTTATTTGGCGATTTATTGCTCTCGACCAGATATGACATATATTATTTGAAGGAGGAATATTAAATTCATCGTGGATCGATTGAAATGTAATTTTAGAAAGTAATAAAATAAGTTTCCTTAAGAGTCATTTTTATATATTGTAATATAAACACGAGAAAGATGAAGCGTAACGTTATGAAACATAGTACAATTCCAAAACTCCATGGGAGATATGAGATTCAAAAATTTTCACAGTGATTTCAAAATAGCAGACTTCTTTTATTTTTCTCAAAGGGTTTCAAAAATGTTTACTGTAATATAGAGATACGTTTTTTGTTTTTCTTATGTTTTTTAGCAGTCATTTTTCAATGATTGTTGCAGAAGCAATAAAAGTAGGGATAAAAATTCTAGAAAACTCATTTAAACTCATCTGTGGATACTTTTCCTAGTTGTTTTTGCAATATTTTGCTGTGAACTTGCAGGAAATGAAAAAAACTCTAGATCATATTTCGAAAATGTAGAAAATATTCCTTTTATTTTTTTTCAAAATAAATTAATAAACTAAGTTAACAATAACTCAAAGAAGAAATATTCCATGTCATTATAGAAGCATCCTTTTGACGTGAGAACATTCTATATTCGCATATCTAAAGACATTCTTAATTGAATCAAGTGCTTTAAAAATTAATAATAATACTTCTAATAAAAAATTAAAATAATTATTGACAAAGGAAACTAAAGAACATTATAGTTAATATTGTATTTTACATATTACATATACATTATGTGACAGAAGAATATTGCCTTGAATGTGGATTATAAGGTAAATGTGGAAAGTAATTGGATTTTCTTAAATTTCATTTTTATATTTTGAAATATAAACACAACCAGAAAGAATGTGTAACGTTTTCAAACAAAGTGTACTTGCAAACCTTAATATCAGATTCAAAATTTATTACCGTTATTTCTCAATGGCAAATTTCTTTTTTTTTTTTTTTGTTTTTTCAAGAAACATATTCCGCAATATAGAGATACGATTTTTTTTTAAATCTTTCTTTAGCATTTATTTCTCAATATGATTGTTGTATAAGCAATAAAAGGAGGGAAAATGCTAATAAAAGAATTTCAGCTCATCCGTGGTTACTTTTTCTTTTTCTTTTTTTTTTTCTTTTTTCTTTTCTTTTCTTTTTTTTTTTTTTTTTTTGCAGTGTTTTGGTTCAGAATAGGAGTTTTCAAGAAATGGAAATCTTTAGACATTCTTTCGAAAAGATCGAAAATATTAATTTAACGAATTTAATTAAGAAACTAAGCTAACTAAAAGAAGATATACTTATCGCCATTATAGAAGTACACTTTTTATGTGATCATCTTTCATATTCGTATATCTAAAAACATGCTTAATTGAATCAATTTTTTTTTTATAAAACAATTAATCTTTTTTAACAAAAAAATAAAATGATTTTTGTTAAAAGAAAATTCAGTGATAAAAGTACAGTATAGTTTAATAATCAAATTTTGAATAAAAACGAGAAAAAAAACCCTAAAAAAATTAGCCAAATAAAAATAAAAATTACACACTGCACACACAATTTTGTGCAGTATGCCGCTACAAATGACGATTACATTGTTATGTGTAGATTGTTTTTGCCTGTAAAACTTTAAAACGGAATTTTTTTGACTGACTTCAGTATTAAAAAGCTTATAAAAACTCTTTGCATCAGCGTGTTTATTAAAATTTTCTCTATAAGAATACCAACTTTCATATTTTAATGTGCAATAATTTTCTTTACATTTGCTGAAAAAGGTATCCAGTCACTAAATAATAATAATAATAATAATTTACATAGGCAACACCAGTTACTTTTTTAGAATATCTATATCTTTTCTACGGTTAAGCGCTTAAAATACTTTTCTCTTGCGGTTTAATACCAAATTGCATATTGAAATATTTTACACAAAGTGGTTTGACGAATAATGGACATGGAATTTAAAAACAATTGTAACCATTAAAGTTATTTGACGATTTATCACCCTCGCCCAAATGTAACATACATTATATATATTATGTGAAGGAGGAATATTAAAGTAGTTGTAGATTGCAATGTAAATGTGGAACGTAATAAAATAAATAATTCTCCTTAAGTTTCATTTTTATATTTTGAACTATAAAAACAAGAAAAACGAAGCGGTACGTTTTGAAACATAGTAAGATTCAAAATTTAACACATGAATTTCAGAATGACACATTTCGATTACTTTTCTCAAATGGTTTCGAAAAACGTATACCTCAATATAGATGTACGAGATATTTTTTTTTAGTAGTCATTTTCCCTGAGATTGCTGTAGAAGAACCCAATCCATGTCAGGTGTGGGACAGTTTTTCTACATATTTCTGCTGTTTTAACAATGTTATTATATCCTCAAATTAAAAAAAAAAGAAATATGCCAATATGAAAATACAGAGTTCATTGTTATTTTTAATATATTGTTTATCCTTTAACAACTTATAAGTCGATAGATATAGGTACTGATGTAAGTGCACCGCACAGGACATTTTGTCAGTTTTTCATGGAATGGCCCTGAAATGGGCAGGTTACTTAGGTCTAGGATTTAAAATGTGGATTTTTATTATATATTATTTTAACCATTTGGAAAAATATTTATTGTCCTGGTCAGGGTAGGAAATCAAAAGCATATCTGAGGCGTTTTATTGGTTGAATCCGCATTTTATTCGTTTTCTGTTTGGTCTATACAGTAATATGTATTTTCCCTTTACTTTCAAGAAAGATGGATACTTTTGTTGCCTCTATGACCAAAAAGTAATAAAAAATACAAAAAATAATAATAACTCAGAAACAAATTGAGATACAGCTTTCAAACAAATTCCATTTAAAAGAACATTTTTTTCTCTATACGACGATGTAAAAAGTAATACTGTGGGTTTTTTAGAAGTTTAAGAATGAAATTTCATTTAAAATTGGTCGTCAAATTTTTACAATGGAAAAGCCTTTTCCCGAACATCCAATGAAATGCTTGGATAATACGTAAGTTTCAGGAAATCTGACTTGTCGAAGGCGATTTTTGTCGCTTGCAATTTCTACGTGTAAAAACACTATTAATGTTTAATTCATGGCGTACGTAATGTATGATAAACTAAGTGCGATTTTTTATGTCTTAAATTTTAGTCTTTGAAAAAATCATTTTCCAAATGGTCGTTGTAATTTGTTAATTTTTTTTTTTTTTTTTTTTTTTTTTTTTTTTTTTTTTTACCTTATGAAGAAATTCCTGGTTCGAATCGACATATTTTGATATGGTATCGATCAAATGACCGGTTTTTAATATGTTTAGTGCTAAAAAATATTATGGCTGGATAGCGGACGGGTGTGAGCGCTTATCTACCGATCTCGAGGGTTAGAAATTAGGGGTCGCCAGTCGTCTAATGGAACTAAATTACATATTGCATTTCACAACCACAAAATTATACCTAATCATCAAATTTGACACCTAACTTTCTTTCGCTTTAACTTTTGTTAACAAACGCTCTCATTTGTTCTTTAGCTTAAGTTTTTCTCCGATATTAACTCATGGCCAATTTAAGAAACCCGAATTTAAAAACCAAATAGTATATTGATTTCAGTTTTTCAAAGTAATGGCTGTAAGATTCTCTCTATTCTAAAAAAAAAAAAAAAAGTAACTAACGCTGTCACCGCCGCCGGTTTTGAATTTTTTGAGATTGGAGGTCTTTCTTCGTTAATATTAAGAAAAATATTGCCTACACAAATATGAAAGTCGGTGGTATTATAGAAAAATGTTTGATAAACGCGCTGATGCAGACAGTTTTCAAATCGAAGAATTATTTTAAGAGATATTTAATGTTAAAGTTGGACAAAATCGTTCCATTAAAAAAGTTTTATAGTAGGAAAAATTGTACATGGGAATTTAAAAATTTTTTTTAATTATTTATTCAATACCTACTATTAGTTCACACTCTCCCTAAATTTATTTATATATTTATTTATCTTGTTCAAATTTTCAATCGTTAATAAAATACTCATTATTCATATTCATCCTATCAAGTTGAAATATTTTTTTTAACTTGTACTGCAGGACAATTGATATTAATATAGTTTTTTTTTTCAAATATTAATTAATTAATTAAATTTTAATTAAATAATTTTAATTTTGCATGGGAAACAAAATGACGGTCATTGGTTAGTGAAGATCAATGAAAGTATTTTCAATAAGGGGTTACCATAGGGGGGACCCTGTTCTGTCACCAAATACCGCCAAGTTTGTCGCCAAATTGACGCCAGATGGCGATATCTCTAATATTTCGCCAAATTCCCATAGACTTCCATTGTAAATATACTTGCTTATAGAAAATCAACTTATTGAGATATTTTTGTGCAACAATAACTAATATTATCTTAAGGGATTATATTAAATTTTTCTTTGATAACGTAAGTAGGAATTGACTTTAAAAACAAAATTTTTATATTACTTGTTTATTATTTAAACGGACAGCTTTCTAAGGTCTATCGTTTAAAATATAGAGATTTTAAAACCTATTAAAGGGCTATTCAGTGTCACGTCTGAAATAGCTTTCGTACGTATTACTGCTGCTTTAACAATGCTATTGTATCCTCAAATTAAAACAACTATGCTAATATGAAAATATAGATCTTTTTGTTAATTTTATTCCACAGTTTATATTTTAACAACTTATATGTTAATAGATATATGTACCTATGTAAGCGTCACGTGGAGGACATTTTGTCCGTTTCTCATGGAATGGCCGAGAAGCAATAAAACGAGGAATAAAAATTCTAGAAAACGTATTTCTACTCATCTCTTGTTTCTAACTTCAAGTTGTTATCGCAATATTTTGTTGTAGAATGGGGACTTACAGAAATTAAAATTTTTTATTCGAAAAAGAAGAAAACATTACAATTTTTAAATTTAATTAAGCTATAAATAATTCAAAAAAGGAATTTTTCATGACATACTATAAGAACACTTTTAATGTGAGCAAAATCTATATTCGCATACCTAAAAACGTGCTTTAGTGAATCAGGTGTTTTTTAAAAAAGATAATATTTCTTTTAATAAAAATTACAAATGATTTTCGTTAAAAGAAATTATAGGGATAAAAGAACAATACACTTATTATTATATAATAGGAATTACATACATTATGTGAAAAAAAGAATATTGTCGTGAATATGTACTTTGAAGTAATTGTTGAAATGAATAATTATTTGTTTTTTATCTTTTGGTTTTGTTCCATTGAAATATAAACACAAGAAAAATGAAGCGTTATATTTTGAATCATAGTACAATTCCAAACCTTCATAGGAGATATGAGATTCAAAATTTATCACCATAATTTTTAGAATGGCACATTTCGTTTATTATCCTCAAAGGGTTTCGAAAAATGTATTGCGCAACACAGAGATACGAGATTTTATATTTCTTATATTTTTTTAGCAGTCATTTCTCAACGTGGTTGTTGTATAAGCAATAAAAAGAGGAATACAAATACTAGAAAGCGCATTTTAGCTCATCTGTGGTTTCTTTTTCGAGTTCTTATTGCAATATTTTGGTTTCGAAGGGATGCTTACAGAAACTTTAGATTTCCTTTCATAAACATAGAAAATATAATATTTTTTCAAATTTAATTAAGAAACTAAGATAACAATAACTCAAAAAAGAAATATTTCATGACATTTTAGGAGAACACTTTTCACGTTAGCAAATTTTATGTTTGCATATCTAAAAATATACACTTTTTAAAACTCACATTAAATCTAATCATCTGCACTTCGAATTTTTAAAGGTTTGAATTTTTTTAACATTTTTAAATTTAACTTAAGTCGTCCATGGATAAGCATTAAAAATAATGCATTTTTTTTAAATGTTTTGCTAAAATGGTATTACAAAGTTAAATACTAAAAAGCAAACTCGTATTTCAACGATGATTACATCAGATGATAAATCACTTTTTGTGTAGTACTACCAGTTCTGTCATTCCTAAAATTTATCTCTAAATGGATTTTTTTCATAATTTATCATGTTTAAAATTATACTATAATCGAATTATTTTTCAAGATATGGGTAATAAAAGTTGTATATATATGAAACGATTTCACTCGTATCATATAAACATGTAGATCTTAAGCACCAGCATACCCACATTATGAACTCAATGAAGAAATCATGGTTTTTTGCAGTCGTACAATCCTGATGGAAGAGTGGAAGGTCAGGCTGTCGTGCAATGGAATTTCCCGAAGTATAATAATCGAAGCCTACAGATGCATCAATCGACCATATTAATCGACCATATAATGCACCAAATTCCACTAGTTATAGATGATCCATGTGCGGGCAGTTGCTACGCCGTAAAATGTACCACTAGATGTTACGTATTAGAACAAATGACGAAGGTTCAGGAAAAAAACACTCCAGGTGGCTTGGCTTAATTAAGCAACTCAATAATTGTAAAATTGCACATCTCCTAGCCCATGTAACGGGTATATACCTGCGAAAACTGCATGCGTATGAATACAATACACGATAAATGATAAATCCCGTACAAGTAGCCGGAAGGACGCGATAAGAGCAGAATACGATAGGACTAGCTCCACGGGGAAGGATAAAAGGCACGCTTGACGACGATGCGATCTCTTTACCTTTGGCGTCAGAATCATTGCGCAAACAATGGCTGGCGAGATTTGCAAAGAATTGTGGGAAAAAAGAACATCATCGAACAATTCTATTAAAAAATATTCGATAGAAAAATTATTTATTTTTAGAATAAAATGAAAAAAAAGTAATTTAATGGGTTTTTTGAGATGAAGCAAATGGATTAAGGTTTTTAGACTATTAAAAGAATACGCACTTTTAAATGCATGAAATAAAAGACAAAATATATTAAGATATTATTAAAGATAGGTAAAAAGGAAGAATGTTAAGAACTTGGAATAGTTTTACTAAGATAAAAGGGCAAAAATTTTTATTATTACGTATCCTCCCTCTCAAAAATACTGGATGAACTGGAAGGTCCTTAGACCTGCAAGTTCATAGAAGGAAAATGTTACATGGACTTGGATTACAATTTTGTCACCTGGAGTAGGCTTAAAATACACTTTCTAAAATATTAATAATGCCTATTAAATTTAAATTTTGACGTTATAACGCGAACTAGTGGAATTGGTATTGAATATACAAGAACAAGAGGTTAATCTTGTTTACAATTTACAAAGATAGTTTTAGTAATATGAATATAGAATAAAGTAAATATAAAACTTAAGAGTAATCATTCTTTAGGTTATTGCAGAAGAATGTTTTTACGGTACATTCATGGCTCATATTCATGAGCAAGCAATATATCACGGGCTGTAGTTCGTTCATAGTAGTTCAGTAATAAAGTTCTACTGGCTACCTCACTATGAGGAAGGAGTTGAATCGAACTATTACAATATGAGTAGGCTAGTGAAATTACTTCTGACAAATGCCCCCAAAAGTAAATTTCAAATTGGGATTAAAAAGTATAATGTTCGTCTAAAAACGTATCCCTACTAGCAACTCAATCTTTAAGTCCTTTCAGTTACCTTTCAGTTTATATAAATAAATTAAATATATCACAATAATAATAAAAATATTAATAATATCAAATTTAATAATAAAAATACAAAACAATTTTTTAAGCAAACCTATTTACAGCATACTTTATTGTATGACCTTTAATGCTATGACATCTCAGTCTGAAAGGCCAGAAAAATCTTTGATATGATATATCTAATGTGACTATATGATATATCTAATGTCATACAGTACTGTTTTTGTGGTATTATTTACCATATGGCCATCATAAGATTTCTAAAACTCTGAAAAATTTCCAAATTCAGAATTGTAACTCCTAAACTAGTAGTTTCTAGTTATCATTTAATAAAATTCTTAAAATTAATCTCTGTAATCTACATTTCTATTCCTTCGCTGTCTCTCTCTCTCTTTTGTCATGTTATGTTTATGTGGATTAGCTACAGATCAGTTAGAAAAGTAATTATCTTTCAATTACGTAGTCATAGTCATACTCATATCGCCGTAAGTGGGTCTAGAAAAGTCTATGCTGTATCATAACTTTATGCTATGAGTTAACTGAAATAATGGTCAAGGTCAATTTTTGATATATTGCATTTATCACGATAATCTATAATATTTTTTATTTTAAATTTCCACTAAATATCACATAATATTATTATAAATAATAATAATTATCAACAATAAATTCAAAATCAACAATCTATAAATTTCAAAAATACCAAACAAATCATCTTAACATAATTTTTCGAGCATCTACTTAATATATCATCTATATGACAAATGAGGTATGAATTTATGCTGAAATGTTCAATATGAAAGAAGATAATAAAATAAATAAAAAGTGCAAAATTGTTGTGAAAGAACTACCATGACATCAACGTATTACGCAATTTCTTGCTTTCGATCGAACAAGAAACACAGTTACTGAATGAAAAAGGAAAATCATTTTATTTCAGATAATTTAAGCTAGCTCCTTTTATGAATATTAATTATGTTTTTATTTATTGATTGATTGATTTATTTTTTTTAAGTCTTCATAGTATTAAAAGGATTATCAATCTGCAATTATAGTTTTAAACATTTTTTTAAGTTTATAGAATAAGTTTAGATTCAACATTATTTAGAAACTCTTAACAAAAATAATTAATTTATCCCATATAAACGAATTAATCCATCAAGAATTTCTATCAAATAAATTGTTGAGACGTCTCCCAAAAACTCATCCGTAATGCTGAAAATACATAATTTTACTTTAAGCTTTAATTGAAGAATTAATTACAAAAATTTAAATTATAGGAAGTTAAGATTAAGTTAGTGTTTTAACTTGAGTCTGCTGCTGTTGCTGTGATAATGGCTCGTGAGACAATTTGAAATTATTAGGAGGGTGATATAAGCGCAATTTTGAAACATGAACAATTTCGGTGTCTTTAAATGGAATTTTCTCTCAGTTTCAAAATTTGCATCTGATATTTTTTAACGATTTGATAAGGTCCTGAAAATACTTGGGAAATCTTTCTAGGATTTGGATAATGAAACTCTTCATAAATAACAATATCACCTACTTCAAATTTTGGCTCAACATAATTTTCATCATAGTATTTCTTATTTTTTAAATGGAATTCATCAGTTTGCACTTTTGAAATTTTAAGGGCTTCCTTAACAGGGGGATAATAAGTTTGTTGAAGGGGGGAATCATAGGGTAATTGGCCAAATAGTAAATAAGCAGGAGCAAATTTAGTTATTGAATGGGGGGTATTATTGTATTCATTTACGACTTCCGCAAGAAGTTTCCAAGGATTTTAGAGGCAGAAAAGTTAACCTTACATTTTAGTCTAGTTACTATCGTTTGATTGGATCTCTCACATTTACCATTCAATTGTGGATGGTGAGATGAGGTTAAACCCTGCTTAATATTATGGTTTTGAACCTGGAAGACGTAAAGGTGACATTCCTATCGCTTAAGATTTTTTGAGGTGTCCGAACATTAGAAATTTGATTAAAACAGACAAATTGTTTTGGGGTTTGAAGATTATTTTTTTAAACAATTCGTATAGGTTTCAGTAGTGACAGTCTTTGAGGGAAATGCCCACACATATCGGGTTGCCTGATCGGTGACTATATGAAGATATTTTTTAGTTGAATTATAGTAGTTAAATCCTCCCACAGTGTCAACAGAAAGACGTTCAAAAGGTTAATCTGTGGTAGGCATACTTGTAATAAGCCAATTTTTTTCTGTCTAGGCTTTTTGTTTTTCTGACAAATATCGCAATTGTTTTCAAAGTTAGTTATATCTTGGGTCATATCAGGCCAATAATAATAAGGGTAGATTAAATTTAACATCTTTTGGATACCAGGGTGGCCAAATTTCTCATGAGAATGCCAAGCAATTTCCTTCTTAATGACATGGGGACTACTATTTTCCTAAATACTTTCTTTTTAACAATTATGAATCCATTTTCATTTAGATAGCTTTTACCACAGACATTATCTTTCTCCTGCATCACTTTAATTTCCTGTACATCGAGAAGAAAAGTTATCTGTTGGAAAATGTGCTAAAAAGGGTTTCTTGACAACATGTCAGCTTCGACATTTGTGGATACCTTTCCGTACACTATTTTGTAATCAAACATGCTTAACTCAACGACCACCTAAATAATCTACCTCTCAAAAGCTTGACATTTTTTAACCAAACAAGAGATGCATGATCAGTGTGTATGGTGAATTTTACACCATGGAATTAGTGATAAAATTTGTCTAATGTGTCAATGATGGCAAGACACTCTAGTTCAGTTATAAAATAATTCTGTTCATAACTTCTCAATCATCTAGAGTAGTAAGCAATTGAGTGTAAAAACCCATTAGTATATGGTTGTTTAAGCACTGCACCTACTGCC